>JASDDO010000031.1:320528383-321153785 GCA_030015575.1 Agapanthus africanus | reverse complement strand
AAAGCAAGAACTAGAGCTACCAGTTTTTAAACAAGTTTCTACAACATCTTAGGTTTCTTTTATTTCATTAATCTCATTAATGAAGTCCCATTTTAATATGCTTCACAAGTATCAAATATGAAACGAAATCTGCAATACAACATATATCTCATATATATAATATAAACATTCGTTTCAGGCAATAATATGATCTCATCACAGAATATTGCATCAAAAGAACATATATGAAATATTGGATATACTAGGAGGTCCGTGTTTTTTAATACGAGCCTGTATAAAACACGGATTCCACGGTCGCGATGAATAGCCAAACCCACATCCCTAGACCCCTACAAGAGCTGCAAGCAACACTGTCAATTCTATGGTTAGGTGACCCGGTCTCGACTCCTCGAGATGGTCTCCCACTGTACCCCAGAACCCGGTTACTTGCGCTCCCCGCCTTGGGTCTACCTAATGCGGAAAAGTAAATAATATACAACGGTGACATCATCCTCAGCCCGGAAGTGCCCCAATAAAAGAATAATACATACAAATGAATGAAAAAGAAAAACTCCCATCTCACATAAAACCCCCGGCTATTCAGAACGCGACGATCCAATATAACATATCACAGCAACACATAATATCTCATATCATCAACGTAAGCAAGTATGCGTATCCCGATTTTCATTGATGTATAGAAATGAAGCCGGCGATACACCACATACTACGCTTACGGTCACAGAAAAGAAAGTGTAAAACTAGAACAGTTGGAATCCAGTAACGCTTCGAAAAATCGTTTAGGCAGTTTTTCGGTAATCGGCTAAATTAGCTGCCTTTTCCGTAAAAAGTCAAAATAGGTATTTTTCATTATAGATCTAATTATACAAAATTTAGATAAGATATTACTTTAAATTGGTCACTAAAATGTCACTTAAAATTTTCTAGTTAAGAAAAAATCCTTAATTAATTATTTTTAATATTATTTTAAGCTTTTAAAAATACATTAAATTAGTGATAAATACAAATTTAATTAGGAAAATTACACACTTAGGAAACATTATAAACTAAAATTTAGTGTTAATAAAATTTTATCAAGACTTTTCAAAGTTCTTGTTCTATGGTTTAAAATTTTATTCAAAAATGGCTTAAAATGGGGTTTTTTGTGTAAAAATTGATGTGATAGTCATTAATTGAGCTTGGGAAAGGCTTTTTGTGTAGAATTTTCTACACCATTCACACACACACACCCTCCTCTACCTTAGGTCGAGCTTGCTGCTGCCCCCTTCCTTTTTTTTCCCTCACTCCTCTTGCTTTAATTCTTGCAAAAATCAACAAATTCCATATAAAAAAATACACACTTTTCCTTCTCAAATTCAAACCAAAACCCAAATCCATCCCTTCCCTTACCCTAATTTGTGTGGAAAGTAAAGAAAAGAGGTGTCTTGGAAGCTAGTGCAAGTTTGTAATCAACTCTTGTAAGGTATAAATCCTAATCTAGTTGCTTAATTTTCTAGAATTAATAGTTCAAGTGTGAATTTTAGTTATAAATTCTTGTTTTTGAAATTTCAAGAAAAGAGGTGATATTGTAGTTAGGGTTTGAAGTTGAATAAGTGTGTTTAGGTTAGTATTGTGGCCATTCAGTGTATTAGGTTGGATATTTGTGCGATGTTGCGATCGCGATATCGTTAATTCGCGATGTTTGCTTTGAAATCGGCATGCTAATTGCTTACTAGTTTTTCTAAAATTTTAGGAGGTGATCTAATTGTGTTATTTTGGCAATATAATTTGCATCTTATATGACTATTAGGGTGTGTGAATGCGGAGTTTTGTCTAGTCTGGTTTTAGTTTTGACAATTGCCCCGAAACGGCGATTTTAGTTAAGGTTTTAGCGATTTTCGTGTATTTTCCGCATACCGAGTGCACGTTGTGATTAATTCAAGAGCGTCGATCTTTTCATAGTGTTAGTTGCGTCATTTCAGAAATCTATAATCTTATATTGTGTGTTATGTAATTCTAGGTTCGGTCGTGGAAATATCGGACGCGGCGCGCAAAGGCAGGGCGGTGGTCGGATCGGATTAGCGAGGCATTCAGGTGAGTAGATGTATTCATCTATGGGGGAATCGTCTGGATGGCATGAGGCTCCCCCTTGTTAGGATTACTTATTTCTTGCAAGATTTGTATTGTTAGTTAGCTAGACCCCCCTCATTCATATTTCATACCCTTATAGCTAATCGTCTGCTAGATTGCATGGATATTCATATACACATGTGCTATATTACTTCGTAGGACACGAACACCATTACCGTTGGCTCCTGTTGCATGCGTACTATTCATGTGACACACACGCCTTTGGTAATTGCCATGCCACGAGCACCATAGAACCTGTTTAGCTTAGTGTCACCAATTGCATCATACATGATATACGAAATCGCGTAGCACGTATATACCTCGCATCATCATCATACTTACATAGATTTCTAGCCACAAATTGCATCGCATACCTTGATATCATAGACATTTATCATATACAACATGTTGAGTATTATGATTTTTTTGAGGATTTCAGTATAGCTGCGATTTCTGGATTTTGGGGAAAACCGCAAGAATTTAATAAAAGCTTATAATTATCATTTTTTTTAAAAAAAAGTTGCGGGTTTCTCGTGATCCACCATGAGTTTTCATGTTTTCTGTTGGATTTCGAGACCCGATTCGAGGAGTGGATGAACTGTCTCGGGTACATGGTGGGCCCGGTTTGGTACCCCGAGGCAAGAAGATCGAGTTGTAGACGATGAGCCTGGCAGGGGAAGACTACCTACTGGTGATGTCTGGCGCGGCGGATATCCGGAGGATACCGATTGTTGTCGTGAGATTTGATGATATGGGCCGATCCGGACTGACGGAGCCCGATGTATTGAGACATTGATACAGTGAGACATTGAGACAGATGTGTTTTCATATTTGGTGTCGATGCTTCACACGAGTTTCAGATGATTTCTTGATGGTATTTAGCTTTTATACAGATATTCTTTTTTCTAAAGTAAAGAATGCAGAACTGATAGCATTTAAAACACTTAAAGATTTTGTATTGACATTGCATACATGTGCATGCATACTAGAGGTATTACATCACATCTGGACATACATGCTGTGACGCATTTGCGTGCATTCTTACGATAGCCTTACTAGATGTTATATTCTACTCACGAGCTGGCAACTCACCCCCGTTGTGCCACAGTGTCTTACAGGTCCGACTCATCAGCCTAGTAGCGGCGGCTTATCTTGTTAGTGACTTCTTTTGCTCAGACTCGCGACATTGCTCGTAGGTGGGTTGCGAGAGCACTTTTATCTCTTTTGTACTATTTTTGTATCTAGCATTCTCCATCTACCACTTCTTATGTGTATATGCGACCTAGTGATGAGACTGAGAGATTTGTGTATATGTGGATTCTTTTGGTCGAGCTCACTTGAGACGACGTTGTGTTTTCTTATATTTTGCATTCTTTATGCTCTTTTCTTGATATTACATATATATATTGCATGTGATTGTGATCCGCCTTGGGCAAAGAGCTAGCTCCAGCTTGGGGATGCCATTTTGTGATTACAGGTTTATATATTTTTTTTTACCCATTTTGGGGGATAGCATTTGCAGAGGAGACTCTGCCGAAATTTTCGGAAATTTTTGATGTTTTTTTTAAAGGGGGTTCAATGCAACTAAATTGATTTCAAGTCGTTTTTCATGAAAGGTTTCCTTCACTCTCTTTGGTTTTGGTTTAGATTTTCTGGGCTTTGGCTGACTTAGTTTACGTTACGCCTTTAGACGTCTCGTAATCTAAATGCTAGTCACGTTCCGTACTTTCGGGTCATGACAAAGTTGGTATCAGTGTGTAGGTTTTACCTTTATGAGTGTAGAACGACCTTGGTAGATGGAGTAGGTAACTTAAGCAGAGTGGCGTAGCGTGGGTATGATCCGCGGCATACTTACGATACGGTACTCCGCCTAAGTGACCTTAGGACATAATTGCTTGTATTTCCTTTCTTGATTCCTTGCATTCCTCGATTCAATTGCAATGTTCTTATCGGTCCTGTTTCTTATTCCAGCTTCGATGCCGCCAAAGACTATGAGAGCTCAGCGGGCTGCCGCTAGGGATGAGATTCGAGCGGGCTCGTCTGAGGCGAGGATCGAGCGGGATGATACGCCTACCCCTCAGGGTAATATTGATCCGCCTTATCCAGACCGTATTGCCAGATTAGAGGCCGGCATGCAGGAGTTGCGACAGATGATGGGATCTTTAGTTGAGTCCAGTCGGGCACAGAGATCCGAGGACGTTCCTTCCACCGCACAGACCACGATTGTACCTGCTGCACCGATGGTCACTCCTGCTGCTACTGCGACTATCCCTGTTTCACTACAGGAGTTCATGAGATTGAGACCTCCAGCTTTTACCGGTACAGATGCGACAGAGGACCCACAGGCATTTCTTGATAGGATGGCTCGGATTTTCCGTTCGTTGAGGTGTTCTAATGATAGGTTGGTGGAGTTCGCGAGTTTTCGTCTGGATGGTCTTGCTCAGACATGGTACGATTCAGTAGAGAGAGGCCAAGCTGAAGGTCTACCTTCTATGACCTGGGATGAGTTTACAGCTGCGTTTCTTGCCCGTTTTCTTCTGGAGAGTGTCCGAGATGCTCGAGCACGTAGTTTTGAGTCTCTGCGCAAGACTCCTGGGATGACGGTGTCGGAGTATGATATACAGTTTACCCGATTGTCTCGATATGCTCCGTAACTAGTAGACACAGAAGAGAAGAGAATAAAGAGGTTTGTGCGAGGGCTTGATACACAGCTATTCCTTGCCATCGGCACCCAGTACTTTGATACATACGAAGCCGTGATGGATGCGGCCTTACTTTTGGAGGAGCGTATTTCTGAGACTCCGGTCGTTTCTGGGCCGAAGAGGATCCGTACTGATACACCAGCTCAGCGGCAGATGGGTAGACACCGCGATAGATTATTTCCGGGAGATGGTGGAGGCAGATGATTGAGACGAGGTCAGTTATTTGGTTCATATCCACAAACCCAGCAGTCGTCTCAAGGATGTTTTTGGTGTGGGAGTCAGTACCACCCTGTCAGAGACTGTACCATGGGACGCCAGGGCACGGCGACAGTCCCGCATGTGACCTTACCACCTTCACCACCTCCTCAGAGAGCTCTACTTCCTACTCCTGATGATGCTCCACGCCAGCCAGATGCTCCTAGAGGTCGTGGGCGTGGCGGTCCAGTTCAGAGAGGACGAGGCGACAGAGGCAGATGCAGAGGCCGAGGTAGAGGCAGAGGGCTGCCAGCTATTAGTGGTGGACAGGCCCGAGTGTTCGCGTTGACTCCTCAGGATGCACAGGCATCCAATGCCGTCGTGACAGGTACTCTGCCAGTATGTTCTTTTGATGCACGGGTATTATTTGATCCAGGCTCCACACATTCCTATGTATCCATGTACTTTGCACCGAGGTTGGGCCGAGAGTCTTCTCCATTAGAACAGCCACTTGTCGTTATTACACCAGTATGCGAGTCGTTTGTTGCCCGTTTCGTATACCGATCATGTTCCATTCGTATCGGGGAGAGAGATTCTTCAGTTGATTTGATTCTCCTCGATATGCTAGACTTTGACGTTCTTCTTGGTATGGACTGGCTAGCCACCTGTTATACATCCGTGGACTGCCGTGAGAAAGCAGTCAGATTCAGTTTTCCTGGTGAGCCGGTTCTTGTTATTCAGGGAGATCGTAGCGCTACCCTTCCCAGCTTGATTTCTTCTCTTCACGCTGGTCAGCTCTTAAGGAAAGGGTGTCACGGATTCTTAACCTATGTTTGTGATACTAGCTCCACAGAGGTTCCGTTGGACCAGGTCCCTGTTGTGAGAGAGTTTCCTGATGTATTCCCTGACGAGCTGCCTGGTCTGCCACCAGAGCGTGAGATTGAGTTCTGCATCGACTTGATCCCCGGCACGGGGCCTATCTCTATACCGCCTTATCGGATGGCCCTGGCGGAGCTGAGAGAGCTGAAGGATCAGTTACAGGACTTGCTGGAAAAAGGGCTTATCCGACCGAGTGTGTCACCTTGGGGTGCTCCTGTCCTGTTTGTTAAGAAGAAGGACGGAAGTATGCGCTTATGCATTGATTATCGTCAGCTGAACTGGGTTACTGTGCGGAACAGATATCCCCTACCCCGTATTGATGACTTATTCGATCAGCTCCACGGTGCAGGGTTTTTCTCGAAGGTTGATTTATGGTCAGGTTATCACCAGTTGCGGGATCGGAAGGAGGATATTCCGAAGACCGCTTTTCGTACTCGATATGGTCATTATGAGTTCTTGGTGATGTCGTTCGGGCTCACCAATGCCCCGGCAGCATTTATGGACTTGATGAACCGTGTATTCAAGCCGTATCTCGATCAGTTCAACATCGTGTTCATTGACGACATCTTGGTTTATTCTCGGAGCCGGGAGGAGCATGAGCAGCACTTGCGTATGACATTGCATACTTTGAGAGAGCATCAGCTGTGCGCTAAATTTTCCAGGTGCGCATTCTGGTTAGACAGTATCGACTTCTTGGGTCATGTGGTGACGAGAGATGGTATTTGTGTGGACCCGAAGAAGATCGAGGCAGTTCAGCGTTGGCCTAGACCGGTATCAGTTACAGAGGTTCGCAGCTTTCTGGGTCTGGCTGGCTATTATCGACGTTTTGTCCAGGATTTCTCCCGTATTGCTGCACCGCTGACCAGGTTGACCCGGAAGGCGGTCCCTTTTGATTGGACCCAGGCATGTGAGGATAGTTTCCAGCAGTTGAAGACTCGTCTGACTACTGCACCAGTGTTAGCATTGCCTTCAGGATCAGGCGGGTTCGTGGTATATTGTGATGCTTCTCGAGTGGGGCTGGGTTGTGTATTGATGCAGCACGACAGAGTTATCGCGTATGCTTCTTGGCAGCTGAGGAAACACGAACAGAACTACCCCACTCATGATTTTGAGATGGCTGCAGTGGTATTTGCACTTAAGATCTGGAGACATTACCTATACGGTTAGTCATGCCAGATATTCCCTGACCATAAGAGTTTGAAGTATATCTTTCAGCAGCGAGATCTGAATCTGAGAGAGCGCCGTTGGATGGAGTTGGTAAAAGATTATGACTGCGAGATTTTATACCATCCGGGCAAGGCGAATGTGGTGGCAGATGCTTTGAGTAGGAGGCCCGGAGGTAGCTTATCTTGTTTGTGCGCAGTACAGATGCAGTCGACGGCGGATTGGCAGGTTTTATGTGACAGCAGAGTGCAGTT
Organism: Agapanthus africanus; assembly: GCA_030015575.1. NCBI lineage: Eukaryota > Viridiplantae > Streptophyta > Magnoliopsida > Asparagales > Amaryllidaceae > Agapanthus > Agapanthus africanus. Next base: position 321,146,482 of record JASDDO010000031.1, on the reverse strand, counting down.
CGAGTTTACTCCTACAGGGGGACAATTGGCCAATTTCAGAGCATGCCCACAGTTACTTGACCGTATCCGCGAGGCACAGTCCGGCGATGCCCGTATTTTAGAGATTATTGAGCTGATTCGGCAGGCCAGAATTTCTGAGTTCGTGATTGATGATCAGGGGATACTTCGATTTGGGACTCGACTGTGCGTACCAGATTCTGAGAGACTGAGGCACGATATCCTTGAGGAGGCACATAGATCAGTATACAGTGTGCATCCAGGTTCCACCAAGATGTACCATGATTTTAGAGAGGTTTACTGGTGGGACGGGATGAAGAAGGATGTTACAGACTTTGTGTCGAGATGCCTGACTTGTCAGCAAGTCAATGCTGAGCACCAGAGGCCAGCCGGTGAGTTACAGCCTTTGCCCATTCCTGAGTAGAAGTGGGAGCAGGTCTCCATGGACTTCATTGTGGGTCTACCCAGGACCAGTCGAGAGTATGACTCTATTTGGGTGATTGTGGATCGACTGACGAAAGTGGCTCACTTCCTGCCAGTGAAGACCACTTTTGGATTTTCTCAGTACGCCCAGGTTTATATTGATGAGATCGTGCGACTGCATGGCGTTCCGACTTGCATCGTGTCCGACCGGGGCACCCAGTTTACCAGCCGATTATGGCAGAAACTTCAGGAAGCTTTGGGCACCCGATTGAGTTTTAGCACAGCCTTTCACCCGCAGACTGACGGTCAGTCGGAGCGTACTATTCAGACTCTTGAGGACATGCTCAGAGCTTGTGTTTTAGATTTCGGTGATAGCTCGGATCGTCATTTTCCTTTAATCGAGTTCTCCTACAATAATAGCTTCCAGGAGACGATTCAGATGGCACCTTTCGAGGCTTTATATGGGAGGAGATGTCGATCGCCTGTATGTTGGACAGAGCTCAGGGAGAGCAGTATTTTGGGGCCGCAGATCGTATAAGAGACGACCGAAAAGATACAGATGATTCGGGACAGGATGAGAGCGGCACAGAGCAGGCAGAAATTATATGCTGACAGGAGCCGTCGCCGACTCGAGTTTGCTGTTGGCGATCATGTTTTCCTGAGGGTCTCTCCGATGAAGGGTGTGATGAGATTTGGGCGGAAAGGGAAGCTGAGTCCTAGATATGTTGGTCCCTTCGAGATCCTAGAGCGAGTTACTCCAGTCGCTTATCGGTTAGCTCTTCCGCCCAGCTTCCCCGATCTTCATCCCGTGTTCCATGTCTCGATGCTCCACAAGTACCTTCATGATCCTTCCGATGCGATTCAGCACCAGACGATCTAGCTAGAGCGTGATCTTTCATTCACCGAGCATCCGGTGGTCATTTTGGATCGGCAGGTGAAGAAATTGAGGTCGAAGGTTATAGCGTCCGTCAAGGTCCTTTGGCGTGGCCCGAACAGGGAGGAGGTCACCTGAGAGACCGAGGTCGAGATGAGGAAAAGATATCCACATCTTTTTGAAGGTACGCGTAGTTAAATTCTAAATTCGGGGACCGAATTTCTTTAAGGGGGGAAGATTGTAACGCTTTGAAAAATCGTTTAGGCAGTTTCGGTAATCGGCTAAATTAGCAGCCTTTTCCGTAAAAAGTCAAAATAGGTATTTTTCATTATAGACCTAATTATACAAAATTTAGATAAGATATTACTATAAATTGGTCACTAAAATGTCACTTAAAATTTTCTAGTTAAAAAAAATTTCCTTAATTAATTATTTTTAATATTATTTTAAGCTTTTAAAAATACATTAAATTAGTGATAAATACAAATTTAATTAGGTAAATTACACACTTAGGAAACATTATAAACTAAAATTTAGTGTTAATAAAATTTTATTAAGACTTTTCAAAATTTTTGTTCTATGGTTTAAAATTTTATTCAAAAATGGCTTAAAATGGGGTTTTTTTGTGTAAAAATTGATGTGATAGTCATTAATTGAGCTTGGGAAAGGCTTTTTGTGTAGAATTTTCTACACCATTCACACACACGCACCCTCCTCTACCTCAGGTCGAGCTTGCTGCTGCCCCCTTCCTTTTTTTCCCTCACTCCTATTGCTTTAAATCTTGCAAAAATCAACAAATTCCATAAAAAAAAAAACACACTTTTCCTTCTCAAATTCAAACCAAAACCCAAATCCATCCCTTCCCTAACCCTAATTTGTTTGAAAAGTGAAGAAAAGAGGTGTCTTGGAGGCTAGTGCAAGTTTGGAATCAACTCTTGTAAGGTATAAATCCTAATCTAGTTGCTTAATTTGCTAGAATTAATAGTTCAAGTGTGAATTTTAGTTATAAATTCTTGTTTTTGAAATTTCAAGAAAAGAGGTGATGTTTGTTAGTGTATATGCCCTAGAGGCCATTACTGTATCATACTAGTTTGTATATTACTTAATGGAAGCCTGGGATATTCACCTTGTATAAACAATCTTGCTCAATATAGTAGTATGCTACTTGGTTTGTTTCTACTTCAATATGTACATGTGTTTATTTTAGTATATCACCTATACACATTAGTGGAGCCCTTAGGATCTTTGCTTGATTACCAACGTTGTGATGGCAGTCACACTAGTGGGGGCTAGGTAATCTATAAGCACATCCTTATACGGGTCCCTAGTCGCAGGACTATCGAGACAGGGCATCGATACTCCGGAGTAGACTAGCGTATGCGCTTCTCATCCCAGTGTGGGAGATAGTCTGTCCCATAGCCATCAGTACGTCGTACTGGAGATAGTATACGGGTGCTCGTTAGGTTACGAGTACACTGGACAGGACTCGTCGGGAACTGACCGGTTGGTATTATACCTATCGTCAGTTATCAGTTCCCAGGTGACATGAGTACAGCTTATTCCACTGACTTGACATTGTCACTTCGCCTCGAGTGTGTTCCCACTGTACTTTGATTACTACCCTACCATGGCTCAAAGGAGTCGTGCAAACAGGTAGTAGTTGGGTACAGTCCCGAAGCACTTGGAGGCAGTGAAGGTTAGACAGGATTCATCTCTCCCGGTATTGGGTGTTGACATCGCGCTGTGTCTAGGAGTGCCATTACACGAGTAGTCCCTGGCCAGGGCAATCGAGATATACTGGTAGGCTTCCAGTATTATCTCAGGATATTTTGGGCTTCACTCCGACACGACTTGTACCGCTATTAGGGGACTGACGTTTACTGCCCCCTAGGCCCGCCATGCGATGTATCAAACAAACAGACCGAACTGTACGGAGACCGTCACAGTCAGACTCAGTAGGAGTTCAGATGGGTTTCACCTCGTCAGTCTTCTTGTCGGCATCTACCTGGAGACCGTTACGCACAGCTAGTGCCGCTTGCGGTCTGTGGTTAAACCCACTGCCAGCGTAGTGCCGAGTCTTTAGAGTCCCACACAGAAAGCTATTCGCCTTTAGGCAAAAGAGTAGAGGTCGCATGGTTTTGCGACAGGTCGCATGGTTTTGCGACAGGGTTCAGTCACATCTGTGCACTTGTGCACGTTTAGTGTCCGGACAGTTTACACTAGGGGGCTTTGGTTTAAGCCAGATCCTAGTGTACGTATTGGGATTAGTTTTATCCAGTATGTATTGGTGTTCCTCGGAACGCGGATGCGGGTGTGTATGCACAGTTGACGGAGAGACAGAGGCAGAAGATTCTCATTAGGGTTGTTGACTGTTGACTGTTGACTATTGACTTTTTGCTCAACCCTAAAGAGAATATGATATATATATAATTATCAATAATATTAATTAAGTATTATAGTGACATGTTTGTTGAGGGGTTGACTTTGTTGACTTGTTGACTTTGTTGACCGGTTGACTAGGTTGGACTAGTTGACCATCATCATCACAATGGTTGTTATTTTCATGCAAAGACTTTTGCTTGCTTGTTGTAGTTTGAAAAATGAGTGCATGGAAATGATATTGCCTTTGACATGATATGAACCATCACATAATACTTGATTAACATTATGGCTCATGATGCTTTTGGATTTTGAGAGGGTGAAAGAGAAAAGAGAGTCTCGTTTTTCTTTCATGGTTTTTTTCTCTCTCTTGGTTTTGAGCTCTCTCATTCTCTTGCTCTCACCCTCTTCCTCTTGCTCTCTCTCTTTAGTCTATGGTTCACTTGTCTCATGTTTTGAGAAGCAAGAACCATAGAGAAAATCCCATCACACTCTCCTCTACTCACTCTAGTTCACAAGGTTTAGCAAACCTAGTGAACTAGTTTCTTCAAAGTTCGAAGAAGAAGCCAAAGGTAGAAGCTTTCGGGTGGATCGATCTTCGGCGCAAGGAGACGACGGGGTGAAGCCAATCCGTACACCATCAAGAGATGAAGACGACGGAGTTCAAGAAAGAAAGGTATAACCCCCTAACCGAGTACTTAACAACTCCTAGTTAGGATGTTAGTTAGATGTTTAACAAAGATCCGGTTTTGAGTCCATGTTACCGCCTCTAGAAAATTGTTTTTCACCAAATTCTGCGCCTGTAGGATCGCAGTTTGTTCTATGGGGTATTTTGGGAATTTTGGTATATGTTTTTTCAGCCCAGATTTTCCAGAACGAAAATTTTGTTTTTGGGACCTATAAATCCGTATTTTTGATCGAACTTCTAAAAGACTTAAGCTGACGGGTTTTTCTGTGATGTGATATTTGTATTGAACGTCTACTAATCGCTATATGTCGATTAGTGGGGGTTATACAAATCTGTGATCTGTAATGTCATTGGAATGTGTATATGAATTCATTGGATTGTCGCGGGTGAATAGCCGGGGGTTGTGAGACGAGAGTTTTCTTTTCTTTCAATTTATGTAAATTTGTAAATTGATGTAATAATTATTTATATGGCCGCACAACCGGGTCGGGGTTGTAGCCGTCATTGTATAATTTCGTTTTACTGTTTTTGCTCCTAGGATAGACCCATGGAGGGGGTGCACAAACAACCGGGTATGCCGAGTGGCCTACTCACATGGTTGAGGGAGGTTGCTTCGCTTCGGGTACTTGGCGGGTAGTTTTCCGCACCCGTAGGGGTCTTGGGTGGGGTTTTGGCTATTCACCACGACCGTGTAATCTGCTTTTCGTTACAGGCTCGTACGAATTGCGGGTTCCTAGTATATCCAATGTGTCCATCTGTGATCTGAAATGTCTATCATTGCAATATATCTATATATGATATTATTTAGGCGTTGCTTATGTTTTACAGCCGCGCTAGCCCAGCCCCCGCTCTGTCGTTAGTTAAGTAACCTAACGGGTAATGACAGGGCCCCGTGGCGAATGCGAATGGCATAAGCGTACGTCATATTTTGGTTGTTTTCTGCAATGGTAGGATTAAATGATGGGGCGCATTAAAAGAACTAATGCAAGAATATCACGCATTAAAAGAACTAATGCAAGAAAATAAACCAAGTAAAAATCGTTGGAACACTTTCGAAAAACCACTCGGTTCTTTTCAAAACTAACTTTTAAATGCGGAGTTTGAGCCACTCCTTTTAAAAGCTATCTCGTTCCTTCGATTATATCAAGTTCACTACGTTCATGGTTTCGCCAAAACCATCCGTAGCCCTCCGTCGTTTCGTATTAATATTCAATAGTATTCAAGCTATGTTTGTTGACCTTCGTCAAGGCATGGTGATTGGTAGCTGTTGGGTGTTCATATGTAGCATAGATAGATGCGTTGGTTTGGGACAGTCGTATTACCTTGTTGACCTTCGTCAAGGGTATACGGGTGGGTTCAAATTAACCTGGATAATGACGGGTAGAACTTGACATGTGACTTATGATTTGTTAACCTTCGTCAAGATCATAAGAGCATGGGGAAAAAAACCCCATCGGGAGTTTCAAAAGAACTGAAACTTGCTAGCACTGCATACCATTTGGAGTGTGATGATTCTGGTAGAATTCCTTCAGTTTTGTCACACAATGATATTTGGATCCCGATCCTACTGTGAGTATATGCTACTCCTCGGGAAATTTCTCACTTAACGATCAATGCTATAAACCAAGTAGGTGTCTAGAAAGGTGTTAGCGGGGCTACGCCCCCAGGGAAAAGAGGTTCTTAAATTAAGGAACTTCGCGAAAGCGTTGGAAAACCTCCCTCGAAGTACCGACACCGGCCTGGCTGAACGGTTAAGCAAGAATTGTACGGTGAGATTGATCCTGACTAATTCTTCCTTTTTGGTTTGAGGAGGGATTCGAGAGATAGTGGGAGCCATCCTGTTTAGACAAATTAAAAACCAATCTAAACTTGCAAGAGCATCATGCTGAGTGTATTCTTCTCTCACTCTTAATTGCAGCGACCCTGTGACCACACCTAGGTTACATCTAGATAATAAGATGACTGAACCTGACTGTTATGACTGGAAAAGGTCTGTCCAGATGTCCATTGCCCATGACAAGCTGGGACACCTCTTAACAAATCAAACCCCTGCCGTCTCAGGTCCAGTTTCCCCTGTCACGGATGTTTACATCCGCAGGACATTGGAAAAGGATTGTGCGAAAGCCAAGTGCCTCGTGTTAGCCTCAGTTGATGGTACAAACCAGAGGCAGCACGAGAAGATGGACTCAGTTTCTATCTTCCTCCATAACAAAGTTTTATATGGAGAGGAATCTCGTATCGCAAGATATGAGACCTCGAACGAATTGCTTCAAGCGAGGTTGGCTGTCGGGTCATCTGTAGGGGGCAACGTCCTTACGGAGACCAGCTATTTTGAGCTCATGAACCTGGAGACCACGTTGGAGAATGGGTCAAGTACTGACTTAATTCTACAGTCCTTGCCCTCTGCTTATACCCTGAAGGAAACCAGGGAAGAAGAAGGAAAAGGAAGGGCAAAAGTTTCGGGACTGGATATGGTTAAAGAAAGACGTTCCTATTGTAACGGGAATGAACATTGGCAGAAGGATTGCAGGGCTTGCAAAGCCAGTAGCCAGAATTCGAAGCATGTTGTGGCTTCGGCTTCGAGTGTGTTTGTAATTGAAAACTGTTTGTCAGTTAACCCTACTTCCTGGGTATTGGATACCGGATCAGGATCTCATATCTGTAATTCGTTATAGGCTCTGAGAAACCGTAGGGTTATCAGGAAAGATGATATGACCCTCAGGGTTGCTAACGGAATGAGCATGGATGCTGAATCCGTAGGGGAATATCATCTTGGACTGACAACTGGGCAGATATTGATTTTGCGTAATTGTTTGTATATACCAGATGCAACTTGTAATATCATATCTGTATCCTTACTTTCTAAGGAAAGATATGAATTTACTTTTGTAAGCGATGTAGTACACATCCACCTAAATCAAGTTCTGATTGGGTCAGGTACATTACAGAACGGAATATACGTGTTAAATCAAGCTCAGATTTTCAGTGTCCAGAACACACTTAAAAGAAAGTCTCCGGAAACAAATCAGGCTTTCTTATGGCATTGTAGACTGGGTCACATTAATGAGACACGATTAACTAAGTTACATAAAGAAGGGTACTTGAATCCGTTCGAGTATCAGTCTTATGCCACTTGTGAATCTTGTCTCATGGGAAAGATGACAAAGACTCCGTTCACTGGACGCGGAGAAAGAGTGAGCGAGCTCTTGGGACTCATACACAGTGATGTGTGTGGTCCAATGTCTACACATGCGCGAAGTGGTTATTCATACTTCATTACTTTCACAGATGATTTCTCTAGGTATGGACATGTCTTCTTAATGAAGTACAAATCCGAGGCCTTTTGGAAATTTCGAGAATACAAGAATGAAGTTGAAAACAAACCGGCAAAAGTATCAAGATTCTAAGATCGGATCGAGGTGGAGAATACTTGATTGCCGAGTTTCTGGGCTACTTAAAAGAGAATGGAATTCTCTCTCAACTTACTCCTCCATACACACCACAACACAACGGTGTATCGGAAAGGCGGAATCGGACCCTATTGGATATGGTTCGTTCCATGATGAGTAAGGCTGAGTTACCGCGATCTTTCTGGGGTTATGCACTAGAAGCAGCTGCATATCTCTTGAACAAAGCTCCAACCAAGACTGTGCCTACCACCCCATATCAGATGTGGAATGGGAAGAAACCCTGTCTTAAGTATCTTAAGGTATGGGGATGTCCAGCTTTTGTAAAAAAGCAGCATGTGGACAAGCTCGAGGCACGCTCAGTACTGTGTAAGTTTGTGGGATACCCAAAGAACTCCAGAGGGTATCTTTTCTATTCCATAGAAGAACAAAAAGTTTTTGTTTCTCCGCATGCCCACTTCTTGGAAACTGAATTTTTTAAAAATCAGATAAGTGGGGGCGCAATAGAACTGGAAGAAATTCCAGAACCACAAGCTGTTACTAAAAGCTTGGATGAACAAGACGTTTTAGGAGAACCGGACATTCCTACGCCGCTCCGCAGAAGTAGTAGGCAGTCTCATCCGCCCGAGAGATACTTCGGTTTTCTCATAGACGGGGATAGAGAGGATTGTACAGTTAATAATGATGAGCCTACTAGCTTCCAGCAAGCCATTCAGAGCGGTGACTCGGTAAAATGGCTGGATGCAATGCGGACCGAGATGCAGTCCATGTACACCAACAAAGTTTGGACTTTGGACTTTGCTCCAGAAGGGGTAAAACCCGTAGGCTGCAAATGGATCTTCAGAAAGAAGATTGGTGTAGATGGGCAGGTGGAAACCTATAAAGCTAGGCTCGTTGCAAAGGGTTTTCGTCAAAGACCTGGTTTGGACTATGACGAGACCTTTTCTCCGGTAGCCATGCTTAAATCCATTCGGATCCTTCTTGCCATTGCTGCCTTCCACGATTATGAGATCTGGCAGATGGACGTAAAGACGGCTTTCCTAAATGGAAATTTGGAAGAGTGCGTCTATATGGATCAGCCAGAGGGATTCATTCAGAGTGGGAGCAGCGGTAAAGTGTGCAAGTTGCTCAAGTCCATCTATGGACTTAAGCAGGCATCGCGGAGTTGGAACATCTGCTTTGATGATACTGTCAAAGAATTCGACTTTGTCAAAAACCCAGATGAACCATGCATTTATAGCAAGATTGTAGGGAGAAATGTGGTATTCCTCGTCTTGTACGTTGATGACATTCTCCTAATAGGAAATGATATTCCTATGCTACAGTCAGTCAAAGGATTCTTGTCGCAGAGGTTCTCCATGAAGGACCTGGGCGATGCCAACTACATTCTGGGGATCCAGATCTTTCGTGATAGATCTAAGAGGATGTTGGGACTTTCACAGTCAAGGTACATCGACACCATACTGAAACGATTCAGTATGGAAGATTCCAAGCGCGGTAATCTACCGGCTTGTCATGGAATCACCCTCTCCAAAGAGATGTCTCCCAAGACTGATTTGGAAAGGGCTCGCATGTCATCAATATCCTACGCATCTGCGGTAGGCTCTATTATGTATGCGATGTTATGTACCAGACCAGATGTAGCATACGCATTGAGCGTTGTAAGCCGGTATCAGTCGAACCCAGGGGAGAAACACTGGATAGCAGTAAAGAACATTCTCAAGTACCTGAGAAGGACTAAGGAGATGTTCTTGGTGTATGGCGGAAAAGACCTCCAGATTGAGTCCTTTGCTGACTCCAGCTTCCAGAGTGACAAGGATGACTCCAAGTCCATGTCGGGTTATGTCTTTACCCTCAATGGAGGGGCGGTTTGCTGGAAGAGTTCCAAGCAGGAAACCGTTGCTGACTCAACCATGGAAGCAGAGTACATAGCTGCTTGCGATACCGCAAAGGAAGCTGTCTGGATGAAGAAGTTCCTCACGGAACATCAGGTGGTTCCTACCAGTGTTGATCTAATACCGCTGTATTGTGACAACAACGGCGCTATAGCTTTAGCGAAGGAACCCAGGTCCCATTTGAAGTCCAGGCACATTTTGAGGCGGTTCCACCAGATCAGGGAGATCATTGATCGCCGGGAGATCGAGGTAAAGAGAGTAAATTCAGAAGATAACACTGCAGATCCACTCACGAAGGCCCTACCCCAGACTCAGTTCGAGCGGCTGATCGAGAAGATAGGTCTTCGATACGCCAGTACACGGCCTTAGTGCAAGTGGGAGATTGTTAGTGTATATGCTATAGAGGCCATTACTGTATCATACTAGTTTGTATATTACTTAATGGAAGCTTGGGATATTCAACTTGTATAAACAATCTTGCTCAATATAGTAGTATGCTACTTGGTTTGTTTCTACTTCAATGTGTACATGTGTTTATTTTAGTATATCACCTATACACATTAGTGGAGCCCTTAGGATCTTTGCTTGATTACCAGCATTGTGATGGCGGTCACACTAATGGGGGCTGGGTAATCTATAAGCACATCCTTATACAGGTCCCTAGTCGCAGGACTATCGAGACAGGGCATCGATACTCCGGAGTAGACTAGCGTATGCGCTTCTCATCCCAGGGTGGGAGATGGTCTGTCCCACAGGCATCAGTACGTCGTACTGGAGATAGTATACGGGTGCTCATTAGGTTACGAGTACACTGGACAGGACTCGTCGGGAACTGACCGGTTGGTATTATACCTATCGTCAGTTATCAGTTCCCAGGTGACATGAGTACAGCTTAGTCCGCTGACTTGACACTGTCACTTCGCCTCGAGTGTGTTCCCACTGTACTTTGATTACTACCCTACCACGGCTCAAAGAAGTCGTGCAAACAGTAGTAGTTGGGTACAGTCCCGAAGCACTTGGAGGCAGTGACGGTTAGACAGGATTCGTCTCTCCCGGTATTGGGAGTTGATATCGCACTGTGTCTAGGAGAGCCATTACACGAGTAGTCCCTGGTCAGGGCAATCGAGATATACTGGTAGGCTTCCAGTGTTATCTCAGGGTGTTTTGGGCTTCACTCCGACACGACTTGTACCGCTATTAGGGGACTGACGTTTACCGCCCCCCTAGGCCCGCCATGCGATGTATCAGACGAACATACCGGACTGTACGGAGACTGCCACAGTCAAACTCAGTAGGAGTTCAGATTGGTTTCACCTCGTCAGTCTTCTTGTCGGCATCTACCTGGGGACCGTTACGCACAGCTAGTGCCGCTTGCGGTCTGTGGTTAAATCCACTGCCAGCGTAGTGTCGAGTCTTTAGAGTCCCACACAGAAAGCTATTCGCCTTTAGGCAAAAAAGTAGAGGTCGCATGGTTTTGCGACAGGGTTCAGTCACATCCGTGCACTTGTGCACGTTTAGTGTCCGGACAGTTTACACTAGCGGGCTTTGGTTTAAGCCAGATCCTAGTGTACGTATTGGGATTGGTTTTATCCAGTATGTATTCGTGTTCCTCGGAACGCGGATGCGGGTGTGTATGCACAGTTGACGGAGAGACAGAGGCAGAGGATTCTCATTAGGGTTGTTGACTGTTGACTGCTGGCTTTTTGCTCAACCCTAATGAGAATATGATATATATATATATATAATTAGCAATAATATTAATTAAGTATTATAGTGACATGGTTGTTGAGGGGTTGACTTTGTTGACTTGTTGACTTTGTTGACCGGTTGACTAGGTTGGACTAGTTGACCATCATCATCACAATGGTTGTCATTTTCATGCAAAGACTTTTGCTTGCTTGTTGTAGTTTGCAAAATGAGTGCATGGAAATGATATTGCCTTTGACATGATATGAACCATCACATAATACTTGATTAACATTATGGCTCATGATGCTTTTGGATTTTGAGAGGGTGAAAGAGAAAAGAGAGTCTCATTTTTCTTTCATGGTTTTTTTCTCTCTCTTGGTTTTGAGCTCTCTCATTCTCTTGCTCTCACCCTCTTCCTCTTGCTCTCTCTCTCTTTAGTCTATGGTTCACTTGTCTCATGTGTGGAGAAGCAAGAACCATAGAGAAAATCCTATCACACTCTTTTCTACTCACTCTAGTTCACAAGGTTTAGCAAACCTAGTGAACTAGTTTCTTCAAAGTTCGAAGAAGAAGCCAAAGGTAGAAGCTTTCGGGTGGATCGATCTTCAGCGCAAGGAGACGACGGGGTGAAGCCAATCCGTACACCATCAAGAGATGAAGACGAAAGAGTTCAAGAAAGAAAGGTATAACCCCCTAACCGAGTAGTTAACAACTCCTAGTTAGGATGTTAGTTAGATGTTTAACAAAGATCCGGTTTTGAGTCCATGTTACCGCCTCTAGAAAATTGTTTTTCACCAAATTCAGCTTGCCCAAAAGTACCGGGAGAGGTAGCATGGACTTACAATGTTGTAGTTAGGGTTTGAAGTTGAATAAGAGTGTTTAGCGTAGTATTGTGGCCATATAGTGTATTATGTTGGATATTTGTGCGATGTTGCGACCGCGATATCGTTAATTCGCGATGTTTACTTTGAAATCGGCCTGCTAATTGCTTACTAGTTTTTCTAAAATTTTAGGAGGTGATCTAATTGTGTTATTTTGCCAATATAATTAGCATCTAATACGACTATTAGGGTGTGTGAATGCTGAGTTTTGTCTAGTCGGGTTTTAGTTTTGACAATTGCCCCGAAACGGCGATTTTAGTTAAGGTTTTAGCGATTTTCGTGTATTTTCCGCGTACCGAGTGCACGTTGTGATTAATTCGAGAGCGTCGATCTTTTCATAGTGTGAGTTGCGTTATTTTAGAAATCTTGAATCTTATATTGTGTGTTATGCAATTCTTGGATCGGTCGTGGAAATATCGGACGCGGCGCGCAAAGGCAAGGCGGTGGTCGGATCAGATTAGCGAGCCATTCAGGTGAGTAGATGTATTCATCTATGGGGGAATCATTTGGATGGCGCGAGGCTCCCCCTAGTTAGGATTACTTTATTTCTTGCAAGATTTGCATTGTTAGTTAGCTAGACCCCCTTCATTCACATTTTATACCCTTATAGCTAATCGTCTGCTAGATTGCATAGATAATCATATACACATGTGTGATATTACTTCGTAGGACACGAACACCATTACCATTGGCTCTTGTTGCACGCGTACTCTTCATGTGACACACACGCCTTTGGTAATTGCCATGCCACGAGCACCATAGAACCTGTTTAACTTAGTGTCACTAATTGCATCGTACATGATATACGAAATCGCGTAGCACGTATATACCTCGCATCATCATCATACTTACATAGATTTCTAGCCACAAATTGCATTGCATACCTTGATATCATAGACATTTATCATATACAACATGTTGAGTATTATGATTTTCTTGAGGATTTCAGTATTGCTGCGATTTCTGGATTTTGGGGAAAACCGCAAGAATTTAATAAAAGCTTATAATTATCATATTTTTAAAAACAAAGTTGCTGTTTTCTCGTGATGTATGTGTCGTCCACCATGAGTTTTCATGTTTTCTGTTGGATTTCGAGACCCGATTCGAGGAGTGGATGAAACGTCTCGGGTACATGTTAGGCGCGGTATGGTACACTGGGGAAAGAAGATCGAGTTGTAGATGATGAGCCTGGCAGGGGAAGACTACCTACCGGTGATTTCTGGCGCGGCGGATATCCGGAGGATACCGACCGTTTTCGTGAGATTTGATGATTTGGGCCGATCCGGACTGACGGAGCCGGATGTATTGAGACATTGGTACAGTGAGACATTGAGACAGATGTGTTTTCATATTTGGTGTCGATGCTTGACACGGGCTTCAGATGATTTCTTGATGGTATTTAGCTATTATACAAATATTCTTTTTTCTAAAGTTAAGAATGCAGAACTCATAGCATTTAAAACACTTAAAGATTTAGTATTGACATTGCATACATGTGCATGCATACTAGAGGTATTACATCATATCTGGACATACATGCTGTGACGCATTTGCGTGCATTCTTACAATAGCCTTACTAGATGTTATATTCTACTCACGAGCTGGCAACTCACCCCCGTTGTGCCACAGAGTCTTGCAGGTCGGACACATCAGCCTAGTAGCGGCGGCTTATCTTGTTAGTGACTTCTTTTGCTCAGACTCGCGACATTGCTCGTAGGTGGATTGCGAGAGCACTTTTATCACTTTTGTACTATTTTTGTATCTAGTATTCTCCATCTACCACTTCTTATGTGTATATGTGACCTAGTGATGAGACTGAGAGATTTGTGTATATGTGGTTTCTTTTGGTCGAGCTCACTTGAGACGACGTTGTGTTTTCTTATATTTTGCATTCTTTATGCTATTTTCTTGATATTACATATATATATTGCGTGTGATTGTGATCCGCCTTTGGCGAAGAGCTAGCTCCTGGTTGGGGGTGCCATTTTGTGATTACAAGTTTATATATTTTTTTGTATCCATTTTGGGGGATAGTTTTTGCAGAGGAGACTCAACAGAAATTTTCGGAAATTTTTGATGTTTTTTTTAAAGGGTGTTCAATGCAACTAAATTTATTTCAAGTCGTTTTTCATGAAAGGTTTCCTTCACTCTCTTTGGTTTTGGTTTAGATTTTCTGGGCTTTGGCTGACTTAGTTTACGTTACGCCTTTAGACGTCTCGTAATCTAAATGCCAGTCGCGTTCCGTACTTTCGGGTCGTGACAAATCCGCAACCTCCTTAGACATCGCATGCCTAAGACAATGAATTCTTTAGACATCGCATGCCTAACAATTATAAACGCCGCATTTTAGTCTCATTATCGAAAACACTTTTCAATATCAAGTCGGGCAATTCAACAAGATTCCCGACAGCCAGATCGAATGCTCGTCGCAAACTTTAGTAGACCGCCGCACCCCCGGTTGCCATCGACGAAGTGCACTAAGACGGAACACCGCTGCCGCGAGCACCCGAACGGATGTTTTTGGCAACGGGGTTCTCCTACAGTCACTTGGTCGGGGCTATGGGGCGTGGCTGTCTGTTAAGTTTACCCGGCGAGTATCCACGTACGCTACGTGATTGCGACGGACTTTTGATCATATCAATATTTCGTGGCAGCCGATCATTTGAGACTGAACTTCTAGATTTAAAACATTCAAATTAGTTATCTCATAACTACCTGTGGATTCCAAATATTGTATCACATTCCAGATAAATAGACAATGTTAAACTTTCCGATCGAATAATCAAACACCCAAGATTTCCGCAATATATCTCAACACTTGAAATCAGTTTAAAAACATCCATCACATGCCACAGTACCAATGGTCCAGCCGTAAAAGGGTCAAGCCAACGCCTCACATGTGGCATGCCGTACTGCCCCAAACCCTAAGGTTTAGATGCTGTTCAAGATGGTGACATAATCGAGTTAAGGTTTGTTGTCTTCTAGAGGTTCCACCGCGTTACTTGCACGACTTAGAACGTTCTTAAACTCGAGAAAAAAATCCAACTTTTGAAAAAATTTCCGACTGGGGAAAAAGTGAGTTATTGATATCCGGTCGAACTTTTTAACAGTTTCTAAAAATTACCCGGACAAACTAAACAAAGTTAAATTATCCGATCGAATCAACGAGTCCCCAATACAACCCTAGAAAACTCAACACTTGAGTGGAATTAAAAAATTCCCAGAAAAAATTGCCATGAAAGGACCTAAGAATAAATATATGAAATTCCAGGGACTAATTCACAATTTTTGCCGCGGAACCGCCGCCAAACCCTTGGTTTAGCCACGGTTCCACGGTTATCTGAGCGAATTAGTGGGCCGTACTTCACAGTAATTCTTAGTTTTTCCTGTTTATTTTTCTGAGCATTTTTAATTCATAAAAAATCACATTTTTGAAAATTGTCTAGAGAGGGGTAAACATCAGGGTTTCT
Organism: Agapanthus africanus; assembly: GCA_030015575.1. NCBI lineage: Eukaryota > Viridiplantae > Streptophyta > Magnoliopsida > Asparagales > Amaryllidaceae > Agapanthus > Agapanthus africanus. The sequence goes on along the minus strand of JASDDO010000031.1, from coordinate 321,130,779 downwards.
TGGTTCGATCGGACTTTAAACTTCGCTCAGACTTCGCCTAAAGCTCAAGCTTGGCACTGATACCACTGTAGGGTTGCTAGGTACGCTCCCAAGGTTCTATGAGGCATCAACCTTGCCCGATTAAAATTTTAGCCGTGTCGAACAACCCAAAGCCGGATCTTTAAACTAGGGTTTAGGCGAAAACTAGCATGTTAAACACGTTAACACTAAGTGAGAGGGATTACAACCTTTGTAGATACGGTCCTTCACTTCTTAAGCTCCGTGTTGAAGTCCCTTCGCTGCGATCATCATGTTCCGAACTCTCGAGAGGCACCACGAAGAGAAAGATGCAGTCTTGCTTCCGATCTTCGATAACATAGATGATCTACCTTGAAGTTTCGTTAACACAAGCTATCACTCAAGAAATGATGTGAACACCCTCATCTAAATGGCAAGGATAGATGAGGATGATGAAGTAGGATTTTTGCTCTCATTTATAATCTTTTTCTCACTCACTTTCATCACAAAAGAAAGCTTTTTTCAAGAAGAAACTCAAGCAAGAAGAAGATGAATATCATAATCCTTTTGTGATGAATAATGAATTATTGTAGTGGTTACAAATCTAACCAAGGGTTAAGCATGAAAAGAGTTAACCCTTTTAGAGAGTTAACTAAAGTTAATGGTTTGGATTGGGTTAACATAATATCTCACAAAAATTTCAAGCAACCAAAAAGTCAAAGATTCCTGAAGCTTCATGGAAGCTTCATGCAAAAGCTAACCTTAATCCAAACCCTAACCAAGTTTAAACCCTAATCCATTGTTAAATTTGTAACCCTAACATGTTACAATATTATATATCACATATACAATATATTTTGTAACAATAGAAAATAATACAATTAACATATATCGCATATATATCAATGTATTATCCCGTGAGAAAATGAATCTTTTAGTGAGCTAATATTAGTTAATGTAATTTAATATATCATATATATTATTATACATTAAATTATCGAATCAACACTTGATCCGACAATCCGGCTCTATCGCATATAACCGACTAATCCGATGACCCGGCTATATCACATATACCCGGCCGATATCTCATATCGCGAGAATCCAATACGGTATCACATAACGCATTATCCTCGGTCCTACACATATCACATATGTGCTCCTACTTAGTTTTTCCCGTGTCAAGAAACCTCTGTGTAGGACTCTAAAGAATCGTCAATACGCCGGCAGTAGGTGATGATCATATCAAACACTCACATGCTGCAAGCGGTCAGCTAAACGTAACAGCTACCCAGGTAGTGAGCGCTCAGAAGATCAACAAGCAAGCCTGTACATTCTCTTGTAAATCCAATCAGAAACACTCCCGTACAGTCCGATCTCGTCGTCTGATATGTCGCATATCTCGCCTAGGGGTGGTAAACGTCAGACCCCAGTAGCTCGATAAGTCGTGTCGATATGAGGTCTATAACAGTTCGAGAAACTACTAATAACACTTACCAGTAAATCTGTTAGTTATGTATATGCCCTAGAGGCCATTGTTGTACATATGATGTATATTGTGATGGATGCTTGGATATATACAGAGAGGGCTTTCTTGCTCGTCATGATAGTATGCTATTTGGTTTCACTTTATCTTAACATGTTGACTTGTATTGGTTTACTGTCTTTCTCTCACATGTTGATAAAGCCCTTATGATCTGTACTCGACTACTGGGACTATGATGAGATCATACTAGTAGGGCCATAGTAGTCGATGAGTACATCCTATAACTGTTCCTAGTCGAGGGTATATCGAGACAGTGCATCGATACACCAGAGCAGACTAGCGTATACGCATCTTGACCCATATGATGGGCGATGGATGATCCCATATCCATTGGTGTTTGACATCAGAGATGGTGTACGGGTGCTCAGTAGAGACTGGGTACACTGGACGGACTCGCCGAGAACTCCCAGTTGGTGATATACCACATGTCAGATGGCAGTTCTCCGGTGACACTGGTACAGGGTAGTCTGTAGACCCAAGATCGTCATAGAGTCTTGTGTGATTCCAACTGTGCTTTGATTTCCACCTTACCACGTCCAAGAGGGCGTGCAAAACGGTGGCTTTTGGGTACAGTCCCGAATTACATGGAGGCAATGAGCGATAGGAGGGGATTCGTCTCTCCCCGTATAGGGAGTTGATGTCGTGCTGTATTCGATTGGCTATAACTAGAAGTTCCTGGCCAGGGCTGATATAGAGATATACTGGTAAGTGTTACCGGTAGTATCTCGACCTGTTATGAGCCTCACATTGATACGACTTATCGGTTACTGGGGTCTGACGTATACCACCCCTAGACTTGATATGCGACATATCAGACGAACAGACCGGACAGTACGGGGGTGTTACTGATTGGATTCACAGGAGAACGGACATGCTAGCTTGTTGATCTTCTGATCGCTCAATACCTGGGTGGCTGTTACGTTTAGCTGACCGCTTGTTGTTTGTGGGTATTTGATATGATCATCACCTGCTACCGGCGTATTGACGATTCTTTAGAGTCCTACATAGAGGTTTCTTGGCTCAAGCAAAACGGAGTAGAGGCACATATGTGCAGGACCGAGGATAATGCGATATGAGATACCGTATTATATCCTCGTGATATTTAGATATGAATCGGGACATCGGATCAAGTGTTGATTCGATGAATCGGTACATGATATATTAGTCGGTTATATTCGATATAGCCGGATCGTTAGATCAAGTGTTGATTTGATGATTTAATGTATAATGATATATATGATATATTGTACTACATTATCTAACATTGGCTCATTTTATTATTTCATTTTCTCACGGGAATAATACATTGATATATATGCGATATATGTTAACTGTATTATTTTCTTTTGTTGCAAATGTATAATATATATGTGATATATATTATTGTGACATGATATGATTTATTATAAAACATGTTTAAGGATGATGAAAAGGGATTAGGGTTTGATTAGGGTTAGCTCCTTCTTGTTCATTCTAGAAGGATTCTATTTTGTCTTGGTTAAGATATTATGGTTGATACTTATCCTTAACCTAACCAAATCCTAACTCTAGTTTATTCTCTATAAGTTTTATCCTATCATCCTTGACCATGGTTCTATAATCAATCATATACACTTGACTACTATTCATCACAAAAGGATTATTCTTTCATTCTTCATCTTCTTCTCTCTTTGTTTTTTGAAAGAGAGAGCTCACTAGAAATTCCTTATGTGATGATTTATTGTGAGAAAGTGAATTAAAAAGATAGCATAAATACTACCCCATCATCCTCATCTAATCTAGCCTATTAGATTAGGGTGTTCATCTCTTTAGAGTGAGAAAGCTTGAGTTATAGCAAATTCGACGTAGATCATCGGAGAATCGAAACACTTCAAGCTAGCATGGATCGTTCGAGTCGTGGAGCCTCTCTTGAGTCCGGGAGATCGTGGATCGCGGCGAAGGGACTTCTACTCGGAGCTTGTAAAGCGAAGGAGCAGACTACAAAGGTTGTAATCCCTCACACATAGCTTTAAAGATGTTATCTTGCATGCTAAACCCTAATAATCTAGCAAAGATCTCGTCTTTGGGTTGTTCGGCACATGTAAAATTTTATTCGGGCACGTTCGATGCTTCATGAACCTTCAAAAGTGTGCCTAGGAAACCTACAGTGGTATCAGAGCCTAGCTATAGCATTAGGCGACGTGTTTACGAAGTTAAAACTCCGATCGAACCCGAACCGACGAAAATGAACCCCTCTCTGGATATTTTTCAAAAATGCTATTTTTTCTGAATTAAAAATACCTGAAAAATACATCACATAAAAATAAGAATAACTGTGAAATTCGTAGACTTGATCCGTACAGATGACCGCGGAATCGCGGCCGTACCGTGCTTGGGCCGCGGTTCCGCGGCTGTACTGTTTGATTTGACAATTTTAATTTCACAGTAATTCTTTTTTAAGTCTTGTAAGGTTTCTGGTATTTTTATTTTTACTCAAGAGTTGAGTATTCTGGGGTTTATTTTGTAATCGTAGATTCGATCGGAATATTTAAATTCGTTTTTATTTCCGTATATTTAGAAATTGTTAAAATGTTCGAACGGATATCATTAACTCATTTTTTCCCGGCACGGCAAAATTTTCAAGTGTTGATTTTTTTTCGGGTTTAAATCTTTCGGAAAAATGTGCAAGTAACACAGTGGACCCTCTAGAAGACAAAAAACCTTAAGTCGATTATGTGACCGTCTTGAACTGCCTTTTGAACCTTCGGGTTTGGGGCAGTACGGCGTGCCACATGTGAGGCGTTGGCTTGATCCTTCTACGGCTGGATCACTGGTACTGTGACATATTCTGGGATTATTTGAACTCCGCTCAAGTGTTGAGCACTTTAGGAAATTTTGGGTATTTGATTATCTGTTCGAAAAGTTTAATACTGTCTATTTATCTAGAATGTGATACAATATGTGGAATTCATTGTTTTAGGCATGAAATGCGAAGTATGCGATATTTCGGATTTACGATGTCTAAAGTGATTGTGGATTCCAAATATTGTAGTTTTACACTTTCTATTCTGTGACCGTAAGTGTAGTATGTAGTTGTATTGCTGGTTGTCGTTGCTATACATCGACGACGATCGGTGTATGCATACTGACTTACGTTGATGATATGAGAGATTATGTGTTGCTGAGATATGATGTGCAGGATTGTCGCGATTGAATAGCCGGGGGTTTTATGTGAGATGAGAGTTTTATATTTTCATTCATGTAAATTCAAATGTAATGTAATAATTTTTTTTTGGGGCACTTCCAGGTTGAGGTTGATGCCACCAATGTTGTATATTATTTACTTTTCCGCATTAGGATGGACCCAAGGAGGGGAGCACAGGTGACCGGGTTCTGGGTTCAGTGGGAGGCCATCTCGAGGAGTCGAGACCGGGTCTCCTAAACTCCAGAATTGGTAGGGTCGCTTGCCGCTCTCGTAGGGGTCCAGGGTGTGGACTTGGCTATTCATCGCGACTGTGGAATCCGTATTTTCTATTGTTGGCTAAATACAAAATACGGACGTTCTAGTATATCCCATATTATATCTATGTTTCTGCTGCGATATCTGTGATGTGATCATTTGATATGTTGTGATGGATACAATATATAGTATATATGATATATTATATAGGCGTTACTTATGTTTTACACCCGCACTAGCCCTGCCCTGCTCTGTCGTTAGTTACCTAACCTAACGGTGCATGAGGGGATATCGAGGCGAATGCGGATGGCATAAGTGTACGTCGTATTTATCTGTGATGCTTAGGAAGCATAAGCTGATGGGATTTTTATTAATGAGATTAATAAAAAGAAAAGAAACCTAAAAGATGTTGTAGAATCAAAACTTTATAAAAAGGTAGCTGCAGTTTTGCTTTGCATAGCGGTATATATGATATACCCTGCACCTTATTCGATGAGGAAAGAGCCGAGATCCCTTCACCGGGAGTGACCTCTTTAGCAAAACCGGCAGATGCTACAAAACTCGGTTTGTCTTTTGATTGTTTTTAGAGTTTTGCTTTGCACAGTGATATATATGATATGTCCTGCACCTTATTCAATGAGGAAAGAGCCGAGATCCCTTCACCGGGAGTGACCTCTTTAGCAAAACTAATGAAAGCCTAAAAAACACTCCATTTCAAAATTTCACTTTATTCTACGACGATATCAAGTTCATTACGCAATAGGTTTTCAGAAAAACCTGCCGTAGCCCTCCGACATTTCAGATAAAGACTATTTAGTATTCGTGCTGCGTTTGTTGACCTCTGTCAAGGCGTAGTGTGCGGTAGCTAACTAGTAATTATCTGTAAAGCATGTGATGTGATTGGATTAGGGTATTCGTACGACCTTGTTGACCTTTGTCAAGGGTCGTGCGAGTGGGTTTGATTCAATTAAGAAATGAAGGGTTGAACTTGACTAGTGCACTATGGTTTGTTGACCTCTGTCAAGGTCATGGCACACTAGGGGCAAAATATTATCGGGAATTTCAAGTGTTGAAATTTGCAATGAGATTGCATACCTCCTATGAGATAGTTGGATCCCGATACCCACTGCGAGTAAGAGTTACTCCTGGGAGAGTTTTACACAGGACAATTAGTCGATCAAGTAGGTGTCTAGAAAAGTGTTAACAGGGTTACGCCTCTGGGAAAACGAGGTTTACTTTAATTAGGTCCGTGCGAAAGCACGGGGAACCTCCTTCAAAGTACCGACACTGATCTGGCTGAAAGATTGACGAAATTGTAGGGTGTAATTAATCCCGGCTAATCTTACCTTTTAGGGTTTGAAGGTAGATTTGATAAAAACAGTTGGAGACATCCTGATTAGATAAGATAATAAGCAATCTAATCTTGCAAGAGCATACGCTAAAGTGTTTTCTTCACTCTCTCTCCAGGTAGCGACCATGTCAGGCCATAATCAAGATAATAATATGGATGTATTGACTGAACCCGCTTATTATACTGAGCAAGGGAAAGTTGGACCCGTTCTTTCTTATAAGAGTTATAAGACTGAACAGGGAATAGAAGAATATATGGATTCTCAAGCCGCCCAAAAGAACATGCATGTTAATGCATCTTCTTCAGGTGTGTTAGTTATTGAGAATTGTTTCTCAGTTCACCCTACGTCCTGGGTATTGGATACCGGATCAGGATCCCACATATGTAAATTGTTACATGGGCTACGTAAAGGTAGAGAACTGGGAAAAGGTGATCATTCCGTTCAAGTAGGGAACGGTGCAAGTATTGCAGCCAAAGCAGTTGGCGAATATCACCTAGTATTGCCAAGTCGTAATACACTGATTCTAAATGAGTGCTATTATATACCGAACATGATGTGCAACATTATATCAGTCTCTTTATTAAGTAAAGAAGGATATAATTTTGTAGTAAAGGATACTGTTATGAACATATTCCTAGATCAAAAGTTGATTGCATCAGGCTCGTTACATAATGGCATATTCATTCTAAATCAGAATACAGTCCTCAATATACAAAAAACACACAAGAGGAAAAGTTCAGAAATGAACGAATCCTTCTTGTGGCATTGTAGACTTGGTCATATCAATGCGACACGACTGACTAAGTTACATATGGATGGTTATTTGAATCCGTTCGAATTATCATCTTATGATACTTGTCATTCATGTCTCAAAGGAAAAATGACCAAAGCTCCGTTTAGTGGACACGGAGAAAGAGTTACCGAACTCTTAGGACTGGTACATAGTGATGTATGCTGTCCCATGTCTACGCATGCCAGGAACGGTTCTTCCTACTTAATTACATTCACTGACGATCTCTCTAGATTTGGACATGTGTTCCTGATGAAACACAAGTCTGAAGCTTTTGAGAAATTCAGAGAATATAAGCAAGAAGTAGAAAAACAAACGGGCAAAAGTATTAAGATTCATCGATCTGATCGAGGAGGAGAATACTTAAGCAATGAGTTCCTAGATTATCTAAAAGAGAATGGGATTCTCTCTCAGCTTACTCCTCCTTATACACCACAGCACAACGGTGTATCGGAGCGGAGGAATCGCACCCTATTAGATATGGTGCACTCTATGATGAGTACAGCCGAGTTACCTATTTCCTTCTGGGGGTATGTGCTTGAGACAGCAGCATACCTATTGAATCAAGTTCTAACTAAATCTGTACTTACCACACCATATGAGATATGGAGTGGGAAGAGAACATGTCTTAAACGAGTTAAGATATGGGGCTGTCTGGCCTATGTCAAAAGGCAAAATCCTGACAAACTCGAGGCACGGTCAGTTCTATGTATGTTTGTGGGATATCCTAAACATTCAAATGGATATTTTTTCTACCACAGTGAACAACAAAAGGTGTTTATTGCTCAACATGCCACCTTTTTAGAAAAGGAATTTCTTGAAAAAGAGATTAGTGGCTCTGAGGTAGAACTGGAAGAAGCTCCAGCAACACAAACTATAACTGAAGATTTAGTGGAACCAGAGGATTTGGTAGTACCCGACGAACCCCAGCCTCTTCGCCGATCTAGTAGGGTTTCTCATCCACCTGAGAGATACTATGGTTTTCTCATTGATGGTGGAAGCGAGGATTGCATCATGGAAGATGATGACCTGACTAGTTTCGAGCAAGCCATCACGAGTGGTGACTCTATGAAATGGCTGGATGCAATGCGATCTGAGATGGAATCCATGTACACCAATAAAGTATGGATTTTGGAAAATGCTCCTGAAGGGGTAAAACCCATTAGGAGCAAGTGGATTTTTAAAAGGAAATTTGGTGTAGATGGAAAAGTTGAGACTTTCAAAGCTAGACTTGTAGCAAAGGGTTTTCATTAACGACCTGGTGTGGATTATGACGAAACCTTTTCTCGAGTGGCTATGCTTAAGTCCATCCGGATATTACTTGCCATTGCTGCATACTATGACTACGAAATCTGGCAAATGGATGTTAAGACCGCCTTTCTAAATGGTGATTTAGAAGTGTGCGTGTACATGATTCAGCCAGAGGGCTTCGTAGATAGTGGGAGCAGCGGAAAGGTGTGCAAACTGCTTAAATCCATTTATGGGTTAAAGCAAGCATCGCGGAGTTGGAACATCTGTTTTGATGTTGTAGTCAAAGAGTTTGACTTCATCAAAAATATAGATGAACCTTGTATCTATAAGAAGGTGGCAGAGAGTAAGGTTCTCTTCCTCGTATTGTACATGGATGACATACTCTTGATAGGAAATGATATTCTTATGCTGCAATCAGTCAAGCTCTTCTTATCACAAAGATTCTCAATGAAAGATCTAGGTGATTCCTCCTGCATATTGGGGATAAGGATCTATAGAGATAGATCCAAACGGATACTGGGATTGTCCCAATCCAGGTACATTGACACCAAACTAAAGAGGTTTAGTATGGAAGAATCCAAGCATGGGAACTAACCCATGATCTCTGGACTCACTCTCTCCAAAGAGATGTCTCCCAAGACTAATTTGGAAAGAGCTCACATGCAAGGGATACCTTATGCTTCGGCAGTAGGCTCTATCATGTATGCGATGCTATGTACCAGACCCGATGTAGCATACTCACTAAGTGTAGGGAGTCGGTATCAAGCAGATCCTGGAGAGAGTCACTGGACAGCCGTGAAGAACATTCTCAAGTACTTACGAAGGACTAGAGACATGTTCTTGGTGTATGGTAACGGAGAACTCCGGGTGGAGTCCTCTACCGATTCCAGCTTCCAAAATGATAAGGACGACTCTAAGTCGCACTCGGGATTTGTCTTTACCCTCAATGGAGGGGCGGTATGTTGGAAGAGTTCCAAACAGCATACCGTTGCAGACTCGACGATGGAGGCTGAATACATCGCTGCCAATGATGCTGCCAAAGAGGCTGTCTGGATGAAGAAGTTCATCACTGAACTTTGTGTGGTTCCATCCATTTAACATCCAATACCTCTGTATTGCGATAACAATGGAATTGTGGCTTTGGCCAAGGAACCCTGATACCATCAGAAGTCCAGACATATTCTGGGGCGGTATCACCTGATCAGGGAGATAGTTGATCGCCGGGAGATCGAGGTCAGGAGAGTAGATACGAAGGACAACACTGCGGATCCACTCACGAAGGCCATTCCCCAGATACAGTTTGAGAGATTATTCGGGATGCTAGGTATGAGATACTACAGCAGCTGGCCTTAGTGTAAGTGGAAGATTGTTAGTTCTGTATATGCCCTAGAGGCCAATGTTGTACATATGATGTATATTGTGATGGATGCTTGGATATATACAGAGAGGACTTTCTTGCTCGTCATGATAGTATGCTATTTGGTTTCACTTTATCTTAACATGTTGACTTGTATTGGTTTACTGTCTTTCACTCACATGTTGATAAAGCCCTTAGGATCTGTACTCGACTACTGGGACTATGATGAGATCATACTAGTGGGGCCATAGTAGTCGATGAGTACATCCTATAACCGTTCCTAGTCGAGGGTATATCGAGGCAGGGCATCGATACACCAGAGTAGACTAGCGTATACGCATCTTGACCCATATGATGGGCGATGGATGATCCCATATCCATTGGTGTTTGACATCAGAGATGGTGTACGAGTGCTCAGTGGAGACTGGGTACACTAGACGGACTCGCCGAGAACTCCCAGTTGGTGATATACCACACGTCAGATGGCAGTTCTCCGGTGACACTAGTACAGGGTATTCTGTAGACCCGAGATCGTCATAGAGTCTTGTGTGATTCCCACTGTGCTTTGATTTCCACCTTACCACGTCCAAGAGGGCGTGCAAAACGGTGGCTTTTGGGTACAGTCCCGAATCACATGGTGGCAATGAGCGATAGGAGGGGATTCGTCTCTCCCGGTATAGGGAGTTGATGTCGTGCTGTGTTCGATTGGCTATAACTGGAAGTCCCTGGCCAGGGCTGATATAGAGATATACTGGTAAGTGTTACCAGTAGTATCTCGACCTGTTATGAGCCTCACATCGACACGACTTATCGGTTACTGGGGTCTGACGTATACCACCCCTAGACTTGATATGCGACATATTAGACGAACAGACCGGACTGTACGGGAGTGTTACTGATTGGATTCATAGGAGAATGGACAGGCTAGCTTGTTGATCTTCTGATCGCTCAATACCTGGGTGGCTGTTACGTTTAGCTGACCGCTTGCAGCTTGTGGGTGTTTGCTATGATCATCACCTGCTACCGGCATATTGACGATTCTTTAGAGTCCTACACAGAGGTTTCTTGGCTCAGGCAAAACGGAGTAGAGGCACATATGTGATATGTGCAGGACCGAGGATAATGCGATATGAGATATCGTATTATATTCTCGCGATATTTAGATATGAATCGGGACATCGGATCAAGTGTTGATTCGATGAATCGGTACATGATATATTAGTCGGTTATATTCGATATAGCCGGATTGTTAGATCAAGTGTTGATTTGATGATTTAATGTATAATGATATATATGATATATTGTATTACATCATCTAATATTGGCTCACTTTATTATTTCATTTTCTCACCGGATTAATACATTGATATATATGCGATATATGTTAATTGTATTATTTTCTTTTGTTGCAAATATATAATATATATGTGATATATATTATTGTGACATGATATGATTTATTATAAATCTTGTTTAAGGATGATAAAAAGGGATTAGGGTTTGATTAGGGTTAGCTCCTTCTTGTTCATTCTAGAAGGATTCTATTTTGTCTTGGTTAAGATATTATGGTTGATACTTATCCTTAACCTAACCAAACCCTAACTCTAGTTTATTCTCTACAAGTTTTATCCTATCATCCTTGACTATGGTTCTATAATCAATAATATACACTTGACTACTATGTTGGATATAGTGCCCTCAGAGTCAATTATTGGATCACAGGCACGTGATTGCAATGATTGAAGGGAGGACCTATCCCGGTAGGACAGTCTTACTCGAGATGATAGTACGCTATCTGGTTTACCTTTATCATCGTGTACTGTTTTAGGTGACCTGACAAGTCGCTATTACACGTTGATAGAGCCCCTAGGATTCTTGCTTGACCACCAGCAGTATGAGGGCGATCATATAAGTGGGAGCTGGGGTCTATAAGCATATCCTTAAATGGTCCCTAGTCGTGTGAGTTTCGAGACAGGGCATCGATACTCCATAGTAGACTAGTGTATACAGTCGAGACCCCGACGAGGGGCGGTGGCCGGTCTCACAAGCCACTGGTGTCAGTTGGATCACCTAAGATGTATACCGGTGCACATTGGGTTATGAGTACACCGGATAGGACTCGCTGGGAACATGCTAGTTGGTCATATACCAGACGTCAGATGGCAATTCCCTGGTGACATGTGTGCAGGTTAGTTCATCGACCTGGGGATCGTCATTTGTCTCATGTGAGTTCCCACTGTGCTTTGATTACTACCCTACCACGGCTCAAAGGAGTCGTGCAAACAGGTTTTAGTTGGGTACAGTCCCGAGCCACATGGAGGCAGTGAGCGTATCTTCAGGGGTTCGTCTCTCCCGGTATTGGGGGTGAGGTCGTGCTGTGTCTAGGAGAGCCATTACACGAAGTCCTTGGCCAAGGCAAGGAGATTTACTGGTAGGTATTCCAGTAGTATCTCAGGGTGTTCCGGGCTACACTCCGACACGACTTGTACCGCTTTTGGGGGTCTGACTTTTACCAACCCCCTAGGCCCGCCATGCGATGCTCATAGACGAACGGACCGGACTGCACGGATATTGTCACTGACAGGCTCAGTAGGGTTGTCAGGCTGAGTTCACTCACAGACATCCCTTTTAGTCAATACTTGGTAGCCCGTTACGTATTGGCTTATACCTCTGACGTGCTAGTGGTTAAATCCATAACCAAGGTGTTGACGAGTCTTTAGAGTCCCCCACATTCAGTTACTCAGCTTTCGGGCGAAAGGTTGTAGAGGCCGTATGGAGATATGGCAAGGTCCGATCAGATACGTGCGGTATTGCACGGATCAGGATTGGACAGTTTGTACTATAGGCCGTATGGTAATATGGCAGGGTTCGATCAGATACGTGCGGTATTGCACGGATCAGGATCGAACAGATATTACTGGCCGGTTTTGGTATAAGCCGGACTCTAGTATAATACAGTGGAGATTTTGTCTCATTGCATTTGTATTTCGGTCGAAATACAGATGCGGGTGTGTATGCACAGTATCGGGGTTTTCCTGTAATTTATTACGGGACCAGTTTTTTGGAGTTGCCAGTTTGCTTTCCGTTTCGGCCAATTTCCATTGTTCCGTTCATTGGCCGAAGATTGGTGGAGGAGGGTTTATTTGCATTGTTGCAAATAGGCATTAGTGGAGGGGGTTCTTTGCATCTTGTTGCATCATGATGGCCTTCATGATGAGCACCATACCTTGACCTTTTTGACTTGATCACTTCATGATGGCTTGACTTTGTAAGCATCATGGTTGTTGATGATTAGTGTGTTGAGTGTGGTTTTGGTATTTGTTATCATATTCTTTCATGATCCCTTTTTGTATCATTGTTCCAACCACCCCCTTGTCTTTGTTTTTTCTCTCTCCAATCACACATGGAAATGGGGGGGCCGGCCACTTTAGGTGAGATGAGGAAAATGCTTCATTTCATGTGTGGAGAAAATATGATACTCTGATTCCTTTATATGCTGTTTTTCCCCACTTCTCTCCAAGTTCCTTTTCCTCCACCACAAAAGGCAATTCCATGAACCCCAAAAATGAGACTTCTTCTCTAGATATTCTACAGCATATCTTGTGCACATCGAGTAGCCGGCTTCATGCCCGAGTTGCCTCGGCATTGAGGTGGGAGCCCGTAAACGATGTAGGCGATGTGGTGCACTTCCGGCGACGAGGAGGAGACGGGACATTCCGCAGGAGATCGGGACGATGACGAGAAGACCGGAGGACTTGGATCTGTCGGTATACTTCTCTTCCCTTTCTTGTTAGTAGCTTAGACTTGTTAATGGTTACGATCCGGATGTTTAGTGCGCGGTGGTGCCGGTTTGCTAAGTCCGCAAAATTAAAGTTTTTCACCGCTTCCGCATTCCGGCGTCGGATTGACGGCCGGGGCGCCGCCGTGCACTTACAGTGGTATCAGAGCCTCGCCATTAACTTCGTCTAGCTTCGTTTGATGTGTTTTGCATTTCCGATCGACCAAAATTCCAAAAACCATATTTTGATCACATCTGTTTTCTGTTTGAAATTTTTGGTGTCGAAAAATTTTTCAGGTTGTAAATTATTGATGTAGTGGAAAATCTAAGAGCTCTGTAAAAATTCGATGAGGTGAATCCACAGTGGGAGCGCGGAACCGCCGCATATACCCCCTTCCCGCCGCTAATCCGCCGCGCACTGTAGGGTTCCCTGCACCAATTTTTTACAGAGGCTTTCTGGGCTTAAAATATGGGTTTTGGAATATTAAAATTTGGCCAATTATTTCTGTGAGTACTACAGTATTGATTGGGGCCCACTTGTTAATTATTTGATCAATCGGAAAATTTTAAACACATTTTTCACAGTATTTACATTATATCTGCGACCGTGAATGTCACTCGATCGGTAAATCCGGTCTAACTGCTATAGCCCGGTTAGACGGATTTGCGAACGTGACTTTCACGTTGATGTTTTGTTTTTTTGCTGTGATGTTGCGGATCGGTCGTGGGGGATAGCCTGGATGCAATGCTAGTATAGTTGTGGTTGTATTATGTACATTTGATATTGCGGGGCGAGCGTCCGACATGTGGACTGCCGTCACTGCCTGTTTGTATTATTATTTTGGGGCACGGCCAGGTTGCGGTCGTTGTACCCGGTGTATGTATATTTACATTCTGTACTAGGATTACCCCGCGGCGGGGTGCACGGATAGCCGGGTTCTAGGGAGCAACAAGCCCGCATCTCATGGCATTGAGACCGAGGGGGCTTCACTCTGGAATTGGCGGGCTATTCGCCGCACTCGTAGGGGGTACAGGTTGACCCAGGAGGGGTGCCCAAGTTACCGGATTCCGTGAAGTGCTGGGTGGTCCATTCACAGTACTGAAGGGGGCTGCCTCGCTTCAGGTTTTGGCGGGTAACTTGCCGCGCCCGTAGGGGTCTAGGTTTTCATTGCGCAGGCTATCCACACGACCAGGGGAACGTCGGGTTTCAGCAGTGGCTCTGTGAAACCCGGGGATCCCAGATATCTGTATTGTTCTGTGATGCTGTACATTTCCTGTGATGTTGCATTTCTTTTCACGCCTTGAGCGAAATATAATATATTTGTATATATATTAGTAGATGTTGTATATGTTTTACATCCGCGCTAGTCCAGTCCCCGCTCTGTCGTTAGTTAGCTAACCTAACGGGTAATGACGGGACCCAGTGGCGAATGCGGATGGCATATACGTACGTCAGTATATTTTCGTTCTTTTTGGTGTGATCAATTGATGGGACTGCGTTGATTCGGATCAATGCAAGTTAAAAACAAACCTAATCTGATGTTGTTGGAACACTTTTCAAAAAGCTGTTATTGCAAGGACGTTCACTTTTGTTTTGCATCGTGATATTCAGTTGGAATATCCTGCTCCTCAGTCAACGAGGCAAGGGCCGAGATCCCTCACCGGGAGTGACCCCTTGGACAAAAGTTTGCGTCGGGGCATTAACTTCACTATAGCCGATTACTTTTGCTTTGCATCGCGGTATTCATTTGGAATATCCTGCACCCCATTCTACGGGGAAAGAGCCGAGATCCCTTCACCGGGAGTGACCTCTTTAGCAACGGTTTTCGTCACTATATTTTTAAAAGCTATCCGTTCCATCGACGATATCAAGTTCTTTACGTTAAAGGTTTTCGCTAGAAACCATTCGTAGCCCTCCATCATTTCAGTTAAATATTCGGTAGTATTCAAGCTATGTATTTTGACCTCACGCCAAGGCATAGTGATTGGTAGCTGCCGGGTATTTATCTGTTGCATAGATAGATGCGTTGGTTTGGGACAGTCGTACTACTATTTTGGCCTACGTCAAGGGTATGTACGGGTGGATTCAAATTAACCTGGATAATGATGGGTAGAACTTGACATGTGACTTATGATATTTTGACCTCACGCCAAGGTCATAAGAGCATGGGGCAGAAATCACATCGAGAGTTTCAAAAGAACTAAAACTTGCCAGATATGCGCATACCTTCTGGAGTGTGATACCGTGAGCGGATTCCGTCACGTTATCATGCGATGATAGTTGGATCCCGATTCCCACTGATGAGTTAGTTTACTCCTCGGGTGACCCCGACTAATTCTTCTTTCAGGTTTGGAGGAGAATTTGACGGTACAGTGGGAGTTTTCCAGATTAGATAAATTGGTAACCATTCTGATCTAGGTTAGAGTGCACGCTGAGTGTTTCTTTTCTCTCTCTCTTTGGCAGCGACCATTGACCCGATCCTAAGACTATGACTCAGTGACCAAGTTGACCGAACCTTCTTAAACACTGGCTTTTGGATTGTCAGAGTTGCAAACCTCATTGCCAATCCTACTTTTACCCTTTTCTCCAGGACACCCCGTATTTCTACGAACGTCCACTTCCATTGGACAAAACCATCGTATGGTTAGATACGAACTCGAAAGAATTTATTCTAGGATGGTTTCAGGTTCTGGTGAAAACGGATAGGATTATTCAGTTGTCTTTTCCTTTTACCCTCTCTCAGGTTACGAGTACTCCTTGGTTTAGGGGTAGTACACCTATTACGCAAATTGGATTGTCTTCTTCCAAACCTTAGGCTGGTGCCGACCGGTAGGGAATGAAGATAACCAATTAGCATAACGATGGTGCGCAGAAGGTATTAAGTTAAGACAAAATAAGGGATTAGTAAGAGGGCAAAGTAAATTGCAACAGATATTCACGAACAAACCAAGTATTCCATCGCCAATCCTAAATCACCTTTGTATTTCTCCAGAACACTCCGTATCACTACGAAGATCCACAGTTTATTGGATACTCCATCGTATGGTTATATACGAACTTGAAAGGAACTTGTTCCAGTTCGGGGATGGATTCTGGTTCAGGAGAAATAAGAATAAGATTTATTCAGGTGTCTTTTATCTTCACCTTCTCTCGCATTGCGAGTGTTCCTAGGATTAGGACAGTACACCCATTATGCTTATTGGATAGTCTTCTTCCAAACCATAGGCTGGTGCCGAACGGTAGGGAAGGAAGAAAACCATTTGGCTTAAGGGGTGTACAGAAGGTAAAGACTAAAGACATATGAAGGGATTTGGAGAGGTGGCAAAGAATTATACGGTTACAGTCGTGAATCTGGAAGAGGCATTACTAGGAATACCGGGATACCCCATCGAAACATTTCAATGTTTCAGATTCACTGTGTAATGTTAAAAGAAAAATGATTTCCTGATTAGATACTTGCTCCAGGGTATGTATTTACCAGGTATGATTCTCACATCTGTATAGTTTTACAGATGATGAGTGGGAGTAAGTTATTGGGAATTGGGTGATCATCCTCATTATATCGGGATTCGTTGTAATCAGTGATATTTGAGAAAATCACCTGGGCTGTTTGCCGGTCGGCAAATATTTGGTTTTGAATATCCGTTGTTATGCACCAATTTCAAATCGATATATATGTACGTCTATTTTCATAGAGTGAGATATACCTTTTGATATTATGTCGATGATATTTACCTATATCAGTGGATGGTTAGGTAAGGAGCATTAAACAGCGGTGTAATTCTTCTTAACCATAAGTACAGTTTTCAACCTACGACACACAGTGAAAGAGTTGTTAGACTCAGCGGACTTATACAGAGTATTGTATGTTGTCCAGTGTCCATTAGGACAGAGGGGTTGGTCCTCATACTATATTCTGTTTACTTTTAACTTCTCTGGTTCTTAGACATGTGTTTCGTAGAAACACAGGGTCTAAGTTTTGAGGAGTTATAGGTATTTGAATAGAGTAGAGAACCAGGTGTAGCAAGTATCGGGATTCTTCAAAGTGATCGAAGATGTAGATACTTGTGTATGGTATTCAGTTGATGGTAATGATTAAGAGAACTTGCTTCTCTTTCAGGTTACTCATAGTTGGAAGCATTCCGTAGTTGAGTAACGCTGATCGGCCTCCTTCCATTTAGTTGACATGCACTGGAGACAGCTGCATGATTTGAATCTGGTTCAATTAAATCAGTGCCTCTGGTTCTATATTGGATATAGAACAGTTCATATCTTAACGTTGTTAAGGTACGGGGAGTTGTCCGGCTTATGATTAAAACCAGACACTAGACAACTCAAGGCACGTTTCTGTAATGGCTGTTTGTGGGTTGACCCAGGCTATGACGAGGGTTGACTTTCTACCATCTGGATGAACAATAGCAATATTGTTCTAGACTCGCCACAGTTTTATTAAAAATGGATTTTTTCAGAAAACAGTAGTGGGAGTATGGTATAACTGGAAGTGATTCCAGAACCACAAACGATTACTGAAGATTTGATAAGGAACCTAAAGATTCAATCTGGATTGACATTCCATTGGCCACTCCGCAGATTTGGTGGGTAACTTCAGGCACCCGAGAGGTACTACGGTAGCCTCAAGGACGGTGACAGGGAAGTTCTTGTTTACCCACACTTACCATTGCTGTTGTTCCAGACTGTGAGACCCGGCAGGAGGATGAGTATAGCGTCGTTCTGAACTCGCTTTAGAAGTGTACGTGTATATGACTCTGCCAGAGGGTTGCCGTAGTCAGTGGGAGCAGCAGAAGCATTGGTGGACAGGTAGCTTATATCTATTTATAGACTAAAGCAGATATAGCGGAGATAGATCATCTATTTCTGACATGACAGTCATGGGTTTGACTTCATCAGAGTAGGGGATGGATCTGTTGAGAAGGTAGTAGGGTGTGATATCCTGGTATTTGGATGACATACACAAAGTAGGAAAGGAAACTCCTATAATACAATCGGTTATACTTCGGTCGTCACACAGTGGTTTCTCCACATGGGACTTGGACATTATATCAGACATACTGGTTATTAGATCTATGGTGTTAGATCTGGATTTGGGTGGTTTCCCAATCAGGGTACTTTGACAGCATTCTAAGGGTATTTAGAATGGACGACTCCTGGCACGGTAGTGTACCTGCAGGTAATGGAGTCACCCTCTCTAAAGGTGTCTTATAGACTAAAGTAGAGAGGGATATGCATGATTGGCAGATCACTTGCTTGGGCAATTGAGTCAATCATGAGATGTCAAGCACCACACCAGATGTTGTTCTTGCACTAGATGCAATAAGTTGACATTGATACAATCCAGGAGAAACAGTCGGAAGCAGTTTTAGAACATAAGTGGATGTTCTAGGGATATGATAACGACAGCCTCATGTAGGAGACAGTTATCATTCCAGGCTTCCAAGGTGACATGGACGACAAGGAGGTTGTCAGAGCTATTGTTTTTCCTTCTGACGAGGGGCAGTATTTTGGACAGGTGGTCCAAGGCAATACTGAGGGAGGCAAGGCGCAGGATACTGATTAAGTTCAGTTGACGATACAGTCTAAGAAGTTTGGATTTGGAGTTCATTTATGAGCTATGTCCCATCAGACATCCAGACACATTCTAAGACAGGTATTGCTCATTTCGGGAGATGGGTTTCTCCGCGAACTTGAGATATAGGGAGACATAGAAAGAGACATCAAAGCGGATCCACTCTTTAAGGCTATTCCTCGAACGCAATAGTTTTGCAAACGAGCTTTGTGAGACTGACTAGTAGAGGAGTTGGGTGTTCGGTATCACACGGGATGTGAGTATGCGACATCGCAATAATTAGCCTTGAGTGCAAGTGGGAGATTGTTGGAGATAGTGCCTTCAGAGTCAATTATTGGATCACAGGCACGTGATTGCAATGATTGAAGGGAGGACCTATCCCGGTAGGACAGTCTTACTAGAGATGATAGTACGCTATCTGGTTTACCTTTATCATCGTGTACTGTTTTAGGTGACCTGACAAGTCGCTATTACACGTTGATAGAGCCCCTAGGATTCTTGCTTGACCACCAGCAGTATGAGGGCGATCATATAAGTGGGAGCTGGGGTCTATAAGCATATCCTTAAATGGTCCCTAGTCGTGTGAGTTTCGAGACAGAGCATCGATACTCCATAGTAGACTAGTGTATACAGTCGAGACCCCGACGAGGGGCGGTGGCCGGTCTCACAAGCCACTGGTGTCAGTTGGATCACCTAAGATGTATACAGGTGCTCATTGGGTTATGAGTACACCGGACAGGACTCGCCGGGAACATGCTAGTTGGTCATATACCAGACGTCAGATGGCAGTTCCCTGGTGACATGTGTGCAGGTTAGTTCATCGACCTGGGGATCGTCATTTGTCTCGTGTGAGTTCCCACTGTGCTTTGATTACTACCCTACCACGGCTCAAAGGAGTCGTGCAAACAGGTTTTAGTTGGGTACAGTCCCGAGCCACATGGAGGCAGTGAGCGTATCTTCAGGGGTTCGTCTCTCCCGGTATTGGTGGTGAGGTCGTGCTGTGTCTAGGAGAGCCATTACACGAAGTCCTTGGCCAAGGCAAGGAGATTTACTGGTAGGTATTCCAGTAGTATCTCAGGGTGTTCTGGTCTACACTCCGACACGACTTGTACCGCTTTTGGGGGTCTGACTTTTACCAACCCCCTAGGCCCGCCATGCGATGCTCATAGACGAACGGACCGGACTGCAAGGATATTGTCACTGACAGGCTCAGTAGGGTTGTCAGGCTGAGTTCACTCACAGACATCCCTTTTAGTCAATCCCTGGTAGCCCGTTACGTATTGGCTTATACCTCTGACGTGCTAGTGGTTAAATCCATAACCAAGGTGTTGACGAGTCTTTAGAGTCCCCCACATTCAGTTACTCAGCTTTCGGGCGAAAGGTTGTAGAGGCCGTATGGAGATATGGCAAGGTCCGATCAGATACGTGCGGTATTGCACGGATCAGGATTGGACAGTTTGTACTATAGGCCGTATGGTAATATGGCAGGGTTCGATCAGATACGTGCGGTATTGCACGGATCAGGATCGAACAGATATTACTGGCCGGTTTTGGTATAAGCCGGACTCTAGTATAGTACAGTGGAGATTTTGTCTCATTGCATTTGTATTTCGGTCGAAATACAGATGCGGGTGTGTATGCACAATATCGGGGTTTTCCTGTAATTTATTACTGGACCAGTTTTTTGGAGTTGCCAGTTTGCTTTCCGTTTCGCCAATTTCCATTGTTCCGTTCATTGGCCGAAGATTGGTGGAGGAGGGTTTATTTGCATTGTTGAAATAGGCATTAGTGGAGGGGGTTCTTTGCATCTTGTTGCATCATGATGGCCTTCATGATGAGCACCATACCTTGACCTTTTTGACTTGATCACTTCATGATGGCTTGACTTTGTAAGCATCATGGTTGTTGATGATTAGTGTGTTGAGTGTGGTTTTGGTATTTGTTATCATATTCTTTCATGATTCCTTTTTGTATCATTGTTCCAACCACCCCCTTGTCTTGGTTTTTTCTCTCTCCAATCACACATGGAAATGGGGGGGCCGGCCACTTTAGGTGAGATGAGGAAAATGCTTCATTTCATGTGTGGAGAAAATATGATACTCTGATTCCTTTGTATGCTGTTTTTTCCCCACTTCTCTCCAAGTTCCTTTTCCTCCACCACAAAAGGCAATTCCATGAACCCCAAAAATGAGACTTCTTCTCTAGATATTCTACAGCATATCTTGGGCACGTCGAGTAGCCGGCTTCGTGCCCGAGTTGCCTCGGCATTGAGGTGGGAGCCCGTAAACGATGTAGGCGATGTGGTGAACTTCCGGCGACGAGGAGGAGACGGGACATTCCGCAGGAGATCGGGACGATGACGAGAAGACCGGAGGACTTGGATCTGTCGGTATACTTCTCTTCCCTTTCTTGTTAGTAGCTTAGACTTGTAAATGGTTACGATCCGGATGTTTAGTGCGCGGTGGTGCCGGTTTGCTAAGTCCGCAAAATTAAAGTTTTTCACCGCTTCCGCATTCCGGCGTCGGATTGACGGCCGGGGCGCCGCCGTGCACTTACATACTATTCATCACAAAAGGATTATTCTTTCATTCTTCATCTTCTTCTCTCTTTGTTTTTTGAAAGAGAGAGCTCACTAGAAATTCCTTATGTGATGATTTATTGTGAGAAAGTGAATTAAAAAGATAGCATAAATACTACTCCATCATCCTCATCTAATCTAGCCCATTAGATTAGGGTGTTCATCTCTTTAGAGTGAGAAAGCTTGAGTTATAGCAACTTCGACGTAGATCATCGGAGAATCGGAACACTTCAAGCTAGCATGGATCGTTCGAGTCGTGGAGCCTCTCTTGAGTCCGGGAGATCGTGGATCGCGGCGAAGGGACTTCTACTCGGAGCTTGTGAAGCGAAGGAGCGGACTACAAAGGTTGTAATCCCTCACACTTAGCTTTAAAGATGTTATCTTGCATACTAAACCCTAATAATCTAGCAAAGATCCCGTCTTTGGGTTGTTCGGCACATGTAAAATTTTATTCGGGCATGTTTGATGCTTCATGAACCATCACAAGTGTGCCTAGGAAACCTACAGTGGTATTCTTAGACTAGTTTCATGAGTTGCTGTTCTATTTCGGGGTTAGGGCCCAGGTTGCTTCAGTAGGTCATATGCTCCCTATACATCACCCCAATATTGTTTGTGCACATTGTTTTCACCTTAATCAAAATCTTGGACTAGTTTCATGAGTTGCTGTTCTATTTCGGGGTTTCGTTTTGCGTATTTTGAATTTTGGATTTTCGGAATTTGGTTTTAACTCGATGGTTTGACGTATGTACATCGACATCGAGGGTTGGTTTGGCTATTCTTGCATGCGAGACTATACGTTTTGACCTATGAACGATACGCGTGCCGATTTGGTTTTTGTACGCTATTTCCATTTACGATGTCTTGTGGTATACAAGTAGGTACCCTCGAATGGGTTCAGGTCAATAAGGAAGGGCGTGGCGACATCGACATCGGCAAGCAAGAGTAGGTGAGTAGATACACGTCTACGGGGGAAGTCGGGTGGATGGCGTATAGCACCCCCGCAGTTCGTAGTGTAGTTAATGATATGTTATATATTTACATATGTGTTGTGAAATTGGATTATAGTGTCGTGGTTGATTTCTTAGTCGCGAACAATAGAATAGGTTTGTACACACGCACACATACACCCTTGCATGCATTATGATTATTACTTGTGCGTATATGGGGATATGTATATATACAGACACACACATAGGTATGTGACTATATATATATATATATATATAAATACGTATAACTATACATGGATGATGAGGATTGTACATGGTATTTAGAGATGAGTCGATGAGATTGGGCATGGTGCCATGAGATCGGTGATATGATGTGGTTCGTATTATGAGATACGACATGAGATTTTAGCGGGCCTTTAGGCGTGTGTTTTCATACACGCATATATATATATATATATATATATATATATATATATATAGATGGTATCAGTTGGTATTAGACTTAGATCAGTACCCTAGTTCATGAGATATGATTATACGGATACCAGATAAATGATGAGATAAATGTGATATTTGACCCGTACCGAGATTTGGGATGCCGTACGACGGATTTAAGTACGAGCTATATATTGATGATAGATCCGCACTCTTGACTTGAGGATGTCATATTGTATATTGTATCGTATGTGATACTATTGAGGCGGGATCACCGACTATTATATTTATATGTATATCGACTCGGATTTAGGTGGTTTCCCTTACCCTTTCGGTTAGACTTGTTAGTTATATGTATGCCCTAAAGGCCATTACTGTACATACGTTGTATATTGTAGTGGATGCTTGGACATATATAGGGAGGACTTTCTTGCTCGACAAGATAGTATGCTATCTGGCTACTCTTTATCTTAACATGTACTCTGATAGTCTCTATGTTACATGTTGATAAAGCCCTTAGGATGAGTACTTGAGTACCATGACTATGATGCTGATCATACTAGTGGGGACAGTGTAGTCGCCAAGTACATCCTTCAAATGTTCCTAGTCGTGGGAGTACCGAGACAGGGCATCGATACTCCAGAGTAGACTAGCGTATGAGCTTCTTGACCCATATGATAGGTGATGGATGATCCCATATCCATTGGTGTTTGACATCAGAGAAGGTATACGGGTGCTCAGAGGAGACTAGGTATACTGGACGGGCTCGCCGAGAACTCCCAGATGGTATTATACCTGACGTCAGATGGCAGTTCTCTGGTGACACTGGTACAGGTTAGTCTGCAGACCCGAGATCGTCATAGAGTCTTGTGTGATTCCCACTGTGCTTTGATTTCCATCATACCACGTCCAAGAGGGCGTGCAAAACGGTGGCTTTTAGGTAATGTCCCGAATCACATGGAGGCAATAAGCGATAGGAGGGGTTTCGTCTCTCCTGGTATAGGGAGTAGATGTTGCGCTGTGTTCGATTGGCTATAACTGGAAATCCCTGGCCAGGGTTGCTGAGATTTACTGGTAAGTGTTATCAGTAGTTTCTCAAACTGTTATAGACCTCATATCGACACGACTTATCAAGCTACTAGGGTCTGACGTTTACCACCCCTAGGCGAGATATGCGACATATCAGACAAAGAGACCGAACTGTACGGTAGTGTTACTTGTTGGATTCGCAGGAGAATGTACAGGCTTGCTTCTTGATCTTCTGATCGCTCAATATCTTGGTGGCTGTTACGTTTAGCTGACAGCTTGCAGCTTGTGGGTGTTTGATATGATCATCACCTACTGCCGGCGTATTGACGATTCTTTAGAGTCCTACACAGAGGTTTCCTGGCTTAGGCAAAACGGAGTAGGAGCACATATGTGATATGTATGGGATCGAGAATAATACGTGTATGAGATACCGTATTAGATTCTCGTGATATGATATATCGGCCGGGTATATGTGATATAGCCGGGTCATCGGATCAAGTGTTGATTCGATGAACTGATACAGATTATATTAGTCGGTTATTTCTGAAATAGCCGGATTATCGGATCAAGTGTTGATTCGATAATTTAATGTATAATTATATATTTGATATATTAAATTAAATTAACTAATATAAGCTCACTTAAAGATTCATTTTCTCACTCGGATAATACATTGATATATATGTGATATATGTTGATTGTATTATTTTATTTTGTTACAATAAATATTGTATATGTGATATATAATATTGTAACAAGTTATAATTACAAATGCAAAATGATTAGTGGTGATTAAACATAGTTAGGGTTTGATTTGGGTTAGCTATTTCATGAAGCTTTTAGAAGCTTTTGTTTTGTTTTAAGCTAAGATATTATGTGTTGATATTTTTGGACATATTTCCTAATCCAACCCAAACCCTTTACCCTAGTTAAATCTCTACAATGGTTAGCCCTTTCATTTTTTAACCATGGGTTGCATTTGTAATTAGAATAACAATTCATTATTCATCACAGAAGACTTCATCTTCTTCCTTCTTCTTTTGATGAAAAGCTTTCTAGCTTTTTCATGTGTGATGAAAATGAGTGAGAAATTGAATATAAATGAGAGCTAAATTCCTACTTCATCATCCTCATCTATTCTTGCCACTTAGATTAGGGCGTTTGCTTTTCTAATACTTGATTAGCAAAGCAAGAGCTTGGGTTTGAGTTTCTTCAAGGTAGATCATCTTTGTTATTGAAGATCAGAGGCAAGCTTGCATCTTTCTCTTCATGGAGCCTCTCTAGAGTCCGGGTACATGTTGATCGCGGCGAAGGGACCTCAACACGGAGCTTTAGAAATGAAGGAACGGACTACAAAGGTTGTAATCCCTAACTCTTAAGAGTAAAGTTTTTTACTTGCTTTGTTTCACCTAATCTCTGGTCTAAGATCTTGGTTAGGGTTGTTCGGCATATGAAAAATTTGATTTTGGCATGGTTGATGCCTTGTAGAACCTTGTTCTAGTGCCTAGTAACACTACAGTGGTATCAGAGCCTAGCTAGAGCATTAGGCTACGTGTATACGAAGTTAAAAGTCCGATCTAACCCCGAAACGTCAAAATTTGACCCCTCTCTGGAAATTTTTTTAAAATATGATTTTTTCCGTATTAAAAATACTCAGAAAATTCAGCAGGTGATTCTATGGATAACTGTGAAATACGAGCACCTAACTCCCTTAAGTTGCCGCGGAACTGCGGCAATACCGTGCTTTGCGCGGCGGTTCCGCGGCCGTACTTGGGAATTAGGGACTCGAATTTGTAGGGTTTATCCGTAGGTATTTCTACATGTTTCTGGGAATTTTTAATATTACTCAAGTGTTGAGTTTTCTGGAGATCTTTTGTATTCGTTGATTCGATCAGAAAGTTTAACTTCGTTTAAGTTTTTCCGGGTAATTTAGAACGTGTTAAAAAGTTCGAACGGATATCAATAACTCACTTTTTCCCCTGCCGGAAAATTTCCAAGTGTTGGATTTTTTCCTTAATTAAAGAAAATTAATAGTCGTGCAAGTAACGCGGTGGACCCTCTAGAAGAACACAACCATAACTCGATTATGTGACCGTCTGAACCGCCTCTAAACTTCAAGGTTTGGGGCAGTACGGCGTTGCCACATGTGAGGCGTTGGTTTGACCCTTCTACGGCTGGACCATTGGTACTGTGGCATGTGATGGATACTTTTTGAACTCCGCTCAACTGTTGAGCTATTTGGGAAATCTTGGGTGTTTGTTTATTCGATCGGAAAGTTTAACATTGTCTATTTATCTGGAATGTGATACAATATTTGGAATCCACAAGTAGTTATGAGATAACTAATTTGAATGTTATAAATCTAGCAGTTTAGTCTCATTTGATCGGTTGCCATGGGATTTTGATGTGATCAAAAATCCGTCGCAATCACGTAGCGTACGCGGATACTCGCCGGGAGTGACCTCTTTAGCAAAACTAGAAAAGGCCTCAAAAACATTCCATTTAAAATCACTCGATTCTACAAACGATATCAAGTTCATTACGCAAAGGGTTTTCTTAAAAACCAGTCGTAGCCCTCCGTCATTTATGATAAGTAGTATTTAGTATTTGTGCTGCGTTTGTTAGCCTTTGTCAAGGCGTAGTGTGCAATAGCTGATTACTGCTTATCTGTATAAGCATATGATATTATTGAGTTAGGGTAGTCATGCGACTTTGTTGGCCTTTGTCAAGGGTCGTGCGGGTGGGTTTAATTCAATCAGGAAATGACGGGTTGAACTTGACTAGCATCCTATGGTTTGTTGGCCTT
This sequence comes from Agapanthus africanus, assembly GCA_030015575.1. NCBI lineage: Eukaryota > Viridiplantae > Streptophyta > Magnoliopsida > Asparagales > Amaryllidaceae > Agapanthus > Agapanthus africanus. Next base: position 321,103,886 of record JASDDO010000031.1, on the reverse strand, counting down.
TGTCAAGGTCGTAGGAGGTTAGGGGTAAAATATTATCGGGATTTTCAAGTGTTGAAATTTGCAATGAGATTGCATACCTTCTATGAGATAGTTGGATCCCGATACCCGCTGCGAGTAAGAGTTACTCCTGAGAGAGTTTTACACATTACAATTAACCGATCAATTATGTGTCTAGAAAGGTGTCAACGGGGTTACGCCCATGGGTAAACGAGTTTTATTTTAATTAGGTCCATGCGAAAGCACGGGGAACCTCCCTCAAAGTACCGGCACTGGCCTGGCTGAAAGATTGGCGAACTTATAGAGTGTAATTAATCCAGGCCCGTCTTTCCTTTTAGGGTTTGAAGGAAGATTTGACTAAAATAGTGGGAGGCATCCTGATTAGATATATTAATAACCAATCTAATCTTGCAAGAGCATACGCTGAGTGTTTTCTTCTATCTCTCTCCAGGAAGCTACCGTGTCACGCCTTAATCAAGATAATAATATGGATGTATTGACCGAACCCTCTTGTTATACTACGCTAAGGAACGTTGGTCCCGCTCCAACTTATAATTGTTATAAGACAGAGAAGAAAATAGGGGATTACCAGAATTCCCGTGCCACCCAAACGAAGAAAGTGCATGCTAATGCATCTTCTTCGGGTGTGTTCTTTACCGAGAACTGTTTCTCAGTATCTTAACATCCTGGGTATAAGATACCGGATCAGGATCCCGCAAATGTAATTTGTTACATGGGCTACAGATAGGTAGAGAACTGAGAACGGGTGATAAGTTTCAAGAGTTGGAAATGATTCAAGTGTTGCAGCCAAGCCTTTTGGCAGTTATCACCTTGTATTACTAGAATGCATTGATTCTGAACGAATGTTATTAGATACCGAACCTGATATACATCATCATATCAGTCTCTTTATTAGTAAAGAAGGAAATAATTTTGTATTGTTGGATAATATTTTGAACATTTCCTATATCAAGAGTTGATCGATTCAGACACGTTATCTAAAAGCATAAACGTTCTAAATCAAACCACAGTTCTTAATATACAGAACACACACAAGAGGAAGAGTTCAGAAATGAACAAATCCTTCTTGAGCCATTGTAGACTAGGTCATATCAATGCGACCCGACTAGCTGAAGTTACATAAAGATGCATATTTAAATTAGTTTGGATTTACATCTTGTAAAACTTGCCAGTCATGCCACAAGGATAAGATGACCACAGCTCCTTGGAAACAGATAAAGAGTTAGTGAACTCTTGGGATTGATACATGATGATGTACGATAGTCCCTTGTCTACATATGCCAGGACAGGTTCTTTGTACTTCATTACATTCACTGATGATCTCTCAAGATTCAGACATATGTTCCTGTTGAAACACAAGTCTGAAACTTTTGAGATAATCACAGAATGTAAGTTAGAAGTAGAGAACCAAAAATGGGTATAAGTGTTAAGTCCTTTGATGTGATTAAGGAGGGGAATACTTAAGAACGGAATTCTTAGACTATTCTAAATGAGAATGAGATTCTCTCTCAGCATTACTCTTCTGAATACACCACAGCATGTCGGTGTATCGGGGTGGAGCAATCACACCCTATGTGATATGGTGTTCTCTATGATGAGTACTACAGAGTTGCCTATTTTCTTTTGGGGTTATGCACATGAGAAGTCGCATACCTATTGAATAGGGTTCCAAACAAATCAGATGCCGACCACTCCATATGTGATATGGTATGGGAAGAGCCCATCACTTAAAGATGTTAAGATTTGGGGTTGTCCGACCTATGTCAAAAGAAAAATTCGGACAAGCTTGAGGCAAGGTCAGTTCTGTGGAAGTTTGTTGGATATCCCAAGCATTCGCAAGGGAATATCTTCTACCACACCGAGGAACAAAAGATGTTTTATTTCTCGGCATACCACTTTTTGAGAAAAAGGGAATTTCTTATGAAGAAATTAGTGGTCATGAGCTAGAACTGGAAGGAGTTCCAGCTATACAAACTGCAGCTGATGATTTGGTAAACCCGGAGGATTCAATAGATCCCAAAGAACCTCATCCTCTCCGCCGATCTAGTAGGGTTCCTCATCCACCTGAGAGATACTTCGGTTTCTCTATGACAATGGGAGCGATGATTGCATCATGAGATAATGACCCAACTAGTTTTCGAGCAGGCCATCAGGAGTGGGGACTCTGTGAGAATGGCTGGATGCTTAGCGATCTGAGATGGAATCCTTATACAGCAACAAAGTATGGACTTTGGTTTCTTTATCTGAAGGTTTAAATCCCCATCAGGAGCAAATATATCTTGAGAAGATTACTTGGTGTACATGGAAAAGTTGAGACTTTCAAAGCTATGCTTAAGTCTATCCAGATCCTATTTTCCACTGCTACATACCATGACTACGATATCTGATGGTTGGGTATCATGACTGCTTTTCTAAATGATGATTTGGAAGAGAGGGACTGTAAGTAGACAGCTAGAGGGCTTCGTAGAAAGTGGGAGCAGCGGAAAAGTGTGCAAGATGTTTTATGTGATAAATCAGGCATCACGGAGTTGGAACGTCTGTTTTGATGAGGTGGTCAAAGAGTTTGACTTCATCAAAGTGGTAGATGAACCTAGTATATACAAAAAGGTAGTAGGGAGTATGGTGGTGATCCTCGTATAGTACGTGGATGACATACTCATGATAGGGAAGGAGTTTCCTATGCTACGCTCGGTCAATCTCCTCTTATCATAAAGATTCTCCATATAGGATCAAGGTGATACCTCCTAAATCCTGTGTTATGGATCTATAAGATAGATCTAATTGGATGTTAGGATTCTCACTAGTTATAGTGAGATGGTGTGAATCAATCTTAGGGAGAATCACTGGAAAGGTTCCAGGGTGATAAGGACGACTGAATGTCAGTCGCAGGCATTGTCTTTACCCTCAGTGGAGGGACGGTATGTTGGAAGAGTTCCAAGCTAGATAGCATGACTTACTAGACGATTAAATGAAAGATACATCGTTACCAAGGATGCTACCAAAGAGGAAGTCTGGATATATATATATATATATAAGTTCATTAGATGATCGTCGTTCCTGCTATTGTGTGACAATGGAGTTTTGGTTTACGCCTAGGAACCCCCGTCCAATCAGATATCCAGACATATTCTAAGTCAGTATCACCTGATCATGGAGATGGTTGATCTCCAGGGAGATCGAGGTTAGGAGAGTAGACACAGAGGACAACAGCGCGGATCCACTCACAAAGGCCTATTTCCTAGTAGAGACTATTATGGGATGGTTGAGTATGAGATATTTCAACCACAGCTGATTGTTGGGTATGCGATACCACAACAGATGACCCTAGTGCAAGTGGAAGATTGTTAGTTATATGTATGCCCTAGAGGCTATTACTGTACATACGTTGTTTATTGTAGTGGATGCTTGGACATATATAGGGAGGACTTTCTTGCTCGACATGATAGTATGCTATCTGGTTACTCTTTATCTTAACATGTACTCTGATAGTCTCTATGTTACATGTTGATAAATCCCTTAGGATGAGTACTTGACTACCAGGACTATGATGCAGATCATACTAGTGGGGACAGTGTAGTCGCTAAGTACATCCTTCAAATGTTCCTAGTCGTGGGAGTACCGAGACAGGGCATCGATACTCCAGAGTAGACTAGCGTATGCGCTTCTTGACCCATATGATGGGCGATGGATGATCCCATATCCATTGGTGTTTGACATTAGAGAAGGTATACGGGTGCTCAATGGAGACTGGGTACATTGGACGGACTCGCTGAGAACTCCCGGATGGTATTATACCTCACGTCAGATGGCAGTTCTCTAGTGACACTGGCACAGGTTAGTCTGTAGACCCGAGATCGTCATAGAGTCTTGTGTGATTCCCACTATGCTTTGATTTCCATCATACCACGTCCAAAAGGGCGTGCAAAACGGTGGCTTTTGGGTACATTCCCAAATCACGTGGAGGAAATGAGCGATAGGAGGGCTTTCGTGTCTCCCGGTATAGGGAGTAGATGTTGCGCTATGTTCGATTGGCTATAACTAGAAATCCCTGGCCAGGGTTGCTCAGATTTACTGGTAAGTGTTATCAGTAGTTTCTCGAACTGCTATAGACCTCATATCGACACGACTTATCAAGCTACTGGGGTCTGACGTTTACCACCCCAAGGCGAGATATGCGACATATCAGACGAAGAGACCGGACTGTACGGTAGTGTTACTGGTTGGATTCGCAGGAGAATGTACAGGCTTGCTTCTTGATCTTCTGATCGCTCAATACCTGGGTGGCTTTTACGTTTAGCTTTCCACTTGCAGCTTGTGGGTGTTTGATATGATCATCACCTACTGCCGGCGTATTGACGATTCTTTAAAATCCTACATAGAGGCTTCCTGGCTCAGGCAAAACGGCGTAGGAGCACATATGTGATATGTGCGGGACCGAGAATAATACGTGTATGCGATACCGTATTAGATTCTCGTGATATGAGATATCGGACGGGTATATGTGATATAGCCAGGTCATCGGATCAAGTGTTGATTCGATGAACTGATACACATTATATTACTCGGTTATTTCTGAAATAGCCGGATTATCGGATCAAGTGTTGATTCGATAATTTAATGTATAATTATATATTTGATATATTAAATTACATTAACTAATATAAGCTCAGTTAAAGATTCATTTTCTCACTTGGATAATACATTGATATACATGTGATATATATTGATTGTATTATTTTATTTTATTACAATAAATATTGTATATGTGATATATAATATTGTAACAAGTTATGATTACAAATGCAACATGATTAGTGGAGATTAAACATAGTTAGGGTTTGATTTGGGTTAGCTCTTTCATGAAGCTTCTAGAAGCTTTTGTTTTGTTTTAAGCTAAGATATTATGTGTTGATATTTTTGGAGATATTTCCTAACCCAACTCAAACCCTTTACCTTGGTTAAATCTCTACAATGGTTAGCCCTTTCATTTTTTAATCATGGGTTGCATTTGTAATTAGAATAACAATTCATTATTCATCACAAAAGACTTCATCTTCTTCCTTCTTCTTTTGATGAAAAGCTTTCTAGCTTTTTCACGTGTGATGAAAATGAGTGAGAAATTGAAAACAAATGAGAGCTAAATTCCTACTTCATCATCCTCATCTGTTCTCGCCACATAGATTAGGGTGTTTTCTTTTCTAATACTTGATTAACAAAGCAAGAGCTTGGATTTGAGTTTCATCAAGGTAGATCATCTTTGTTATTGAAGATCGGAAGCAAGCTTGCATCTTTCTCTTCATGGAGCCTCTCTAGAGTCCGGGTACATGATGATTGCAGCGAAGGGACCTCAAAACAGAGCATTAGAAGTGAAGGAACGGACTACAAAGGTTGTAATCCCTAACTCTTAGAAGTAAAGTTGTTTACTTGCTTTGTTTCGCCTAATCTCTAGTCTATGATCTTGGTTAGGGTTGTTCGGCACATGAAATATTTGATTTTGGCATGGTTGATGCCATGTAGAACCTTGTTCTAGTGTCTACTAACCCTACAAGACTGTTCGTTTAGTTCTGTAGTACTTATAGATGATAGGCTACACTCGAGTCATACTTATTTTAAAACTAACGAATCGTGAGTATTTTAAAGACATGCCAAGAGACTCTACAAATATTTTCAAAAGATGCATCTTTTCTTAAAAACACCGTAGCCCTTATTTTTATAAACACCACGATTCGTCTTATTTCAAATGGCAAAACTGTATAACATTTACGTATTGATGTAGATTCTTCACTGTTGTGCTTATTGTTCATTTTCCGCATATTCTTTCTATTCGCATCGCGTTGCATGTTTAAATGTGTTTATTGTTATATTAAACCCATGCTGTCATGACACCAGCACCATTATCGATGATGCGTATGTTCCACGTACACCTGCTTGTCGGCTCACACACTTCACCATCGATAATTGCCATATCAGTACACAGAAGGATTGTTGCATCAGGATATGTCTCCTTGCATGACATACTTGCATACATACGTATTTGTACGTACATAGATGATTCTGGCTTGATTTTGGATATTTGGGAACCGCAAGATATATTTTAAAACTGGATTCATTTTATAAGAGCGGTTTTCTCTCGATATGTGCATATTACTGTTCCAGGTTGCATGATATACAGATATGCTTACATTGCAGGGTTACTAGGCACACGCACAAGGGTCTATAAAGCATCTACCATGCCCGATTTAAAATTTAGACGTGCCGAACAACCCTAACCAAGATCTTTAAACTAGAGATTAGGCGAAACAAAGCTTGTTAAACACTTTAACACTAAGAGTTTTGGATTACAACCTTTGTAGTCCGGTCCTTCACTTCTAAAGATCCGTGTTGATGTCCCTTCGCTGCGATCATCGAGTATCCGGACTCTCGAAAAGCTCCACGAAGAGAAAGATGCAAGCTTGCTTCCGATTTTCGATAACTAAGATGATCTAGCTTGAAGTTTCTTTAACACAAGCTTGTAGGGTTACCAGGCACTCTAACAAGGGTTAAGGAAGCATCAAACATGCCCGTTTAAAATTTTAGCCGTGCCGAATACCCTAAGCAAGATCGTTACTAGAAAATTAGGGTTTCAAATGCAAGTAAACTATGTTTACAACTAAGTGAATACGATATACAACCTTTGTAGATCGGTCCTTCAGTTCTATTGCTCCTTGTTGAAGTCCCTTCGCTGCGGTCGTGGTTCTCCCGGACCCTTGCATGGCTTCACGAGACGAAAAACGCGTCCTTGCTTGAAGTCTTCGAGGCCGAAGATGATTTACGTCGAGGGGATGCCAACTCAAGCTTCTACTTCACTAACTTGAGAATTAGTGAAGCAAACACCCTAAACTAAAGTGCTAGTCTAGTAGAGGATGTTGAAATATGAAGTGGGTTCTCTTTAGAATTTTATTTCTCACAAGCTTTCTCACTTTTGATCAAACCCTAGCAAGCTTTTTCTTTTAGCAAATGAAGAAGAAGATGAACTAAAGAAAGAGAAGAGGATAATGATCAAGTGAGGAGGCTAACCATGGTGAGTGAGTATCATATACTAACTCTTGTAGAGCCATAACCATAGCTAACACTTATGGTTGGGTTAAGAAATATCCATGGTAAAAGAAAACTCAAGTGGACTTAGTCAATGCATCCACAAGCTTCCACAAGCTTCATGCATTGATCTAATCCTCCACTTAATTTTGTAATTACTTAAAATATAAAAACCCAACATAATAGATAGCATGGTGTAAGTCTCATACACCCAAGTCATGTGTATCATCGACCATGATACATTAAGAAAACACAATTTTAATATATATCATATATACATTAAAATGGTGCTCATATGAGAAAAACCCTAAAGTGAACAAGTGTTAGTAAATGTAAACTAGTATATCTAATATACAATTATACACTTAATTATTAAATCAACAGTTGACATAATAATCCGGTCATATCTCATATAACCGGCTAACATCCATTGTATCGACTTATCGAATCAACACTTGATTCGATAACCCGGCGATATCATATATATCCGACCGATACAAAAAGTCGGGACAATAGAATACGGTATCACATACACGCAATATTCTCGGTCCCGCACATATCACATACGTGCTCCTATTTCATTTTGCCTGAGCCAGTAAAACCTCTATGTAGAACTCTAAAGACTCGTCAATACGCCGGCAGTAGGTGATGATCACATCAAGCACCCACAAGCCTTCAGCGGTACTAGCTGGACGTAACGGCTACCCGGGTATTGAGCGATCAGAAGATCAGCAAGCAAGCCCGCTCCAACTCCTGTAAAAGCCTGCTGGTAACACTTCCCATACAGTCCGGTCTCCTCGTCTGATATGTCGCATATCAAGTCTAGGGGTGGTAAACGTCAGACCCCATTAATCGATAAGTCGTGCCGATGTGAGGCTCATAACGGGTCGAGAAACTACTGGTAACACTTACCAGTAAATCACTAAATCAGCCGTGGCCAGGGACTTCCCTGTTACGGCCAATCGAGCACAGCGCAACATCAACCCCCAATACCGGGAGAGACGAAACCCCTCCTATCGCTCATTGCCTCCATATGACTCAGGACTGTGTAAGTTCACGGCGGCGCCCCGGCCGTCAATCCGACGCCGGAATGCGGAAACGAAACATTTCTAAAAACTAGAAACCGACACCACCGCGCACTAAAATCCCGGATCGGGCCATTAACCTAGCTCTAGCAAAATAGAAAATGGGAAGGAAGCTATACCGAGCGATCCGTGTCCTTCGGTCTTCGGCCTCCACTCCGATCTCCTCGCGGAACCTCCGGTCTTCAGCTCCTCGTCGGAACGGGCACCACATCGCCGGGTTCTTTTACGGGCTCCCACCTCTGGACCGAGGCAACTCGGGCATGAAGTTAGCGAGTTGACGTGCCCAAGGATACTGTAGATGAAGTGTAGAAACCATTGTCTCTTTGGGGTTTTGAGGTTCCCAAGGTGATGGAGGAATAAAAAGATAAGCTTTGGAGATGGCTATGGAATTTTTGTGGCAAGCTAATTTTAGATGAATAATTTCCCTCATACCAAAAATGAACCTCTCTCTTCTCCCTCAAGTGGCCGGCCCCTATATGGTTGAAGGAAAAATATCATCCAACAAAAAATAATTGGGGAAAGAGAAATGATAATGATGAATAAAGATCACCTCAAAGTCTTTTATCAAACCTTTCATAATCAATGCAAAAGAAGTGATGGAAAAGAATCTAATAATGCTAGCCACCATGATGCCTCTATTTACAAGAAACCCCTCCACAAAAGATAATTTGCACAACTGCAAATAACCCCCTCCATCGGAAAAGTCCGGCCGTGAAGGAACAAAGGAAAACTGGCCGGAACGGAATGCAAACTGGCAACTTCAGAAAACTGATTCCGTAATAAATTACAGGAAAACCAAGCGACTGTATATACATACCTGCAATTGTATTCCCACTGAATACAACTGCAAAGAGACAAAATCTACACTGTACAATACTAGGATCCGTCTTAAACCAAAGCCCGCTAGTATTATCCGTCCGATCATGATCCGTGCAATACCGCACGTATCTGATCGAACCCTGCCATATCTCCATACGGCCTCTACAGCGTTTCGCCCGAAACTTGAGAAAACGGTCTGTGGGGCACTCTAAAGACTCGTCAATACTTTGGTTGTGGATTTAACCACTAGCACGTCAGAGGTATTAGCCTATACGTAACGGGCTACCAGGTATTGATCAAAAGGAACGTCGATGAGCGAACTCTTCCTGACACCCTAATGAGCCTGTCAGTGACAATATCCGTACAGTCCGGTCCATTCGTCTATGAGCATCGCATGGCGGGCCTAGGGAGTTGGTAAAAGTCAGACCCCCAAAAGCGGTACTAGTCGTGTCGGAGTGCAGCCCAGAACACCCTGAGATACTACTGGAATACCTACCAGTAAATCTCCTGCCTTGGACAAGCACTTCGTGTAATGGCTCTCCTAGACACAGCGCGACCTCACCCCCAATACCGGGAGAGACGAACCCCTGAAGATCCTCTCACTGCTTCCATGTGGCTCGGGACTGTACCCAAGTAAAACCTGTTTGCACGTCTCCTTTGAGCATGGTAGGGTAGTAATCAAAGTACAGTGGGAACTCACACGAGACAAATGACGATATCAGGTAGATGAACTAACCTGTACACATGTCACCAGGGAACTGCTATCTGACGTCAGGTATAAGACCAACTAGCATGTTCCCAGCGAGTCCTGTCCGGTGTACTCATAACCCATTGAGCACCTGTATGCATCTTAATTGAACCAATTGACACCAGTGGCTAGTGAGACCGGCCACCGCCCTTCGTCGGGGTCTCGACTATATACAATAGTCTACTCTGGAGTATCGATGCCTTGTCTCGAAACTCCCACGACTAGGGACCTTTTAGTGATGTGCTTATAGACCCCTGCTCCCACATATATAATCGCCCTCATACTGCTGGCAGTCAAGCAAGAATCCTAAGGGCCGTATCAACGTGTAATAGCGACCTGTAAGGTCACCTAAAACAATACACGATGATAAAGATAAACCAGATAGCATACTATCATCTTGAGTAAGACTGTCCTACTGGGACAGGTCCTCCCTCAATTATTGCAATCACGTGCCTGTGATCCAATAATTGACTCTGAGGGCACTATCTCCAACAATCTCCCACTCGCACTCAAGGATAATTATTGCGATGTCGGACACTCACAGCCCGTGTGATACCGAACACCCAACTCCTCTACTAGTCAATCTCACAAAGCTCGTTTGTGAAACTATTGCGTTCAAGGAATAGCCTGAGTGGGTGGATCCGCTGTGATGTTTCTTTCTATGTCTCTCTTTATCTCAAGTTCGCGGAGAAACCCATCCCTTGAAATGAGCAACACCTGTCTTAGAATATGTCTGGATGTCTGATGGGACCTAGTTCATAAATGAACTCCAAATCCAAACTTCTTAGACTGTATCGTCAACTGAACTTAATCAGTATCCTGCGCCATACCTTCCCTCAGTATCCACCTGGACCATCTGTCCAAAATATTGCCCCTCTTCAGAGCGAGAACTATAACTCTGACAGTCACTCTGTCATCCAGATCACCTTGGAAGCCTGGAATGATAACTGTCTTCCGAAGGAGGCTGTCGTTATCATATCCCTAGAACATCCACTTATGTTCTAAAACTGCTTCCGATTGTATCTCCAGGATTGGATTAATATCAACTTATTGCATCTACTGCAAAAACAACATCTGGTGTAGTACTTAACATCTCATGATCGACTCAATTGTCTAAGCAAGTGATCTGCCAATCATGCACATCCCTCTCCCCTTTAGTCTGTAAGACACCTTTAGAGAGGGTGACTCCATCACCTGCAGGTACACTACCGTGCCAGTAGTCGTCCATTCTAAAACACCTTTAGAATGCTGTCTAAGTACCAAGATTGGGAAACTACCCAAATCTAGATCTAAAACCATAGATCCAGTAACTAGAATGTCTTGATATTACATCCAAGTCCCGTGTGGAGAAACCACTGTGTGACAACCAAAGTATAACCGATCGTAGTATAGGAATATCATTTCCTACTCTGTGTATGTCATCCAAATACCAGGACATCACACCCTACTACCTTCTTAACAGATCCATCCCCTATTCTGATGAAGTCAAACCTATGACTGTCATATCAGAAATAGACGATCTATCTCTGCTATATCCGCTTTAGTCCATAAATAAACATAAGCTACTTGTCCACCATTCTTCCGCTGCTCCCACTGATCACGACAACCCTCTGGCAGAGTCATATAGACGTACACTTCTAAAACTAGTTTAGAACGACGCTATACTCATCCTCCTGCCGGGTCTCATAGTCTGGAACAACAGTAGTGTCAAGTCTGGGTAAACAAGAACCTCCCTGCCACCGTCCTTGAGCATACCGAAGTACCACTCGAGCGCCTGAGGTTACCCACCATATCTGCGGAGTGGCTAATGGAATGTCAAACCAGATTGAATCTTTAGGTTCTTATCAAATCTTCAGTAATCGTTTGCGGTTCTGGAATCATTTCCAGTTCTACCATACTCCCACTACTGTTTTCTGAAAAAATCCATTTTTGTTAAAACTGTGGCGAGTTAAGAACAATATCAGTATTGATCTTCCAGATGGTAGAAAGTCAACCCTCGTCATAGCCTGGGTCAACCCACAAACAGCCATTACAGAAACGTGCCTTGAGTTATCCAGAGTCTGGTTTTAAGCATAAGCTGGACAACTCTTCGTACCTTAACAATGTCAAGATATGAACTGTTCTATATCCAATATAGAAACAGAGACACTGATTTAATTGAACCAGATTCAAATAATGCAGCTGTCTCCAGTGCATGTTAACTAAATGGAAGGAGGCCGATCAACGTTACTCAACTTAGGAATGCTTCTAATTATGAGTAACCTGAAAGAGAAGCAAGTTCTCTTAATCATTACTATCAACTGAATACCATACACAAGTATCTACATCTTCGATCACCTTGAAGAATCCTGATACTTGCAATACCTGGTTCTCTACTTTACTCTTATACCTATGACTCCTCAAAACTTGGACCTTGTGTTTCTACGAAACACTTGTTTAAGAACCAGAGAAGTCATAAGTAAACCGAATATAGTACAAGGACCTACCCCTCTGTCCTAATAGACACTGGACAACATACAATACTCTTTATAAGTCTCTTGAGTCAAGTGACTCATTCACTGTGTGTCGTAGTTTGAAAACTGTACTTATGGTTAAGAAGAATTACATCGTTGTTTAATGCTCCTTACCTAACCATCCACTGATATAGGTAAATGTCATAGACATAATTTCAAAAAGGTATATCTCACTCTATAAAAATAGACGTAAAGATATGTCAATTTGAAATTGGTGCATTATAACGGATATTCAAAACCAAATATTTGTCGTCCGGCAAACAGCCCAGGCGATTTCCTCAAATATCACCAATTACAACGAATTCCGATATAATGAGGATGATCACCTAATTCCCAATAACTTACTCCCACTCATCATCTGTAAAACCATACAGATGTGAGAATGAAACCTGATAAATACATACCCTGGAGCAAGTGTTTAATTGGGAAATCAGTTTTCTTTTAACAGTACACAGTGAAACTGAAACATTGAAATGTTTTGTAGGGGTATCCGGGTATTCCTAGTAATGCCTCTTCCATTATCCAGATTCACAACTGTAACCGTATATTTCTTTGCCACCTCTCCAAATCCCTTTATATGTCTTTAGTCATTACCTTCTGTAGACCCTCTTAGGCTAAATGGTTTTCTTCCTTCCCTACCGTTCGGCACCAGCCTATGGTTTGGAAGAAGACTATCTAATAAGAATAATGGGTGTACTTTCCTAATCCTAGGAGCACTCGCAATGCGAGAGAAGGTGAACATAAAAGAAAACCGAATAAACCTTATTCCTATTTCTCCTGAACCAGAATCCATCCCCGAACTGGAACAAGTTCCTTTCGAGTTCGTATATAACCATACGATGGAGTATCTAATAAACTGTTGATCTTCGTCGTGATATGGAGTGTCCTGGAGAAATACAAAGGTGATTTTGGATTGGCTAAGAAATACTTGGTTTGGTCGTGAATAGCAGTCGCAGTTTACTTTGCCCTCTTACTAATCCCTTGATATGTCTTTACTTAATACCTTCTATACACCATCGTTATGCTAATTAGTTTTCTTCATTCCCCACCGTTCGACACCAGCGGTTTGGAAGAAGACTATCCAATTTGCGTAATAGGTGTACTATCTCCAAAACCAAGGAGTACTCGCAACCTGAGAGAAGGTAAAAGGAAAGGACAACTGAATAATCCTATTCGTTTTCTCCAGAACCGGAAACCATCCTCGAATAAATTCCTTCGAGTTCGTATATAACCATACGATGGTTTTGTCCAATGGAAGTGGACGTTCGTAGTAATACGGGGTGTCCTGGAGAAAAGGGTAAAGGTAAGAGTAGCAATGAGGTATGCAACTCTGACAATCCAAAAGCCAGTGTTTAAGAAGGTTCGGTCAACATAGTCACTGAGTCATAGTCTAGGGTCGGGTCAATGGTCGCTGTTAAAGAGAGAGAGAGAAAAGAAACACTCAGCGTGCACTTTAACCTAGATCAGAATGGTTATCACTTTATCTAATCTGGAAACCTCCCACTGTGCCGTCAAATTCTCCTCCAAACCTGAAAGAAGAATTAGTCGGGATCACCCGAGGAGTAAACCAACTCATCAGTGGGAATCGGGATCCAACAATTATCGCACGATAACGTGACGGAATCCGCTCACCTTATCACACTCTAGAAGGTATGCGCATATCTGGCAAGTTTCAGTTTCTTTAGAAACTCCCGATGTGATTTTTACCCCATGCTCTTATGACCTTGGCGTGAGGTCAAAATGTCATAAGTCACATGTCAAGTTCTACCCATCATTGTCCAGGTTAATTTGAACCCACCCGTACATACCCTTGAGGTAGGCCAAAATAGTAGTACGACTGTCCCAAACCAACGCATTCTATCTATGCAACAGATAAATATCCTGCAGCTACCAATCACTATGCCTTGGCGTGAGGTCAAAATACATAGCTTGAATACTACCGAATATTTAACTGAAATGATGGAGGGCTACGAATGGTTTCTGGAGAAAACATTTAACGTAATGAACTTGATATCGTTGAAGGAACCGGATAGCTTTATAAAAATATAGTGGCGAAAACGTTTGCTAAAGAGGTCACTCCCGGTGAAGGGATCTCAGCTCTTTCCCCGTAGAATGAGGTGCAGGATATTCCAACTGAATACCACGATGCAAAGCAAAAGTAAATGACTATAGTGAAGTTATTGCCCTGACGCAAACTTTTGTCCAAGGGGTCACTCCCGATGAAGGGATCTCGGCCCTTGCCTCGTCGACTGAGGAGCTGGATATTCATAACCGAATACCACTGTGCAAAACAAAAGAGAACGCCCATGCAATAACAGCTTTTTGAAAAGTGTTCCAACAACATCAGAATAGGTTTATTTAGCTTGCATTGATCCGAATCAACGCAGTCCCATCAATTGATCACACCAATAAATAACGAAAATAATGATGTACGTATTTGCCATCCGCATTCGCCACTGGGTCCTGTCATCACCCGTTAGGTTACTTAACTAACGACAGAGCGGGGACTGGACTAGCGCGGATGCAAAACATATACTACATCTACTAGTATATATATCAATATATAATATTCACTCAAGGCGTGATAAAATGCAACATCACAGAAATATAATAAGCAACACAGAACAATACAGATATCTGGGATCCCCGGGTTTCATAGAGCCACTACTGAAACCCGACGTTCCCCTGGTCGTGTGGATAGCCTGTGCAATGAAATCCTAGACCCCTACGGGCACGGCAAGTTACCCGCCAAAACCTGAAGCGAGGCAGCCCCCTTCAGCAACGTGAATGGACCACCCAGCACTTCACGGAATCCGGTAACTTGGGCACCCCTCCTTAGGTCAACCTGTACCCCCTACGAGTGCGGCGAATAGCCCGTCAATTCTAGAGTGAAGCCCCTTCCGTCTCAAAGCCATGAGATGCGGGCTCGTTTCCCTCTAGAACCCGGCTATCCGTGCACCCCTCCGCGGGGTAATCATAGTACAGAAAGTAATATATACAACGGGTACATCGACCTCAGCCCGATCGTGCCTCAAAAGAATAATATACAAACAGGCAGTAACGGCAGTCCACATGTCGGACGCTCGCCCCGCAATATCAAATGTACATAATAAACCAAAACTGTACTACCATTTCATCCAGGCTATCCCCCACGACCAATCCGTAACATCACAGCACAACACAGAACATCAACGTGAATGTCACGTTCGCAAATCCGTCTAAAAGGGCTATAGCAGTTAGACAGAATTTACCGATCAAATAACATTCACGGTCGCAGATATAATGTAAATACTATAAACTAACATGTTTAAAATTTTTGATCGATCAAATTTACCCAAGTGGGCCCCAAGCACAACTGTAGTACTCAAAGAAAATCTGGGCCCAAAAAGAATATCCCAAAACCCCTATTTCCAACCCAGAAGCCTACTGTGAAAATTTGGTACAATGAACAGTCAACCTTGCGGCGGAACCGCGGCCAATGCGTGGGTTTGGCCGCGGTTCCGCGGTGGAAAGGAGACGTCATGCGACCAAATTTTCTCAGATTGCTTAGAATTCCGTGCACGTATTTCTGCAATGTACTGAAAAAATTTTGGAGCACAAAATGAAATCGACAGAAACTGTGCTTTTGATATCGGGTTTTCGGAAAATTTGTTCGATCGAACATTTAAACACGGTAGAGCAAGCTAGACTAGGTTAATGGCGTGGCTCTGATACCAGTGTAAGTTCACGGCGGCGCCCCGGCCGTCAATCCGACGCCGGAATGCGGAAACGAAACTTTTCTAAAAACTACAAACCGGCACCCCTGCGCACTAAAATCCCGGATCGGGCCATTAACCTAACTCTAGAAAAATATAAAATGGGAAGGAAGCTATACCGAGCGATTCGTGTCCTTCGGTCTTCGGCCTCCACTCCGATCTCCTCGCGGAACCTCCGGTCTTCAGCTCCTCGTCGGAATGGGCACCACATCGCCGGGTTCTTTTACGGGGTCCCACCTCTGGACCGAGGCAACTCGGGCACGAAGTTGGTGAGCCGACGTGCCCAAGGGTGCAGTAGATGAAGTGTAGAAACCATTGTCTCTTTGGGGTTATGAGGTTGCCATGGTGATGGAGGAATAAAAAGATAAGCTTTGGAGATGGCTATGGAATTTTTGTGGCAAGCTAATTTTAGATGAATAGTTTCCTCATACCAAAAATGAACCTCTCCCTTCTCCCTCAAGTGGCCGGCCCCTATATGGGTGAAGGAAAAATATCATCCAAGAAAAAATAATTGGGGAAAGAGAAATGATAATGATGAATAAAGATCACCTCAAAGTGTTTTATCAAACCATTCATAATCAATGCAAAAGAAGTGATGGAAAAAGAATCTAATAATTCTAGCCACCATGATGCCTCTATTTACAAGAAACCTCTCCACAAAAGATAATTTGCACAACTGCAAATAACCCCCTCCATCGAAAATGTCCGGCCGTGAAGGAACAATGGAAAACTGGCCGGAACGGAATGCAAACTGGCAACTTCTGAAAACTGATTCCGTAATAAATTACAGGAAAACCCCGCGACTGTATATACATACCCGCAATTTTATTCTCACTGAATACAACTGCAAAGAGACAAAATCTACACTGTACAATACTAGGATCCGGCTTAAACCAAAGGCCGCTAGTATTATCCGTCCGATCATGATCCGTGCAATACCGCACGTATCTGATCGAACCCTGCCATATCTCCATACGGCCTCAACAGCGTTTCGCCCGAAACCATAGAAAACGGTCTGTGGGGGACTCTAAAGACACGTCAATACTTTGGTTGTGGATTTAACCACTAGCACGTCAGAGGTATTAGCCTATACGTAACGGGCTACCAGGTATTGATCAAAAGGGACGTCGATGAGCGAAATCATCCTGACACCCTACTGAGCCTGTCAGTGACAATATACGTACAGTCCGGTCCGTTCGTTTATGAGCATCGCATAGCGGGCCTAGGGGGTTGGTAAAAGTCAGACCCCCAAAAGCGGTACAAGTCGTGTCGGAGTGTAGCCCAGAACACCCTGAGATACTACTGGAATACCTACCAGTAAATCTCCTGCCTTGGCCAAGGACTTCGTGTAATGGCTCTCCTAGACACAGCGCGACCTCACCCCCAATACCGGGAGAGACGAACCCCTGAAGATCCGCTCACTGCCTCCATGTGGCTCGGGTCTGTACCCAACTAAAACCTGTTTGCACGTCTCCTTTGAGCGTGGTAGGGTAGTAATCAATGTACAGTGGGAACTCACACGAGACAAATGACGATCGCAGGTCGATGAACTAACCTGTGCACATGTCACCAGGGAACTGCTATCTGACGTCAGGTATAAGACCAACTAGCATATTCCCAGCGAGTCATGTCCGGTGTACTCATAACCCAATGAGCACCTGTATGCATCTTAGGTGAACCAACTGACACCAGTGTCCTGTGAGACCGGCCACCGCCCCTCGTCGGGGTCTCGACTGTATACACTAGTCTACTCTGGAGTATCGATGCCCTGTCTTGAAACTCCCACGACTAGGGACCTTTTAAGGATGTGCTTATAGACCCCAACTCCCACGTATATGATCGCCCTCATACTGCTGGCAGTCAAGCAAGAATCCTAGGGGATCTATCAACGTGTAATAGCGACCTGTAAGGTCACCTAAAACAGTACACGATGATAAAGACAAACCAGATAGCATACTATCATCTTGAGTAAGATTGTCCTACTGGGACAGGTCCTACCTCAATCATTGCAATCACGTACCTGTGATCCAATAATTGACTCTGAGGGCACTATCTCCAACAGACTGTACCCAAAAACCACCGTTTTGCATACCCTCATGGACGTGGTATGGTGGAAATCAAAGCACAGTGGGAATCACACAAGACTCTATGACGATCTCGGGTCTACAGACTAACCTGCACAAGTGTCACCAGAGAACTGCCATCTGACGTGAGGTATAATACCATCTGGGAGTTCTCGGCGAGTTTGTCCAGTGTACCCTGTCTCCACTGAGCACCCGTATACCATCTCTGATGTTAAACAGTAATGGATATGGGATCATCCAACGCCCATCTCATGGATCGAGAAGCGTATACGCTAGTCTACACTGGTATATCGATGCCCCGTCTCGATACACCCATGACTAGGGACCTTGAAGGATGTACTTATGGACTACCAAGTCCCCACTAGTATGGTCCGCATCATAATCTAGGTAGTCAAGTACACATCCTAAGGTCTTTACCAACATGTAACTATAAGGCAGTATAAAGAGACAACTATACATGTTAAAGTAAAGTGCAACCAGTTAGCATACTATCATATCGAGCAAGAAAGTCCTCTCTATATATGTCCAAGCAACCAATATAATATACATCATCTGTACAATACTGGCCTCTAGGACATACATACAACTAATAATCTCCCACTTGCACTAGGGCCTGCTGCTGTAGTATCGCATACCAAGCATCTCGAAGAGTCTCTCAAACTGTATCTGGGGAATGGCCTTTGTGAGTGGATCCGCAGTGTTGTTCTTCGTGTCAACCCTCCTGACCTAGATCTCCCGGCGATCAACTATCTCCCGGATCAGGTGATACCGCCTCAGAATATGCCTGGATCGCTGATGGGACCTGGGTTCCTTGGCCAAAGCCACAGCTCTATTGTTATCGCAATACAAAGGTATTGGATGCTCAATGGATGGAACCACTCCAAGTTCAGTAATGAACTTCTTGATCCAGACAGCCTCTTTGGCAGCATCGTTGACAGCGATGTATTCAGCCTCCATCGTCGAGTCTGCCACGGTTTCCTGCTTGGAACTCTTCCAGCTAACCGCCCCTCCGTAAAGGTTAAAGATAAATCTCGACTGCGACTTAGAGTCGTCCTTATCACTCTGGAAGCTCGAATAGGTAAAGGACTCCACTTGGAGTTCTCCGTTACCATACACAAAGAGCATCTTTTTAGTCCTTCGCAAGTACTTGAGAATGCTCTTCACAGCTGTCCAGTGACTCTCTCCAAGATCAGCTTGATACCTGCTAACTACACTTAATGAGTATGCTACATCTGGTCTGGTACATAGCATCGCGTACATGATAGAGCCTACTGCCGAAGCATATGGTATCCCTTGCATGCAAGCTCTCTCCAAATCAGTCTTGGGAGACATCTCTTTGGAGAGAGTGAGCCCTGAGATCGTGGGTAAAAACCCATGTTTGGACTCTTCCATACTAAACCTCTTTAGTATGGTGTCAATGTACCTGGATTGGGACAATCCCAATATCCGTTCAGATCTATCTCTATAAATCATAATTCCCAATATGCAGGAGGCATCACCAAGATCTTTCATTGAGAATCTTTGTAATAAGAAGAGCTTGACCGATTGCAGCATAGGAATGTCATTTCCTATCAAGAGTATGTCGTCCACGTACAATACGAGGAAGACAACCTTACTCTCTGTCACCTTCTTGTAGATACAAGGTTCATCTACGTTTTTGACGAAATCAAACTCTTTGATAACGACGTCAAAGAAGATGTTCCGACTCCGCGATGCTTGCTTTAATCCATAAATGGATTTAAGCAGCTTGCACACCTTCCCGCTGCTCCCACTATCTAAGAAGCCCTCTGGCTGAGTCATGTACACGCACTCTTCTAAATCACCGTTTAGAAAGGCGGTCTTAACATCCATTTTCCAGATTTCGTAGTCATGATATGCAGCGATGGCAAGCATGATCCTGATGGATTTAAGCATAGCCACTGGAGAAAAGGTTTCGTCATAGTCCACACCTGGTCTTTGACGAAAACCTTTTGCAACAAGTCTAGCTTTGAAAGTCTCCACTTTCCCATCTACAACAAGTTTTTTCTTGAAGATCCACTTGCTCCCAATGGGTTTTACCCCTTCAGGAGCAACTTCCAAAGTCCCTACTTTGTTGGTGTACATGGATTCCATCTCGGACTGCATTGCATCCAGCCATTTCACTGAGTCCCCACTCGTGATGGCCTGCTCGAAGCTAGTTGGGTCATCATCAACCATGATGCAATCCTCGCTCCCACCGTCCATGAGAAAACTGTAGTATCTCTCAGGTGGGTGAGAAACCCTACTAGATCGACGGAGAGGCTGAGGTTCGTTGGGAACTACAGAATCCTCCTGTTCCACTAAATCTTCAGTTTGAGTTTGTGTAGCCGGAATTTCTTCGAGTTCTACCTTGTCGCCACTAATATCTTTTGTAAGAAATTCCTTTTCTAAAAAGGTGGCATGTCGAGAAACAAACACTTTTTTTTCCTCAGTATGGTAGAAAAGATATCCATGTGAATGTTTGGGATATCCCACAAACTTGCATAAAACTGACCGTGCCTCGAGTTTTTCCGGATTTTGCATTTTGACATAGGCCGGACAACCCCATATCTTAACTCGTTTAAGACATGGTCTCTTCCCACTCCATATCTCATATGGTGTGGTAGGTACAGATTTAGATGGAACTTGATTCAATAGGTATGCTGCTGTCTCCAGCGCATACCCTCAGAAGGAAATAGGTAACTCAGCTGTGCTTATTATAGAGCGCACCATATCTAATAGGGTGCGGTTCCTCCGTTCCGATACACCGTTGTGCTGTGGTGTATATGGAGGAGTCAGCTGAGAGAGAATCCCATTATCTTTTAGGAAGTCCAGGAATTCATTGCTCAAGTATTCACCTCCTCGATCAGATCGAAGGATTTTAATACTTTTCCCGGTTTGGTTCTCGATTTCTTGTTTATATTCTCTAAATTTCTCAAAAGCTTCTGATTTGTGTTTCATCAGGAACACATATCCGAATCTAGAGAGATCGTCAGTGAATGTAATGAAGTACGCAGAACCATTCCTGGCATGTGTAGACATGGGGCCGCATACATCACTATGTACCAGTCCCAAGAGTTCTGTAACTCTCTCTCCGTGTCCCGTAAACGGAGTTGTGGTCATCTTGCCTTTGAGACATGACTGGCAAGTGTCATATGATGAAAATTCAAACGGATTCAAATATCGATCCTTATGCAACTTAGCTTGTCGTGTCACATTGATGTGACCCGGTCTACAATGCCACAAGAAGGATTCGTTCATTTCTGAACTCTTCCTCTTGTGTGTGTTTGTTATGCTCAGAACTGTTGATTGATTTAGAACATAAATGCCATTGCACATCGTGCCTGATCCAACCAACTTTTGGTTTAGAAAAATGTTCATAACATTATCCTGTAATACAAAATTATATCCCTCTTTACTCAACAAAGAAACCGATATAATGTTGCATATCACGTTCGGCATGTAATAGCATTCGTTCAGAATCAATGTATTACCAGTTGTCAATACAAGGTGATATTCCCCGACTGTTTTAGCTGAAACAATTGCACAATTTCCATCCCTTATGTCTTTATCACCTTCTCCAAGTTCTCTACCTTTCCTAAGCCCATGTAACTGATTACATATATGGGATCCTGACCCGGTATCTAATACCCAGGACGTAGAGGAAATGGAGAAACAGTTCTTTGAAACGAACACACCCGATGAAAATGCATCAACATATACTTTCTTCATACGGGTGGCATGGGAATCCTGGTATTCCCCTATATCTTGTTCAGTCATATAACTCTTATAAGAAAGAACAGAACGAACATTCCCCAGCACGGTATAACATGCGGGTTCGATCAATACATCCATATTATTATCTTAATAAAGGCATGATATGGTCGCTACCTAGAGAGAGAGAAGAAACCACTTTAGCGTATGCACTTGCAAGATCAGATTGGTTATTATTTTATCTAATCAGGATGGCTCCCAATGTTTTTATCAAATCTTCCTTCAAACATTAAAAGAAAAGACTAGCCGGGATTAATTACACCCTACAATTTCGCCGATCTTTCAGCCATGCCAGTGTCGGTACTTTGAGGGAGGTTCCCCGTGCTTTCGCACGAACCTAATTTGTTAGTTATATGTATGCCCTAGAGGCCATTACTGTACATATGATGTATATTGTAGTGGATGCTAGGACATATATTGGGAGGACTTTCTTGCTCGACATGATAGTATGCTATCTGGTTGCACTTTATCTTAATATGTACTCTGATGGTCTTTATGTTACATGTTGATAAAGCCATTAGGATATGTACTCGACTACTGGGACGATGATGAGATTATACTAGTGGGGCCATGGTAGTCAACGAGTACATCCTATAACCGTTCGTATTCGAGGGTGTATCGAGACAGGGCATCGATACACCATAGTAAACTAGCGTATACGCACCTTGACCCATATGATGGGCGATGGATGATCCCATACCCATCGGTGTTTGACATCAAGGATGGTGTACGGGTGCTCAGTGGAGACTGGGTACACTGGATGGACTCGCCAAGAAATCCCAGATGGTATTATACCTTACGTCAGATGGCAGTTCTCCGGTGACACTGGTACAGAGTAGTCTGTTGACCCGAGATCGTCATAGAGTCTTGTGTGATTCCCACTGTGCTTTGATTTCCATCATACCACGTCCAAGAGGGAGTGCAAAAAGGTGGCTTTTGGGTATAATCCCGAATCACATGGAGGCAATGAGCGATAGGAGGGGATTCTTCTCTCCCGGTATAGGGAGTTGATGTTGCGCTGTGTTCGATTGGCTATAACCGGAAATCCCTGGCCAGGGTTGCTGAGATTTACCGGTAAGTGTTATCAGTAGTTTCTCGAACTGTTATAGACCTCAAATCGACACGACTTATCGAGCTACTGGGGTCTGACGTTTACCACCCCTAGCCGAGATATGCGACATATCAGACGACGATACCGGACTGTACGGGAGTGTTACTGATTGGATTCACAGGAGAATGTACAGGCTTGCTTGTTGATCTTCTGAGCGCTCAATACCTGGGTGGCTGTTACGTTTAGCTGACCGCTTGCAGCTTGTGGGTGTTTGATATGATCATCACCTACTGCCGGCGTATTGACAATTCTTTAGAGTCCTACACAGAGGTTTCTTGACTCAAGCAAAATGGAGTAGGAGCACATATATGATATGTGCGGGACCGAGGATAATGCGGTATGTGATACCGTATTGAATTCTCGCGATATGAGATATCGGCCGGGTATATGTAATATAGCGGAGTCATCGTATTAGTCGGTTATATGCGATATAGCCGGATTGTCGGATCAAGTGTTGATTCGATAATTTAATGTATAATAATATATATGATATATTAAATTACATTAACTAATATTTGCTCACTAAAAGATTCATTTTCTCACGGGATAATACATTGATATATATGCAGTATATGTTAATTGTATTATTTTCTA
Organism: Agapanthus africanus; assembly: GCA_030015575.1. NCBI lineage: Eukaryota > Viridiplantae > Streptophyta > Magnoliopsida > Asparagales > Amaryllidaceae > Agapanthus > Agapanthus africanus. The sequence continues at coordinate 321,080,314 of JASDDO010000031.1, read as the reverse complement.
TTGTTACAAAATATATTGTATATGTGATATATAATATTGTAACATGTTAGGGTTACAAATTTAAAAATGGTTTAGGGTTTAAACTTGGTTAGGGTTTGGATTAGGGTTAGCTTTTGCATGAAGCTTCATGAAGCTTTGACTTTGTGGTTGCTTGATATTTTTGTGAGATATTATATTAACCCAATCCAAACCATTAACTCTAGTTAACTCTCTACAAGGGTTAACTCTTTAATGCTTAACCCTTGGTTAGATTTGTAACCACTACAATAATTCATTGTTCATCACAAAAGGATTAAGTTATCATCTTCATTCATCTTCTTCTTCCTTGAGTTCCTTCTTGAAAAAGCTTTCTTTTGTGATGAAAGTGAGTGTGAAAAAGATTATAAATGAGAGCAAAAATCCTACTTCATCATCCTCATCTATCCTTGCCATTTAAATGAGGGTGTTCACATCATTTCATGAGTGATAGCTTGTATTAACGAAACTTCAAGGTAGATCATCTATGTTATCGAAGATTGGAAGCAAGGTTGCATCATTCTCTTCGTGAAGCCTCTTGAGAGTCCAGAACACGATGATCGCAGCGAAGGGACCTCAACACGGAGCTTATGAAGTGAAGGACCGGATCTACAAAGGTTGTAATCCCTCTCACTTAGTGTTAAACAGTTTAACATTCTTGTTTTCGCCTAAACCATAGTTTAAAGATCCGGCTTCGGGTTGTTCGGCACGACTAATTTTTAAATCGGGCATGGTTGATGCCTCGTAGACCCTTGTGCGAGTGCCTAGCAACCCTACAGTGGTATCAGAGCTAAGCTAGAGCTTTAGGCGAAGTCTAGACGAAGTTTAAAGTCCGATCGAACCCGGAAAACCCCGATTTTACCCCTCTCTGTACATTTTCAAAAATGTTGATTTTTTATGAATTAAAAATTCTCAGAAAAACAATAAGGAAAAACTAAGAATTACTGTGAAGTACGGTCCACTAAGTCGATCTAGTGACTGCGGAACCGCAGCCAAACCAAGGGTTTGGCGGCTGTTCTGCGGCCAAAATTTGGATTTAGTCCCTCGAATTTCATATATTTAATCGTAGGTCCTTTCTTGGGAATGTTTTAATTCCACTCAAGTGTTGAGTTTTCTAGGGTTATATTCTGGACTCGATGATTCGATCGGATAATTTAACTTTGTTTAGTTTTTCCGGATGATTTTAGAAACTGTTAAAAAGTTCGAACTGATATCAATAACTCATTTTTTCACCTGTCGGAAAATTTTTCAAAAGTTGGATTTTTTTCTCGAGTTTAAGAACGTTCTAAGTCATGCAAGTAATGCAGTGGACCCTCTAGAAGACAACAAACCTTAACTCGATTATGTGACCATCTTGAACTACCTCTAAACCTTAGGGTTTGAGGCAGTACTGCATGCCACATGTGAGGCGTTGGCTTGACCATTCTACGGCTGGACCATTGGTACTGTGGCATGTGATGGATGTTTTTTAACTCCCCTCAAGTGTTGAGAACTATTTGGGAAAACTTGGGTGTTTGATTATTTGATCGGAAAGTTTAACATTGTCTATTTATCTGGAATGTGATACAATATTTGGAATCCACAAATTGTTATGAGATAACTAATTTCAATATTATAAACATAGCACTTTAGTCTCAATTGATCGGTTACCACAGAATTTTGATGCGATCAAAAGACCGTCGCAATCACGTAGCGTACGCGGATACTCGCTGGGTAAACTTAATAGACAGCCATGCCCCATAGCCCCGACCAAGTGACTGTAGGAGAACCCCGTCGCCAATTGCATCCGTTTGGGTGCTCGCGGCAGCGGTGTTCCGCCTTAGTGCACTTCGTCGACGGCATCGGGGGTGCGGCCGTCTACTAAAGTTTGCGACGGGCATTCGATCAGAATATCGGGAATCTTGTTGAATTGCCCGACTAGATATTGAAAAGTGTTTTCGATATAGAGACTAAAATGCGGGGTTTATAATGTTTAGGCATGCGATGTCTAAGGAGGTTGCGGATTCCAACAGTTGTAGTTTACCGTAAGCGTACTATGTGGTGTATCGCCGGCTTCATCGCTATACATCAACGACAATCGGGATACGCATACTTGATTACGTTGATGATATGAGATATTATGTGTTTCTGTGATATGTTATATTGGATCGTCGAGTTTTGAATAGCCGGGGGTTTTATATGAGATGAGAGTTTTTCGTTTTCATTCATGTAAAATTCATTTGTATGTAATATTCTTTTACTGGGGCACTTCCGGGATGAGGTTGATGTCACCACTTGTATATTATTTACTTTTCCGCATTAGGTAGACCCAAGGCAGGGAGCACAAGTAACCGGGTTCTAAGGTCCAGTGAGAGACCATCTCGAGGAGTCGAGACCGGGTCTCCAAACCCTAGAATTGGCAGTGTTGCTTGTCGCTCTCGTAAGGGTCTGGGGATGTGGGTTTGGCTATTCATCGCGACCATGGAATCCGTGTTTTATACAGGCTCGTATTAAAAACACGGACGTCCTAGTATATCCAATATTTCATATATGTTCTTCTACTGCTATGTTCTGTGATGAGATCATATTACTGCCTGAGATGAATGTTTATATTATATATATGAGAAATATGTTATATTGCAGATTTCGTTTCAAATGAGATGCTTGTGAAGCATAATAAAATGGGACTTCATTAATGAGATTAATGAAATAAAAGAAACCTAAAGATATTGTAGAAACTTGTTTAAAAACCGGTTGCTCTAGTTCTTGCTTTGCATAGCGGTGTTCCTTGTAGAACATCCAGCACTTTATTCGATAAGGAAAGAGCCGAGATCCCTTCACCGGGAGTGACCTCTTTAGTGAAACTAGTAGATGCTACAAACTCGGTTTGTCTTTTGATTGCTTCTATAGTTCTTGCTTTGCATAGTGGTATATATGATATACCCTGCACCTTATTCGATGAGGAAAGGGCCGACGATCCCTTCACCGGGAGTGACCCCTTTAGCAAAACTAGAAAAGCCTAAAGAAACACTCCATATAAAATTACTCGATTCTACAACGATATCAAGTTCATTACGCTCATGGTTTTCTTAAAAACCTGCGTAGCCCTCCGTCATTTCAGATAAGTACTACTTAGTATTCGTGCTGCGGCAGTTTGGCATGCGTCAAGGCGTAGTGTACGGTAGCTAACTAGTGCTTATCTGCTAGCATACGATGCGATTGGATTAGGGTATTCGTACGGCGTTGTTTGGCATGCGTCAAGGGTCGTGCGGGTGGGTTTAATTCAATCAAGAAATGTACGGGTTGAACTTGACTAGCGGACTATGGGTTGTTTGGCATGCGTCAAGGTCATAGCACGCTAGGGGTAAAATATTATTGGGAATTTTAAGTGTTGAAATTTGCAATGAGATTGCATACCTTCTATGAGATAGTTGGATCCCGATACCCGCTGCGAGTAAGAGTTACTCCTGGGAGAGTTTTACACATTACAATTAGCCGATCAAGTAGGTGTCTAGAAAGGTGTTAATGGGGTTACGCCTCTGGGAAAATGAGGTTTACTTTAATTAGGTCCGTGCGAAAGCACGGGGAACCACTCTCAAAGTACCGACACTGGCCTGGCTGAAAGATTGGAGAACTTGTAGCGTGTAATTAATCTCGGCTAGTCTTTCCTTTTAGGGTTTGAAGGAAGATTTGATTAAAACAGTGGGAGACATCCTGATTAGATATATTAGATAAGCAATCTAATCTTGCAAGAGCATACGCTAAGTGTTTTCTTCTCTCTCTCTCTCCTGGTAGCGACCATATCATGCCTTAATCAAGATAATAATACGGATGTATTGACCGAACCCGCTTATTATACTGAGCTGGGGAACGTTGGTCCCGCTCCAACTTATAATTGTTATAAGATAGAGCAGGAAATTGGGGATTACCAGAATTCCCGTGCCGCCCAAACGAACAAAGTGCATGCTGATGCATCATCTTCGGGTGTGTTCATTACATAGAACTGTTTCTCAGTATCCTTTACGTCCTGGGTATGAGATACCGGATCAGGATCCCGCATATGTAATCTGTTACATGGGCTACAGAAAGGTAGAGAACTGAGAATGGGTGATAAGTTTCATGAGACAGAAAACGGTGCAAGCGTTGCAACCAAGTCTCTTGGTCATTGTCACCCTGTATTACTAGAATACATTGATTCTGAATGAATGTTATTAGATACCGAACCTGATATACAACATCATATCAGTCTCTTTATTAGTAAAGAAAGGATATAATTTTGTATTGTTGGATAATTTTTTGAACATTTCCTATATCAAGAGTTGATCGGTTCAGTCACGTTATCTAAAAGCATAGACGTTCTAAATCAAACTACAGTTCTTAGTATTAAGAACACACACAAGAGGAATAGTTCAGAAATGAACGAATTCTTCTTGAGGTATTGTAGACTAGGTCATATCAATGCGACCCTACTAGCTGAAGTTACATTAAGATGCATATTTAAATTTGTTTGAATTTACATCTTGTGAAACTTGCCGGTCATGTCACAAAGATAAGATGACCATAGCTCTGTTTATTGGAAACAGAGAAAGAGTTAGTAAACTCTTGGGATTGATATATGCTGATGTATGTATGTCTCCTGTCTACACATGCCAAGACTGGTTCTTTGTACTTCATTACATTCTCTGATGATCTCTTAAGATTCAGACATATGTTCCTGTTGAAACACAAGTCCGAAACTTTTGAGATATTCACGGAATATAAGTTAGAAGTAGAGAACCAAAAACGGGTATAAGTATTATGTCCTTTGATGAGATCAAGGAGGAGAATACTTGAGCACGGATTTCATGGACTATTCTAAAGGAGAATGAGATTCTCTCTCAGCATTACTCCTCCGTATACACCATAGCATGATGGTATATCGGGGCGGTGCAATAACAACCTATGTGATATGGTGAGCTCTATGATGAGTACTACTGAGTTTCCTATTTGCTTTTGGGAGTTATGCACTTGAGAAGCTGCATACCTATTGAATAGGGTTCAAATCAAATCAGTTGCCTACCACTTCATATGTGATGTGGAAAGGGAAGAGCCCATATCTTAAGTTTGTTAAGATTTGGGATTGTCCGGCCTATGTCTAAAAGCAAAATCTGAATAGGCTCGAGGCAAGGTCTGTTATGTAGAATTGGAAAGGTTCCAACTATACAAACTACAGCAGATGATTTGGTAGAACCAAAGGATTCAATAGTAACCAACGAACCTCAGCCTCTCTGCCGATCTAGTAGGGTTCCTCACCCACGTGAGAGTTACTTCGGTTTCTCTATGACAGTGGGAGCGAGGATTGCATCATGAGATGGTGACCCAACTTATTTCGAGCTGGCCATCAGGAGTGGGACTCTGTAAGAATGGCTGGATGCTTAGCGATCTGAGATGGAATCCTTATACACCAACAAAGTATGGACTTTGGTTGCTTTATCTGAAGGGTTAAATTCCCATCAGGAGCGATTATATCTTGAGAAGATTACTTGGTGTACATGGAAAAGTTGAGACTTTCAAAGCTATGCTTAAGTCCATCCAGATCCTACGTGCCACGGCTACATACCATGACTATGATATCTGGCGGTTGGGTGTCATTGCTGCTTTTCTAAATGATATTTTAGAAAAGAGCGTCTATAAGTACATAGCCAGGGGGCTTCGTAGACAGTGGGAGCAGCGGAAACGTGTGCAAGATGTTTTATGTGATAAAACAGGCATCGCGGAGTCGGAACGTCTGTTTTGATGTGGTAGTCAAAGAGTTTGACTTCATCAAAATGGTAGATGAACCTTGTATATACAAAAAGGTAGTGGGGAGTATCGTGGTGATCCTCGTAGAGTACGTGGATGACACACTCTTGATAGGGAAGGAGTTTCCTATGCTACGATCGGTCAATCTCCGCTTATCACAAGGATTCTCCATATAGGATCAAAATGATACCTACTAAATCCTGGGTTTTTGATCTATGAGATAGATCTAATTGGATGTTAGGATACTCAGTAGTTGTAGTGAGATGGTATCAATCGATCCAGGGGAGAATCACTGGAAAGGTTCCAGGGTGATAAGAACGACTGAATGTCAGTCGCAGGCATTGTGTTTACCCTCAGTGGAGAGACGGTATGTTGGAAGAGTTCCAAGCTAGATACCGTGACATAGTAGACGATTAAAGGCAAGATACATCGTTACCTAGGATGCTACCAAAGAGGCAGTCTGGATATATATAAGTTCATGAGATGAAATTCGTTCCTACCATTGTGTGACAATGGAGTTGTGGCTTATGCCAAGGAACCCCCGTCCCATCAGAAATCCAGATATAATTCTTAGGCGGTATCACCTGATCATGGAGATGGTTGATCTCTAGGGAGATCGAGGTTAGGAGAGTAGACACAGAGGACAACAGCGCGGATCCACTCACGAAGGCCTTTTTTCCAGTAAAGACTTTTATGGGATGGTTGAGTATGAGATACTTCAATCGCAGCTAATTGTTGGGTATGTGATACCACAACAGATGGCCCTAGTGCAAGTGGGAGATTGTTAGTTATATGTATGCCCTCGAGGCCATTAATGTACATACGATGTATATTGTAGTGGATCCTAGGACATATATTGGGAGGACTTTCTTGCTCGACATGATAGTATGCTATCTGGTTGTACTTTATCTTAACATGTACACTGATGGTGTCTATGTTACATATTGATAAAGCCCTTAGGATATGTACTCGACTAATGGGACTATGATGAGATCATACTAGTGGGGCCACGGTAGTCGACGAGTACATTCTATAACTGTTCCTAGTCGAGGGTGTATCGAGACAAGGCATCGATACACCAGAGTAGACTAGCGTATACGCATCTTGACCCATATGATGGGCGATGGGTGATCCCATATCCATCGGTGTTTGACATCAAGGATGGTGTACGGGTGCTCAGTGGAGACTGGGTACACTGGACGGACTCGCCGAGAACTCCCAGATGGTATTATACCTTACGTCAGATGGCAGTTCTCCGGTGACACTGGTACAGAGTAGTCTGTTGACCCGAGATCGTCATAGAGTCTTGTGTGATTCCCACAGTGCTTTGATTTCCATCATACCACGTCCAAGAGGGCGTGCAAAAAGGTGGATTTTGGGTACAGTCCCGAATCACATGGAGGCAATGAGCGATAGGAGGGGTTCGTCTCTCCCGGTATAGGGAGTTGATGTTGCGCTGTGTTCGATTGGCTATAACCGGAAATCCCTGGCCAGGGTTGCTGAGATTTACTGGTAAGTGTTATCAGTAGTTTCTCGAACTGTTATAGACCTCAAATCGACACGACTTATCGAGCTACTGGGGTCTTACGTTTACCACCCCAAGGCGAGATATGCGACATATCAGATGACGAGACCGGACTTTACGGGAGAGTTACTGATTGGATTCACAGGAGAGTGTACAGTCTTGCTTGTTGATCTTCTGAGCGCTCAATACCTGGGTGGCTGTTAAGTTTAGCTGACCGCTTGCAGCTTGTGGGTGTTTGATATGATCATCACCTACTGCCGGCGTATTGACGATTCTTTAGAGTCCTACACAGAGATTTCTTGACCTAGGCAAAACGGAGTAGGAACACATATGTGATATGTGCGGGACCGAGGATAATGCGGTATGTGATACCGTATTGGATTCTCGCGATATGAGATATCGGCCGGATATATGTAATATAGCCGGGTCATCGTAATAGTCGGTTATATGCGATATAGCCGGATTGACGGATCATGTGTTGATTCGATAATTTAATGTATAATAATATATATGATATATTAAATTACGTTAACTAATATTAGCTCACTAAAAGATTCATTTTCTCACGAGATAATACATTGATATATATGCGATATATGTTAATTGTATTATTTTCTATTGTTACAAAATATATTGTATATGTGATATATAATATTGTAACATGTTAGGGTTACAAATTTAATAATGGTTTAGGGTTTAAACTTGGTTAGGGTTTGGATTAGGGTTAGCTTTTGCATGAAGCTTCCATGAAGCTTCATGAAGCTTTGACTTTGTGGTTGCTTGATATTTTTGTGAGATATTATGTTAACCCAATCCAAACCATTAACTCTAGTTATCTCTCTACAAGGGTTAACTCTTTCATGCTTAACCCTTGGTTAGATTTGTAACCACTACAATAAATCATTGTTCATCACAAAAGGATTAAGTTATCATCTTCATTCATCTTCTTGTTCCTTGAGTTCCTTCTTGAAAAAGCTTTCTTTTGAGATGAAAGTGAGTGAGAAAAAGATTATAAATGAGAGCAAAAATCCTACTTCATCATCCTCATCTATCCTACCCATTTAGATGAAGGTGTTCACATCATTTCATGAGTGATAGCTTGTGTTAACGAAACTTCAAGGTAGATCATCTATGTTATCGAAGATCGGAAGCAAGGTTGCATCATTCTCTTCGTGAAGCCTCTCGAGAGTCCAGAACACGATAATCGCAGCGAAGGGACCTCAACACGGAGCTTAAGAAGTGAAGGACCGGATCTATAAAGGTTGTAATCCCTCTCACTTAGTGTTAAACAGTTTAACATGCTTGTTTTCGCCTAAACCCTAGTTTAAAGATCCGGCTTCGGGTTGTTCGGCACGGCTAATTTTTAAATCAGGCATGGTTGATGTCTCGTAGACCCTTGTGCGAGTGCCTAGCAACCCTATATAATTAAAGTAAACCTCGTTTTCCCAGAGGCGTAACCCCGTTGACACCTTTCTAGACACCTACTTGATCGGCTATTTGTCCTGTGTAAAACACTCCCGGGAGTAACAATTACTCGCAGTGGGTATCGGGATCCAACTATCTCATAGAAAGTATGCAATCTCATTGCAAATTTCAACACTTGAAATTCCCGATAATATTTTGCCCCTAACCCCTATGACCTTGACAAAGGCCAACAAATCATAGGATGTTAGTCAAGTTCAACCCGTCATTTCTTGATTGAATCAAACCCACCCGCACGACCCTTGACAATGGCCAACAAGGTCGTACGACTACCTCAAAACAATCTGCATCATATGCATAAGCAAATAAGCACCATTCAGCTACCGCACACTACGCCTTGGCAAAGGCCAACAAACGCAGCACGAATACTAAATAGTTCTTATCTGAAATGACGGAGGGCTACGACAGCTTTTTTCTGAAAACCTATTGCGTAATGAACTTGATATCGTCGTAGAATCGAGTGAATTTTGAAATGGAGCGTTTTTTAGGCTTTCATTAGTTTTGCTAAAGAGGTCACTCCCGGTGAAGGGATCTCGGCTCTTTCCTTATGGAATAAGGTGCAGGATATATCATATACATCACTATGCAAAGCAAAACTCCAAAAGCAATCAAAAACAAACCGAGTGTTATAGCATCTGCCAGTTTTACTAAAGAGGTCACTCTCGGTGAAGGGATCTCGGCTCTTTCCTCATCGAATAAGGTGCGGGATATGTCATATATATCGCTATGCAAAGCAAAACTGTAGCTACCCTTTTTGAAAAATTTGATTCTACAACATCTTTTAGGTTTCTTTTCTTTCATTAATCTAATTAATGAAGTCCCATCATTTAAGTCACCTAAACATCACAGATAAATACGACGTACGCTTATGCCATCCGCATTCGCCTCGATGTCCCCTCGTGCACCTTTAGGTTAGGTAACTAACGGCAGAGCGGGGCGGGGCTAGCGCGGGTGTAAAACATAAGTAACGCCTATATAATATATCATATATATACTATATACTATATTTATCACAGCACATCAAATGATCACATCACAGATATCGCAGCAGAAGAAACATATGAAACATTGGATATACTAGGACGTCCGTGTTTTATTTTGAGACTCTATAAAACACGGATTCCACGGTCGCGATGAATATGCAAACCCACACCCCTAGACCCCTACGAGAGCGACAAGTAACCCTACCAATTCTAGAGTTAGGAGACCCGGACTCGACTCCTCGAGTTGGTCTCCCACTGGACTCCAGAACCCGGTTACTTGGGCTCTCCTCCTTGGATCTATCCTAGTGCAGAAAAGTAAATAATATACAAAATTGACATCAACCTCATCCCGGAAGTTCCCCAATAAAAGAATATTACATACATTTAAATTTACATGAATGAAAATAAAAACTATCATCTCACATAAAAACCCCCGGCTATTCAAAATGCAACGATCCAATATAACATATCCAGCAACACATAACATCACATGTCATCAACGTAAGTAAATATACGCATCCCAATTGTCGTTGACATATAGCAACGAAAACGGCGATATCACATATTACACTTACGGTCACAGAAAAGAAAGTGTAAAACTACAACATTTGGAATCCACAATCACTTTAGACATCGTAAATCCGAAATATCACATATTTCGCATTTCACGCCTAACTGTATGAATTCCACATATTGTATCAAATTCCAGATAAATAGACAGTATTCAACTTTCCGATTGAATAGTCAAATACCCAAGATTTCCTAAATAGCTCAACACTTGAGCGGAGTTCAAAAATTCCAGAATACGTCACAGTAGCAACGGTCCAGCCGTAGAAGGGTCAAGCCAACGCCTCACATGTGGCAGGCCGTACTGCCCAAAACACTAAGGTTCAAAGGGAAGTTCAAGACGGTCACATAATCGAGTTAAGGTTTGTTGTCTTCTAGAGGGTCCATCGCATCACATGCACGTTTTTCCGAAAGATTTAAACCCGAGAAAAATTCAACACTTGAATGTTTTTCATGCCGGGAAAAATTGAGTTAATGATATCCGTTCGAACATTTTAATACTTTCTAAATTATCCGGAATAACATAACAAAATTAAATTCTCCGATCAAATCGACGATTACAAAATAAACCCCAAAAAACTCAACACTTGAATTAATTTAAAAATACCCAGAAAATACAAATAACAGAAATATGAATAACTGTGTAAAAATGAGCACATAAGTCCACTGTACTGCCACGGTTCCGCGGCCCAAGCGCGGTACGGCCGAGGTTCCACGACGGTTTGGACCTATTATGTGTTCGTTTTTCACCACAATTCTTAGAAAACCCTGCTGAATTTTTTAGGTATTTTTAAATCTGAAAAAACCCAGTTTTTAAAAAATGTACAGAGAGGGGGTTATCTTGACGTGTTCGGGTTCGTTCGGAGTTTTAACTTCGTTAACACATCGCCTAATGTTCTAGTTAGGCTCTGATACCACTGTAGGGTTACAAGGCACTCTATCAAGGGTTAAGGAAGCATCAAACATGCCCGTTTAAAATTTTAGCCGTGCCGAATACCCTAAGCATGATCGTTACTAGAAAATTAGGGTTTCAAATGCAAGTAAACTATGTTTACAACTATGTGAATACGATATACAACCTTTGTTGATCGGTCCTTCACTTCTATTGCTCCTTGTTGAAGTCCCTTCGCTGCGGTCGTGCTTCTCCCGGACCCTTGCATGGCTTCACGAGGCGAAAGACACGTCCTTGCTTGAAGTCTTCGAGGCCGAAGATGATCTACGTCGAGGGGATGCCAACTCAAGCTTCTACTTCACTAACTTGAGAATTAGTGAAGCAAACACCCTAAACTAAAGTACTAGTCTAGTAGAGGATAGAGAAATAGGAAGTGGGTTCTCTTTAGAATTTTATTTCTCACAAGCTTTCTCACTTTTGATCAAACCCTAGCAAGCTTTTTCTTTTAGCTAATAAAGAAGAAGATGAACTAAAGAAAGGGAAGAGGATAATGATCAAGTGAGGAGGATAACCATGGTGAGTGAGTATCATATACTAACTCTTATAGTGCCATAACCATAGCTAACACTTATGGTTGGGTTAAGAAATATCCATGGTAAAAGCAAACTCAAGTGGACTTAGTCAATGCATCCACAAGCTTCCACAAGCTTCATGCAATGATCTAATCCTCCACTTAATTTTGTGATTACTTAAAATATAAAAACCCAACATAATAGATAGCATGGTGTAAGTCTCATACACCCAAGTCATGTGTATCATCAACCATGATACATTAAGAAAACACAATTTTAATGTATATCATATATACATTAAAATTGTGCTCATGTGATAAAAACCCTGAAGTGAACATGTGTTAGTAAATATAAACTAGTATATCTAATATACAATTATACACTTAATTATTAAATAAACACTTGACTTAATAATCCGGTCATATCTCATATAACCGTCTAACATCCATTGTATCGACTTATCGAATCAACACTTGATTCGATAACCCGGCTATATCATATATAACCGACCGATACAAAAAGTCACGAGAATAGAATACAGTATCACATACACGCATTATTCTCGATCCCGCACATATCACATACGTGCTCCTATTTCGTTTTGCCTGAGCCAGTAAAACCTCTATATAGGACTCTAAAGACTCGTCAATACGCCGGCAGTAGTTGATGATCACATCAAGCACCCACAAGCCGTCAGCGGTACTAGCTGGACGTAACGGCTACCCGGGTATTGAGAGATCAGAAGATCACCAAGCAAGCCCGCTCCAACTCCTGTAAAAGCCTGCCGGAAACACTTCCCGTACAGTCCGGTCTCCTCGTCTGATATGTAGCATATCAAGTCTAGGGTGGTAACGTCAGACCCCAATAATCGATAAGTCGTGCCGATGTGGGGCTCATAACGGGTTGAGAAACTACTAGTAACACTTACCAGTAAATCTCTAAATTAGCCCTGGCCAGGGACTGCCCTGTTAGGGCCAATCGAGCACAGCGCAACATCAACCCCCAATACCGGAAGAGACGAAACCCCTCCTATCGCTCATTTCCTCCATGTGACTCGGGACTGTACCCAAAAACCACCGTTTTGTACGCCCTCATGGACGTGGTAAGGTGGAAATCAATGCACAGTTGGAATCACACAAGACTCTATGACGATCTCGGGTCTGCATATTAACCTGCACAAGTGTCACCAGAGAACTGCCATCTGACGTGAGGTATAATACCATCTGGGAGTTCTCGGCGAGTCTGTCCAGTGTACCCAATCTCCCCTGAGCACCCGTATACCATCTCTGATGTCAAACACCAATGGATATGGGATCATCCATCGCCCATCTCATGGGTCGAGAAACGTATATGCTAGCCGACACTGGTATATCGATGTCCCGTCTCGATACACCCACGACTAGGGACCTTGAAGGATGTACTTATAGACTACTATGTCCCCACTAGTATGATCCGCATCATAGTCCAGGTAGTCAAGTACACATCCTAAGGGCTTTACCAACATGTAACTATAAGACAGTATAAAGAGACAAGTATACATGTTAAAGTAAAGTGCAACCAGATAGCATACTATCATATCGAGCAAGAAAGTCCCTCTATATATGTCCAAGCATCTAATATAATATACATCATCTGTACAATACTGGCCTCTAGGGCATACATACAACTAACAAAGCTCTCACTCACTAAATTAAGTGAACACCCTAATCTAAATGGCTAGGATTTTAGCTCTCATTTGTTTTCTTAATCTCGCTCATTTTCAACACTAATGAAAAAGCTAGTAAGCTTTTCCATGAAAGAAAAAGAAGGAAGAAGAAGATCATTTTCTTTTGTGATGAATAATGAAAACCATAGTATGGTTAGAATTGCAACCATGGGTTAAGTATGAAGAATTAACCCATGTAGAGATTTAACTAGGGTAAAGGGTTGGGTTGGGTTAAGGAAATATCTATGAAAAATATCCAAGTCAAAGTCAAAGCTTCATGAAGACTTAACCCTAATCCAAACCCTAACCTCAATTAAACTCGACAAAAAATGTTGCATTTATAACCATAACATGTTACAATATTATATATCACATATACAATATTTATTTTAACAAAATAAAATAATACAATTAACATATATCGCATATATATCAATGTATTACCCGAGTGAGAAAAAGAATCTTTCAGTGAGCTTATATTAGTTAACGTAATTTAATATATCATATATATAATTATACATTAAATTATTTAATCAACACTTGATTCGATAATCCGACTATTTCACAAATAACCGACTAATATAATCTGTATCGGTTCATCGAATCAACTCTTGATCCAATAACCCGGCTATATCACATATACCCGGCTGATATCCTATATCGTGAGAATCTAATATGGTATCACATACACGGATTGTTCTCGGTCCCACACATATCACATATGCGCTCCTATTCCGTTTTTCCTGAGCCAAGAAACTTCTGTGTAGGACTCTAAAGAATCGTCAATACGCCGGCAGTAGGTGATGATCATATCAAACACCCACAAGCTGCAAGCGGTCAGCTAAACGTAACAGCCACCTAGGTATTGAGCGCTCAGAAGATCAACAAGCAAGCATGTACATTCTCCTGTGAATCCAGTCAGTAACACTCCCGTACAGTCCGATCTCTTCGTCTGATATGTCGCATATCTCGCCCAGGGGTGGTAAACGTCAGACCCCGGTAGCTTGATAAGTCGTGTCTATATGAGGTCTATAACAGTTCAAGAAACTACTGATAACACTTACCAGTAAAGCACAGCAACCCTGGCCAGGGATTTCCAGTTATAGCCAATCAAACACAGAGCAACATCAACTCCCTATACCGGGAGAGACGAATCCCCTCCTATCGCTCATTGTCTTCATGTGATTCGGGACAGTACCCAAAAGCCACCTTTTTGCGTGCCCTCTTGGACATGGTATGATGGAAATCAATGCACAGTAGGAATCACACAAGACTCTATGACGATCTCGGGTCTACAGACTACTCTGTACCAGTGTCACCAGAGAACTGCCATCTGACGTAAGGTATAATACGATCTGGGAGTTCTCGGCGAGTCCGTCCAGTGTACCCAGTCTCCACTGAGAACCCGTATACCTTCTCTGATGTCAAACACCAATGCATATGGGATCATCCATCGCCCATCATATTGGTCAAGAAGCGCATACGCTAGTCTACCCTTGAGTATCGATGCCCTGTCTCGGTACTCCCACGACTAGGAACATTTGAAGGATGTACATGGCGACTACACTGTCCCCACTAGTATGATCTGCATCATAGTCCTGGTAGTCAAGTACTCATCCTAAGGGCTTTATCAACATGAGACATAGAGACAATCAGAGTACATGTTAAGATAAAGAGCAACCAGATAGCGTACTATCATGTCGAGCAAGAAAGTCCTCCCTATATATGTCCAAGCATCCACTACAATATGCATTGTATGTACAGTAATGGCCTCTAGGGTATACATATAACTAACAATCTCCCACTTGCACTAGGGCCATCTGTTGTTGTATCACATACCCAACAATTAGCTGTGGTTGAAGTATCTCATACTCAACCATCCCATAAAAGTCTCTACTGGGAAAAGGGCCTTTGTGAGTGGATCCGCACTGTTGTCCTCTGTGTCTACTCTCCTAACCTCGATCTCCCTGGAGATCAACCATCTCCATGATCAGGTGATGCTGCCTAAGAATTATATCTGGATCTCTGATGGGACGGGGGTTCCTTGGCATAAGCCATAACTCCATTGTCACACAATCGTAGGAACGAAGTTCATCTCATGAACTAATATATATCTAGACTGCCTCTTTGGTAGCATCCTTGGTAACGATGTATGTTGCCTTTAATCGTCTAGTAAGTCATGGTATCTAGCTTGGAACTCTTCCAACATACCGTCCCTTCACTAAGGGTAAAGACAATGCCTGCGACTGACATTCAGTCGTCCTTATCACCCTGGAACCTTTCCAGTGATTCTCCCCAGGATCGATTGATACCATCTCACTACAACTAGTAAGTATCCTAACATCCAATTAGATCTAACTCATAGATCCATAACCCAGGATTTAGGAGGTATCACCTTGATCCTATATGGAGAATCCTTGTGATAAGTGGAGATTGACCGAGCGTAGCATAGGAAACTCCTTCCTTATCAAGAGTATGTCATCCACGTACTCTACGAGGATCACCACCATACTCTCTACTACCTTTTTGTATAATCAAGATTCATCTACCATTTTGATGAAGTCAAACTCTTTGACTACCACATCAAAACAGACGTTCCAACTCCGCGATGCCTGATTTATCACATTAAACATCTTGCTCACGTTTCTGCTGCTCCCACTGTCTATGAAGCCCTC
This sequence comes from Agapanthus africanus, assembly GCA_030015575.1. Classification (NCBI taxonomy): domain Eukaryota; kingdom Viridiplantae; phylum Streptophyta; class Magnoliopsida; order Asparagales; family Amaryllidaceae; genus Agapanthus; species Agapanthus africanus. Next base: position 321,064,138 of record JASDDO010000031.1, on the reverse strand, counting down.
TGGCTGTGTACTTACAGACGCTCTCTTCCAAATCATCATTTAGAAAAGCTGTCATGACACCCAACCAACAGATATCATAGTCATGGTATGTAGCCGTGGCAAGTAGGATCTGGATGGACTTTAAGCATAACTTTGAAAGTCTCAACTTTTCCATGTACACCAAGTAATCTTCTCAAGATATACTTGCTCCTGATGGGGATTTAACCTTTCAGATAAAGCAACCAAAGTCCATACTTTGTTGGTGTAAAAGGATTACATCTCAGATCGCTAAGCATCCAACCATTCTTATAGAGTCCCACTCCTGATGGCCTGCTCGAAACTAGTTGGGTCATCATCTCATGATGCAATCCTCGCTCCCACTGTCATAGAGAAACCGAAGTATCACTTAGGTGGGTGAAGAACCCTACTAGATCGGCGGAGAGGCTGAGGTTCATTGGAAACTATTGAATCCTTTGGTTCTACCAAATCATCTGTTGCAGTTTGTATAGCTGGAACTCTTTCCAGTTATACCTCATGACCACTAATTTCTTCACAAGAAATTCCCTTTCACAAAGGTGGCATGCTGAGAAACAAAACAACTTTTGTTCCTCGGTTTGGTAGAAGATATTCCCTTGCGAATGCTTGGGTTATCCAACAAACTTCCACAGAACTGACTTTGCCTCGAACTTGTCCTGATTTTGCTTTTAAATATAGGCCGGACAACCCCAAATCTTAACTTACTTAAGATATGGGCTCTTCCCATTCCATATCACATATGAAGTGGTAGGCAACTGATTTGGTTGGAACCCTATTCAATAGGTATGCAACTTCTCAAGTACATAACCCCAAAAGAAAATAAGCAACTCAATAGTACTTATCATAGAGCACACCATATCACATAGGGTGTGATTGCTCCGCCCCGATACACGATCGTGCTATGGTGTAAACGGAGGAGTAATGCTAAGAGAGAATCTCATTCTCTTTTAGAATAGTCTAGGAATTCCGTGCTCAAGTATAATCCTCCTTGATCTCATCAAAGGACATAATACTTTTACCCATTTTTAGTTCTCTACTTCTAACTTGTATTCTGTGATTATCTGAAAAGTTTCGGACTTGTGTTTCAACAGGAACATATGTCTGAATCTTGCGAGATCATCGGTGAATGTAATGAAGTACAAAGAACCGTTCCTGGCATGTGTAGACAGGGAACCTTCATACATCAGCATGTATCAATCCCAAGAGTTCACTAACTCTTTCTTTGTTTCCAATAAACGGAGCTGTGGTCATCTTATCTCTGTGACATAACCGGCAAGTTTCACAAGATGTAAATTCAAACTAATTTAAATATGCATCTATATGTAACTTCAGCTAGTCGGGTCGCATTGATATGACCTAGTCTATAATGCCTCAAGAAGGATTCGTTCATTTCTGAACTCTTCCTCTTGTGTGTGTTCTGTACGTTAAGAACTGTGGTTTGATTTAGAACGTCTATACTTTTATATAACATGCCTGAACCGATCAACTCTTGATATAGGAAATTTTCAAAACATTATCCAACAATACAAAATTATATCCTTTCTTTACTAATAAAGAGACTGATATGATGTTGTATATCAGGTTCGGTATCTAATGACATTCGTTCAGAATCAATGTATTCTGATAATACAGGGTGATAACTGCCAAAAGACTTGGCTGCAACACTTGCACCATTTTCAACTCTTGAAACATATCACCCGTTCTCAGTTCTCTACCTATCTGTAGCCCATGTAACAGATTACATATGTGGGATCCTGATCCGGTATCTCATACCCAGGATGAAAAGCATACTGAGAAACAGTTCTCGGTAAAGAACACACCCGAAGAAGATGCATCAACATGTACTTTCTTCATTTGGGCGGCACGGGAATTCTGGTAATCCCCTATTTCCTGCTTTGTCTTATAACAATTATAAGTTGGAGAGGGACCAACGTTCCTTAGCGCAGAATAATAAGCGGGTTCGGTCAATACATCCGTATTATTATCTTGATTAAGGCGTGACATAGTCGCAACCAGGAGAGAGAGAGAGAAGAAAATGTTAGTGTATATGCCATAGGGGCCATTATTGTATCATACTAGTTTGTATATTACTTAATGGAAGCTTGGGATATTCACATGTATATAACAGTCTTGCTAAACATGGTAGTATGCTACTTGGTTTTGCTATCTTAATATGTGAGTATACGTATTTATAGAGCTCTTAGGATCTTGCTTGACTACCAGCGTTGTGATGGCAGTCACACTAGTGGGGGCTGGGTAGTCTACAAACACATCCTTATTCAGGTCCCTAGTCATTGGATTATCGAGACAGGGCATCGATACTCCGGAGTAGACTAGTGTGTACGCTTCTCATCCCAGTTGGGGAGATGGTCTGTCCTACAGCCGTCAGTACGTCGTACTGGAGATAGTATGCAGGTGCTCGTTAGGTTACGGGTACAGCGGACAAGACTCACAGGGAACTGTTGGTTGGTTTTATACCAGTCGTCAGTGAACAGTTCCAAGGTGACAAGAGTACAGCATAGTCCGCAGACTTGACACTGCTACTTCGCCTCGAGTGTGTCCCACTGTTCTTAGATTGCTACCCTACCACAGCTCAAAGGAGTCGTGCAAACAGGTAGCAGTTGGGTGCAGTCCTGAGTACTTGGAGGCAGTGGCGGTTAGACAGGATTCGTCTCTTCCGGTATTGGGGGTTGATATCGCGCTGTGTCAGAGAGCCATTACACAAAGTCCCTGGCCAGGGCACGCGAGATTTGCTGGTAGGTTCCAGTAGTTTCTCAGGGTGTAATGGGCTTCGCTCCGACACGACTTATACCACTATTAGGGGACTTACGCTTGCCGTCCCCCTAGGCCCGATATGCGATAGTCTTAGACGAACAGACCGGACTGTACGGAGATTGTCACATCAGACTCAGTAGGAGTTCGGATGGGTTTCCTCATCGGCCTTCTTATCGACATCTACCTAGGGACCGTTACGTACAGCTAGTGCCGCTTGCGGTCTGTGGTTAAACCCACTGCCAGCGTAGTAGTCGAGTCTCTAGAGTCCCACGCAGAGAGTTTCCCTACTCCAGGCGAAACGATATAGAGGTCGTATGGTTTTACGACAAGAGTTCGGACGCATACGTGTGTTTACGCACGTACGACTTTCGGACAGTTTTTACTAGTCGGCTTTGGTTTAAGCCAGTTACTAGTATCCGGTTATTGGATTTATACAGTCTAAAGTTTTTCCGTGTTTTCACGGATAGGAGGGGCGTTCTCGTAATTGCGCGAGAAGCTTCTAGAAGATGGTGACTAAGGTGGTTTAGGTGGCATATACATTGAATGAGATTAGTGAGTCATATGGATGATTCATCCATGTCATTAATGCTTCATAATTGCTTAATGACTCATGGAGATGAATCACCATAAGATATTTATCAAGCATGGTTGTAAATCATTTTCTTTTCTTTTCTTGGTAAAAAAATGCTTGATATATATTATGATAACTCGTTTTCTCTTCTCATTGTTATGTTCATCTTCTCTCTCCTCAAGCTCTCTCTCTTCAAACCCTAATCCTCCCCTCTCATGTGTTGAGTACAAGGATTAGTTAGACTACTTAATCCATAACCATACTCTATTTCATCTAGGTACTTTGATTAGCACTTAAAGATACCTAGTTGCCTCAAGTTTAGAGGCAAAGCTTGGAGTTTAGCTCTCGTGGTGGATCGTCTACTACTTGGAGAAGGCCGAGGAGGAGGTGGAGTTCGTAAAGACGAAGGACACGGTTCTTTAGGTATAATCCCTTTACATAGTAGTTGTTAACTTCTATGTTTGATGTTAGTTATCGTTTAGCTTCGATTCATGCGGTTAGTCGATGTTTAAGCAAAGAACAAGATCGTTTTTCATATTTCTGCCTCCCCGCAAGTCGTGGGGTGTTGTACATCGACTTATAGTGGTATCAGAGCCTCGCTAAACAATAAATAACTCACTTGCAAAATTGTATGAATTTCGAACGGAAAAAACAAAACCGGAAAACCCCGATATCATGGTATTCTGTCGATTTTTAAATGTGGTCCAAAAATTTTTCAGGGACCTTCAGAAAGCTCAAAATGATAGTATTAGAACACCCAAGAAAATTGGGCTCATGAATCGACTAAAGCGACGCGGAACCGCGATTCCGCCGCCGAGTTGCCGATTCATCAGCCCAATTTTCCTGTGTTGGTTCTCTGTGATATTTGGTATTTTCTGGAATTTTTTAATTTTTGCTCAGGTTTGAGATTTACAGAGAAGTATTGGAGCAAAATTAAATGTGTTTAATCGATCGAAATTATACGGTATTTGCTTGTTGGATTATATCTGTGTTTGTTTAATGTGTTTGTAAACCTCCCCTAACTGCTAGTATGTCGGTTGGCAGGGGGTTGCATATTTCTGTAATGGTTTTTACTGTTTGTGGATGTGAAATGTATTGGACTGTTGTGATGATTAGCCGGGGTTATGTGATGGGTTATTATTTGATTCATTTGATGTAAATGTAATTTGTTGTAATATTATTTTTGTGGGGCACATCCACGTTGCGGTTGTAGCCACCGTTGTATTATTTCATTTTACTGTTTTTGCTCCTAGGACAGACCCAAGTTGGGGTGCAGAAACTGCCGGGCGGGTAGTTTGCCGTACCAGTAGGGGTCTTGGGTGGGATAATGGCTATTCGCCACAACTGTGTAATCCGTCTTTTGTTGCAGGCTCTAAACAAACGCGGATTGCTTGCAAATCCAATAAAGTTCATATGAGATCTGGAATGCCTATTATTGCGTATGACGAATGTACGATATCTATATATGATAGCTATTTAGACGTCACTTATGTTTTACACCCGCGCTAGCCCAGCCCCCGGTCTGCCGTTTGTTAAGTAACCTAACGGGTGATGACGGGACCCCGTGGCGAATGCGGATGGCATAAGAGAATGTTGTATTATCGTTGTTTTCTGCAATGATAGGTTAATGATGGGACGCATTATTTATAATGCAAAGAAAATAAACCAAAAGTTTAATCATTGGAACAATTTAAAAGAAACCACTCGGTTTCGCCAAAACCATTCGTACCCCTCCGTCATTTCATCTGGGTATTCAGTAGTATTCAAGCTATGTATTTTGACCTAACGCCAAGGCATAGTGTTTGGTAGCTACTGGATATTCATTTGTTGCATAGATAGATGAGTTAGTTTGGGACAGTCGTATTATCATTTTAGCCGAACGTCAAGGATATATACGGATGGGTTCAAATTGACAAGATAATGATGGGTAGAACTTGACATGTGACTTATGACATTTTGACCTAACGCCAAGGTCATAAGATCATGGGGCAAAAATATATATCGGGAATTTCTAAAGAAACTGAAATTTGCAAAGAGTTGCACACCATTTGGAGTTTGATGAATGTTGGTAGGATTCCTTCAACATTATCATACAATGATATTTGGATCCCGATCCTACTGTGAGTATATGCTACTTATCAGGATATTTGTCACTTAACGATCAATGCTATAAACCAAGTAGGTGTCAAGAAAGGTGTCAGCGGGGTTACGCCCCCAGAGAAAAGAGGTTCTTTAATTAAGGAACTTCGCGAAACCGTTGGAAAACCTCCCTTGAAGTATCGACACTAGACTGGCTGAACGGTTAAGCAAGAATTATACAGTGAGAATAGTCCTGGCTAATTCTTCTTTTATGGTTTGAGGAAGGATTCGAGAAACAGTGGGAGCCATCCAGTTTAGATAAACTAAAAACCACTATAAACTTGCAAGAGCATCATGCTAAAGAGTTTTCTTCTCTCTCTCCTAATTGCAGCGACCCTGAAAATGACTGGACTTAAGTTACTTTTAGAGAAAAATATACTGACAGGGCCAAACTATAAAGATTGGCTGCGGAATGTCAAAATGGCTTTGACCTATGACAAATTGGGGTACATCCTCACCGCTACGGCACCTGCTGTCCCTGGTCCCAAATCCAGTAATGCGGATAAGGAAATCCGCAAAACCTGGGATTTCAATTGCGCGAAAGCCAAGTGCATCGTGCTTTCCTCGATGAACAATGAACATCAGAGGAGGCATGAGGATATGGAACTAGATGCCATATTTCTCCATACAAAGGAACTTTATGGAGAGCAATCTCGTATAGCAAGATACGAGACCTCTAAGAACTTGTTTCGAGCGAGGTTGGCAGTCGGGTCATCGGTAGGAGAACATGTCCTAAAGATGATCGGCTATATAGAAGAGCTCGCAGACCTTGGGACGACTTTGGATAATGAGCTCTATACAGACCTTATTCTCCAGTCCCTTCCTTCCACCTACGCCCAGTTTATCCTGAACTTCAACATTCAAAGAAAAGAAGTTGAACTTCCGGAACTCCTGAACATGTTAAGGAGTGCAGAGGGCACCTTGCAGAAAGCAAGGGAAACACCCGCTATGTTTGTTAGCGGTGCATCTTCTTCCGGGTCCAAGGCTAGGGCCAAAGGAAGGAAGAAGAAGGCCGCCACCAAACCTAGAGGAGGTGTTAGTAAGGTGGGAGGGAAGGGAAAGAAAAAGTTTGCGGTACCGGTGGTGGGCCAGGATGAGTGCTTCCATTGTTACAGGAAAAGGCACTGGAAGAAAGATTGCAAGGCATGGAACGCCAAGAACCAGGAACCGAAGCAAGCTGTGGCTTCGACTTCAGGTGTGTTTGTAATTGAGAATTGTCTGTCAATTAACTCTACTTCCTGCGTATTGGATACCGGATCAGGATCTCATATTTGCAATTCATTGCAGGCATTGAGAAACCGTAGAGTGCTGAAGGAAGGTGATATGACCCTAAAGGTTGCTAACGGAGCTAGCGTGGGAGCTGCGTCCGTCGGGGATTATCATCTAGGATTGACGAGTGGACACATTTTGGTTTTACATAACTGTTTTTTTGTACCAAGCTTAACGTGTAATATCATATCAGTTTCCTTGTTATCAAATAAAGGTTATGATTTCACGTTTGTAAGAGATTTTGTTAACATCCAACTTAATCATGGTTTGATTGGGTCCGGTACACTAAATAACGGTATATATGTTTTAAACCAACTCCAAATTTTCAATGTCCAGAACACACTAAAAAGAAAGTCTCCAGATTTAAATAAAGCTTTCTTATGGCATTGTAGACTGGGTCACATCAATGAGAGAAGGTTGACTAAGTTGCATAGAGAAGGATATTTGGACTCGTTCGAATATCAAACTTATGACACTTGTCAATCTTGTCTCAAAGGAAAGATGACAAAGACTCCATTTACTGGACATGGAGTAAGAGCGAGCGAGCTCTTAGGACTCATACACAGCGATGTATGTGGTCCAATGTCTACGCATGCAAGAGGTGGTTTTTCCTATTTCATTACTTTCACGGATGATTACTCAAGATACGGATTCATTTATCTGATGAAACATAAATCCGAGGCTTTTGAGAAATTCCAAGAGTATAAGAATGAAGTAGAAAACCAAACCGGAAAAAGTATCATGACACTAAGATCTGATCGAGGTGGTGAATACTTTAGTGCCGAGTTCCTAGGTTACCTAAAAGGGAAAGGAATTCTCTCTCAGCTTACTCCTCCATACACTCCACAGCATAACGGTGTATCGGAGAGACGGAATCGAACCCTATTGGATATGGTACGATCCATAATAAGTAATGCTGAGTTACCGCGATCTTTCTGGGGTTATGCGCTAGAATTAGCGGCATATCTTTTGAACATGGTTCCTACCAAGACTGTACCTACCACTCCATATCAGATGTGGAGTGGGAAGAAACCCCATCTTCAGTATATAAAGATTTGGGGATGTCCAGCTTTTGTTAAAAAGCAGCATGTGGACAAGCTCGAGGCACGAACAGTAAAGTGTAAGTTTGTGGGATATCCAAAGAACTCCAGGGGATATCTATTCTATTACGCAGTGGAACAAAAGGTATTTGTTTCTCGTAATGCCCATTTTCTAGAACATCAGTTTTTAGAAAAGGAAACAAGTGGGAGCGAAATAGTACTGGAAGAAATTCCACAACCACAAACTAATACTGAAAGTTTGGTAGAACAAGTAGTTCAAGAAGAACAGGACATTACCGCACCCCTTCGCAGGAGTAGTAGGCCGTCTCATCCGCCTGAGAGATACTACGGTTTTCTCATAGATGGGGATAGAGAGGAGTGCATCATCGACGATGATGAACCTGCTAGCTTCCAGCAGGCCATCCAGAGCGGTGACTCGGTACGATGGCTAGATGCAATGCGGACCGAAATGGAGTCCATGTACACCAACAATGTATGGACTTTGGACTTTGCTCCAGATGGGATAAAACCCATAGGATGCAAATGGATCTTCAAAAAAAAGATTGGTGTAGATGGACAGGTGGAAACCTATAAGGCTAGACTTGTTGCAAAGGGTTTTCGTCAAAGACCTGGTTTGGACTATGACGAAACTTTTTCTCCAGTGGCTATGCTCAAATCCATTCGGGTCCTTCTTGCTATTGCTGCCTTCCATGATTCTGAAATCTGGCAGATGGACGTAAAGACGGCTTTTCTGAAAGGAAATTTAGAAGAGTGCGTCTATATGGATCAGCCAGAGGGTTTCAATCAGAGTGGGAGCAGCGGGAAAGTATGCAAGCTGCTTAAGTCCATTTATGGACTAAAGCAGGCATCGCGGAGTTGGAACATCTGTTTTGATGAGACGGTCAAAAAATATTACTTTAACAAAAATCCAGATGAACCATGCATATATAGTAAAGTTGTAGCCAGAAGTGTCGTATTCCTCGTCTTGTACGTGGATGACATTCTATTGATAGGAAATGACATTCCTATGCTACAATCTGTCAAAAGATTCTTGTCACACAGGTTCTCCATGAAAGACCTGGGTGATGCCTCTTACATTCTGGGGATCCGGATCTATCGTGATAGATCCAAGAGGATGTTGGAACTTTCGTAGTCCAGGTATATCGACACTGTACTGAAAAGATTCAGTATGGAAGATTCTAAGCGCGGTAATCTACCGGCTTGTCACGGAATCAACCTCTCCAAAGAGATGTCTCCCAAGACTGATTTGGAAAGGGAACGCATGTCTATTATACCCTACGCTTCTGCGGTAGGCTCTATAATGTATGCGATGTTGTGCACCAGACCAGATGTAGCTTACGCACTGAGCGTAGTAAGCCGGTATCAGTCAGACCCAGGGAAGAAGCACTGGATAGCAGTAAAGAACATTCTCAAGTACCTGAGAAGGACTAAGGAGATGTTCTTGGTTTACGGCGGAAAAGACCTCAGGTTGGAGGCCTTTGCTGATTCCGGCTTCCTGAGTGATAAGGACGATTCCAAGTCCATGTCGGGTTATGTCTTTACCTTCAATGGAGGGGTGGTATGCTGGAAGAGCTCCAAGCAGTACACCGTTGCTGACTCGACGATGGAAGCGGAGTATATAGCTGCTTGCGATGCCGCAATAGAACTGTCTGGATGAAGAAGTTCCTAACAGAACTTCAGGTGGTTCCTACCATAGTTGATCCAATACCTCTGTATTGCGACAACAACGGAGCTATAGCTTTAGCGAAGGAACCAAGGTCCCATCAGAAGTCCAGACACATCTTAAGGCGGTATCACCTGATCAGGGAGATCATTGATCGTCGGGAGATCGAGGTTCGGAGAGTTGCTTCTGAAGAGAACATTGCTGATCCATTCACGAAGGCCCTACCTCAGATTCAGTTCGAGATGCTACTAGAGATCATCGGTCTTCGATATGCCAGTACATGGCCCTAGTGCAAGTGGGAGATTGTTAGTGTATATGCCCTAGGGGCCATTATTGTATCGTACTAGTTTGTATATTACTTAATGGAAGCTTGGGATATTCACATGTATATAACAGTCTTGCTAAACATGGTAGTATGCTACTTGGTTTTTCTTACTTTATATGTGAGTATACGTATTGATAGAGCTCTTAGGATCTTGCTTGACTACCAGCGTTGTGATAGCAGTCAAACTAGTGGGGGCTGGGTAGTCTACAAGCACATCCTTATTCAGGTCCCTAGTCGTTGGATTATTGAGACAGGGCATCGATACTCCGGAGTAGACTAGTGTGTACGCTTCTCATCCCAGTTGGGGAGATGGTCTGTCCCACAGCCGTCAGTACGTCGTACTAGAGATAGTATGCAGGTGCTCGTTAGATTACGGGTACACCGGACAGGACTCACAGGGAACTGTTGGTTGGTTTTATACCAGTCGTCAGTGAACAGTTCCCAGGTGACATGAGTACAGCATAGTCCGCAGACTTGACACTGCTACTTCGCCTCGAGTGTGTCCCACTGTTCTTAGATTGCTACCCTACCACGGCTCAAAGGAGTCGTGCAAACAGGTAGCAGTTGGGTGCAGTCCCGAGCACTTGGAGGCAGTGGCGGATAGAAAGGATTCGTCTCTCCCGGTATTTGGGGTTGATATCGCGCTGTGTCAGAGAGCCATTACGCAAAGTCCCAGGCCAGAGCAAGCGAGATTTGCTGGTAGGTTCCAGTAGTTTCTCAGGGTGTAATGGGCTTCGCTCCGACACGACTTATACCGCTATTAGGGGACTGACGCTTGCCGCCCCCCTAGGCCCGATATGCGATAGTCTTAGAAGAACAGACCAGACTGTACGGAGATTGTCATATCAGACTCAGTAGGAGTTCGGATGGGTTTCCCCATCGGCCTTCTTATCGACTTCTACATGGGGACCATTACGTACAGCTAGTGCCGCTTGCGGTCTGTGGTTAAACCTAATGCCAGCGTAGTAGTCGAGTCTCTAGAGTCCCACGCAGAGAGTTTCTCTACTCCAGGCCAAACGATATAGAGGTCGTATGGTTTTACGACAAGGGTTCGGACGCATACGTGTGTTTACGCACGTACGACTTTCGGACAGTTTTTACTAGTCGGCTTTGGTTTAAGCCAGTTACTAGTATCCGGTTATTGGATTTATACAGCCTAAAGGCTCTCTGTGGGTTTATTGCAAAATCAAGCACCTCTGTTAAACAACTCTGTCCAGTGGGCCCCCCAACGAGATGCGCCAACCTCGGGATGCGGAAATAGCAGTTGTCAAATGCGGAAGGTGATACCGCTTACCCTATGTGAGTCCGGCTTTTTCCGTGTTTTCACGGATAGGAGGGGCATTCTCGTAATTGCGCGAGAAGCTTCTAGAAGATGGTGACTAAGGAGGTTTAGGTGGCATATACATTGAATGAGATTAGTGAGTCATATGGATGATTCATCCATGTCATTAATGCTTCATAATTGCTTAATGACTCATGGAGATGAATCACCATAAGATATTTATCAAGCATGGTTGTAAATCATTTTCTTTTCTTTTCTTGATAAAAAAAATGCTTGATATATATTATGATAACTCGTTTTCTCTTCTCAATATTATGTTCATCTTCTCTCTCATCAAGCTCTCTCTCTTCAAACCATAATCCTTCCCTCTCATGTGTTGAGTACAAGGATTAGTTAGACTACTTAATCCATAACCATACTCTATTTCATCTAGGTACTTTGATTAGAACTTAAAGATACCTAGTTGCCTCAAGTTTAGAGGCAATGCTTGGAGTTTAGCTCTCGTGGTGGATCGTCTACTACTTGGAGAAGGCCGAGGAGGAGGTGGAGTTTGTAAAGACGAAGGACACGGTTCTTTAGGTATAATCCCTTTACATAGTAGTTGTTATCTTCTATGTTTGATGATAGTTATCGTTTAGCTTCGATTCATGCGGTTAGTCGATGTTTAAGCAAAGAACAAGATCGTTTTTCATATTTCCGTCTCCCCGCAAGTCGTGGGGTGTTGTACATCGACTTACAGAAAACACTCAGCGTGCGATTTTACAAGATTAGATTGGTTATCAATTTATCTAATCAGGATGTCTCCCACTGTTTCAGTCAAATCTTCCTACAAACCCTAAAAGGAAAGACTAGCCGGGATTAATTACACCTTACAAGTTCGCCAATCTTTCAGCCAGGCCAGTGCCGGTACTTTGAGGGAGGTTCCCCGTGCTTTCGCACGGACCTAATTAAAATAAACCTCGGTTTCCCAGGGGCGTAACCCCGTTAACATCTTTCTAGACACCTACTTGATCGGCTAATTGTAATATGTAAAACTCTCCCAGGAATAACTCTTACTCGCAGCGGGTATCGGGATCCAACTATCTCATAGAAGGTATGGAATCTCATTGCAAATTTCAACTCTTGAAATTCCCAATAATATTTTACCCCTAGCGTCCTATGACCTTGACGGAGGCCAAACTACCCATAGTCCGCTAGTCAAGTTCAACCCGTCATTTCCTGATTGAATTAAACCCACCCGCACGAGCCTTGATGGAGGCCAAACTACGCCGTACGAATACCCTAATCCAATCGCATCGTATGCTAGCAGATAAGCACTAGTTAGCTACCGTACACTACGCCTTGACGGAGTCCAAACTACCGCAGCACGAATACTATGTAGTACATATCTGAAATGACGGAGGGCTACGACAGGTTTTAAGAAAACCCTTTGCGTAATGAACTTGATATCGTTGTAGAATCGAGTGATTTTTAAATGGAATGTTTTTAGGCCTTTTCTAGTTTTGCTAAAGAGTCACTCTCGGTGAAGGGATCGTCGGCTCTTTCCTTATCGAATAAGGTGCAGGATATTTCACAAATATCACTATGCAAAGCAAAAACTATAGAAGCAATCAAAAGACAAACCGTGTTTGTAGTATCTGCTAGTTTCACTAAAGAGGTTACTCCTGGTGAAGGGATCTCGGCTCTTTCCTTATCGAATAAGGTGATGAATGTTCTACAAGGAACACCGCTATGCAAAGCAAAAACTAGAGCTATCAGTTTTTAAACAAGTTTCTACAACATCTTTAGGTTTCTTTTAGTTTCATTAATCTCATTAATGAATTCCCATTTTATTATGCTTCACAAGCATCACATTTGAAACGAAATCTGCAATATAACATATATCTCATATATATAATATAAACATTCGTCTCAGACAGTAATATGATCTCATCACAGAACATTGCAGCAGAAGAACATATATGAAATATTGGATATACTAGGATTTCCTATAGGGTTCCTAGGCACTCTCAAGAGGTCTCACAAGGCATCAACCATGCCAATTTCAAATTTTACGGGTGCCGAGAAACCCTAATACGGATCGTTAACTAGAATTTTAGGCGACAAAAGAAACTAGTTAACTACTTAACTGAAAAGTGAACGGAAATACAACCTTTGTAGATCCGGTCCTCCACCTCCATAGCTCCGCAATGAAGTCTCCTCGCTGTCCAAATCGGATCCCGGGCTCTAGCGTCGGCTTCATCGGAGAAATGGGCGGGCTAGGTCGTCGACGATGATGCCGAAGATGATCTACGTCGAGGCATCACTAGATCAAGCTCCCACTTCAACAAGTCATGAAACTTGTGAAGAAAACACACTCTACTACTTGGCAAAAGGTAGAGGATGAAGAAATAGGAAGTGGGTTCACTTTAGAATTGGATTTCTCACTCATTTCATCAAGTCACCATTGATGAAGTCTAGGTTTTCTTCTTGAAGAAGAAGAAGAAGATGATAAGTGTTGTTTTAATAATTGAAAAAGAAAATCATTCTTATCATAATTTAAGCCATGGTTAGATGTAGAGAATTAACTAAGGTTAGAAGAATGGTTAGGGTTTTGGAGATGAAGACAAAATGGTCACTTTGGTCAAAGTTGCATGAAGCTTCAAGAAGCATCATGAATGAAAGCAACCATTATGTTTTCATTTCTCATTTCTTTTAATCCAAATTATAAAGATAAATGAATGAATAAATAAGTAAAAACCCTAACCATTTACTTAACCAAGGCTTAACTCTTTACACAAACCCTAGCAATCATGTATCATCAAACATGATACAATCAAGTGAGAAAATCCTTTTAAAGTGAACCGATACTAGTTAATGCAAAGTAATATATCAAATATATAATTATGCATTAAATCATTAAATCAACACTTGATTCAATGATCCGGTCATATCATATATATAACCGACTAATATCAACAGTAACATTTTATCGAATCAACACTTGATCCGATATCCCGGCTATATCGCATATAACTGATCAATGTCACTAATCGCAAGAATCGAATACAGTATCACATACTGGTATCATTCTCGGTCCCGCACATATCTCATATGCGCTCCTATTTCGTTTCGCTTGAGCCAGGAAACCTCTGTGTAGGACTCTAAAGACTCGTCAATACGCCGGCAGCATATGATAATCATATCAAACATCCACAAGCCGCAAGCGGTCTGCTAAACGTAACGGCCACCCGGGTATTGAGCGATCAGAAGATCGACGAGCAAGCCCTCTCATACTCCTGTGAATCCAACCAGTAACACTTACCGTATAGTCCGGTCTCGTCGTCTGATATGTCGCATATCTCGCCTAGGGGTAGTAAACGTCAGACCCCAATAGCTCGATAAGTCGTGTCGATATGAGGTCTATAACAGTTCGAGATACTACAGGTAACACTTACCAGTAAATCTCAGCAACCCTGGCCAGGGATTTCCGGTTATAGCCAATCGAACACAGCGCAACATCAACTCCCTATACCGGGAGAGACGAATCCCCTCCTATCGCTCATTGCCTCAATGTGATTCGGGACTGTACCCAAAAGCCACCGTGTTGCACGCCCTCTTGGACGTGGTAAGGTGGAAATCAAAGCACAGTGGGAATCACACAAGACACTATGACGATCTCGGGTCTACAGACTAACCTGTACCAGTGTCACCAGAGAACTGCCATCTGACGTGAGGTATAATACCATCTGGGAGTTCTCGGCGAGTCCGTCCAGTGTACCCAGTCTCCACTGAGCACCCGTATATCATCTCTGATGTCAAACACCAATGGATATGGGATCATCCATCGCCCATCTGTATGGGTCGAGAAGGTATACGATAGTCTACTCTGGTATATCGATGCCCCGTCTCGATACACCCACAACTAGGGACCTTGAAGGATGTACTTATGGACTACCATGTCCCCACTAGTATGATCCGCATCATAGTCCAGGTAGTCAAGTACACATCCTAAGGGCTTTACTAACATGTAACAGAGAGACAATCAGTATACACGTTAAGGTAAAGAGTGACCAGATAGCATACTATCATGTCGAGCAAGAAAGTACTCCCTATATATGTCCCAGCATCCACTAAAATATACATCATATGTACAGTAATAGTCTTTAGGGCATACATATAACTAACAATCTCCCACTTGCACTAGGGCCATCTGTAGCAGTGGTTGCAGTATCTCATACTCAACCATCCCATAAAAGTCTCTCTCTGGGAATAAGCCTTTATGAGTGGATCCGCCGTGTTGTCCTCTGAGTCCGCTCTCCTCACCTTGATCACTCTGGAGATCAGCTATCTCCATGATCAGGTGATACTGCCTTAGAATATGTCTGGATCACTGATGGGACGGACGTTCCTTGGCATAAGCCACAACTCTATTGTCACACAATGGGAGGAACTAAGTTCATCTCATGAACAAATATACATCCAGACTGCCTCTTTGGTAGCATCTTAAGGAGCGATGTATCCATCCTTTAACGTCTAGTATGCCACGGTATCTAGCTTGGAACTCTTCCAACATACCGTCCCTTTACTGAGGGTAAAGACAATGCCTGCGACTGACTTTCAGCCGTCCTTATCACCCTGGAACCTTTCTAGTGATTCTCCCCAGGATCGATTGATACCATCTCACTACAACTAGTGAGTATCCTAACATCTATTTTGATCCATCTCATAGATCCAAAACCCTGGATTTAGTAGGTATCACTTTGATCCTATATGGAGAATCATTGTGATAAGCGGAGATTGACCTCGCGTAGCATAGGAAATGCCTTCCTTATCAAGAGTATGTCATCGACGTACTCTACGAGGATCACCACCATACTCTCTACTACCTTTTTTGTTTATTCAAGGTTCATCTACCATTTTGATGAAGTCAAACTATTTGACTACTACATCAAAACAGACGTTCCAACTCCGCGATGCCTGCTTTATCACATAAAACATCTTGCACGCGTTTCCGCTGCTCCCACTGTTTACGAAGCCCTCTGGCTGTGTTCTTATAGACGTTCTCTTCTCAATCATTATTTAGAAAAGCAGTCATGGCACCCAACCACCAGATATCGTAGTCATGGTATGTAGCCGTGGCAAGTAGGATCTGGATAGACTTAAGCATAGCCATTGGAAAAAGGTTTCATCATTATCCACGCCTGGTCGATGACGAAAAACTTTTAACAAGTCTAGCTTTGAAAGTCTCAACTTTTCCATCTACACCAAGTAATCTTCTCAAGATATACTTGCTCCTGATGGGGATTTAACCCTTCAGATATCGTAACCAAAGTCCATACTTTGTTGGTGTATATGGATCCCATCTCAGATCGATAAGCATCCAGCCATTCTTACAGAGTCTCACTCCTGATGGCCAGCTCGAAACTAGTTGGGTCATCATCTCATGATTCAATCCTCGCTCCCACTGTCAAAGAGAAACCGAAGTATCTCTCAGGTGGGTGAGGAACCCTACTAGATCGGCGGAGAGGCTGAGGTTCGTTGGAATCTACTGAATCCTTTGGTTCTGTCAAATCATCAGCTGCAGTTTGTATAGCTGGAACATTTCCAGTTCTACATAACAGACCTTGCCTCGAGCTTGTCCGGATTTTGCTTTTAGGCATAGGCCGGACAACCCCAAATCATAACTAACTTAAGAGATGGGCTCTTCCCTTATCATATCAAATATGAAGTGGTAGGCAACTGATCTGATTTGAACCCTTTTCAATAGGTATGCAGCTTCTCAAGTGCATAACTCCCAAAAGGAAATAGGTAACTCAGTAGTACTCATCATAGAGCACACCTTATCATATAGGGTATGATTGCTCCGCCCCGATATACCATCTGGCTATGGTGTATTCGGAGGAGTAATGCTGAGAGAGAATCTCATTCTCTATTAGACTAGTCCAGGAATTCCATGCACAAGTATTCTCCTCCCTGATCTCATCATAGGACATAATACTTATACCCGTATTTTGGTTCTCTACTTCTTACTTATATTCTGTGAATATCTTAAAAGGTTCGGACTTGTGTTTCAACAGGAACATAGGTCTGAATCTCAAAAGATCATCAGAGAATGTAATGAAGTAAAAAGAACCGGTCTTGGCATGTGTAGACAGGGGACTTACACACATCATCATGTATCAGTCCCAAGAGTTCATTAACTCTTTCTCTGTTTCCAATAAACAGGGCTATGGTCATCTTATCTCTGTGACATGACTGGCAAGTTTCACAAGATGTAAATTCAAACTGATTTAAATATGCATCTACATGTAACTTCAGCTAGTCGGGTCGCATTGATATGACCTAGTCTACAATGCCTCAAGAAGGATTCGTTCATTTCTGAACTCTTCCTCTAGTGTGTGTTCTGTATAAAAAGAACTGTAGTTTGATTTAGAACATCAACGCTTTTAGATAACGTGCCTGAACCGATCAACTTTTGATATAGGAAATGTTCAAAACATTATCCAACAATACAAAATTTTATCATTTCTTTACTAATAAAGAGAGTGATATGATTTTGTATATCAGGTTCGGTATCTAATAACATTCGTTCAGAATCAATGTATTGGTAATACAGGGTGACAGTGACCAACAGACTTGGCTGCAACACTTGCCCCGTTTTCTGCCTCATGAAATTTATCACACGTTCTCAGTTTTTCTACCTTTTTGCAGCCCTATGTAACAGATTACATATCTGGGATCCTGATCCGGTATCATATACTCAGGATGCAGAGGATACTGAGAAACATTTCTTTGTAATGAACACACCCGAAGATGATGCATCAGCATGCACTCTCTTCGTTTGGGTAGCACGGGAAATCTGGTATTCCCCAATTTCCTGCTCTGTCTTATAACAATTATAAGTTGGAGCGGGACCAACGTTCCCCAGCTCAGTATAACAAGCGGGTTCGGTCAATAATCCGTATTATTATCTTGATTAAGGCGTGATATGGTCGCTACCTGGAGAGAGAGAGAAGAAAACACTCAGCGTGCGCTCTTGCAAGAATAGATTGGTTATTATTTTATCTAATCAGGATGGCTTCCACTGCTTTTTTTTATCAAATCTTCCTACAAACCCTAAAAGGAAAGACTAGCCGGGATTAATTACACGCTACAAGTTCGCCAATGTTTCAGCCAGGCCAGTGTCGGTACTTTGAGGGAGGTCCCCCGTGCTTTCGCACGAACCTAATTAATGTAAACCTCGTTTTCCCAAAGGCGTGACCTCGTTAACACCTTTCTAGACACCTACTTGATCGGCTAATTGTAATGTGTAAAACTCTCCCAGGAGTAACAATTACTCGCAGCGGGTATCGGGATCCAACTATCTCATAGAAGGTATGCAATCTCATTGCAAATTTCAACACTTGAAATTCCCGATAATATTTTGCCCCTAACGTGCTATGACCTTGACGAAAGCCAACAAACCATAGCCCGCTAGTCAAGTTCAACCCATACATTTCTTGATTGAATTAAACCCACCCGCACGACCCTTGACGAAAGCCAACAAAGCCGCACGACTACCCTAATCCAATCGCATCGTATGCTAGCAGATAAGCTGCATATAGCTACCGCACACTGCACCTTGACGAAAGCCAACAAATGCAGCACGAATACTATATACAACTTATCTGAAATGACGGAGGGCTACGACAGGTTTTTCTGAAAACCTATTGCGTAATGAACATGATATCGTTGTAGGATCGAATGAATTTTAAAATGGAGTGTTTTTTAGGCTTTTCTAGTTTTGCTAAAGGAGTCACTCCCGGTGAAGGGATCGTCGGTCCTTTCCTCGTCAAATGAGGTGCGGGATATATCATATATATCACTGTGCAAAGAAAAAACTCTTAAAAGCAATCAAAAGACAAACCGAGTGTGTAGCATCTGCCAGTTATTGCTAAAGGAGTCACTTCCAGTGAAGGGATCTCGGTCCTTTCCTCATCGAATAAGGTGCAGGATATATCGTATATACCGCTGTGCAAAGCAAGAACTGTAGCTACCTGTTTTATTTTGAAATTCGATTCTACAACATCTTAGGTTTCTTTTTATTTCATTAATCACATTAATGAAGTCCCATCATTTAAAGTACCTAAACATCACAGATAAATACAACGTACACTTATGCCATCCGCATTCGCCTCGATGTCCCCTCGTGCACCGTTAGGTTAGGTAACTAACGGCAGAGCAGGGCAGGGCTAGCGCGGGTGTAAAACATAAGTAACGCCTATATAATATATCATATATACTATATACTATATCTATCACAGAACATCACATAATCACATCACAGATACCGCAGCAGAAGAAACATATGAAATATTGGATATACTAGGACGTCAGTGTTTTCAATACGAGCCTGTATAAAACACGGATTCCACGGTCGCGATGAATAGCCAAACCCACACCCCTAGACCCCTACGAGAGCGGCAAGCAACCCTACCAATTCTAGAGTTAGGAGACCCAGACTCGACTCCTCGAGTTGGTCTCCTACTGGACCCCAGAACCCGGTTACTTGTGCTCCCCTCCTTGGGTCTATCCTAATGCGGAAAAGTAAATAATATACAAAAGGTGACATCTTCCGCAACCTGGAAGTGCCCCAAATAAAAGAATATTACATACAAGTTTTTACATGAATGAAAATGAAAAACCACTCATCTCACATAAAAAAAACCCCGGCTATTCAAACACGACGATCCAATATAACATATCTAGCAACACATAACATCACATGTCATCAACGTAAGTAAATATGCGCATCCCAATTGTCGTTGACATATAGCAACGAAACCGGCGATATCAACATTCTACACTTACGGTCACAGAAAAGAAAGTGTAAAACTACAACAGTTAGAATCCGCAACCTCCTTAGACATCACATGCCTAATCAAATGAATTCCTTAGACATCGCATGCCAAACAATTATAAACCCCGCATTTCAGTCTCAAAATCGAAAACTCTTTTCAATATCAAGTCGGGCAATTCAACAAGATTCCCGACATTTTGATCGAATGCTCGTCGCAAACTTTAGTAGGCAGCCGCACCCCCGATACCGTCGATGAAGTGCACCAAGGCGGAACACCGCTGCCGCGAGCACCCGAACGGATGCTTTCGGCGACGGGGTTCTCCTACAGTCACTTGGTCGGGGCTATGGGGTGTAGCTGTCTATTAAGTTTATCCGGCGAGTATCCGCGTACGCTACGTGATTGCGACGGACTTTTGATCGCATCAAAATTCCGTGGCAACCGATCAAGTGAGACTAAACTGCTATGTTTATAACATTCATTAAGTTATCTCATAACTATTTGTGAATTCCAATTATTGTATCCCATTCCAGATAAATAGAAAATGTTAAACTTTCCGATCGAACAATCGAACACCCAAGTTTTTCCGAAACAGATCAACACATGAAACAGGTTTAAAAACATCCAGTTCATGCCTCAGTACCAACGGTCCAGCCGTAGAAGGGTCAAGCCAACGCCTCACATGTGGCACGCCGTACTGCCCCAAACCCGAAGGTTCAAAGGGCAATTCAAGACGGTCACATAATCGAGTTAATGTTTGTTGTCTTCTAGAGGGACCATCGCGTTACTTGCACTACTTAGAACATCATTAAACCACGGAAAAATCCAACACTTGGAAATTTCCCGACAGGGGAAAAAGTGGGTATTTATATCCGGTCGGACTTTTTAACATATTCAAAAATACCCGGAAAGCCAAATAGACAAAATTAGACAATCCGATCGAAATACCGAGTCCCCAATACAACCCAGAAAATTCAACTGTTGAATAATTATTAAAAATTCCCAAAAAACTCAGCACCTGAAAATATGAATTAATGTGCAAATTTTAATGGCTGAAGTCATCATTTTGCCGCGGAACCGCCGCAGAAGCCAGGCTTCTGTCGCGGTTCCGCCGCACTTTAAACGTAACTTTTTGAAAATTTTGCACCGTAATTCTTAGTTTTTCCTGCTGAATTTTTTAAGAATTTTTAATCTGGAAAAAACCCAGTTTTTGAAAAAATTCCAGAGAGCATTTTCCGGGTTAGGTTTTCGGTTCGATCGGACTTCTAACTCCGTCTACGCATCGCCTAAGGCTCTAGCTAGGCTCTGATACCACTGTAGGGTTCCTAGGCACTCTCAAGAGGTCTCACAAGGCATCAACCATGCCAATTTCAAATTTTACGGGTGCCGAGAAACCCTAATACGGATCGTTAACTAGAATTTTTGGCGACAAAAGAAACTAGTTAACTACTTAACTGAAAAGTGAACGGAAATACAACCTTTGTAGATCCGGTCCTCCACCTCCATAGCTCCGTAATGAAGTCTCCTCGCTGTCCAAATCGGATCCCGGGCTCTAGCGTCGGCTTCATCGGAGAAATGGGCGGGCTAGGTCGTCGACGTCGATGCCGAAGATGATCTACGTCGAGGCATCACTAGATCAAGCTCCCACTTCACCAAGTCATGAAACTTGTGAAGAACACACACTCTACTACTTGGCAAGAGGTAGAGGATGAAGAAATAGGAAGTGGGTTCACTTTAGAATTGGATTTCTCACTCATTTCATCAAGTCACCATTGATGAAGTCTAGGTTTTCTTCTTGAAGAAGAAGAAGAAGATGATAAGTGTTGTTTTAATAATTGAAAAAGAAAATCATTCTTATCATAATTTAAACCATGGTTAGATGTAGAGAATTAACTAAGGTTAGAAGAATGGTTAGGGTTTTGGAGATGAAGACAAAATGGTCACTTTGGTCAAAGTTGCATGAAGCTTCAAGAAGCATCATGAATGAAAGCAACCATTATGTTTTCATTTCTCATTTCTTTTAATCCAAATTATAAAGATAAATGAATGAATAAATAAGTAAAAACCCTAACCATTTACTTAACCAAGGCTCAACTCTTTACACAAACCCTAGCAATCATGTATCATCAAACATGATACAATCAAGTGAGAAAATCCTTTTAAAGTGAACCGATACTAGTTAATGCAAAGTAATATATCAAATATATAATTATGCATTAAATCATTAAATCAACACTTGATTCAATGATCCGGTCATATCGTATATATAACCGACTAATATCAACAGTAACATTTTATCGAATCAACACTTGATCCGATATCCCGGCTATATCGCATATAACCGATCAATGTCACTAATCGCGAGAATCGAATACAGTATCACATACTGGTATCATTCTCGGTCCCGCACATATCTCATATGCGCTCCTATTTCGTTTCGCTTGAGCCAGGAAACCTCTGTGTAGGACTTTAAAGACTCGTCAATATGCCGGCAGCAGATGATGATCATATCAAACATCCACAAGCCGCAAGCGGTCTGCTAAACGTAACGGCCACCCGGGTATTGAGCGATCAGAAGATCGACGAGCAAGCCCGCTCATACTCCTGTGAATCCAACCAGTAACACTTACCGTATAATCCGGTCTCGTCGTCTGATATGTCGCATATCTCGCCTAGGGGTGGTAAACGTCAGACCCCAATAGCTCGATAACTCGTGTCGATATGAGGTCTATAACAGTTCGAGATACTACATGTAACACTTACCAGTAAATCTCAGCAACCCTGGCCAGGGATTTCCGGTTATAGCCAATCGAACACAGCGCAACATCAACTCCCTATACCGGGAGAGACGAATCCCCTCCTATCGCTTATTGCCTCCATGTGATTCGGGACTGTACCCAAAAGCCACCGTTTTGCACGCCCTCTTGGACGTGGTAAGGTGGAAATCAAAGCACAGTGGGAATCACACAAGACTCTATGACGATCTCGGGTCTACAGACTAACCTGTACCAGTGTCACCAGAGAACTGCCATCTGACGTGAGGTATAATACCATTTGGGAGTTCTCAGCGAGTCCGTCCAGTGTACCCAGTCTCCACTGAGCACCCGTATATCATCTCTGATGTCAAACACCAATGGATATGGGATCATCCATCGCCCATCTGTATGGGTCGAGAAGGTATACGCTAGTCTACTCTGGTATATCGATGCCTCGTCTCGATACACCCACGACTAGGGACCTTGAAGGATGTAATTATGGACTACCATGTCCCCACTAGTATGATCCGCATCATAGTCCAGGTAGTCAAGTACACATCCTAAGGGCTTTACCAACATGTAACAGAGAGACAATCGGTATACACGTTAAGGTAAAGAGTGACCAGATAGCATACTATCATGTCGAGCAAGAAAGTCCTCCCTATATATGTCCCAGCATCCACTACAATATACATCATATGTACAGTAATGGCCTCTAGGGCATACATATAACTAACATTTCCGTGTTTTATGCGAGCCTGTATAAAACGCGGATTCCACGGTCGCGATGAATAGCCAAACCCACATCCCTAGAGCCCTACGAGAGCGGCAAGCAACACTGCCAATTCTAGGGTTAGGAGACCAGGTCTCGACTCCTCGAGATGGTCTCCCAATGGACCCTTGAACCCGGTTACTTGTGCTCCCCGCCTTGGGTCTACCTAATGCGGAAATGTAAATAATATACAACGGTGACATCATCCTCATCCCGGAAGTGCCCCAATAAAAGAATATTACATACAAATGAATTTTACATGAATGAAAAAGAAAAACTGTCATCTCACATAAAACCTCCGGCTATTCAAAACACGACGATCCAATATAACATATCACAGCAACACATAATATCTCATATCATCAACGTGAGCAATAATGCGTATCCCGATTGTCGTTGATGTATAGCAACGAAGCCGGCAATACACCACATACTACGCTTACGGTCACATAAAAGAAAGTGTAAAACTACAACAGTTGGAATCCGCAACCTCCTTAGACATCGCTTGCCTAACCAAATGAATTTCTTAGACATCGCATGCCTAACAATTATAAACCCCGCATTTTAGTCTCATTATCGAAAACTCTTTTCAATATCAAGTCGGGCAATTCAACAAGATTCCCGACATCCTGATCGAATGCTCATCGCAAACTTTAGTAGACGGCCGCACCCTAGATGCCGTCGACGAAGTGCACTAAGGCGGAACACCGCTGCCGCGAGCACCCGAACGGATGCTTTTGGCGACGGGGGTTCTCCTACAGTCACTTGGTCGGGGCTATGGGGCGTGGCTATCTATTAAGTTTACCCGGCGAGTATCCGCGTACGCTACGTGATTGCGACAGACTTTTGATCGCATCAAAATCTCGTGGCAACCGATCATCTAAGACTAAACTGCTAGATTTATAACATTCAAATTAGTTATCTCATAACTACTTGTGGATTCCAAATATTGTATCACATTCCAGATAAATAGACAATGTTAAACTTTCCGATCGAATAAAAAAACACCTAAGATTTCCCAAATAGCTCAACACTTGAGCGGAGTTCAAAAAGAATCTATCACATGCCACAGTACCAATGGTCCAGCTGTAGAAGGTTAAAGCCAACGCCTCACATGTGGCAACACCGTACTGCCCCAAACCCTAAGGTTTAGAGGCGGTTCATACGGTCACATAATCGAGTTAAGGTTTGTGTTCTTCTAGAGGATCCACCGCGTTACTTGCATGATTTTCCGGAAGTTTCAAACTCGAGAAAAAAATCCAACTTTTGAAAAAAATTTCCGACAGGGGAAAAAGTGAGTTATAGATATCCATTCGAACTTTTTAACACGATCTAAAATTATCCGGAAAAAACTTAAACGATGTTAAATTATCCGATTGAATCAACGAGTCCCCAATACAACCCAGAAAACTCATCACTTGTGTATAAATTAAAAATACCCAGAAAAATGAAGAAACACATACGGATAATACTGTATAAACACGTGTCCCCAGTTCACTCTTTTGGCCGCGGAACCGCCGCGGCAAGCATGTTCTTGCCGCGGTTCCGCGGCTCTTTGATAGCCTTGAGGGCACGTGTTTTAGGGTTATCCTTAGAATTCCCAGCTGATTTTTTAAAGTATTTTTAATACAGAAAAAATCACATTTTTACAAAAATTCCAGAGAAGGGTATAATCCGGGATTTCGGGGTTCGATCGGACTTTAAACTTCGCCTAGACTTCGCCTAAAGCTCTAGCATGGCTCTGATACCACTACAGGGTTACTAGGTATACGTACAAGGGTCTACAAGGCATCTACCATGCCCGATTTAAAATTTAGACGTGCCGAACAACCCTAACCAAGATCTTTAAACTAGAGATTAAGCGAAATAAAGCATGTTAAACACTTTAACACTAAGAGTTTGGGATTACAACTTTTGTAGTCCGATCCTTCACTTCTAAAGCTCCGTGTTGAAGTCCCTTCGCTGCGATCATCGAGTATCCGGACTCTCGAAAAGCACCACGAAGAGAAAAATGCAAGCTTGCTTCCGATCTTCGATAACTAAGATGATATACCTTGAAGTTTCTTTAATACAAGCTCTCACTCACTAAATGAAGTGAACACCCTAATCTAAATAGCTAGGATAGACTAGGATGATGAAGTAGGATTTTAGCTCTCATTTGTTTTCTTAATCTCACTCATTTTCATCACTAATGAAAAAGCTAGTAAGCTTTTCCATGAAAGAAGAAGAAGGAAGAAGAAGATCATTTTCTTTTGTGATGAATAATGAAAACCATAGTGTGGTTAGAATTGCAACCATGGGTTAAGTATGAAGACTTAACCCATGTAGAGATTTAACTAGGGTAAAGGGTTGGGTTGGGTTAAGGAAATATCTATGCAAAATATCCAAGTCAAAGTCAAAGCTTCAAGAAACTTCTTGAAGGGG
The DNA here is from genome assembly GCA_030015575.1 of Agapanthus africanus. NCBI lineage: Eukaryota > Viridiplantae > Streptophyta > Magnoliopsida > Asparagales > Amaryllidaceae > Agapanthus > Agapanthus africanus. The sequence goes on along the minus strand of JASDDO010000031.1, from coordinate 321,038,267 downwards.
TTAAGGAAATATCTATGCAAAATATCCAAGTCAAAGTCAAAGCTTCAAGAAGCTTCTTGAAAGCTTCATGAAGACTTAACCCTAAACCAAACCCTAACCTTAATTAAACTCCACAAAACATGTTGCATTTATAACCATAACATGTTACAATATTATATATCACATATACAATATTTATAGTAACAAAATAAAATATTACAATTAACATATATCGCATATATATCAATATATTACCCGAGTGAGAAAAAGAATCTTTTAGTGAGCTTATATTAGTTAACGTAATTTAATATATCATATATATAATTACACATTAAATTATCGAATCAACACTTGATCCGATAATCCGGCTATTTCACAAATAACCGACTAATATAATCTGTATTAGTTCATCGAATCAACACTTGATCCGATGATCCCGCTATATCACATATACCCGGCCGATATCTCATATCGTGAGAATCTAATACGGTATCACATACACGTATTGTTCTCGGTCCCGCATATATCGCATATGTGCTCCTACTCCGTTTTGCCTGAGCCAAGAAACCTCTGTGTAGGACTCTAAAGAATCGGCAATACGCCGGCAGTAGGTGATGATCATATCAAACACCCACAAGCTGTAAGCGGTCAGCTAAACGTAACAGCTATCCAGGTATTGAGTGCTCAGAAGATCAACAAGGAAGCCTGTACATTCTCCTGTGAATCCAGTCAGTAACACTCCCGTACAGTCCGGTCTCTTCGTCTGATATGTCAAATATCTCGCCTAGGGGTGGTAAACGTCAGACCCCAGTAGCTTGATAAGTCGTGTCGATATGAGATCTATAACAGTTCAAGAAACTACTAATAACACTTACCATTAAATCTCAGCAACCCTGGCCAGGGATTTCCAGTTATAGCCAATCAAACACAGCGCAACATCAACTCCCTATACCGGGAGAGACGAATCCCCTCCTATCGCTCATTGCCTTCATGTGATTCGGGACTGTACCCAAAAGAAACCATTTTGCACGCCCTCTTAGACGTGGTATGATGGAAATCAAAGCACAGTGGGAATCACACAAGACTCTATGACGATCTCGGGTCTACAGACTACTCTGTACCAGTGTCACCAGAGAACTGCCATCTGACGTGAGGTATAATACCATATAGGAGTTCTCGGCGAGTCCGTCCAGTGTACCCAGTCTCCACTGAGCACCCGTATACCTTCTCTGATGTCAAACACCAATGGATATGGGATCATCCATCGCCCATCATATGTGTCAAGAAGCGCATACGCTAGTCTACTCTGGAGTATCGATGCCCTGTCTCGGTACTCCCACGACTAGGAACATTTGAAGGATGTACTTGGCGACTACACTGTCCCCACTAGTATGATCTGCATCATAGTCCTGGTAGTCAAGTACTCATCCTAATGGCTTTATCAACATGTGACATAGAGACAATCAGAGTACATGTTAAGATAAAGAGCAACCAGATAGCGTTCTATCATGTCGAGCAAGAAAGTCCTCCCTATATATATCCAAGCATCCACTACAATATACATCGTATGTACAGTAATGGCCTCTAGGGCATACATATAACTAACATACATTCTGCTATGTGTCGCATACATCATGCTTTATGATTATACGCATTGAGATATGTTGTTTCCATGATATTTCTGGATTTGAGAACCGTGGGTATTTCAAAAGAAAGTATGTTCTGGTTTAACAACCCGGTTTCTCTTGATATGATATTTTACCAGCCACCATGAGCTTTATCGGTTCTGATATATATATATACCCCATGCGAGGAGGAGCCGTGGGCCGTATGCGGGTACATGGTGGGGCCCGGTATGGCACCCCGTTGCAAGAAAGGGATGCTGTGTATACAGACGGTGAGCCTGGCAGAGGGACTACTCCCTACCGTTGATTGTATTTGCGCTCGGCGGATATCCGGAGGATACCGACCGGAGTTGAAAGATGATATGGGCTGATCCGGACTGATGGAGCCCGATATATATGAGGATTTTACGGGCCGATCCGGACTGACGGGGCCCGATATATGAGGATTTACGTGCTGATGCTGGGCACAGGTTTCATGATGTTTTCGAGTGTCGATGCTGGACACTCAGGTTCCATGATTTTGATGTGTCGCGAGGGACACACGTTGATTTATATCCTCATACTTCCATGCATATGCTTTATGATATTTACATGCATGATGTTTTGGTGCCATTGGTTGATACGTGGACGAGATCCACATGCATACAGGCATTGATTATATAGTTGGATGATACCCACATACTTATAGACTTCATGCTATAGTTGACACTGATTTCATTGATGATACCTCATATTTATGATATATTGCTACCTGAGGCACTGACACACGCACTTGGTACTACACTTATGTATAGATGTTTACCCATGCCACCTTATCATGCTTCAGACTTTATCATATTGAGGATATATACTAGTGATCGTATTGACCTAGGATTGAGTCATACATACGATTTCTGCTCTATGATGTTTTCTACTCACGAGTTGGCAACTCACCCCCGTTGTACCACAGTTTCTTGCAGGTTTTGACGTACAGGTTTCATTGCGGCTTTCTAGCACACTGCTTCTATTCTGTGTGATTGCTTGGGTAGGTGGACTCACTTGTATCATGACCACCATTGTACATTTATTTTCTGTTGTATCTAGTAAAATTCCATCAACCGGACTTGTATATTATTTCAGACATAGAAAACCAGTTGCTATTCTTTCGACTTTAGAGTCGTGTGTTGTATTATTATGGTTTTCTTGATAATTTTGAGTTTCCTTTGATTTTTGATCCTCGCCCATCGGCGTTGTATATCATATTGCTTGCGTGGTTGTGACTGTCGATTGACGAAGAGCTAGCTCCCGCTTGGGGATGCCTTTTTCCATTGTGCATATATTATTTATGTTGTACCCCGTTTGGGGCCAGTATTTACAAAGGAAACTCTGCCGAAATTTTTAGAAAAGACTTGATATTTTAAAATACATATTCGGCTTATGTTATTTTAAACCACTTGTTTTAAAAACACGTTGTCTTCACTTCTTTCTTAAAATGGTTTAGATTTCTGGGATTCCTTGGCTTACTTGAATTAGATGGGGTTCTATAGATATCATATGATTCAAGTGCCAGTCACGTACCTTTTCTGGTCGTGACACACACTCTTTCTCTCTTTTATTCTCACTCTCTTACCCTCACTATCTCTCTTATGCTCACCTATCAAATATAACCTTTTCACTTTTTTTTCTTTTTCCCTAATCCAAATATCAACAACACAAATGAACAACATGCAGCCAAAATGCAGCATGACATGGTGCACTAGCCATGGAAAACTGTAGAAACACGGATTTGGCCTAATCGCGATTAGCAGTGCACTAATCGGGTTTTATCCAAACTGCATATAATAAATTTTAAGAATGCCAAATCCGATAAATATATTTTAAATGAATAAATCATTTTAATATCCAATTATTTCACAATTTTTGCTATATATTTATACCATTTTACGAAAACCCCAATTTCGCAAATCGGGTTGTTTTCGTGAAATATATTATTTTAATATTAAATTCCACAAATAATATTTTATATTTTCTGAAATGTTACAATCTTCCCCTCTTAAATAAATTCGGTCCCCGAATTTAAATTTAAACCCCCAAATACTAAAAAATTTCAATAATCAGCACAAATCAACGGGGTTCCGAAATCATGGAAGATATAGAAAAGCCACAGCGCATCGCGTGCGACTGAAAACGAATATAAAACTCAAAACCGAACTCCGTCAAGTGTCACGCAAATCATCGGATTTGCACGCATATCATCGGAGTTCCCATGGAGATACAGATCTCGAAATCCACTACTGAAATCCAATATACACTAGTCAAATACTATAATATGTATATAGTACGCATCCTTAAAAAATATCCAAAAACTGAATAAAATACATGAAAAATCTTTTCTGAATCGTCGTGTGATGCGTAACTCACGGCACAAGTGACGGACGCTCATTTGTAAAGTTATAAATATATGTTCATATCGGTTTTGCTAAATATACGTTCCGCCCTTTTGAAATATCCCAAAAGGTTTCGTTTTGTAAATGTTCGTATCGCTCGCGGACACGTAGGAAATAGCAAGACTATAGCTCCTTTTTGAAAACCTCTTGTTACACTTTTTGTGCATGCAAGGTACTCATGTACTATCCTTAGATCAGTCTTGTTTGGCTACTACACAATATAGTGCCTAACATGGAAACAAAGTGCTCAAAAGAAAAATCAACCTCAAAAGGCGTATCCAACAATCACGTGCGTTTGGTGCGCACAGAAATCAAGTCCAAACACAGGTGCCACAATATGCACAAAGCAAAATTAAGTGCAACGGGTGTGCACGAAAGCATCTGTCCAGTGCAACGGGTGTGCACGGCAATAATATCGGGTGCATCTATTATGCACGAAAATCCGGTGTGCACAAAATCACATCTCATATCATGCGTCCAACATGCGAGAAAATCCAAATCAAGTGCATTCGTCATGCACGAATGAAATCTAAATCTAGCGCATTCAACATGCATGAATAAAATCTAACTCAAGTGCATTCAATGCGCACAAAACCCAATACCAAGCGCCTAATATGCGCAAAATCCAAATCAATTGTGTCAGGTCTGTAAAAAGAATCAAGTGCAATAGCATGTACGAAAACGACCGTCAAGTGTAAACGCGCATAAAAATACAAATCTGGTAGCACAAATGCTCAAAGACAAAAATCGGTGCAACCAATGTACGGAGTATAAATCTAGTGCAACAACGCACAAAATACAAGTCTGGTGTAACAAATGCATAGAATACAAATCTGGTGCATCAATGCGCGAAATACAAATACGGTGAAACCAATGCACATCGTCTAAGTATAGTGCAACAAATGCACGAAATACAAACAATAACTCCAATGTATAAAAAGCAACACCGAGTGTACCAAGGTGTATAAAGTCCAAAAACATGTGTAACTATGTGCACAAAATACATATCAATGCACTATAAGCACATGTAAACTATACCGAGTGCAAAAATCATATCGAGTGCGTACCACATGCACATAATCAAATCAACCGTTTGAAATCCATGAAATCATAAACACATGCTACGAAGTTACAAAATTGACATCAAATGCAATAGACTTGCACAAGTCACAACCCGATGTACCGGTGTATAAACACAAGTCAAGTGCAATAACTATGCACAAAATGGTAAAACCCAATAGGTGCTGCCATGGCACACGAAAACCATATCATGAAGCTCAATCATAAAAACTCAAATCCAAGCGATATAAGCGTGATACTCGGATCACAAACGCAAATCGCAACAAATGACATTGATGTACACCTCCTACAATGTCGAAAAGTGTGTCAGTGCGCCGAAACTGGCGGTGTAAGAACATCCGCTTTCCTCTTTCTCACGGTCTGGCGTCCTCTGTCTCTGGGTCCTCATTTCTCTGTGGATTACCAATCTCGCAATTCATCGGCTCATCGGTCCGGTCCGGTGTGCTAACGGAAACTATTCTGCACTGACACTTCTCTGGTCATCTCTTGGCCAATTAGTATGACCACTCATAAAGTAGCACGTCACTGACGTCGGCCTATGGTCCTCTGAATACACATCACACATCTGATCTTGGGTGAAAATCTTATCGCAGCAGTGTTCTAGAAGGAATCTGCTCAGGGTCTCTTCCGATCTCGCCTATGTTTGACTATACGGAGGCTGGCACTCTTACAAAATCTTTCCTCGCTTTCTGGACATCTGCGATCTCTGCACAGCTTTTCCTCTGGAACTAGTCGTATCTCACGCCTCTGTATACATATCAGATCTTTAATCTCAACGGGGAGTAACAACAGCTCGTTGACATCTCGCACGAACCTCGTATTCCACTCGTCTTTATTACCGTCTTCTTCGACGTCACATCATGCTTTCTGCGTACTGCAATTGTCTCGGCTACAGTTAATCTGGAATCTCTCATATGGACTCAAAATCGCGAACTCGATATCTTCATCACTCTGTAGAAGATCTCTAGCCGAACAAGTCCTCAGGAACACGTCCATACCATCGGAGGGATACTCAATACTCGTCCATTCTCGATCAACACAAAACGCATCTGGGTAAGGTCCTCTATCTGACGCTGGTCCGTTTACTGGTCTCCTATCACCTGATATTCGGACGACGTTAAACCTTTCGATCGATTCATCAAAGTCCCATAATTCCCTGAGAGCTCAACACTTGAGCACGGTTTAATAATATCCAGTACATGCCACAGTACCTATGGACCAGCCGTAGAAGGGCAAACCAAAGCCTCATTAATGGCACCGCGGAACTGCCGCAAACCCTAAGGTTCAACAGCAGATCCATAGGCATTATGTCGAGTTAGGGTATCATTCTTCTAGATGGTCCATAGAATTACTTGCATGTTCCTCCGAATACCTTAAACAGGGAAAAATTGGTTTCTGACATTCGTTTGAACTTTTTAACTTTGCCTAGACAGCATGTGAATACCCTTCGTCTCTCAACTCGGGGTAGACTAGCTATCATCTGCCGCATCTCTGCCTGAAAGCTCCAGCGATCTCAGCTCATAAAGTATGGAGGCGACATCCTATCAATCTCAGCAACAGTCGGGTCATCTGTCTGCACGGTAGAAGACATCACAATCTCTGAGGTATGTTGTACATCAATAGTCCTCTCATAACAGGTAGCCTCTAACAATAGCTCGATCATCCTGTGCAAAACCGAACACTCGCCTCAAACGAGAAGTCACAACTCTAGTAAAAAAAATCTAGACGTTCTTGTGTCACCAGAAAACACGATGGTCAGTCCTCGCCCATAACGAGCTCGTCCTGACCGCAGCACTAACAGCAGCTCAATTTGCGCTCAAACTATGGTGGCAGGAAGCTCAAGCATGTATCGATGAAGGTAGATTAAAGGAATGAAAGTTATCAACAAATCCCAAAATGGATACATGATCATAAGGAGGAACAGAATCGGTGAGAGTATGATCATGGAAACAAATAGAATCAAGGATATCAAATGGATGTATGATCAAGAAAACGAAGAGAATCACAGATCTCAAAATATATACATCCTAAGGTTTCTTAAGTGGAATATCATATCGTAAATATGCCACGGAACATACGTACGGCACGTCACTCTACTCAAGCTACCTACTCTATCAATCAGGGCCAGTCTATGTAACGAAAGTTCGGGTCTAAAAACCCCCTGTCCAAGTCTAAGTTCCATAAGGTCAAGCCTAGGTTCCTAAATATTTACGCCCCAGACTCCACATAGTCAAACCTAAACTCGAACAAAGGTTAAACCTAGCGCTCTGATATCAACTTTGTCACGACCCGAAAATATTGCTCGTGACTGACACTTGAATCATATGAAGTCTATAGGGCCCCATCTAATTCAAGTAAGCCGAAACCCAGAAATCTAAACCTTTTTAAAGAAATAAAAGAGGTGAAGTTTGAAATAAGGTATAATGAAAACAAACATTTTATTAAAAATTTGGGCAGCACCACTTTTGTTATTTGGATCCAAAACCACAAATCCATAATGATAATAAAGGCATCCCCAAGAGGGAGATAGCTCTTTGCCAAACGGCGGATTCACAACCACGCAGGTAATAAAAAAAGTATACGACGCTCAACGGCGAAGACCAACACAAAATGTAATGAATAAAGCAAGACATCAATCCAATAAGCGAACATAAAACCCATCGCTCAAATCTCGCAACTACAAATCTCACTATGTCTTACTATTTATACAAATACTAGTTTTGATTGATGGAGTTGACTAGATACAAAATAAATAATGAGTACAATAGTGGTACGATCCAACATGTACCACCTACCAAAGCAAGTCACCCGAATGCAAGTTGGGTGCCAACGATGCCGCTACTGATCCATGCGGTCAACCTGCAAGAACTGTGGCACAACGGGGTGAGTTTCCAACTCGTGAGTAGAAAACATCAACAGGTAGAAATCGAATAAACAACGATTCCTAGGTCAACTATCATGAAGGTAATACTATGATATCTAGGGTGACCGTATGTAAATGTGCCAACAATATAATAATCAAAGCCTGTATGCCTGTTGATAACATCCAACAATATAATAAATGCTTGAACGCATGTGGATCTCGTCCACTTAAAACATCATAAAAGCATATGCATGTAAATATATGCGGTTATCGAAGAATGTGTGTTCATCAAATCATGGAACATGTGTGTCCGACACCGACACTCGAAACATCATGAAACCCGTGTCCAGTATCGACACGTAAATCCTCATATTTTAGGCGTCGCATCCTCAGATCGGCCGTCATATCCATCTCACTACTCCGGTCGGTATCCTCCGGATAACCGCCGAGCCCAAATACTATCACTGGTAGGTTGTGCTCCCCTGCCAGGCTCAACGCCATTATCTATGACCATCTAGCCCCGGGGTACCGCACCAGTTACACCATGCACCCGCAGACGGTTCCTCTTCCTCCTCGAATCGGGTTTCACATGCCACTCTCAGAACCGAGAAAACACATGGTGGACGCACTGAAATATCATATCAAGAGAAACCGGGTTTTTAAAACAATACATACTTTCCTTTTAAATAACCACGGTTCTCAAATCCATAAATCTCATGAAAGCAGCATATCTCAATACGTAAAATCGTAAAGCATGATGTATGCGACATATAACAGAATGTAAGCATATCCGTAAATCATGCAACATGGAACAGAAATATGCACATATCAAGGGAAAACGCTCTTTAAAATGAATCCAGTTTTAAAATATATCTTGCGGATCCCAATTCTTCCAAGGTCAAATGCAACATCGTATAAAGCTGTATATGTAACTATAGCAATTAAATTATGCAAGGAGTCATATCATGATGCAACAATTATACTGTGTAGTGACATGGCAATTATCGATGATGAAGTGTGTGAGCCGGCCAATTTGTGTAAGTGTGACATACGCATCATCGATAATGGTGTAGGTGTACTAACACAGGTATATGAAATGCAATGGGAATGAAATGAACGTAGCATAAAGCAAATCGGAAGCTAAAAGCTATAAGGTATACGTATCTAACATGACCGAGTCGATGAATCTATCAATCGACATCCTGTAGTTAAGGTATGGATCAATCATCAGTTAAACTCATCACGTACGGTAAATCATCGTATGACGTCATTAAACAATTGTAATGTTTTGAAAATCGTTTAGGTGAAATTTCGGAGAATCGGTAAAATAACGGGTTTTTTCCGTAAAAACCATGATTTAATTAATTTCCATCATAGAATTAATTAAACCTATTCTAGCTATGTAATTGCTAGTATTTGGTATTTAATGAGTCACTTATAAAATTTCTAGTTCACTTAAATATTTTCCGAAAATAATTATTTTTAATATTATTTGAAGCCTTCACTAATACATTTAATTAGTGATAATTACAAATTGGAATGGGTTAATACAAGTTTTGTGCATCATGACACATTAAACTTGAATGTAACATGTTGTTTTTGAAATAAAAAGAAGATGCCAAGATGGTTTTAGAAAATGTAAAAGAAAAAGGCTTAAATGGTGAAAATAAATTAAATAGAATTGTGGTATGGGGGTATTTCCTTCACTTGGAACTTGCTACACACACATCCACACTCACACACCCCCATTTTTCCTCAATTGTAGTAGAAACCCCCTCCCCATTTTTAGCAGCCCACAATCCCCCATTTTCCCCACTTCTTTTCCTCAAAAAAAGAAAAGAAAAGAAAAGAATAAAGAGAGAAGAAGGTTGTGTGTTGACTTGGGGTATCTTTTCTTGACTTGGACTTCTTTCCACACACCCACACACTCCACACACTGTCCTCATCCTTGCTGGTCGAGCCCCATTCTAGCTGCTGCCCCCAATTCTCCCCACCTCATTTCACCTCCAAAATTCATCAACTTTGCATCAAAAATCCATCAAAACTCACACAAACTCAAAATCCAAGCTTTACCCATTATTCTTTAGCCAATCTAGCATGGATCTTAGGGGATGGAAGCAAGTTTGGGAGGCTAAGATTCATGTTTGATCTTCAATCTATGAGGTATAAATCCTAAATCTATAGTTAAATTGTGGTTTAAGCACTAAAATCAAACTCAATTAGTAAGTAATATGGTTCCAATTTCAAGTTTAGAAAATTCAAGAAAGAGTTTGAGATCAAGTTAGGGTTTATGTCATTTGATCATGGTTTAATTGTGTAATTTAACATTTTAAGACTTGTAAAATATAACCTAGTAACTAGTTTGCTAATTGTTAGTTTAAAATTTTTAAAAGTGGTTAATATTGCAAACTAGGTTTTGGAATTAAAGGAAAAACATGAGATTAAAATCTTGTTAGGGTTTTCATCACATCATTAACATTGTAATGTGTAGTTTAACACCTTAGCTCATGCAAAACCAAGTCAATTTGTTGATTTGTGTATTGTTTCTTTAAAATTGTCAAAATCGGATAATTTTGCAAACTATAATTTTGGGTTAATGAAAATTAGAGAGATTAAAATATGGTTATGGTTTGTATGAAATGGTTAAGATATTTAGTGAATATTGTGGCCACTAGTTTTGTTTAAAGATCATGTTTTGTACTAAAACGGTTATTTGAGGCTTTCTATGTTTTCGGAAATAAATCGATATGATTTATTTTGAGGTTTGATTAGTTACAACTTATTTCATATTATAATTAGTGAGCTGTGAAACCACGATTAGTATGTTTGGGTTTATCTCGATCAATTGGCGTTTATACGCCGATATCGAGGGTTATTTGGTTCTTTTGCATGAGCGGATCATAGGTTTTAACCTATGAGTGATTCGTGTATCGTTTCGATTGCGAATTGGATTTTAATGCGATACGATATGTTATGACATGTAGGTACCTCCGCGTGAACTCCGGGACAACAAGCAAGGGCGTGGTGACATCGACTTCGGCAAGCAAGGATCAATGTGAGTAGATATATATCTACGGGGGAAGTCAGGTGGATGGCGTATAGCACCCCCGCAGTTTCGTTGTATAGAACGCGAATGCGTTATTATATATACATATATACTTATATGTTATGAGATGTGTATACTTAGCGAGAAACGCTTAGATGACTTGGGTTAGTGTTAGCGTATTCTTAAAATAGTGATTTAGTTAGTTTCTTAGTCGCGAACCCTAGAGTAGTAAATTGCACAAACGCACACACATATGCATACTTTTTATTTTCTGGTGCGTATATGGGGATATGTATATTTATATACATATAGGTATGTGAGTATGTATATTGTAAGTACGCGGCGGCGCCCCGGCCGTCAAACAGACGCCGATATGCGGAACAAAACTTTTACGACTGGCGCTATCGCGTACTTTATCCCGGATCGTCCATTAAAGCTAAACTAACAAGTTTAAAAAGAGGGTAGAATTGTTATACCGAATGATCCGAGTCCTTCGGTCTTCAACCATCATCCCACGCTATGTTGCAACTGATCCGAACTTGCTTGATCTCCGTTCTCATCGTCCAGGTGGCACCACGTCGACGGATCTTTAAACGGGCTCCCGCCTCTGAACCGAGGCAACTCGCTCGTCAAGTTTGCTAAAAGAGACGACCAAGATGAAGTAGAGAATGGGTAGAATACTTTGTCTCGTTACGTCCAAGACTATGGACGAACGGTTAACAGAAGTTGCCAATTGGAAATCGGGTGAATGGAAATTGAACTATATGAAATTTCCATACACTAGTATCATAATCTTTTCTAATGAGAATGAATCAAAAATCACACACACACACACAAAAAGGGGGCCGGCCACATTTTATGAAGAGGTGGGTGAGTGTAGGAGCAAGGAGGAGGGTGACCATATCCCTTCATACTTATCACAAAGAATGAATCACTAGAAATCAATAAATGCAAACCAATCACAATTAACTTAGTCATCCTCCATCATCAATGAACCATTAATGACCTAAGTGAGTCACAAGCCTCGTCATCACTTCTAGAACCTTCTAGAAGCATGACTCACCCGGAAGACGAAAAGATAAATCCGTATTTAACCGAATGTCAAAATACGGCTGATAGAAAACTGGAAACTGGCAACTTCCAAAAATCATCCCGAAACGAATTTCAGGATAAATCCGTATCGGTATAAACATAACCGCATTTGTATTACGACCGAATACAAATGCAACTGAGACAAAGATATTATATCTACACAGTATAATACTGGGTTCCGGCTTAAACCAAAGCCTACCAGTATTATCTGCCCGAAAAACGACACGTGCGAAAACGCACGTGCATTTTCCGAACCTTGCCATAAACCCATACGGCCACTACAACGTTTCGCCCGAACTTGGGAAAGTGTCGGTGGGGGACTCTAATGACTCATCAGTACATTGGCACTGGGTATAACCCCTAGCACGTCAGAGGTACAAGCTGTACGTAACGTTTTGCCTATGTATTGATTGGAAGGGAAGCTGACGAGCGAACTCATCTATAAACCCTACTGAGCCTGACAGTGACAATATCTATACAGTCTGGAACATTCGTCTATGAGTATCGCATATACGGCCTAGAGGGTCGGTAAACGTCAGACCCCCAATAGCTGCATAAATCGTGTCAGAGAGCAGCCCAGAACACCCTGAGATTCTACTGGTATACCTACCAGTATATCTCGATTACCCTGGCCAGGGATTTCGTGTAATGGCTCTCCTAAACACTGCGCGATCTCACCCCCAATACAGGGAGAGACGAATCCCCGACGATCCGCTCACTTGCCTCCAATGTGGCTCGGGACTGTACCCAACTAAAACCTGTTTGCACAACTCCTTTGAGCGTGGTAGGGTCGTAATCTAAGCACAGTGGGAACTCACACGAGACAATTGACGACCTCAGGTCAATGAACTAATCTGTACACATGTCACCAGGGAACTGCTATCTGACGATATGTATAATACCAACTAGCATGTTCCCGGCGAGTCCTGTCCGGTGTACTCTTAACCCAATGAGCACCTGTATACATCTTAGGTGATCCAACTCACACCAGTGGCTTGTGAGACCGGCCACCGCCCCTCGTCGGGGTCTCGACTGTATACACTAGTCTACTCTGGAGTATCGATGCCCTGTCTCGAAACTCCCACGACTAGGGACTCTTTTAAGGGTGTGCTTATAGGCCCCAGCTCCCATATATATGATCGCCATCATACTGCCGGTAGTCAAGCAAGAATCCTATGGGCTCTATCATCATGTAATAGTAAACTAAAGCATATATACGATGATAAAGACAAACCAGATAGCATACTATCATCTCGAGTACGACTGTTTTATCGGTATAGGTCCTCCCTCAATCATTGCAATCACGTACCTGCGATCCAATAATTGACTTAGAGGGCACTATATCCAACAATCTCCCACTTGCACTTAAGGCTAATTATTGCGATGTCGTGTACTCACAGCTCGTGTGATACCGAACATCCAACTCCTCTACTAATCAGTTTCACAAAGCTCGTTTGCAAAACTATTGTGTTCGAGAAATAGCCTCAGTGAGTGGATCCGCTCCGGTGTTTCTTTCTGTATCTCTCTATATCTCAACTTCGCGGAGAAAACTATCTTCCGAATTGAGTAATACCTGTCTTAGAATATGTCTGGATATCTGATGGGACCTAGTTCATAAATGAACTCCAAATCCAAACTTCTTAGACTGTATCGATCACTGAAACTTATCAGTGTCCAGCACCATGCCCCCACAGTACCCCTTGGACCATCTGTCCATAATACTGTCCCTCGTCAGAGGGAAAACTATAACTCTGATAATAACTATGTCATCCATGTCACCTTTGAAGCCTGGAATAATAACTGTCTCTCGAAGGAGGCTGTCGTCATCAAATCCGTAGAACATGTACTTATGTTCTATAACTGCTTCATAATGTTTCTCCAGGATTGGATTAATATAAACTTATCGCATCTAGTGCAATGACAACATCTGGTGTTGTACTTGACATCTCACGATTGACTCAATTGCCTAAGCAAGTGATATGCCAATCATGTACGTCCCTCTCCGCTTTAGTCTGTAAGAAACTTTTAGAGAGGGTGACTCCATCACCTGTAGGTACACCACCATGCTAGGAGTCAACTATTCTAAAATACTATTAGAATACTGTCCAAGTATCCACATTGGGAAACTACCCCAATCTCGATCTAAAACCATTAGATCTAGTAATCAGAATGTCAAATATTATACCCATATCCTTTGTGGAGAAACAACTGTGTAACGACCAAAGTACAACCTGATCGTAGTATAGGAATTTTACTTCCTACTCTGTGTATGTCATCCAAATACCAGGACATCACACCCTACTACCTTCTCAACAGATCCATCCCCTATTCTGACGAAGTCAAACCCATGACTGTTACATCAAAAATCAGATGATCTATCTCCGCTATATCTGCTCAAGTCTATAAATAGACATAAGCTACTTGCCCACTATGCTTCCGCTGCTCCCACTGATTACGACAACCCTCTGGCAGAATAATATATACGTACACTTCTAAAACTAGTTTAGAACGACGGTATACATAATCTCCTACCGGGTCTCATAGCCTGGAACAACAGTAGTGTCAAGTCTGGGTAAGCAGGAACCTCCCTATCACCGTCCTTGAGGCTACCGGAGTACCTCTCGGGTGTCTGAGGTTACCCACCATGTTTGCGGAGTGGTTATTGGAATGTCAAACCTGATTGAATATATAGGTCCTATTAAACTTTCCGTAATCGTTTGCGGTTCTGGAATCACTTCCAGTTCTACCATGCTCCCACTACTGTTTTTCTGAAAAAATCTATTTTAATAAAACTGTGGCGAGTCAAGAACAATATCGCTATTGATCTTCCGGATGGTAGAAAATCAACCCTCATCGAAGCTTGGGTCAACCCGCAAACTGCCATTACAGAAACGTGCCTTGAGTTATCCAGTGTCTGGTTTTAAGCATAAGCTGGACAACTCCCCTTACCTTAACATCGTTAAGATATGAAGCATTCTATATCAAATATAGAAAATTTGGCACTTATTTAATTAGAACCGGATTCAAATTATGCAGCTGTCTCCAGTGCACAATAACTTAATAGAAAGAGGCTGATCAGTATTACTCAACTTAGGAATCCATCCAATTATGAGTAACCTGAAAAAGAAATAACTTTCTCAAAAACCATTACTATCAATTGAATATCATTCACAAGAATCTACATCTTCGATTTCTTTGAAGAATCCCGATACTTGTGATACTTGGTTCTCTACTTTATTCCTATACCTACAACTTCTCAAAACTTAGACATTGTATTTGTACGAAACACTTGTCTATAAACTAGAGAAGTCACAAGTAAATAGAATATAGTACGAGGACCAACCCCTTTGTCCTGATGGACACTGGACAACATACAATACTCTGTATAAGTCCTCTGAGTTGAATAATTCAAAACATGTGCATCGTAGGTTGAAAAAATGTATCCAGGTGATTTCCTCAAATATCACCAATTTCAACGAATTCCGATATAATGAGGATGATCACCTAATTCCTAATAACTTGCTCCCACTCAACATCTATAAAACCATACAGATGTGAGAATCATACCTGGTAAATACATACCCTGGAGTAAGTATCTAATCGGGAAATCAGTTTTCAATTAACAATGCACAGTGAATATGAATCATAAATATGTTTCGTAGGGATATTCTGGTTTTCCTAGTAATGCCTCTTCCATAATCCAATTCACGACTTTAACCGTATATTTCCCGTCTATCTTTCCAATTCCCTTTATTTTGTCTTCAGTCGTTGCCTTCTGTACACCATCATTAGGCTAAATGGTTTTCTTCCTTCCCTACCGTTCGGCTCCAACCTATGGTTTGGAATAAGAATATCCAGTGAGCATAATAGGTGTACCCTCCTAATCCTAGGAGTACTCACAACTTGAGAGAAGGTGGCGATAAAAGACAACTGAATAATACCTTATTCCTATTTCTCCTGAACCAGAATCCATCCTCGAAAAATATCCTTCGAGTTCGTATATAATCATACGATGGATTTATCCATTGGAATTGGATGTTTGTAGTGATACGGGTTGTTCTGGAGAAATGAAAAGGTGAAGTAGGAGTGGCGATGAAATACGTGGTTTGGTCGTGAATGTTAATAGTCGCAATTTCCTTTGCCCTCTTTCTAATTCCTTTATCTTGTCTTTACATATTACCTTCTGCACACCTTTCTTAGGCTAATTGGTTTTCTTCATTCCCTACCTTTCGGCACCTGCCTATGGTTTGGAATAAGACTATCCAATAAGCGTAATAGGTGTACTCTCCTAAACCAAGGAGCCCTCGCAACCTGAGAGAAGGTGATAATAAAAGACAATTGAATAAACTAATTCTATTTCTCCTGAACCTGGATCCATCCTCGAAGAAGTCCCTTCGAGTTCGTATATAACCATACGATGGATCTATCCAATGGAAGTGGATGTCCGTAGTGATACGGGGTGTTCTGAGAAATACAAAGGGTAAAAGAAGGAGTGGCAATGACTTATGTAACTATAGACAATCCAAAAGCCAGTATTATAAGAAGATTCGGTCAACTTTGGTCACTGAGTTATAGTCTAGGGTCGGTCAAATGTTGCTCCAAAAGTGAGAGAGAAAAGAAACACTCTGCGTGCACTCTAACCTAGATCAGAATGGTTATCACTTTATCTAATTAGGAAACCTCCCACTGTTTTCTCAAATTCTCCTCCAAACCTGAAAGAAGAATTAGTCGGGATCACCCGAAGAGTAAACCAACTCATCAGTGAGAATCGGGATCCAACTATCATCGCATGATAACTTGATGGAAGCCACTCAAGTCAACACACTCCAGAAGGTATGCGCAAGTCTGGCAAGTTTCTTGTATGTTTGAAACTCCCGATGTAATTTTTATCCCATGCTCTTATGACCTTGACGTAGGCCAACAAGTCATAAGCAACATGTCAAGTTCTACCCATCGTTGTCCTGATCAACTTAAGTCATCGTACAAGCCCTTGACGTAGGCCAACAAGGTGTACGTCTGACTTAAACTAATGCATCTATCTATGCAACAAATGAATACCCAGCAGCTACCAAACACTATGCCTTGACGTAGGCCAACAAACATAGCTTGAATACTACTGACCATCCATAAGAAACGACGGAGGATTACGGCTGGTTTTAGGCGAAAAACCTTTAACGTAATGAACTTGATCTCGTTTGAAGGAACCTGATAGCTTTATAAAAATATATAGTAGCGAAAACCTTTTGTTAAAGAAGTCACTCCCGGTGAAGGGATCTCGGTTCTTTCCTCGTGGAATGGGTGCAGGATATTCCAACTGAATACCGCTATGCAAAACAAAAGGAAACGTCTTTATAATAATTTTAAAATTTGTTCCAACAACATCAAATATAGGTTTGTTTTATCTTTGCATTGAAAAGAATCAATACATTCCCATCAATCAATCACACCAGAAAAGAACGAAAATAAAATGTACGTATATGCCATCCGCATTCGTCACTGGGTCCCGTCATCACTCGTTAGGTTACTTAACTAACGACAGAGCGGGGACTGGACTAGCGCGGGTGTAAAACATATACAACATCTAATAGTATATATACTAATATACAATAATCGCTCCAGGCGTGATAAAATGCAACATTACAGAAAAGTAATAAGCATCACAGAACAATACAGATAATCTGGGATCCCCGGGTTTCACAGAGCCGCTGCTGAAACTCGACGTTCCCCTGGTCGTGTGGATAGCCAGTGCAATGAAACCTAGACCCCTACGGGTGCAGCAAGTCACCCGCCAAAACCTGAAGCGAGGTGGTCCCCACAACATAGTGAATAGAACACCCGGCACTTCACGGAATCCGGTAAATTGAGCACCCCTCCTTGGGTCAACCTGTACCCCTTACGAGTGCGGCGAATAGTCTGCCAATTCTAGAGTGAGGTCCCTTTGCCTCTCAATGCCATGAGATACGAACCCGTTGCCCTCCAGAACCCGGCTATCCGTGCACTCCTTCGCGGGATAAACCTAGTACAGAAATAAAAATAGTACAATAGGTACATCGACCGCAACCTGGTCGTGCCCCAAAAGAATATTATACAACAGGCAGTGACGGCAGTCCACATGTTGGACGCTCGCCCCGCAATATCAAATGTACAAATAAATTTGAACAACACTATCATTGCACCCTGCTATCCACCACGACAAATCCGCAACATTACAGCACAACACAGAACATCAACGCGAATGTCACGTTCGCAAACCCGTCCAAAAGAACTATAGCAATCAGACGCGGTTTACCGATCAAATGACATTTCCGGTCGGAGATATAATGAAAGTACTGAAAAACTAACAAGTTTAAAATTTCGATCGACTAAATTTGCCGAAGTGGGCCCCACAAGAATCTGGTGTACAGTAATAAAATCTGGGCCTAAACTAACTGTACCAGAAACCACATTTCCCTGTGAAGAAGCCCCTGGAAAAATTTGGTGCGCCAATCCCACTAAACCGCCGCGGAAGGGCGGTCAAACCCTAGGTTTGACCGCGGTTCCGCGGTGCTTTAATGGGATCACGTGCCCAAATTTTCACAGTTTGCTTCAAAAACCCTGCTTGTTTTTCTGAAATGCTCAAAATGAATTTTAGAACAGATTTAAAATCGACAGAAACTGTGGGTACAGAAAAATGTAGTTTCGCGAAATCCGTTCGATCGATCTTTTAAACGCGTTAGCACAAGTTAGTATAGCTTAATGGTGAGGCTCTGATACCACTGTAAGTACGCGGCGGCGCCCCGGCCGTCAAACAGACGCCGATATGCGGAACAAAACTTTTACGACTGGCGCTATCGCGTACTTTATCCCGGATCGTCCATTAAAGCTAAACTAACAAGTTTAAAAAGAGGGTAGAATTGTTATACCGAATGATCCGAGTCCTTCGGTCTTCAACCATCATCCCACGCTATGTTGCAACTGATCCGAACTTGCTTGATCTCCGTTCTCATCGTCCAGGTGGCACCACGTCGACGGATCTTTAAACGGGCTCCCGCCTCTGAACCGAGGCAACTCGCTCGTCAAGTTTGCTAAAAGAGACGACCAAGATGATGTAGAGAATGGGTAGAATACTTTGTCTCGTTACGTCCAAGACTATGGACGAACGGTTAACAGAAGTTGCCAATTGGAAATCGGGTGAATGGAAATTGAACTATATGAAATTTCCATACACTAGTATCATAATCTTTTCTAATGAGAATGAATCAAAAATCACACACACACACAAAAAGGGGGCCGGCCACATTTTATGAAGAGGAGGGTGAGTGTAGGAGCAAGGAGGAGGGTGACCATATCCCTTCATACTTATCACAAAGAATGAATCACTAGAAATCAATAAATGCAAACCAATCACAATTAACTTAGTCATCCTCCATCATTAATGAACCATTAATGACCTAAGCGAGTCACAAGCCTTGTCATCACTTCTAGAACTTTCTAGAAGCATGACTCACCCGGAAGACGAAAAGACAAATCCGTATTTAACCGAATGTCAAAATACGGCTGATAGAAAACTGGAAACTGGCAACTTCCAAAAATCATCCCGAAACGAATTTCAGGATAAATCCGTATCGGTATAAACATACCCGCAATTGTATTACGACCGAATACAAATGCAACTGAGACAAAGATATTATATCTACACAGTATAATACTGGGTTCCGGCTTAAACCAAAGCCTACCAGTATTATCTGCCCGAAAAACGACACGTGCGAAAACGCACGTGCATTTTCCGAACCTTGCCATAAACCCATACGGCCTCTACAACGTTTCGCCCGAACTTGGGAAAGTGTCGGTGGGGGACTCTAATGACTCATCAGTATATTGGCACTGGGTATAACCCCTAGCACGTCAGAGGTACAAGCTGTACGTAACGTTTTGCCTATGTATTGATTGGAAGGGAAGCTGACGAGCGAACTCATCTATAAACCCTACTGAGCCTGACAGTGACAATATCTGTACAGTCTGGAACATTCGTCTATGAGTATTGCATATACGGCCTAGAGGGTCGGTAAACGTCAGACCCCCAATAGCTGCATAAATCGTGTCAGAGAGCAGCCCAGAACACCCTGAGATTCTACTGGTATACCTACCAGTATATCTCGATTACCCTGGACAGGGATTTCGTGTAATGGCTCTCCTAAACACTGCGCGATCTCACCCCCAATACAGGGAGAGACGAATCCCCGACGATCCGCTCACTTGCTTCCAATGTGGCTCGGGACTGTACCCAACTAAAACCTGTTTGCACAACTCCTTTGAGCGTGGTAGGGTCGTAATCTAAGCACAGTGGGAACTCACACGAGACAAATGACGACCTCAG
This sequence comes from Agapanthus africanus, assembly GCA_030015575.1. NCBI lineage: Eukaryota > Viridiplantae > Streptophyta > Magnoliopsida > Asparagales > Amaryllidaceae > Agapanthus > Agapanthus africanus. The sequence continues at coordinate 321,017,800 of JASDDO010000031.1, read as the reverse complement.
GTCAATGAACTAATCTGTACACATGTCACCAGGGAACTGCTATCTGACGATATGTATAATACCAACTAGCATGTTCCCGGCGAGTCCTGTCCGGTGTACTCTTAACCCAATGAGCACCTGTATACATATTAGGTGATCCAACTCACACCAGTGGCTTGTGAGACCGGCCACCGCCCCTCGTCGGGGTCTCGACTGTATACACTAGTCTACTCTGGAGTATCGATGCCCTGTCTCGAAACTCCCACGACTAGGGACTCTTTTAAGGGTGTGCTTATAGGCCCCAGCTCCCACATATATGATCGCCATCATACTGCCGATAGTCAAGCAAGAATCCTATGGGCTCTATCATCATGCAATAGTAAACTAAAGCATATATACGATGATAAAGACAAACCAGATAGAATACTATCATCTCGAGTAAGACTGTTTTATCGGTATAGGTCCTCCCTCAATCATTGCAATCACGTACCTGCGATCCAATAATTGACTTAGAGGGCACTATATCCAACATATATATATATATACGTATACATATACAGGGATGATGAGGATAGTATATGTTACTTGGAGATGAGTCGATGTGATGGGCACGATGCCATGAGATCGGTGATGTGATTTGGGTCGTGTGATGAGACACGACATGATATTATAGTGGGTCCTTAGGCGATGTGTTTTCACACACACGCATACATATATATATGTTGATGGTATCAGTATGTACTGGATTTAGATCAGTAGCCCTGTTCATGATATATGATGATAAAGATACCAGATGAGTAATGAGATAAATGTGATATTTGACCCGTACCCAGATTTGGGATGCCGTACGATGGATTTACCGTACGAGATGAATATTGATGATTGATCCGCACTCTTGACTCGAGGATGTCATATTATATATTATCTCGTACGGGATATCATTGATGCGGGATCACCGACTATTATATATATATATATATATATATATATATATATATATATATCGACTCAGACTTAGGTGGTTTTCCTTACCCTTTCGATTAGTCTGTTAGTTTAGTCCTATACTTTACTTGTAGATGTTAGACTAGACTCGAGTCATACCTATTTCAAAATTAACGAATCGTGAGTATTTTAAAGACATGCCAACTGATTCTACGAATATTTCAAAGGATGTACCTTTTCTTAAAAACACCGTAGCCCTTATTTTTTAAACACCAAGATTCGTGTTATTTCAAATGGCAAAACAGTATCACTCATACATATTAATGTATATTCTTCATTATTGCATGTATTATTCATATTCCGCATATTCTTGCTGTCCGCATCGCATTTCATGATTATATTGTGTTTTCATTAGTTATTTTTAAAATCATGCTGTCAGGACACGAGCACCATTACCGATGATGCGTATGCTCCACGTACACCTGCTTGCCGGCTCACACACATCATCATCGGTAATTGCTATGTCACGTACACTTTAGAGAATATTATTTCATTGACATAGCTTGCTAGCTGATAGTTCCTATATGTTATTGCTTTCATGTGCTAGTTTAGATATTGCATTCTTTATTTAGATACCCATTCATTTTATATTCATTTGTCATGCAATATTATGGGCCATTCCGGATTGCCGGAGCCCAGTATTCACTGCTATTTACACTTGAGATTGTTATTTCGGATTTCCATGAGATTTCTGGATTTGGAGAAACCGCAAGGATTTATAAAACGTATTATCATTTTTAAAGATACAAAAGTGCGGTTTTCTCCTAATATGATTTGAGATATGTCCACCATGAGTTTTCTTGGCTCTTGAGTGATATCGTACACTCGATTCGAGGAGGAGGAGGAACCGTATGTGTTAGTTATATGTATGCCCTAGAGGCCATTACTATACATAGGATGTATATTGTAGTGGATGCTTCGACATATATAGGGATGACTTTCTTGCTCGATATGATAGTATGCTATCTGGTTACTCTTTACCTTAACGTGTACACTGATTGTCTCTCTATTACATGTTGGTAAAGCCCTTAGGATGTGTACTTGACTACCTTGACTATGATGCAGATCATACTAGTGGGGACATGGTAGTCCATAAGTACATCCTTAAAAGTCCCTAGTCGTGGGTGTATCGAGACGGGGCATCGATATACCAGAGTAGACTAGCGTGTAGCTTCTCGACCCATATAGATGGGCGATGGATGATCCCATATCCATTGGTGTTTGACATCAGAGATGATATACGGGTGCTCAGTGGAGACTGGGTACACTGGACGGACTCGCCGAGAACTCCCAGATGGTATTATACTTTACGTCAGATGGCAGTTCTCTGGTGACACTGGTACAGGTTAGTATGTAGACCCGAGATCATCATAGAGTCTTGTGTGATTCCCACTGTGTTTTGATTTCCATCATACCACGTCCAAGAGGGCGTGCAAAAAGGTGGCTTTTGGTTACAGTCCCGAATCACATGGAGGCAATGAGCGATAGGAGGGGTTTCTTCTCTCCCGATATAGGGAGTTAATGTTGCGCAGTGTTCGATTGGCAATAACAGGAAGTCCTTGGCCAATGCTGCTTTAGGGATTTACTGGTAAGTGTTACCAGTAGTTTCTCGACCCGTTATGAGCCTCATATCAACACGACTTATCAAGCTACTGGGTCTGACGTTTAACACCCTTAGGCGAGATATGCGACATATCAGACGAACAGACCGGACTGTACGGTAAGTGTTGCTGGTTGGATTCACAGGAGTGTGAGCGGGCTTGCTCATTGATCTTCTGATCGCTCAATACCCGGGTGGCCGTTACGTTTGGCAGACCGCTTGCAGCTTGTGGGTGTTTGATATGATCATCACCTACTGCCGGCGTATTGACGAGTCTTTAGACTCCTACACAGGGGTTTCCCGGCTCAAGCGAAACGAAATAGGAGCGCATATGAGATATGTGCGGGATCGAGAATAATACCAGTATGTGATACTGTATTCTATTCTCGCGATTTGTATCATCGGTCGGTTATATGCGATATAGCCGGGTTACCGAATCAAGTGTTGATTCGATACATTGATACACTTGATATTAGTCGGTTATATGTGATATGACCGGAACGTTAAATCAAGTCTTGATTTAATGATTTAATGTATAATTATATATTTGATATATTACTTTACATTAACTAGTATTGGTTCACTTAAGATTGATTTTCTCACTTGAATGTGCACATTGTTTATATGTGATATATGCAAGTGTACATGTTTGTATCATACTTGATGATACAAACAAGTTGTGTGTATGAGACTTGAACCATATCAAGGTTAGATTAGGGTTTACTATTTTCCTTAACATATAACAAAAGAGTGTGACTTTGGTCAAAGTTATCAAGCTTCATGAAGCTTGATGAACATTGACAAAGTCAACTCTTTTGTCATTTGCTTAAGATATTACCTAACCCAACCCTTAACCTTATGCTATGGTTAATTCTCTACATGAGTTAAGCATGAGGGCTTAACTCAACCATGGTGCCATGATTAAAAGGATAAGTATTCATATTTTTCTTTTAATTGAGAGAATTCTTTCTTCTTCTTCATCTTCATCAAGCTCACAAAAGCTTGAGAGCTCCAATGGTGCCATGAGAAAAAGAGTGAAAAATCTAATTCTAAAGTGAACCCACTTCCTATTTCTTCATCCTCTACCACTTTCTATGTAGTATAGGGTGTTCTCTTCACAAAGTGTTCGACCGAGTGAAGGAATAGCTTGAGTTTGAGTCTCCCCGACGTAGATCATCTTCGGCCTCGAAGTCAATGACCTAGCCCGATCGTTTCTTCGAAGAAACCATCGCTAGAGTCCGGGACCCGATGATCGCAGCGGAGGACCGTCAACACGGAGCTAAAGAAGTGGAGGACCGGATCTACAAAGGTTGTAATCCCTTTCACTTAGCAATAAAGTCATTTACTTGCTTGCTTTTCGCCTTTACTTCTATTTAATATATCATATATACTATATACAGTATTTATCTGTGATGTTTAGGTGATTTAAATGATGGGACTTCATTAATGTGATTAATGAAAGAAAAAGAAACCTAAAGATGTTGTGGAATCGAATTTTCAACAACAGGTAGCTACAGTTCTTGCTTTGCATCGCTGTGTTCCTTGTAGAACATCCTGCACCTTATTCGATAAGGAAAGGACCGAGATCCCTTCACCGGGAGTGACTCCTTTAGCAATAACTGGCAGATGCTACAACCCTCGGTTTGTCTTTTGATTGCTTATATAGTTTTTGCTTTGCACAGCGGTATATATGATATATCCTGCACCTTATTCGATGAGGAATAAGCCGACGATCCCTTCACCGGGAGTGACCCCTTTAGCAAAACTAGAAAAGCCTAAAAAACACTCCATTTTAAATCATTTGATTCTACAACGATATCAAGTTCATTACGCAATAGGTTTTCAGAAAAACCTGTCGAAGCCCTCCGTCATTTCAGATAAGTACTAGTTAGTATTCGTGCTACGTTTGTTGACTATGTTAAGGCGTAGTGTGCGGTAGCTAATTAGTGCTTATCTGTATAAGCATATGATGCGATTGGATTAGGGTAGTCGTGCGAATTTGTTGACTATGTTAAGGGTCGTGCGGGTGGGTTTAATTCAATCGGGAAATGACGGGTTGAACTTGACTAGCACTTATGATTTGTTGACTATGTTAAGGTCATATAGCTGCTAGGGGCAAAATTATCGGGAATTTCAAGTGTTGAAATTTGCGATGAGATTGCATATCTTCTATGAAATAGTTGGATCCTGATAGCCACTGCGAGTAATTGTTACTCCTGGGAGAGTTTTACACATTACAATTAGCCGATCAAGTAGGTGTCTAGAAAGGTGTCAACGAGGTTACGCCTCTAGGAAAACGAGGTTTACATTAATTAGGTTCGTGCGAAAGCACGAGGGACCTCCCTCAAAGTACCGACACTGGCCTGGCTGAAAGATTGGCGAACTTGTAGCGTGTAATTAATCCCGGCTAGTCTTTCCTTTTAAGGTTTGAAGGAAGATTTGATAAAAACAGTGGGAAGCATCCTGATTAGATAAAATAATAACCAATCTGATCTTGCAAAAGCAAACGCTGAGTCTTTTCTTCTCTCTCTCTCCAGGTAGCGACCATATCACGCCTTAATCAAGATAATAATACGGATATATTGACCGAACCCGCTTGTTATACTGAGCCGGGGAACGTTGGTCCCGCTCCAACTTATAATTGTTATAAGACAGAGCAGAAAATTGGGGAATACCAGATTTCCCGTGCCGCCCAAACGAAGAAAGTGCATGTTGATGCATCATCTTCGGGTGTGTTCGTTACACAGAACTGTTTCTCAGTATCTTTTACGTCCTGGGTATGTGATACCAGATCAGGATCCCGCATATGTAATTTGTTACATGGGCTACAGAAAGGTAAAGAACTGAGAACGGGTGATAAGTTTCATGAGGCAGAAAACGGTGCAAGTGTTGCAGCCAAGTCGGTTGGTCACTGTCACCCTGTATTATCTGAATACATTAATTTTGAACAAATGTTATTAGATACCGTACCTGATATACAAAATCATATCAGTCTATTTATTAGTAAAGAAGGATATAATTTTGTATTGTTGGATAATGTTTTGAACATTTCTTATATCAAGAGTTGATCGGTTCAGGCACGTTATCTAAAAGCATTGACGTTCTAAATCAAACCACAGTTCTTAGTATATAGAACACACATAAGAGGAAGAGTTCAGAAATGAACGAATCCTTCTTGCGACATTGTAGACTAGGTCATATCAATGCGACCCGACTAGCTGAAGTTACATTAAGATGTATATTTAAATTAGTTTGAATTTACATCTTGCGAAACTTGCCAGTCATGTCACAGAGATAAGATGACCCTAGCTCTGTTTATTGGAAACAGAGAAAGAGTTAGTAAACTCTTGGGATGATACATGTTGATGTATGTAGGTCCCCTGTCTACAAATGCCAGGACTGGTTCTTTGTACTTCATTACATTCTCTGATAATCTCTCAAGATTCAGACATATGTTCCTGTTGAAACACAAGTCCGAAATTTTTGAGATATTCACAGAATATAAGTTAGAAGTAGAGAACCAAAATACGGGTATAAGCATTATGTCCATTGATGTGATCAAGGAGGAGAATACTTGAGCACGGAATTCCTGGATTATTCTAAAGGGGAATGAAATTCTCTATCAGCATTACTCCTCCGTATTCACCATAGCACGATGGTATATCGGGGCGGAGCAATAGCACCCTATGTTTTATGGTGTGCTCTATGATGAGTACTACTGAGTTTCCTATTTCCTTTTGGGAGTTATGCAGTTATGAAGTTGCATACCTATTGAATAGGGTTCCGATCAAATCAGTTGCCTACCACCTCATATTTAATATGGAAAGGGAAGAGCCCATATCTTAAGTTAGTTAAGATTTGGGGTTGTCCGGCCTATGTCAAAAAGCAAAATCCGGACAAGCTCGAGGCAAGGTCTGTTATGTAGAACTGGAAATGTTCCAGCTATACAAACTGCAGCCGATGATTTGGTAGAACCGAAGGATTCAATAGTAACCAACGAACCTCAGCCTCTCCGCCGATCTAGTAGGGTTCCTCACCCACCTGAGAGTTACTTCGGTTTTTGTATGACAGTGGGAGCAAGGATTGCATCATGAGATGATGACCCAACTAGTTTCGGGCTGGCCATCAGGAGTAGGACTCTGTAAGAATGTCTGGATTCTCATCGATCTGAGATGGAATCCTTATACACCAACAAAGTATGGACTTTGGTTGCTTTATCTGAAAGGTTAAATCCTCATCTGGAGCAAGTATATCTTGAGAAGATTACTTGGTGTACATGGAAAAGTTGAGACTTTCAAAGCTAGACTCGTTAAAAGTTTGCATCATGGACCAGTTGCGGCTAATGATGAAACCTTTTCTGGGGCCTATGCTTGAGTCCATCCCGATCCAACTTGCTATGGCTACATACCATGACTACGATATCTGGTGGTTGGGTGTCTTGACTGCTTTTCTAAATGATGATTTGGAAGAAAGCGTCTATAAGTACACAGCCAGAGGGCTTCGTAGACAGTGGGAGCAGCGGAAACGTGTGCAAGATATTTTATGTGATAAAACAGGCATCGCGGAAATGGAACATCTGTTTTGATGAGTTAGTCAAAGAGTTTGACATCATCAAAATGGTAGATGAACCTTGTATATACAAAAAGGTAGTAGGGAGTATGGTGGTGATCCTCGTAGAGTACGTGGATGACATACTCTTGATAAGAAAGGAGTTTCCTATGCTACGCTCGGTCAATCTCCGCTTATCACAATGATTCTCCATATAGGATCAAAGTGATACCTCGTAAATCCTGGGTTTTGGGTCTATGAGATAGATCTAATTGGATATTAGGATACTCACTATTTGTAGTGAGATGGTATCAATTGATCCTGGGGAGAATCACTGGAAAGGTTCCAGGGTGATAAAAACGACTGAATGTCAGTCACAGGCATTGTCTTTACTCTCAGCAAAGGGACAGTATGTTGGAAGAGTTCCAAGAAAGATACCGTGGTATACTAGACGATAAAGGCTGGATACATCACTACTTTAGATGCTACCAAAGAGGAAGTCTGGGTGTATATTAGTTCATGAGATGAACTTCGTTCCTCCCATTGTGTGACAATGGAGTTGTGGCTTATGCCAAGGAATGCCCATCCCATCAGTGATCCAGACATATTCTTAGGCAGTGTCACCTGATCGTGGAGATGGTTGATCTCCAGGGGATCGAGGTTAGGAGAGTAGACTCAGAGAATAACACGGCGGATCCACTCACGAAAGGCCTTTTCCCAGAGAGAGACTTTTATGGGATGGTTGAGTATGAGATATTACAACCACTGCTATCAGATGGCCCTAGAGCAAGTGGGAGATTGTTAGTTATATGTATGCCCTAGAGGCCATTACTATACAAAGGATGTATATTGTAGTGGATGCTTGGACATATATAGGGATGACTTTCTTGCTCGATATGATAGTATGCTATCTGGTTACTCTTTACCTTAACGTGTACACTGATTATCTCTCTGTTACATGTTGGTAAAGCCCTTAGGATGTGTACTTGACTACCTGGACTATGATGCGGATCATACTAGTGGGGACATGGTAGTCCATAAGTACATCCTTCAAAGTCCCTATTCGTGGGTGTATCGAGACGGGGCATCGATATACCAGAGTAGACTAGCGTGTAGCTTCTCGACCCGTATAGATGAGCGATGGATGATCCCATATCCATTGGTATTTGACATCAGAGATGATATACGTGTACTCAGTGGAGACTGGGTACACTGGACGGACTCGCCGAGAACTCCCAGATGGTATTGTACTTTACATCAGATGGCAGTTCTCTGGTGACACTGGTACAGGTTAGTCTGTAGACCCGAGATCGTCATAGTGTCTTGTGTGATTCCCACTGTGCTTTGATTTCCATTATACCACGTCCAAGAGGGCGTGCAAAAAAGGTGGCTTTTAGGTACAGTCCCGAATCACATGGAGGAAATGAGAGATAGGAGGGGTTTCGTCTTTCCCGGTATAGGGAGTTGATGTTGCGCAGTGTTCGATTGGCAATAACAGGAAGTCCTTGGCCAAGGCTGCTTTAGGGATTTACTGGTAAGTGTTACCAGTAGTTTCTCGACCCGTTATGAGCCTCATATCGACCCGACTTATAAGGCTACTGGGGCCTGACGTTTACCACCCCTAGGCGAGATATGCGACATATCAGACGAACAAACCGGACTGTACGATAAGTGTTGCTGGTTGGGTTCACAGGAGTGTGAGCGACCTTGCTCCTTGATCTTCTGATCGCTCAATACCTGGGTGACCGTTACGTTTAGCAGACCGTTTGCGGCTTGTGGGTGTTTGATATGATCATCACCTACTGCCGGCGTATTGACGAGTCTTTAGACTCCTACACAGGGGTTTCCCGGCTCAAGCGAAACGAAATAGGAGCGCATATGAGATATGTGCGGGACCGAGAATAATACCAGTATGTGATACTATATTCTATTCTCGCGATCTGTATCATCGGTCGGTTATATGCGATATAGCCGGGTTACCGAATCAAGTGTTGATTCGATACATTGATACACTTGATATTAGTAGGTTATATGCGATATGACCGGATCGTTAAATCAAATGTTGATTTAATGATTTAATGTATAATTATATATTTGATATATTACGTTACATTAACTAGTATTGGTTCACTTAAGATTGATTTTCTCACTTGAATGTGCACATTGTTTATATGTGATATATGCAAGTGTACATGTTTGTATCATGCTTGATGATACAAACAAGTTGTGTGTATGAGACTTGAACCATATCAAGGTTAGATTAGGGTTTACTATTTTCCTTAACATATAACAAAAGAGTGTGACTTTGGTCAAAGTTATCATGCTTCATGAAGCTTCATGAACATTGACAAAGTCAACTCTTTTGTCATTTGCTTAAGATATTAGCTAACCCAACCCTTAACCTTATGCTATGGTTAATTCTCTACATGAGCTAAGCATGAGGGCTTAACTCAACCATGGTGCCATGATTAAAAGGATAAGTATTCATATTATTCTTTTAATTGAGAGAATTCTTTCTTCTTCTTCATCTTCATCAAGCTCACAAAAGCTTGAGAGCTCCAATGGTGCCATGAGAAAAAGTGTGAGAAATCCAATTCTAAAGTGAACCCACTTCCTATTTCTTCATCCTCTACAACTTGCCATGTAGTATAGGGTGTTCTCTTCACAAAGTTTTCGACCGAGTGAAGGAATAGCTTGAGTTTGAGTCTCCCCGACGTAGATCATCTTCGGCCTCGAAGTCAATGACCTAGCCCGATCGTTTCTCCGACGAAACCATCGCTACAGTCCGGGACCCGATGATCGCAGCGGAGGAACGTCAACACGGAGCTAAAGAAGTGGAGGACCGGATCTACAAAGGTTGTAACTGTTGGAGATAGTGCCCTCATAGTCAATTATTGGATCGCAGGTACGTGATTGCAATGATTGCGGAGGACCTATACCGGTAGAACAGTCTTACTCGAAATGATAGTATGCTATCTGGTTTGCCTTTATCAGTCGTGTACATGTTCAGGTGACTGATTGCATGTTACACTTTGATAGAGCCCTTAGGATCTTGCTTTACTACCAACAGTATGATGGCGATCATATACGTGAGAGTTGGGTAGTTTATATGCATATCCTTAATTGTGGTCCCTAGTCGTGGGAGTTTCGAGACAGGGCATCGATACTCCGGAGTAGACTAGTGTGTACAGTCGAGACCCCGACGAGGGGCGGTGGCCGGTCTCACAAGCCACTGGTGTCAGTTGGATCACCTAAGATGTATACAGGTGCTCATTGGGTTATGAGTACACCGGACAGGACTCGCCGGGAATCTGCTAGTTAGTATTATATCTACCGTCAAATAGCAGTTCCCTGGTGACATGTGTACATGTTAGTTCATCGACCTGAGGTCGTCATTTGTCTCGTGTGAGTTCCCACTGTGCTTTGATTTCTACCCTACCACGGCTCAAAGGAGTCGTGCAAACAGGTAGCTTTTGGGTACAGTCCCGAGCCATATGGAGGCACGTGAGCGGATCGGCAGGGGATTCGTCTCTCCCGGTATTGGGGGCGAGATCGTGCTGTGTCTAGGAGAGCCATTACACAAAGCCCACGGCCGTGGCAGGAGATTTACTGGTAGGTACTCCAGTAGTATCTCAGTGTGTTATTAGGCTTCACTCCGACACGACTTATACTGCTATTGGGGGTCTGACGTTACTAGCCCACTAGGCAGATATGCGATACTCATTGACGAACGTACCGGACTGTATATACATTGTCACTGTTAGGCTCAGTAGGGTTTCTGGATGAGTTCGCTCACCGGCCTCCCTTGAGTGTGCTTATCGGTCTCCCTTGAGGTCAGTCCGTGGGCAGCCGTTACGCATTGCTAGTGCCACTGACGGTTTGTGGTTAAACCCACTGCCAGGGTACTGACGAGTCATTAGAGTCCCCCACAGACAGTTTCCCAAGTTTCGGGCGAAACGTTGTAGAGGCCGTATGGTTTTATGGCAGGGTTCGGAAAATGCACGTGCGTTTACGCACGTGTTATTTTTCGGGCAGATAATACTGGTCGGCTTTGGTTTAAGCCGGATCCGAGTATTATATTGAGTAGGTATAATATCTTTATCTCAGTTGCATTTGTATTCGGTCGTAATACAAATGCGGGAGTATTTATACAGTTTCGGGGTTGTCCTGAAATTCGTTTCAGGATCACTTTTGGAAGTTGCCAGTTTCCAGTTTTCTATCAGCCGTCTTTTAACATTCGGTTAAAGACGGATTTATCTTTTCTTCTGGATGAGAGTGAGTCATGCTTCTAGAAGCTTCTAGATGATGACTAGGCTTCATGACTCATTAGTGCATTAATGGTTTCATTAATGGCTAGATGAGGTGTTTATTTGAATCACCTTTTGCATTAATGTGTTTTGGATTGGTTAAGATATTTGTTCATGATAAGCTTCTTGTTGTGGTCACCTCCCTCCTCCTACCATCACCTCCCTCCTTCAATATAAAGGCCGGCCCTCTCTCTCCTCCCTCACTTGCTTGCTTGATTAATTTTGTAGAAAAGATATGATAGTATTTGGGTGCATGGAAATTTCATCACTTAATTTTCTTTCCATCACCAAATTCCATCGGCAACTTCATTTACCGATCGTCCACGGATTTGGACGAAGTGAGACAAAGTCATCTACTCATTCTCTACATCAATCTTGGTCGTCTCTTTTAGCAAACTTGACGATCGAGTTGCCTCGAGTCAGAGGCGGGAGCCCGTTTAAAGAATCGTCGAAGTGGTGCCACCTCGACAAGGATTTCAGAGATCGACGAGATCGGAGCAGCCGCAACGGAGCGTGGGATGATGGTTGAAGAACGAAGGACTCGGATCGTTCGGTACAACCTTTCTACACTCTTTACTGTTTGTTAGTTTAGCAATAATGGCAGATCCGGGTTAAAGTATACGATAGCGCCAGTTTAAAAGTTTTTATTCCGCATTTGGCGTCTGTAGACGGCCGGGGCGCTACCGTAGACTTACAGTGGTATCAGAGCCTCACCATTTTGCTATACTAACTTGTGCTAACGCGTTTAAAACATCGATCGAAACGAAAATCAAAATTCGCAATTTTTAGCTTGACAGTTTCTGTTAATTTCAAAACTGGTCTAAATGTCATTTTGACCATACCAGAAAATCAAGCAGGCTTTTTTAGGAAAACTGCAGAAATTCGACGAAGTAATCTTACTGTTCCGCCGCGCATCCGCGGCTGAAGCATGGGTTTGGCCGCGGATGCGCCGCAGGAAAGTCAAATCACTCTGCGCAATTTCTACAGTGCATTCTCTATTGCAAATTGGGATTTTTGGTAAATATCGTTTTGGCCCAGGTTTTGTTACTGTTCACCAGTAAGCAGTGGGTCCCACTTTTTGATATTTGGTCTTTGGTCGATCGAAATTTAAACACGTTAGTTTACAGTGCTTACATTATATCTCCGACCCGGAATGTCATTTGATCGGTAAACCACGTCTGATTGCTATAGTTCTTTTAGACGGGTTTGCGAACGTGACATTCGCGTTGATGTTCTGTGTTGTGCTGTGATGTTGCGGATTTGTCGTGGTAGATAGCAGTGTGCAATGGTAGTACTGTTTGTGTTTATTTGTACATTTGATATTGCGGGGCGAGCGTCCAACTTGTGGACTGCCGTCACTGCCTGTTGTATAATATTCTTTTGGGGCACGATCAGGTTGCGGTCGATGTACCTATTGTACTATTTTTCATTACTGTACTAGGTTTTGCCCCGCGACGGAGTGCACAGATAGCCGGGTTCTGGAGAGCAACGGGTCCGCATTTCATGGCTTTGAGAGGCAGAGGGTCCCCACTCTAAAATTGGCAGACTATTCGCCGCACTCGTAGGGGGTACAGGTTGACCCAAGGAGGGGTGCTCAAGATTACCGGATTCCGTGAAGTGCCGGGTGGTCCATTCACTATGCTGTAGGGGGCTGCCTCGCTTCAGGTTTTGGCGGGTAACTTGCCGCACCCGTAGGGGTCTAGGTTTCATTGCACAGGCTATCCACACGACAGGGGAACGTCGGGTTTCAGCAGCGGCTCTGTGAAACCCGGGGATCCCAGATTATCTGTATTGTTCTGTGATGCTTATTACTTTTCTGTAATGTTGCATATTATCACGCCTGGAGCGATTATGTATATTGGTTTATATACTATTAAATGTTGTATATGTTTTACACCCGCGCTAGTCCAGTCCCCGCTCTGTCGTTAGTTAAGTAACCTAACGGGTGATGACGGGACCCAGTGACGAATGCGGATGGCATATACGTACATTTTATTTTCGTTCTTTTCTGGTGTGATTAAATGATGGGACTGTGTTGATTCTGATCAATGCAAAGTTAAAACAAACCTATTTACAGTTGTTGGAACAAATTTAAAAAGTGTTGTTATAAAGACGTTTCCTTTTGTTATGCATAGCGGTATTCAGTGGAATATCCTGCACCTCATTCGACGGGGCAAGGGCTGATATCCCTTCACCGGGACTGACCCTTTGGACAGAAGTTTGCGTCAGCGTAATAACTTCACTATAGTCGATTACAAGTTGCTTTGCATAGCGGTATTCAGTGGAATATCCTGCACCTCATTCCACGAGGAAAGAGCCGAGATCCCTTTACCGGGAGTGACCTCTTTAGCAAAAGGTTTTCGCCACTATATTTTTAAAAAGCTATCAGGTTCCTTCAGCGATATCAAGTTCACTACGCTAAAGGTTTTTCTCCAAAAACCAGTTGTAGCCCTCCGTCACTTCTTTTGGGTATTTAGTAGTATTCAAGCTATGCATTTTAGCCAAAGTTAAGGCATAGTGTTTGGTAGCTGCTGGGTATTCAATTGTTGCATAGATAGATGAGTTAGTTTGGGACAGTCGTTCTGCCGATTGGCCAAAGTCAGGGGCATGTACGGGTGGGTTCAAATTGACAAGATAGTGACGGGTAGAACTTGGCATGTGACTTATGACATTTTGACCAAAGCCAAGGTTATAAGAGCATGGGGCAAAAATCATATCGGGAGTTTCTAAAGAACCAGAAACTTGCCAAGTTTGCGCATACCTTCTGGAGTATGAGTAACGTGGATGCATTCCATCACGTTATCATGCGATGAGAGTTGGATCCCGATTCCCACTGATGAGTTGGTGCACTCTTCGGGTGATCCCGATTGATTCTTCTTTAGGTTTGGAGGAGAATTTGACAGGACAGTAGGAGGTTTCCGGATTAGATAATGTGATGACCATTCTGATCTAGGTTAGAGTGCACGCAGAGTTGTTTCTTTTCTCTCTCTCTTTGGCAGCGACCTTTGACCGACCCTAGACTATGACTCAGTGACCAGGTTGACCGAACCTTCTTAAAATACTGGCTTTTGGATTGTCTGAGTTGCATAAGTCATTGCCACTCCTTCTTTTACCCTTTGAATTTCTCAGAACACCCGTATTACTACGGATATCCACTTCCATTGGATAGATCCATCGTATGGTTATATACGAACTCGAAGGGACTTCTTCGGGGATGGATCCAGGTTCAGGAGAAATAGGATTGGTTTATTCAGTTGTCTTTTATTATCACCTTCTCTCAGGTTGCGAGAGCTCCTTGGTTTAGGAGAGTACACCTATTACGCTTATTGGATAGTCTTATTCCAAACCATAGGCTGGTGCCGAAAGGTAGGGAATGAAGAAAACCAATTAGCCTAAGTAGGGTGTGCAGAAGGTAATATGTAAAGACAAAATAAAGGGATTAGAAAGAGGGCAAAGTAAATTGCGACTGATATCATTCACGACCAAAACCGCGTACTTCATCGCCACTCCTATTTCACCTTTAAAAGAATAAGGTATTATTCAGTTGTCTTTTATCGTCACCTTCTCTCGAGATGCGAGTACTCCTTAGTTTAGGAGGGTACACCAATTATGCATACTGGATAGTCTTCTTCCAAACCATAGGCTGGTGCCGAACGGTAGGGAAGGAAGAAAACCATTTAGCCTAACGATGGTGTACAGAAGGTAACGACTAAAGACAAATAAAGGAATTTGGAAAGATGGCAATAAAATATACGGTTGAAGTCATGAATTGGATTATGGAAGAGGCATTGCTATGAATACCAGGATACCCCTACGAAACATTTTCATGTTTCAGTGCATTGTTAAAGGAAAAACTGTTTTCCCGATTAAACACTTACTCCAAGGGTATGTATTTACCAGGTTTCATTCTCATATCTGTATGGTTTTACAGATGATGAGTGGGAGTAAGATATTGGGAATTAGGTGATCATCCTCATTATATCGGAAATCGTTGTAATTGGTGATATTTGAGGAAATCGCCAGGGTACAGTTTTCCACCTACAACGCACAGGTTATGAGTTGTTTAACTCAGCGGACTTATACAGAGTATTGTATGTTGTCCAGTGTCCATCAGGACAAAGGGGTAGGTCCTCGTACTATTTTCTGTTTACTTATAACTTCTCTAGTATTTAGACGAGTGTTTCGTAGAAATACAAGGTCTCAGTTTTGAGAAGTTGTGGGTATAAGAATAAAGTAGAGAACCAGGTATCACAAGTATCGGGATTCTTCAAAAATATCGAAGATGTAGATTCTTGTGATTGGTATTCGATGATAGTGATGGTTTTGAGAAACGTGTTTCTCTTTCAGGTTGCTCATGATTGGATGGATTCCTAAGTTGAGTAATGCTGATTAGCCTCTTTCCATTAAAATGATATGCACTGGAGACAGCTGAATGGATTGAATCTTGGTTCCAATTAAATAAGTGCCAAAGTTTCTATATTGGATATAGAATAGTTCGTACCTTAAAAGATATTAAGGTACGGGGAGTTGTCCAGCTTATGCTTAAAACCAGACTCTGGATAACTCAGGGCACGTTTCTGTAATGGCTGTTTGTGGGTTGACCCTGGCTATGACAAGGATAGATATTCTACCATTTGGAAGATCAATAGTGATATTGTTCTTGACTCGCCACAGTTTTAGTAAAATGGATCTTTTTCAGAAAACAGTAGTGGGAGTATGGTAGAACTGGAAGTGATTCCAGAACCGCGAACGATTACGGAAAATTTAATAGGACCTATACATTCAATCAGGTTTGACATTCCAATAGCCACTCCGCAGATTTGGTGGGTAACCTCAGAGACGGTGACAGGGAGGTTCTTATCTACCAAGACTTAACACTACTGTTGTTCCAGGATATGAGACCCGGTAGGAGGGTTGTCGTAGTCAGTGGGAGCAGCGGAAGCATAGTGGGCAAGATGCTTATATCTATTTATAGAATTGAGCTGGTATAGCGGAGAAAGATCATCTAATCTTGATGTGACAGTCATGGGTTTGACTTCAATCGGGATAGGGGATGGATCTGTTAAGAAGGTAGTAGGGTGTGATGTCATAGTATCTGTATGACATACACAAAGTAGGAAGTAAAATTCCTATACTACGATCGGTTGTACTGTGGTCGTCACACAGTTGTTTCTCCAGACAGGATATGGATATAATATTTGACATTCTGGTTTCTGGATCTATGGTTTTAGATCTGGATTTGGGTAGTTTCCCAATGTGGGTACTTTGACAGATATTCTAATGGTTTTTAGAATAGTTGACTCCTAGCATGGTGGTGTACCTGCAGGTGATGGAGTCACCCTCTCTAAAGGTGTCTTACAGACTAAAGGGGAGAGGGATGTGCATGATTGGCAGATCACTTGCTTAGGCAATTGAGTCAATCGTGAGATGTCAAGTACCACACCAGATGTTGTTTTTGCACTAGATGCAATAAGTTTGTATTAATCCAATCCTGGAGAAACATAAGGAAGCGGTTTTAGAACATAAGTACATGTTCTACGGATTTGATGACGGCAGCCTCCTTCGGGAGACGATTATCATTCCAGGCTTCAAAGGTGACGTGGATGACAGAGTGACTGTTAGAGTTTTAGTTTTTCCCTCTGACGAAGAGGGACAGTATTATGGACAGGTGGTCCAAGAGGATACTGTGGGAAGCAAGGCGCCCGATACTGATTAGGTTCATTGATCGATTCGGTCTAAGAAGTTTGGATATGGAGTTCATTTTATGAACTAAGGTCCCATCAGATATCCAGACATATTCTAAGACAGGTATTACTCAATTCGGGAGATGGCTTTCTCCGCGAACTTGAGATTAAGAGAGATTCAGAAAGAAACTTCTAGGCGGATCCACTCACTGAGGCTATTTCTCGAACACAATAGTTTTACAAACGGGCTTTGTGAACTGATTAGTAGAGGAGTTGGATGTTCGGTTTCACACGGGCTGTGAGTAGTCGACATCGCAATATTAGCCTTGAGTGCAAGTGGGAGATTGTTGGAGATAGTGCCCTCATAGTCAATTATTGGATCGCAGGTACGTGATTGCAATGATTGCGGAGGATCTATACCGGTAGAACAGTCTTACTCGAAATGATAGTATGCTATCTGGTTTGCCTTTATCAGTCGTGTACATGTTCAGGTGACTGATTGCATGTTACACTTAGATAGAGCCCTTAGGATCTTGCTTTACTACCAACAGTATGATGGCGATCATATACGTGAGAGTTGGGTAGTTTATATGCATATCCTTAATTGTGGTCCCTAGTCGTGGGAGTTTCGAGACAGGGCATCGATACTCCGGAGTAGACTAGTGTGTACAGTCAAGACCCCGACGAGGGGCGGTGGCCGGTCTTACAAGCCACTGGTGTCAGTTGGATCACCTAAGATGTATACAGGTGCTCATTGGGTTATGAGTACACCGGACAGGACTCGCCGGGAATCTGATAGTTAGTATTATATCTACCGTCAGATAGCAGTTCCCTGGTGACATGTGTACAGGTTAGTTCATCGACCTGAGGTCGTCATTTGTCTCGTGTGAGTTCCCACTGTGCTTTGATTTCTACCCTACCACGGCTCAAAGGAGTCGTGCAAACAGGTAGCTTTTGGGTACAGTCCCGAGCCATATGGAGGCACGTGAGCGGATCGGCAGGGGATTCGTCTCTCCCGGTATTGGGGGCGAGATCGTGCTGTGTCTAGGAGAGCCATTACACAAAGCCCACGGCCGTGGCAGGAGATTTACTGGTAGGTACTCCAGTAGTATCTCAGGGTGTTATTGGGCTTCACTCCGACACGACTTATACTGCTATTGGGGGTCTGACGTTACTAGCCCCCTAGGCAGATATGCGATACTCATTGACGAACGGACCGGACTGTATATACATTGTCACTGTTAGGCTCAGTAGGGTTTCTGGATGAGTTCGCTCATCGGCCTCCCTTGAGTGTGCTCATCGGTCTCCCTTGAGGTCAGTCCGTGGGCAGCCGTTACGCATTGCTAGTGCCACTGACGGTTTGTGGTTAAACCCACTGCCAGGGTACTGACGAGTCATTAGAGTCCCCCACAGACAGTTTCCCAAGTTTCGGGCGAAACGTTGTAGAGACCGTATGGTTTTATGGCAGGGTTCGGAAAATGCACGTGCGTTTACGCACGTGTTATTTTTCGGGCAGATAATACTGGTCGGCTTTGGTTTAAGCCGGATCCGAGTATTATATTGAGTAGGTATAATATCTTTGTCTCAGTTGCATTTGTATTCGGTCGTAATACAAATGCGGGAGTTTTTATACAGTTTCGGGGTTGTCCTGAAATTCGTTTCAGGATCACTTTTGGAAGTTGCCAGTTTCCAGTTTTCTATCAGCCGTCTTTTAACATTCGGTTAAAGACGGATTTATCTTTTCTTCTGGATGAGAGTGAGTCATGCTTCTAGAAGCTTCTAGATGATGACTAGGCTTCATGACTCATTAGTGCATTAATGGTTTCATTAATGGCTAGATGAGGTGTTTATTTGAATCACCATTTGCATTAATGTGTTTTGGATTGGTTAAGATATTTGTTCATGATAAGCTTCTTGTTGTGGTCACCTCCCTCCTCCTACCATCACCTCCCTCCTTCAATATAAAGGCCGGCCCTCTCTCTCCTCCCTCACTTGCTTGCTTGATTAATTTTGTAGAAAAGATATGATAGTATTTGGGTGCATGGAAATTTCATCACTTCATTTTCTTTCCATCACCAAATTCCATCGGCAACTTCATTTACCGATCGTCCACGGATTTGGACGAAGTGAGACAAAGTCATCTACTCATTCTCTACATCAATCTTGGTCGTCTCTTTTAGCAAACTTGACGATCGAGTTGCCTCGAGTCAGAGGCGGGAGCCCGTTTAAAGAATCGTCGACGTGGTGCCACCTCGACAAGGATTTCGGAGATCGACGAGATCGGAGCAGCCGCAACGGAGCGTGGGATGATGGTTGAAGAACGAAGGACTCGGATCGTTCGGTACAACCTTTCTACACTCTTTACTGTTTGTTAGTTTAGCAATAATGGCAGATCCGGGTTAAAGTATACGATAGCGCCAGTTTAAAAGTTTTTATTCCGCATTTGGCGTCTGTAGACGGCCGGGGCACTACCGTAGACTTACAGTAACCCCTTTCACTTAGCAATAAAGTCGTTTACTTGCTTGCTTTTCTCCTTTACTTCTAGTTAACGATCTATATTAGGGTTTCTCGGCACCGGAAAATTTTTGTTTGGCATGGTTGATGCCTTGGGGAACCTCCTTAGTATGCCTAGGAACCCTACAATATGTGGGTGCATGGTCGACCCGGTGCGGTACCCCGGGGCGAGAAGGTCGCAGATGATGGCGTTGAGCCTGCGACAGGGAGCACTTCTGACCGGTGATTTTATTGTGACGCGCCGGATATCCGGAAGATACCGACGTGGTCTTTTTTTTGAGGATTTGGGCCAGTCCGGATAGCTGGAGCCCTAGATATTGATATTTGATGATACAGGCCAGTCCGGATAGTCGGAGCCTGAGATATTGAGAATTGATGATATAGGCCAGTCTGGATAGCCGGAGCCTGAGATATTGAGATTTATATTTTGTGTCGATGCTTGACACTGATTCTATATTGATTTCATTTATGATACCTCAATTTAAATATATAGAAATCTTACTAAATTTAGAAAACAGTTTTCTCATACATGATGTATTCTGTTTTCATTATATTGTATTCATACCTCATATTTATGATATATTGCTACCTGAGGCACTAACAAGAGCACATGGGATTACACTTATGCATAGATGTTTACCCTTGCCATTATATTATTCTTCAGGCCATATTATTATTATTTGAGGATATTATGATCTTATGACCTAGGATTGAGTTATACATACGATTTCTGCTCTGTGATGTTTTCTACTCACGAGTTGGCAACTCAACCCCATTGTGCCACAGTTCCTTGCAGGTTTTTGCCGTACAAGTTTCATTCCGGCTTTCTGGCATACTGCGTCCATTCCGGGTGATTGCTTTGGTTGGTGGGTTCACTCGCATTATGACCACCATTGTACCTTTTATTTATATTAAGTTGTATCTAGTAACTCCATCAACCAGACCTGTATTTATTTATAGACTTAGAAGACCAGTGTTTATTATTTCGACCTTAGAGTCGCGCTTGTATTATTATGGTTTTCTGGTTGTTATTGGTTTTCTTTTAAGTTTTGATCCTCGCCCTTCGGCGTTGTATACTATATTGCTTGCGTGGTTGTGACCGCCAATTGGCGAAGAGCTAGCTCCCGCTTGGGGATACCTTTATGTATATTATTTATGTTTGTACCCGTTTGGGGCCAGTATTTAGAAAGGAGACTCTGCCGAAATTTTTCGGGAAAATATGATATTTCTTTTAAATGTTTAATGCCGCTTATCTTATTAAAACCACTTGCTTTAAAACAAGTTTTACTTCACTTCTTCTATTACATGGTTTAGATTTTTGGGATTTTCGCTTACTTGAATTAGATGGGGTCCTATAGACTTCATATGATTCAAGTGCCAATCACGTGCCATTTTGGGTCGTGACAAAGTTGGTATCAGAGCGCTAGGTTTAACCTTGGTTCGAGTTTATGTTTGACTATGCGGAGTGTAGGGCGTATATTTATTCGGAACCTAGGCATGACCGTACTGAACTTAGACTTAGTCAAGAGGGTATTAGACCTAAACTTTCATCGTATAGGTTGACCTTGGTTGATGGAGTAGGTGACTTAAGTACGTACCGTGTGTATGTTCCACGGCATACTTACGATACGCTACTCCGCTTAAGAAGCTTTAGGATGTACATTTCCTCGCACATTATTATATTCCTTCTTATGATATATCCTCATCGATACCGGTTTATGGTTTTGCTGCCACGATTACACGGGCAGAGAGAGCTACGGCTAGAGTTGCGTCAGCAAGACCTCGTCACGGACGAGGACTGACTAGGGAGTGATTCCAGGGACACACGATTGCTTAGATGTATCTTCCTATTTGTGTTTTCACGCCATGAGCGTTTGATGGATTGCTTTTACGGATGTCTCGGACGTGCAGATCAGCACCAGAGGATTGGGCCACTGATAGGGGCCGGATAGAATGTGATGACCGTTGATGTATCTCCTTTTCCTGAGGATTGAGGCAGTATTTAGCGTGCAGACGAATGAGCCAAATGTTGCTGCGACTGACGAGATACCGCCCCAAATGTTGGAGCTACTACAGCATGAGTTTATACTCAGAGATATGATAGAAGATCGCTAGTCACTGAGGATGAATGACTAGGACACATGGTTCATTTGCACACCCCGATGCAAGGTCATCAGATCGATTGATTCCAGTTAGAAACGACTTCACGCAGGTACGTTGAGAGTCGATAGAGACGATCGAATGTCAAAAACCCACTTTTCCAAGTTTAAAGTATTCGGAAAAACATGCAAGTAATTCCGTAGACCCTCTAGAAGAATGAAACCCTAACTCGATATAATAACCATGAGAATACTTTTAAACCTTTGGGTTTGCAGCAGTTCAGCGGTGCCATTAATGAGCCTTGGGTTTGCCCTTCTACGGCTGGTCCATAGGTATTGTGGCATGTATTGGAATACTATTAAACTGTACTCAAGATGTTGAGCTCTTGGGGGATTATAGAACTTTGACGAATCGATCGAAAGGTTCGACGTCATTCGGATATTATGTGATGGGATACATTACTTGGGAGACTCCAGATACGAGTATAGCCGTTGGAGCGCGGTCCATACAGCCACGAAGAGACGAGTCCGAATCAGTCGACATTAGAGAAAAGTGGAGTATGAGGTTCGTGCGAGATCATGATGAGATGACGTTCCACTCCGCTGACATCAGAGATGTGATACGCATATAGAGGCATTGTATAAGGATATATCTTCTAGAAAGAGTCGCGATGAGTATGCAGCCGTTCCGGAACAAGAAATAGATTTAGTAAAAGATGATAACTTTCGGGCAGTTCGGCAGGAATGATATTTTGAAAAGACTTCGACAGAACTTTTCTGGAATACTATACGAGAAGACTTAGACCCAGGATCGGTCATATTACGCACACCCAGTAGGCCAGAGTTCAGCATCGTCGACGAGATATGTTATGAGTGACCATGAAAGTCGACCAGAGATCTTTAGAGGATGTGCCAGAGTGGGACTGTTTCCGCCATCTTTGATTTCGGTATTTTGGACAATTTATTTGCATGATTGAGATTTTGTGCACTACGGTTGCACTTGACTTCGATTTGATTCATTCGAGAGGTTGATTTTGATTTCAGGCCTATGATATGCATGGGATTTGACTTGTGCTTTCGGCATAGTTTTCATGCACTTTTAGTATTTTGATTTGATTTGTGCACACTGATTCACATGGTTGTGAGATTATATACCACGATATAGTTGATTTGGATTTGGATTGAAATGTGTTGTATACTGTCGATTTCAATTGTAATACTCGATATTTGTTTTCGTGCACCTTGTGCACTTGAGTTGGATTCTGCGCATACTTGACGTGCTTGATGCGATTTTGGTGCACACCAGATGCACAAAAATCGAGATTCTTCATGCATATCAGATGCACCTGATATTGCTGTCAGGCATACTCTTTGCCTTTGACAGGTGTTTCGTGCACACCCGTTGCACTTAGATTTTTTTCTGTGCGCATCTATGGCACATTCATGAATTTTGATTTCCGTGCGCACCAGACGCACGTGGCATTCATATACACATTTTGAGGATTGGTTTCTTTTGGAGCATATGTTTTATGATATTTACTTTTTTGTATAGTAGCTAGACAGCACTGGTCAGAGGACAGTACCTGAATATATTTTTGCATGAATTGATATTTTTCGAAGGGATTTCCAAAAAGGGAGCTATAGTCTCAGTAATTACCTACGTGTCCGAGTTGACACGAAACATTTTATAAAGGAAACCCTTCTAAAATCATTTTCAAAAACGTTAGGACGTGTATATTAAACAAAGAATATATATATATATATATAATTATTTTCTTACAATAAACGTCCACTACTTGTGCTATGATACACGCATCGCGCAGCAACTTGAAAACGGTTTGACATCCATTTCTTTCTGATGTTTTGACGAGTTTACAACGATGTGTACAATGTACATGTTTAGTTTTGATGTATATCATGTTGGTTTTCGTATTGGACTTTGACATTGGTGTCTTCACCATAACTCCGATAATTGTGGGATGCTTGACGGAGTTTTGATTTTTGGTTTACATACTTGTTTTTCATGCGCATGCATTGCGCTACGATGTGTTTTATGTATTTATGATTTCGGAGCCCCGACGACTTGATCATTTTACTGAAATTTTTTAGTATTTGAGGGGTTTTAATTTAAATTCGGGGACCGAATTTCTTTAAGGGGGGAAGATTGTAATGTTTTGAAAATCGTTTAGGTGAAATTTCGGAGAATCGGTAAAATAACGAGTGTTTTCGGTAAAAGCCAAGATAGAATTAATTATACCTATTCTAGCTATATAATTGCAAGTATTTGGTATTTAATGGGTCACTTATAAAATTTCTTGTTCACTTAAATATTTTCCGAAATTAATTTTTTAATATTATTTTAAGCCTTCACTAATACATTTAATTACTGATAATTACAAATTGAAATGGGTTAATACAAGTTTTGTGCATCATGACACATTAAACTAGAATATAACATGTTGTTTTTGAAATAAAAAGAAGTTACAAAGATGGTTTTACAAAATGTAAAAGAAAAAGGTTTAAATGGTGAAAATAAATTAAATAGAATTGAGTTATGGGGGTATTTCCTTCACTTGGAACTTGCTACACACACACCCACACTCACACACCCCCATTTTTCCTCAATTGTGGATGAAACCCCCTCCCCGTTTTCAACAGCCCATAATCGCCCATTTTCCCCACTTCTTGTCCTCACAAAAAGAAAAGAAAAGAAAAGAATAAAGAGAGAAGAAGGTTGTGTGTTGACTTGGGGCATCTTTTCTTGAATTGGACTTCTTTCCACACACCCACACACTCCACACTCTGTCCCCATCCTTGCTGGCCGAGCCCCATTCCAGCTACTGCCCCCAATTCTCCCCACCTCATTTCGCATCCAAAATTCATCAACTTTGCATCAAAAATCCATCAAAACCGACACAAACTCAAAATCCAAGCTTTACCTATTATTCTTTAGCCAATCTAGCATGGATATCAGGGGATGGAAGCAAGTTTGGGAGGCTAAGATTCATGTTTGATCTTCAATCTATGAGGTATAAATCCTAAACCTATAGTTAAATTGTGGTTTAAGCACTTAAATCAAACTCAATTAGTAAGTAATATGGATCCAATTTCAAGTTTAGAAAATTCATGAAAGAGTTTGAGATCAAGTTAGGGTTTATGTCATTTGATCATGCTTTAATTGTGAAATTTAACACTTTAAGACTTGTAAAATCTAACCTAGTAACTAGTTTGCTAATTGTTAGTTTAAATTTTTTAAAAGTGGTTAATATTGCAAACTAGGTTTTGGGATTAAAGGAAAAATGTTAGATTAAAATCTAGTTAGGGTTTTCATCACATCATTAACATTATAATGTGTAGTTTAACACTTTAGCTCATGCAAAACTTAGTCTAGTTGTTGATTTGTGTATCGTTGCTTTAAAATTGTCAAAATTGGATAATTTTGTAAACTAGAATTTTGGGTTAACGAAAATTAGAGAGATTAAAATATGGTTATGGTTTGTATGACTTGGTTAAGATATTTAGTGAATATTGTGGCCACTAGTTTTGTTTAAACATCATGTTTTGTATTAAAACGGTTATTTGAGGCTTTCTAGGTTTTCAGAAATAAATCGATTTGATTTATTTTGAGGTTGGATGAGTTACAACTTATTTCATATTATAGTTAGAGAGCTGTGAAACCATGATTAGTATGTTTGGGTTTTATCTCAATCAATTGGCGTTTATACGCCGATATCGAGGGTTATTTGGTTCTTTTGCATGAGCGGGTCATAGGTTTTAACCTATGAGTGATTCGTGTATCGTTTCGATTGCGAATTGGATTTTAATGCGATACGATGTGTTATGATATGTAGGTACCTCCGCATGAATTCCGGGACGACAAGCAAGGGAATGGCGACATCAACTTCGGCAAGTTAGGATCAATGTGAGTAGATATATAACTACGGGGGAAATCGGGTGGATGGCGTATAGCACCCCCGCAGTTTCGTTGTATAAAACGCGAATGCGTTATTATATATACATATACACTTATATGTAATCAGATGTGTATACTTAGCGAGAAATGCTTAGATGACTTGGGTTAGTGTTGGTGTATTCTTAAAATAGTGATTTACTTAGTTTCTTAGTCGCGAACCCTAGAGTAGTAAATTGCACACATGCACACACATATGCATACCTTTTATTTTCTTGTGCGTATATGGGGATATGTATATATATATACATATAGGTATGTGAGTATGTATAAATATACGTATACATATACAGGGATGATGATGATAGTATATGTTACTTGGAGATGAGTCGATGTGATGGGCACGATGCCATGAGATCGGTGATGTGATTTGGGTCGTGTGATGAGACATGACATGATATTATAGCGGGTCCTTAGGCGATGTGTTTTCACAGACACTTATACATATATATATGTTGATAGTATCAGTATGTACTAGACTTAGATCAGTACTCCAGTTCATGATATATGATGATAAGGATATCGGATGAGTAATGAGATAAATGTGATATTTGACCCGTACCCAGATTTGGGATGTCGTACGATGCATTAACCGTACGAGATGAATATTGATGATTGATCCGCACTCTTGACTCGAGAATGTCATATTATATATTGTATCGTACATGATACTATTGAGGCAGGATCACCGACTATTATATATATACATATATATATATATATATATATATATATATATATCGACTCAGACTTAGGTGGTTTTCCTTACCCTTTCGATTAGTTTGTTAGTTTAGTCATGTAGTTTACTTGTAGATGTTGGACTAGATTCGAGTCATACCTATTTCAAAACTAACAAATCGTGAGTATTTTAAAGACATTCCAAGGGATTTTACGAATATTTCAAAGGACGTACCTTTTCTTAAAAACACCGTAGCACTTATTTTCTAAACACCACGATTTATGTTATTTCCAATGGTAAAACGGAATGACTCATATATATTAATGTAGATTCTTCATTATTGCGTGTATTATTCATATTCCGCATATTCTGGCTGTTCGCATCGCATTTCATGCTTATATTGTGTTTTCATCATTTATTTTTAAAATCATGCTGTCAGGACACCAGCACCATTGCCGATGATGCGTATGCTCCACGTACACCTGCTTGCTGGCTCACACACATCATCATCGGTAATTGCCATGTCACGTACACTTTAGAGAATATTATTTCATTGACATATCTTGCTAGCTGATAGTTCCTATATGTTTTTGCTTTCATGTGCTAGTTTAGATATTGAATTCTTTATTTAGAAACCCATGCATTTTATATTCATTTGTCATGCAATATTATGGGCCAGTCCGGATTGCCGGAGCCCAGTATTCACTGTTATTTACACTTGAGATTGTTATTTCGGATTTCCATGAGATTTCTGGATTTGGAGAAACTGCAAGGATTTATAAAACGTATTATCGTTTTTAAAGATACAAAAGTGCGGTTTTCTCCTGATATGATTTGATATATGTCCACATGATTTTTCTCGGCTCTTGAGCGATATCATACGCCCAATTCGAGGAGGAAGAGGAACCGTATGTGGGTGCATGGTGGACCCGGTGTGGTATCCCAGGGCGAGAAGGTCGCAGATGATGGCGTTGAGCTTGAGACAGGGGAGCACTACTGACCGATGATTTTATTGGGATGCGCCGGATATCCGGAGGATACCGACGTGGTCTTTTATTTGAGCATTTGGGCCAGTCCGGATAGCTGGAGCCCTAGATATTGATATTTGATGATACAGGGTAGTCCGGATAGCCGGAGCCTGAGATATTGAGATATTGAGATTTATATTTTGTTTCGATGCTTGACACTGATTCTATGTTGATTTCATTGATGATACCTCGATTTAAATATACAGAAATCACACTAAATTAAGAAAACAGTTTTTCATTCATGATTTATTCTGTTTTCATTATATTGCATTCATACCTCATATTTATGATATATTGCTACATGAGGCACTGACACGAGCACATAGGATTACACTTATGCATAGATGTTTACCCTTGCCGTTATAATATTCTTCAGGCCATATTATTGTTATTTGAGAATATTATGATCGTATGACCTAGGATTGAGTCATACATATGATTTCTGCTCTGTGATGTTTTCTACTCACGAGTTGGCAACTCACCCCCGTTATGCCACAGTTCCTTATAGGTTTTGCCATACAGGTTTCATTGCGGCTTTCTGGCACACTGCGTCCATTCCGGGTGATTGCTTTGGTAGGTGGGTTCACTCGCATCGTGACCACCATTGTACCTTTTATTTATATTCAGTTGTATCTAGTAACTCCATCAACCAGACCTGTATTTATTTATAGACTTAGAAGACCAGTGTTTATTATTTCGATCATAGAGTTGCGCTTGTATTATTATGGTTTTCTGGTGGTTATTGGTTTTCTTTTGAGTTTTGATCCTCGCCCTTTGGCGTTGTATACTATATTGCTTGCGTGGTTTTGATCGACAATTGGCGAAGAGCTAGCTCCCGCTTGGGGATGCCTTTATGTATATTATTCATGTTTGTACCCGTTTGGGGCCAGTATTTACAAAGGAGACTCTGCTGAAATTTTCGGGAAAATATGATAATGCTTTTAAATGTTTAATACCATTTATCTTATTAAAACCACTTGCCTTAAAACAAGTTTTACTTCACTTCTTCTTTTACATGGTTTAGATTTCTGGGATTTTGGCTTACTTGAATTAGATGGGGTCCTGTAGACATCATATGATTCAAGAGCCAATCACGTGCCATTTTGGGTCGTGTTAACAATTTGGGATCCTAACAACCTATATGAGAAGGAGGGTACAGACCTAACTTCTCTTACGACTTATCAATCATGATTCATAACATTTTATATCCCTATATGCCTATGTCCCCGGGTCACATCCATAACAACCTCATATCAGGAGACCGGCAAAGGTATCAATCCTCTCTTATTGACTCACATCCGAATACCAACATATCAATCATGTCGTCATATCTCATCAAGTCAATTTTATATACACATCCTACCTTATACATCAAATGTCCTGCTACTCTAAAACTCATACCTATTCTAGTGCAACGACATATCTAAAAGTCATGATTCTTTTTAATTTTCATAACCCTAAGCTTTCATCTCATATCATCTCTAACTATCTTTTTAACCATATCCCTAGTTTCCTAATCTAGTTTTCTATGACCGTATCCTATAGATCGATTTCCATTTAATAATTTGCGGGGGTGCTATACGCCATCCACCCGACTTCCCCCGTAGATATAGATCTACTCACCTTGATTCTTACTCGCCGAAGTCGATGACGCCATGCTCCGTCGCCTCGGAATCCACACGAAGGTACCTACAATAATACACAATCGAAATCACTATTAACATCAAGTCCGGAAAACCAATACGTCACGCGGTGCGCTCATAGGTTAGAACCAATAGTCTACGCATGCAAAACAATCAAACAACCCTTATTGTTGACGTACAAATGCCCAACAACCAAATACAAATCCAAATACCAAATCCCATGTTTACAAATCACGAATACCAAATTCAGCAACGAAGGAAATCACTCCCAGATTTCACTTTAGGCCAAACTAGAATATTTTGCACATTGGGTTGCTTTAGATATCACAAAACAAGGCTACCCACCAAAAATCCCTAGATTCCACTCTGGTGTGTCTGCAATTTGCGGCCACAAGGAATATATTTGCGGCCAGGAAGTTGAACTGGGGTCTCGGGTCTTGGGGTTTGCTTCTAGGTCACCTGCTCCTCTCTCTGTAATGGCAACTTATTTTATAGGTCTCTCGGGTCACAGCAAATCACTAATTGTCATCACAAATTCTACAATTTCCGATATCGGCAGATTTCAAAGTTTGCATTTTGGGGTTTGGTCTCTGGTCCAGGTCAAGAATTCTAACACTAAGGCCTAGTAACAGCCACCACTCATCACCATAACACAACTCAAACCCTAATCCTTCTCTTGAAATTTCCAAAATCACTAATCATCACTAAACAAATTCTAAACTGAAATAGAAACTAAAACAACTAAATTACTAAGCTATTGGTGTAGGAGATACCTCATTTGGGCAACTCAAGAAAAACCCTAGCTTGTCCAAAGTCTCCAAAATCCAATTTTGATGGGTCCATTGTGTTGAGGGTGAGGAGGGGATCAACTTTAATGAAGAGGTGGTAGGGTTTTGATGAAGATTTGGAGATGAAATCTTGGGGTAGAGGTAGAGGGAAGCTTTAGGATGAAGGAGGTAAAGAAAATAATAGGGTGAGGAAATGGGGCTGCCCCCCGTCTCTCTCTCTCACACATTTATTCTCACTCTCTTACCCTCATTCTCTCTTTTATACTCACCTTTCAATTATAACCTTTTCTCTTTTCTTTTCTTTTTCATTAAACCAAATATCAATAACACAAATAGGAACAACATTGAACCAAAATGCAACATGACATGGAGCACTAGCCATGGAAAACTGTAGAAACACGGATTTGGCCTAATCGCGATTAGCAGTGCACTAATCGGGTTTTATCCAAACTGCATATAATAAATTTTGAAAATGCCAAATCCGATAAATATATTTTTAAATGAATAAATCATTTTAATCTCCAATTATTTCATAATTTTTGGTATATATTTATACCATTTTACGAAAACCCCGATTTCGCAAATCGGGTAGTTTTCGCGAAATATATTATTTTAATATTAAATTTCACAAATAATATTTTATATTTTCTGAAATGTTATACTGGCAGTGGGTTTAACTTCAAGAACGTCAGCGACACTAGCTGTACGGAATGGCTACCCATGTATTTGTCGATAAGAAGGTCGACGAGGAAACTCATCCATACCCCTACTGAGCCTGTCTGTGGCAATCTCCGTACAGTCCGGTCTGTTCATCTAAGAGTGTCGCATATCTAGTCTAGGGGGACGGTAAACGTCAGACACCTAATAGCGGTATAAGTCGTGTTAGAGTACAGTCCAAAACACCATGAGAAACTACTGGAGTACCTACCAGTAAATCTCGCTTGCCCTGGCCAGGGACTTTGTGTAATGGCGTTTCGAACACAGCGTGACATCAACCCCCAATATTGGGAGAGACGAATCCTATCTAACCGCCACTGCCTCCAAGTGCTTCGGGACTGCACCCAACTACTACCTGTTTGCACGACTCAATAGAGCCCTGGTATGGTAGTAATCTAAGAACAGTGGGAACACACTTGAGGCGAAGTAGCAGTGTCAAGTCAACGGACTAAGCTGTATTCATGTCACCTGGGAACTGCTACCTGACGATAGGTATAGTTCTAACCAGCAGTACACCACGAGTCCGTCCAGTGTAACTCATAACCCAATTAGCACCTGCATACTATCTCCAGTACGACGTACTGATGGCTGTATGACAGACCATCTCCTCTGCTGGGATGAGAAGCGTATACACTAGTCTACTCTGGAGTATCGATGCCCTGTCTCGATAATCCTACAACTTGGGACCTGTATAAGGATGTGCTTATAGACTACCCAGCCCCCACTAGTGTGACTGCCATCACAACGCTGGTAGTCAAGCAAAGATCCTAAGGGCTCTATCAATATGTATTAGCGATACATCAAAAGACACATATACACATATTAAGATAGATACAAACCAAGTAGCATACTACTATATCGAGCAAGACTGTCATAAATCCATGTATATATCCCAAGCTTCCAAGATGTAATATACAAACTAGTACTATATAATAATGGCTTCTAGGGCATATCACACTAACATAAGTCCCATACACCCATGAAGCATGTGGCATCAAGCATGACACAAAAAAATGTACATTAATATATATCACATATATACTATATGCACACAAGTGAGAAAAATAAATGTTTAAGTGAGATAATATTAGTTAATGTAAATCAATATATCAAATATATAATTATACATTAAATTATTAAATCAACAGTTGATTTAATAATCCGGCTATATCACATACAACCGGCTAATATAAAATGTAACAACCTATCGAATTAACACTTGATCCGATAACCGGCTATATCACATATAACCGTCCGATATCACATATCGCGAGAATAGAATACGGTATCACATACACGTATTAATCTCGGTCTCGCACATATCACATATTTTCTCCTACTTCGTTTCGCATGAGCCAGAAAACCTCTGTGTAGGACTCTAAAGACTCGTCAATACGCCAGCAGTAGGTGGTGATCATCTCAGACACCCACAAGTCACAAGCGGTCTTCTAAACGTAACGGCCACCCGAGTATTGAGCGATAAGAAGATCAACAAGCAAGCCTGCTCATACTCCTGCGAATCCAATCAGTAACACTACCGTACAGTCCGGTCTCTTTGTCTGATATGTCGCATATCATAGCCTGGGGGTGGTTTAACGTCAGACCCCAATAGCCTGATAAGTCATACCGATGCAAGGTCTATAACGGTTCAAGAAACTACTGATAAATCTTACCAGTAGATCTCAGCAACCTTGGCCAGGGATTTCCTGTTATGGCCAATCAAGTATAGTGCAACATCAACCTTCAATACCGGGAGAGACGAAATCCCCTCCTATCGCTCATTGCCTCCATGTGACTCGGGACTGTACCCAAAATCCACCGTTTTGCACGATCTCTTGAACGTGGTAAGGTGGAAATCAAAGAACAGTGGGAATCACACAAGACTCTATGACGATCTCGGGTCGACAGACTAAGCTGTACTAGTGTCACCAGAGAACTGCTATCTGACGATAGGTATAATACCATCTAGGAGTTCTCGGCGAGTCTGTCCAGTTTACCCAGTCTCCACTGCGCACCCGTATACCTTCTCTAATGTCAAACACGAATGGATGTGGGATCATCTATCGCCAATCATATGGGTTGAGAAGCGTATACGCTAGATTACTCTGGAATATCGATGCCTCGTCTCGATACTCCCACGACTAGGAAAATTTGAAGGATGTACTTACCGACTACCCTGTCCACACTAGTATGATCTGCATCATAATCTTGGTAGTCAAGTACACATCCTAAGGGCTTTATCAACATGTAATAGAGAGACAATAAGTGTACATGTTAAGATAAAGTGCAACCAGATAGCAAGAAAGTCCTCCCTATATATGTCCAAGCATCCACTATAATATACATCGTATGTACAGTAATGGCCTCTACGGCATACATATAACTAACAGTATATTCAGTATTTCGGGGTGAGCGTCCGACATGTGGACTATCGTCTTTGCCAGTTTATATATTATTTGTTTGGGGCACGACCGGGTTTAGGTCGATGTCACCCTTGTACATATTATTTTCTTTTCTGTTCTAGGATTACCCCAAGGTGGAGTGTGTTGGCTATAGTGCCCTGAAGTCAATTATTGGATCGCAGGCACGTGATTGCAATGATTGAGAGAGGACCTATACCGGTAGGACAGTCTTACTCGAGATGATAGTATGCTATCTGGTTTATATTTATCATCGTGTACATGCATCAGGTGACATTACAGATCACTATTACATATTTATAGAGCCCATAAGATTCTTGCTTGACCACCAGCAGTATGATGGCGATCATATACGTGAGAGTTGGGTGGTCTATAAACACATCCTTAAAGTGTTCGTAGTCGTGGGAGTTTCTAGACTGGGCATCGATACTCCGAGAGTAGACTAGTGTATACCGATCGAGACCCCGACGAGGGGAGGTGGCCGGTCTCACAAGCCATTGGTGATAGTTGGTTCAACTAAGATGTATATAGGTGCTCATTGGGTTATGAGTACACCGGACGGACTCGCCGGGAACATGCTAGTTGGTATTATACCTATTGTCAGATAGCAGTTCCCTGGTGATATGTGTACGGGTTAGTCTATCGACCTGAGATCGTCATTTGTCTCGTGTGAGTTCCCACTGTGCTTTGATTACTACCCTACCACGGCTCAAAGAAGTCGTGCAAATAGGTTTTAGTTGGGTACATTCCTGAGCCATATGGAGGCAGTGAGCGGATCGTCAGGCGATTCGTCTCTCCCGGTATTGGGGGTTGATATCGCGCTGAGTTTGGAGAGCCATTACACAAAGTCCCTGGCCAGGGCAAGTGAGATTTAATGGTACATATTCTAGTAGTTTCTTAGGGTGATCTGGCCTACACACTGACACGAATTATACCGCTATTACGGGTTTGACGTTTACCATCCCCCTAAGCCCGATATGCGATACTCATATACGAACGAACCGGACTCTACGGATATTGTCACTATCAGGCTCAGTAGGGTTTCAGGATGAGTTCGCTCGTCGGCCTCCCTTTCGCTCAATACCTGGGAAGCCGTTACGTACAGCTAGTATCACTGACGTGCTTGTGGTTAAACCCACCGCCAGTGTATTGACGAGTCTTTAGAGTCCCACACGTTGTAGAGGTCGTATGGTTTTATGGCAGGGTTCGATCATATTTGTGCACTTGTGCACGGATCATGATCGGATGGATAATACTAATGGGCTTCGGTTTAAGCCGGATCCTAGTATTATATTGTTGGATTATTTTCGTCTTGTTGTATTCATTTTAAGTCGAAATACGGATGCATGTATGTATATACAGATAAGAGGTATTCTTGTAATCCATTATGAGTTTATTTTGAAGTTGCCATTTCTTTTTCATTAAACATTTTAGTTAATGTTTATTATGTGTAAATTGAGTGGATTTAAGTTTTAGTTTGTGAGTGTGAGTGTGAGTTTTGATTTTGTGCATCGATGGTGCATGTGCTCACTTGTGGCTCTTGGTATGGAGTCTTGTGTGCATTGATGGTTCTTGAGGCAAGTAGTAGATATTTTGTGCTATTGCTTTTCTTCACTTGCTCATATTAATCATAATAACAACACTCACAACTCACTCAAGGAAAAAGAACAGACTCTTTTTCTTCATTAAGTTTTTTTTTGTGCCAAAACTTGAGCTAACTCATTTTCTTCACTTGGCAACTTCTTCACCTCCACCCATACCCTCTCATGTGTTGAGAATAATTGGGTGTATTGAGAAAAAGTATTCACACACACTCTACTTCATCTTGGGCATCTAGGTTAGCAAACTTGATGTCCGAGTGTCTTCGGTTTTGAGGCGGGAGCCCGTATAAAGAATCCTCGACGTGGATCCTATTCGACGAGGGAGACCGGAGAGCGAACTCGTTCGAGGTAGCCGCAACAAGCTTAAGATAGAGATTGAAGACCGAAGGACATGAATCGATCGGTATAATCTTTTACACCACTTTACAGTTAACTAGTATAGGGTTAATGGAACGATCCGTCGTTTAGGGTTCCGTTAGCGCCAATTGATAAAAGATTTTGTTCCGCATTTGGCCACGGAAAGATGGCCGGGGCGCTGGCGTAGCCTTACATGGTATCATAGCCAACCCATTAACCGCATACTAGTTGGTTTAGACGATATTAAAGTATCGAAACCGAAACAACCCCAAACAATACCCGATGCATTCCAGTTTCTGTCAATATTTTACGAGTCTTCTAAAAATATTTTAGCACCTGCAGAAGACTACTAACATGAACACTAGAGTACACACCAAGTACGAGCCACTTCGAACCAATTTGGGCCGAGAAAATTCACCATAAAACCGAGCCAGCCAGCCAAGAAAGAGCTTCTGGATTTCGTATTTGGGGTGTGGTTTAGACTCTGGAATGTTGGTTCAGTGGTATTGCTAGTTTAGCCCAGTTTTGATATGGTTTTATCTAGGTGTTTGGTGTCTATTCGGGGTTATTTTGAAGTCGATATTTCTAACATTTACATTACATTTCTATCTGCGACTGTGAATGTCATTAGAGCAGTACAACTTGTCTAATTTCTATAGTTCTTTTAGACGGGTTTGCAAACGTGACATTCACGTTGATGTTCTATGTTGTGCTGTGTTGTTGCGGATTCGTCGTGGTGTATAGCTTGGCTCCAATTTTAGTACAGTTTAGTTTTATTTATACATTTGATATCGCGGGGTGAGCGTCCGACTTATGGACTGCCTTCACTTCCTGTTTGTATATTATTCTTTTGGGGCACGACCGGGATGAGGTCGATGTCACCGTGTACATATTTTCTGTTCTGTACTAGGATTAACCCGTGATGGAGTGCACGGGTAGCCAGGTTCTGGAGGGCAACGGGTCTGCATCTCATGGCGTTGAGAATGAGGGGGCCTCACTCTAGAATTGGCGGGCTATTCACCGCACTCGTACCACCCTGTGCAATGATAGTAGAATGTCGGGTTTCACGTGTGTATAGGTTGACCCAAGGAGGGGTGCCCAAGTTATCGGATTCCGTGAAGTGCAGGGTGGCCCATTCACTTTGATGAAGGGGGCTGCTACGCTTCTGGTTTTGGCGGGTAATTTGCCATGCTCATAGGGGTCTAGGTTTTCATTGCACAGGCTATCCACACGACCAGGGGAATGTCGGGTTTCACTTGTGGCTCAAAGAAAACCCGGGGCTCCCAGATTATCTGTATTGTTCTGTGATGCTTATTGATTATTTGTGATGTTGCATCTTTCACGCTTGGAGCGATTATTCTATATTGTTATATATATAATGTTAGTTGTATATATGCCCTAGAGGCCATTGTTGTACATATGATGTATATTATAGTGGATGCTTGGATATATATAGAGAGGACTTTCTTGCTCGAAATGATAGTATGCTATCCGGTTTTACTTTGTCTTAACATGTTGAGTTGTATTGGTTTACAGTCTTGCTCTCACATGTTGATAAAGCCCTTAGGATATGTACTTGTGTCACGCCCCGAAAGTACGGAACATGACCGCCACTTAAACTACGAAACGTCTCGAGGCGTACGTAATCTAAGTAAGCCGAAAACCCAGAAATCCAAACCAAAAAAAAGTAGTAGAGTGAAGGAAAACCAATTTAAAATCAAGTAGTTTTAATAGCATAAGCCGAGTTATGCGGTTTTAAAAAAAACATCAAGTATTTCCTGAAAATTTCGGCAGAGTCTCCTTTTTAAATACTGGCTCCCAAACGGGATACAACATGAATAGTATACGAAATCAATAAAAAGGCATCCCCAAGCGGGAGCTAGCTCTTCGTCAATCGACGGTCACAACCACACAAGCAATATAATATACAACGCCAAGGGCGAGGATCAAAACTCAAAAGGAAACTCAAAACCACAAGAAATCCACAGAAATATAACGCGCGGCTCTAAGGTCGAAAAAAATAACATCACTGGTCTCTATCTCAAAATAAATACATGTTTGGTTGATGGAACTTCTAGATACAACTGAATAATAATATACAAGGTATAATGATGGGTACGATACAAATAAACCCACCTACTAGCAAGTCACCCGAACGAAACTGTACCCGCAAAGCCGTAAAGAAACCTGTACGGCGAAACCTGCAAGAAACTGGGGCACAACGGGGGTGAGTTGCCAACTCGTGAATAGAAAAACATCTACGAATATAAAGCGCATGTATGACACAATCCTAGGTCATACGATCAATATATATAATCCTCAAATAAAACCAGCAGTCTATAACAATGACTCGGGTAAATATCTAACCTGAGTATAATCTCATGTGCCCATGTCAGTGCCTCAGGTAGCAATATATCATGAATGAGGTATGAATGCATGAAAACAGATTACATGTAAATGAAGAAACTGTTTTCATAATTTAGTGAGATTTCCTTTGTATTTTTAAAATGAGATATCATAAATGAAATCAGCATCAACAGTGTCTAGCATCGACACAAAACATAAATCTCAAAGTCTTGAAACCTCAGGCTCCGGCTATCCGGACTGGCCTGTATCATCAAATCTCAGTACCTCAATATCTCGAAATCTCAATGTCTCAATCTCAGTATCTAGGGCGCCGTCTGTCCAGACCGGCCCCTACCATCCATCTCAAGACCACGACGGTATCCTCCGGATATCCGACGCGTCGGGTAATATCACCGGTCGGTAGTGCTCCCCTGCCAGGCTCAACGTCAACAACACGGTCTTCTCGCCCCGGGGTACCGCATCGGGCCCACCATGTACCCGAAACGGTTCAGCCAACTCCTCGAATCGGGTCTCGAAATCCATCAGCAAACTCATGGTGGACGACTCATACATCATGGGAAAACCGCATTTTTACTTAAAAAGAGAGAAAGCAGTTTATATATGTTTTGCGGTTTTCCTCCAAATCCAGAAAATATCATGGAAATCCGAATCATCAATAGCATGTAAAACCATGAATATAAGCATGAGAATGAATAACAGTATGCATGAAGCGACAAGTAATAACTACAATATGTAAGCTGGCATATAAGGTATGTATACTAATATTATGTCAAACAACTGGCAATCAAGCTAATTTAAGCAATAATATTTTTTAAGGTGTACGTGACATGGGAATTACCGATGAAGATGTGTGTGAGCCGGCAAGTAAGTGTATGTGGTACATACGCATCATCGGTAATGGTGCCGGTGTCCTAACAGCATAATGTCAACAATGCAATATGAAATAACAATGTAAATATGCGATGCGGAGCGAGCAACCAAAATGAGCGGGAGCTAAATATTAAACAATGGTGCCATTTGAAATAACACGAATCGCGGGGTTTTGAAAATAGGGCTACGGTGGTTTTTGAGAAAGGATACGTCTTTTGAAATATCCGTAGATCCCTTGACCTGTCTTTTAAAATACCCACGATCCGCTAGTTTTGAAATAGGTAGGAGTCTAATCTAATCTAACAACTACACTAAACTATACGGCTGAACTAACAAGCTGAACTACAGGTAAGGAAACCGCCTATCATCTGAGTCGATACATATACATACCTGTATATATACAGTCGGTGATCCCGCCTCAATAATACCATATCCGATACCATATCTATAAGCAGGGATCCCAAGTCAAGAGTGCGGATCAATCATCAATATAACTCGTACGTAAATCCGTCGTACGACATCCCAAATCTGGGTACGGGTCAATATCACATTCATCATACTATTCACCTGGTATCCTCTTTATCAAATATCATGATCGGGGTACTGATCTACGTCTAGTACAATACTGATACCGCCTAAGTATGCATGCACGTGTGTGAAACACTACGTCAAGACCCGTTACAACGTCATGTCGTATCTCAAATACGAACCCTGCTATATCACCGATCCCACGGCCTCAAATCAAATCTCATCGACTCATCTTAAATCCCAAGTATATCCTCATTATCCATGCATGTGTATATGAATGTACATATGCATAGTCCCATACCCACGCATATATACATATATACACATCCCAATCGGCGCACAAGAAAGTAATATATGCAAGTCTGTGTGTGCGTATGTGGGTATAACAACTACTCTAGGGTTTCGCAACTAACCCAAAGCTAATCCATGAACACATAATTATAACATGAATAAACATTCTCGTATCATAAAACACCTATATAAACATATATATATGAGCTACACTACGGACTGCGGGGGTGCTATACGCCATCCACCCGACTTCTCCCCGTAGATATAAATCTACTCACCTGGTCCTCGCTAGCCGGTGCCGACGTCGCCACCCGTTTTCTTGTCGTCTCGAAGTCCACATGGGTTACCTACATAACATAACGTACCGCATCGCATTAAAATCCGACTCATGACCAAAACGACACACGAATCCCGCATAGGTCAATAC
This sequence comes from Agapanthus africanus, assembly GCA_030015575.1. Lineage (NCBI taxonomy): Eukaryota > Viridiplantae > Streptophyta > Magnoliopsida > Asparagales > Amaryllidaceae > Agapanthus > Agapanthus africanus. Next base: position 320,978,381 of record JASDDO010000031.1, on the reverse strand, counting down.
CTATGGTTGCTTTCACAAATCAACCCAAAAACCCTCGACGTCGGCGTACAAACGCCAAACCATCGAGAAAAACCCAAACACACTCATTTGCACAATCACAAGTACTAATTATGATATAAAATAGCTTAAAATTCACAAAAACCCCAAACTCACTTTAAAAGCCATTTTTTCGAAAATCTAGCAAGCAAAAATTACCCGTTTTAGTACAAAACTCGACGTTTAAACAAATCTAGCGGCCACAATACTTATTAAATATCTTAAATAAGTCATAAAAACAATTCCCATAATTTAATCTCATTAATTTCCATAAACCTTAAAATTCTAGTTCACAAAATACCTAAATTTTAACAATTTCGAATGAAAATGCACAAAACAACAACTACGCTTGGTTTTGCATGATCCAAAGGCATTAAACGACTCATTATAATATTACTAATGACATGAAACCATAATTATATTTTAATCTAAAGCATTTAACAATTTTCCAAAAATCCTAGTTAGCAAAATAGCTTAATTAGTAAAATTGTAAAATAACAATTAACAAACTAGTTACTAGGTAAGATTTTACATTCCATAATATGTTAATCTTCATATTAAAACCATAATAAATTTATAAAAACCCTAACTAGATTTTAAATTTCACATTTTCTTTAATTTCTAAAAACCTAGTCTAGATAAAAAGGCTTAATTTGGACATTTTACATATAACAATTACATATTAGCAACTAGGTTAATTTTTTCTATGGCTTAGCATGATAATTACACCATTAAACCATGATCAATAATAAAAAACCCCACTTGGTAACAATTTCCCTTTTCTTGAATTTCAAGTTTGAAACTAGAACCCAAATTAAACATCAAAATTAGATAAATTGAAGTAATTAGCAACTCATTTAACATGGGGTTAGGATTATACCTCCAAGATCATGAGATCCCACATGCAACATGTCTCCAAAATGCTAACTTTTCACTAAGATCTATAATATAATAGCCAAGGAATAATGGGTAGGGGTTAGATTTGGATTTTGTGGGATTTAATTTGGATTTTTGAAGCATGTATGATGATTTTTTGAGATAGAATTGAGGGAGGAAGTTGGGGGGCTGATGCTGCAGGAGGGTGAGGGAGGGCTCGGCCACATATAGGAGATGGGGAGAGAGAGAGAGAGGTGTTGTAAAGTCAACTAAAGCCCATACATCTTTCTTCTTCTCATTTCTTTTTTATTCCATTTTAAAAGTAGTGAAAAATGAGGTGATTGGAGAGAGAAAGAGAGAGAGGGCTGTCAAAAAGGGGGGCCGGCCACATGGTGGGGAGGAGAGAGGGTGTGTGTGTGTGAAGCAATGAACACCAAACACCAATTCAATATGCACCAAAACCCTTTTATTTTCACAAAATAAGCTTTTTTCTTCAATATTTTCTAAAACCGATTAACAGCTTCATTTCCATTCAAAAACCATATGTTAAAATTTTGTTTAATGTGTTATGATGCACAAAATTTGTTTCAACTCATTCCAATTTGTAATTTTCCCTAATTAAATGTATTAGGGACGGCTTAAAATAATATTAAAATAATTAATTTCGGAAAATTTTTCAAAAAATTTGAAATTTCACCAGTGACTCAATAAACACTAAACACTAGAAATTACATAGCTAGAATATGTATATTTAATTTTATAATAAAGATATTTGTATTTTGACTTTTTACAGAAAACCCCCTTATTTTGCCGATTTTCCAAAATTTCACCGAAATAATTTTCAAAACGTTACAATCTTCCCCCTTAAAGAAATTCGGTCCCCGAATTTAAATTAAAACTCCCCCCCAAATACTAAAATATTTCAGCCAAAACCATCAAATCGTCGGGGCTCCGAAATCCTAAATACATAAACGCATCATAGCGCAATGCATGCGCATGAGTAATGAGTAGATAACTCGAAATCAAAACTCCATCAAGAATCCCGCAATCATCGGAGTCAAGGTGAAGACACGAATGCCAAATTTCAAGCAAGACCGATATGCTATAAATCGGAACTATACATGTAAATATCAGGAGGAAATGCATGCCAAATCCTTTAAGTTGCTGTGCAATGTACATAACACTGCACAGTGGCGGACGTCTATCATAAGAAAATAACTATATACATATATACCTTTGTTTGAAATGTACGTTCCGCCATTTTGGGAAACAATTTAGAAGGGTTTTCCTTGTTTTAAACGTTTCGCATCATATCAGACACGTAGATAAATACTAAGACTATAGCTCGCTTTTTGGAATTCCCTTCAATAGCTATCAATGCATGCAAAATACATTCAGGTACTGTCCTCTGACTAGTCCTGCTTAGTACGAAAACACATTTCAATTATCAAAAAAAACGTACTGCTCTATAAGAAATCAATCCCAAAATACGCGTATGAATACTACGTGCGTCTGGTGCGCATGACAATCAAAATCCATATACGTGCTATACAAGTGCACAGAAACAAGATCTAAGTGCATCGGGTGTGCACAAAGCATCTGTCGTAGGCAACGTGTGTGCCTGACAGCAAAATCAGATGCATCTGACATGCACGAAGAATCTCGATTTAGTGCATCTGGTGTGCACCAAAATCGCACCTCAAGACATACGCCCAACATGCGCGAAAATCCAAATTAGGTGCAACCATCGTGCACGAAATCATGAAATCCAATATCAAGCGCCGAATATGCGCAAAATCAAATCAGGTGCACAAAACAAATATCGAGTATCACAATCGAAATCGAAGTCCAGTGCATCTAAGTGCACAAAAGGCGTATCACTGCACTGCAAGAATATATAAACTATACAGAGTGCAGGAACCAAATCGTGTGCGTGCATACGCACAAAATCAACTCAAATGTCTAAAACCGTAAAATCACAAACATGTGAAACCAAAGCACGGAAACGATATCAAGTGCAACACTGTGCAAAGATCGTAAATCCTCAATCATCAAAATCAAATCATACGAATAAATCACCCAAACATCGAAATCAAGAATGGCGGAATAGTACCGCTCAAGCGCATCCTCTAAGAATCTCGGGCCAACTGTCACGGTTACTAGTGGGACGTCTCGTCGATGATCATGAACTCTGGCCTGCTGGTGTGCGTAACAATGACCACTCCTGGGTCAAGGTCTTCACTGTGAATTACCAATCTCTCGGTCCATCGGCTCATCGGCCCTATCATGTGTGCTAACGGGGATGATTCCGTTATGGCACTTCTCTGGTCATCTCTCGGTCAATCATCGCGACCACTCGTAAGACAGCATATCACTAGCGTCGGCCTCTGGCTCTCTGAATGTACGTAACACATCTGATCCTAGGTGCAAGTATCATTGCAGTAGTGTCCTGGAAGGAATCCTGCTCACGGTCTCTTCCATGTCTCGTCTCTGCCAACTGTCCGGAAGTCATCGTCCTTTCCTATATCTGCATCTTGCTCTGGAACGACTGCATACTCATCGCGACTCCTTCTGGAAGGTAAATCCAAGTACAATGCCTCGGCATGCGTACCGCATCTCTGATGTCGGCTGAGTGGAATGTCGTCTCATCAAGATCTCGTACGAACCTCTTACTTCACTTTTCTCTAACGTCGACTGTTTCGGACTCGTCTCGTCGTGGCTGTATGGACTGAGCTCTAACGGCTATCCTTGTATCTGGAGTCTCCCAAGAATGCATCTCACCACCTAGCATCCGATTGAAGTCGAACCATTCGATCGATTCGTCGAAACCTCATAATCCCTCAAGAGCTCAACATCTTGATACAGTTTAATAGTATCGAATATATATACCACAGCATCGGTGGTCCAGCCGTAGAAGGGCAAACCCAAGCCTCACTAATGGAGCCGTGGAACTGCCGCAAACCCGAAGGTTCAAAGGCTTTCACACGGTCATTAAGTCGAGTTAGGGTTTCATTCTTCTAGAGGGTCCATGGAATTGCCTGCATGTCTTTCCGAATAATTTAAACTTGGAATAATCGGTTTCTGACAGTCAATCGTCTCTGTCGACTCTCAACGTCTCCACGTGAAGTCGTCTCTAGCTGGAATCAATCTATCTGATGACCTCGCATCGGGGTAGGCGAACGAACCACACGTCCTAGTCATTCATCCTCGGGTGACTAGCGACCTTCCATCATCTCTTAGTACAACTCGTACTGCAATAGCTCCAACATCTGGGGCGATATCTCGTCGTTCGCAGCAATAACTGGCTCACCCGTCTGCATGCTGAACAGTGCCTCAATCATCATGAATAAGGAATATACCCACGGTCATCAAAATCTGGTTGGCCTCTATCATTGGCTCGATCCTCTGGTACTGATCGGCACGTCCGAGAAATCTCGTAAAGGCGATCCGCCAAATGCTCGTGGCGCAAACACGCTGTAAAAAGACAAATCTCCACAATCGTGTGTCGCCGGAATTACGCCCTGGTCAGTCCTCGTTCGTGACGAGCTCGTGCTGACCGCAACTCTAGCCGTAGCTCTCTCTGCCCGTAATCGTGGCAGCAAAACCTTAACTGGTACCGATGAGGCTAGATCAGGAATGAATATAATACTGAACAAAGAAATGTACATCCTAAGGCTTCTTAAGTGGAGTAGTGTATCGTAAGTATGCCGTGGAACATACCCACGGTACGTCACTCTACTTTAGTTACCTATTCCATCAACCAAGGGTCATCCTACGCTCCGAAGGTAAAACCTAACGCTCTGATACCAACTTTGTCACGCCCCGAAAGTACGGAACATGACCGCCACTTAAACTACGAAACGTCTCGAGGCGTACGTAATCTAAGTAAGCCGAAAACCCAGAAATCCAAACCAAAAAAAAGTAGTAGAGTGAAGGAAAACCAATTTAAAATCAAGTAGTTTTAATAGCATAAGCCGAGTTATGCGGTTTTAAAAAAAACATCAAGTATTTCCTGAAAATTTCGGCAGAGTCTCCTTTGTAAATACTGGCTCCCAAACGGGATACAACATGAATAGTATACGAAATCAATAAAAAGGCATCCCCAAGCGGGAGCTATCTCTTCGTCAATCGACGGTCACAACCACACAAGCAATATAATATACAACGCCAAGGGCGAGGATCAAAACTGAAAAGGAAACTCAAAACCACAAGAAATCCACAGAAACATAACGCGCCGCTCTAAGGTCGAAAAAAATAACATCACTGGTCTCTATCTCAAAATAAATACATGTTTGGTTGATGGAACTTCTAGATACAACTGAATAATAATATACAAGGTATAATGATGGGTACGATACAAATAAACCCACCTACTAGCAAGTCACCTGAACGAAACTGTACCCGCAAAGCCGTAAAGAAACCTGTACGGCGAAACCTGCAAGAAACTGGGGCACAACGGGGGTGAGTTGCCAACTCGTGAATAGAAAAACATCTACGAATAGAAAGCGCATGTATGACACAATCCTAGGTCATACGATCAATATATATAATCCTCAAATAAAACCAGCAGTCTATAACAATGACTCGGGTAAATATCTAACCCGAGTATAATCTCATGTGCCCGTGTCAGTGCCTCAGGTAGCAATATATCATGAATGAGGTATGAATGCATGAAAACAGATTACATGTAAATGAAGAAACCGTTTTCATAATTTAGTGAGATTTCCTTTGTATTTTTAAAATGAGATATCATAAATGAAATCAGCATCAACAGTGTCTAGCATCGACACAAAACATAAATCTCAAAGTCTTGAAACCTCAGGCTCCGGCTATCCGGACTGGCCTGTATCATCAAATCTCAGTACCTCAATATCTCGAAATCTCAATGTCTCAATATCAGTATCTAGGGCGCCGTCAGTCCAGACCGGCCCCTACCATCCGTCTCAAGACCACGACGGTATCCTCCGGATATCCGACGCGTCGGGTAATATCACCGGTCGGTAGTGCTCCCCTGCCAGGCTCAACGTCAACAACACGGCCTTCTCGCTCCGGGGTACCGCATCGGGCCCACCATGTACCCGAAACGGTTCATCCAACTCCTCGAATCGGGTCTCGAAATCCATCAGCAAACTCATGGTGGACGACTCATACATCATGGGAAAACCGCATTTTTACTTAAAAAGAGAGAAAGCAGTTTATATATGTTTTGCGGTTTTCCTCCAAATCCAGAAAATATCATGGAAATCCGAATCATCAATATCATGTAAAACCATGAATATAAGCATGAGAATGAATAACAGTATGCATGAAGCGACAAGTAATAACTACAAGATCTAAGCTGGCATATAAGGTATGTACACTAATATTATGTCAAACTACTGGCTATCAAGCTAAGTTAAGCAATAATATTTTTTAAGGTGTACGTGACATGGCAATTGCCGATGAAGATTTGTGTGAGCCGGCAAGTAAGTGTATGTGGTACATACGCATCATCGGTAATGGTGCCGGTGTCCTAACAGCATAATGTCAACAATGCAATATGAAATAACAATGTAAATATGCGATGCGGAGCGAGCAACCAAAATGAGCGGGAGCTAAATATTAAACAGTGGTGCCATTTGAAATAACACGAATCGCGGGGTTTTGAAAATAGGGCTACGGTGGCTTTTGAGAAAGGATACGTCTTTTGAAATATCCGTAGATCCCTTGACCTGTCTTTTAAAATACCCACGATCCGGTAGTTTTGAAATAGGTAGGAGTCTAATCTAATCTAACAACTACACTAAACTATACGGCTGAACTAACAAGCTGAACTACAGGTAAGGAAACCGCCTATCATCTGAGTCGATACATATACATACCTGTATGTATACAGTCGGTGATACCGCCTCAATAATACCATATCCGATACCATATCTATAAGCAGGCATCCCAAGTCAAGAGTGCGGATCAATCATCAATATAACTCGTACGTAAATCCGTCGTACGGCATCCCAAATCTGGGTACGGGTCAATATCACATTCATCATACTATTCACCTGGTATCCTCTTTATCAAATATCATGATTGGGGTACTGATCTACATCTATTACAATACTGATACCGCCTAAGTATGCATGCACGTGTGTGAAACACTACGTCAAGACCCGTTACAACGTCATGTCGTATCTCAAATACGAACCCTGCTATATCACCGATCCCAGGGCCTCAAATCAAATCTCATCGACTCATCTTAAATCCCAAGTACATCCTCATTATCCATGCATGTGTATATGAATGTACATATGCATAGTCCCATACCCACGCATATATACATATATACGCATCCCAATCGGCGCACAAGAAAGTAATGTATGCAAGTCTGTGTGTGCGTATGTGGGTATAACAACTACTCTAGGGTTTCGCAACTAACCCAAAGCTAATCCATGAACACATAATTATAACATGAATAGACATTCTCGTATCATAAAACACCTATATAAACATATATATATGAGCTACACTACTGACTGCGTGGGTGCTATACGCCATCCACCCGACTTCTCCCCGTAGATATAAATCTACTCACCTGGTCCTCGCTAGCCAGTGCCGACGTCGCCACCCGTTTGCTTGTCGTCTCGAAGTCCACATGGGTTACTTACATAACATAACGTACCGCATCGCATTAAAATCCGACTCATGACCAAAACGACACACGAATCCCGCATAGGTCAATACCTATGGTTGCTTTCACAAATCAACCCAAAAACCCTCGACGTCGGCGTACAAACGCCAAACCATCGAGAAAAACCCAAACACACTCATTTGCACAATCACAAGTACTAATTATGATATAAAATAGCTTAAAATTCACAAAAACCCCAAAGTCACTTTAAAAGCCATTTTTTCGAAAATCTAGCAAGCAAAAATTACCCGTTTTAGTACAAAACTCGACGTTTAAACAAATCTAGCGGCCATAATACTTATTAAATATCTTAAATAAGTCATAAAAACAATTCCCATAATTTAATCTCATTAATTTCCATAAACCTTAAAATTCTAGTTCACAAAATACCTAAATTTTAACAATTTCGAGTGAAAATGCACAAAACAACAACTACGCTTGGTTTTGCATGATCCAAAGGCATTAAACCACTCATTATAATATTACTAATGACATGAAACCATAATTATATTTTAATCTAAAGCATTTAACAATTTTCCAAAAATCCTAGTTAGCAAAATAGCTTAATTAGTAAAATTGTAAAATAACAATTAACAAACTAGTTACTAGGTAAGATTTACATGCCATAATATGTTAATCTTCATATTAAAACCATAATAAATTTATAAAAACCCTAACTAGATTTTAAATTTCACATTTTCATTAATTTCTAAAAACCTAGTCTAGATAAAAAGGCTTAATTTGGACATTTTACATCTAACAATTACATATTAGCAACTAGGTTAATTTTTTCTATGGCTTAGCATGATAATTACACCATTAAACCATGATCAATAATAAAAAACCCCACTTGGTAACAATTTCCCTTTTCTTGAATTTCAAGTTTGAAACTAGAACCCAAATTAAACATCAAAATTAGATAAATTGAAGTAATTAGCAACTCATTTAACATGGGGTTAGGATTATACCTCCAAGATCATGAGATCCCACATGCAACATGTCTCCAAAATGCTAACTTTTCACTAAGATCTATAATAGAATAGCCAAGGAATAATGGGTAGGGGTTAGATTTGGATTTTGTGGGATTTAATTTGGATTTTTGAAGCATTTATGATGATTTTTTGAGATAGAATTGAGGGAGGAAGTTGGGGGGCTGATGCTGCAGGAGGGTGAGGGAGGGCTCGGCCACATATAGGAGATGGGGAGAGAGAGAGAGAGGTGTTGTAAAGTCAACTAAAGCCCATACATCTTTCTTCTTCTCATTTCTTTTTTATTCCATTTTAAAAGTAGTGAAAAATGAGGTGATTGGAGAGAGAAAGAGAGAGAGGGCTGTCTAAAAGAGGGGCCGGCCACATGGTGGGGAGGAGAGAGGGTGTGTGTGTGTGAAGCAATGAACACCAAACACCAATTCAATATGCACCAAAACCCTTTTATTTTCACAAAATAAGCTTTTTTCTTCAATATTTTCTAAAACCGATTAACAGCTTCATTTCAATTCAAAAACCATATGTTAAAATTTTGTTTAATGTGTTATGATGCACAAAATTTGTTTCAACTCATTCCAATTTGTAATTTTCCCTAATTAAATGTATTAGGGACAGCTTAAAATAATATTAAAATAATTAATTTCGGAAAATTTTTCAAAAAATTTGAAATTTCACCAGTGACTCAATAAACACTAAATACTAGCAATTACATAGCTAGAATATGTATATTTAATTTTATAATAAAGATATTTGTATTTTGACTTTTTACAGAAAACCCCCTTATTTTGCCGATTTTCCAAAATTTCACCGAAATAATTTTCAAAACGTTACAACTTGATTACTAGGATTATGATGCAGTTCATACTAGTAAGGCATGGGTAGTCCAAGAGTACACCCTATAACTGTTCCATATCGAGGGTGTATCGAGACAGGGCATCGATACACTAGAGTAGACTAGCGTATACGCATCTTGACCCATATGATGGGTGATGGATAATCTCATATCCATCGGTGTTTGACATCAAAGATGGTATACGGGTGCTCAGTGGAGACTGGGTACACTGAACAGACTCGCCGAGAACTCCTAGATGGTATTATACCTATCGTCAGATAGCAGTTCTCTGGTGATACTGGTACAGGTTAGTCTGTAGATCCGTGATCATCATAGAGTCTTGTGTGATTTCTACTGTGTTTTTTCCACCTTACCACGTCCAAGGGGGCGTGCAAAACAGTGGCTTTTGGGTACAGTCCCGAATCACATGGAGGCAATGAGCGATAGGACGGGTTTCGTCTCTCCCGGTATTTGGAGTTGATGTTGCGTTGTGTTCGATTGGCTATAACTGGAAGTCCCTGGCCAGGGCTGATATGGAGTGCTACTGGTAAGAGTTATCAGAAGTTTTTTGACCCGTTATGAGCCTCACATCGACACGACTTATCGGTTTCTAAGGTCTGACGTTTACCACCCCTAGACTGGATATGCGACATATGAGACGAAGAGACCGGAATGTACGGTAGTGTTACTGATTAGCTCGACGGGAGTTTTGACAGCTTCGCCGGTTTTCTTCTGATCGCTCAATACCCGGGTGACCGTTGCGTTTAGCTGACCGCTTGTGGCTTATGGGTGTTTGATCTGATCATCACCCACTGCCGGCGTATTGATGAGTCTAAGAGTCCCACACGGGAGTTTCCTAGCTCAAGCGAAACGATGTGGTGTGCATATGAGATATGCGCGGGACCCGATTGAATGCGAGTATGTGATACCGTATGCTAATCGGGCGTTTTTCTATTGGTCAGGTCGTATGTGATATGACCGGTTTGTAAAATCAAGTGTTGATTTAACATTTGACTTTAAGTTTAATTCTTTATTTAAACCCTTTTCTTTGTTGAAGATGTATGCATGCATGTATGCACATGTTGATGTGCATGGGCACATACATGCATACATGGATAGTTATCATGATTAATGATACACTATATGGTGGCAATGAAAGACTCACATGGTAGTTAATATATATATATATATTTATTTTTGAGTTAAGTTTAAAGATAATTCACCCAGGGTTAATGTTTATCTTGCTTTGACTTTTTGACCATTCTTGACCTAACTTTTAACCATGAGTTAATTCTCTTTTGTCTATTTAACTCAATGTAAAATATCTAGATATTAATTAACCATGGTTTGAGGAGAGAAGGATTTAATATGATTATTTCATTCTCATCTCAATTTTGTTTTATTATTCGTCACAAAAGCTTTTGAGCTTGAGCTTAGCCATCATCTTCTTCTTCCTCCCTCTCTTGAGTTTTCATTTAAGGTGTTTGCTATACTTCTTCCATTGTTACATTTTAGAAACCGTTTCACGAATTTTCTGTTTTTAGGTAAAATAAATTGCGTTTTTCCGTAAAAACCTAGAGGTGATTTTTTTGCAGTATAGAATTCACTGCACCTAGTTTAGCTTGAATATTGCTAGTTTGCGGGTTTTTGTAGGCCATTGGTAATTTTTGTGCATTTTAATATTTTTCCTAATTAAAGTATTATTTTAAGCTCTAAATTGGGCACATTATTAGTGGTAATTACATTTTGGTTTGGGTTAATTACTATTAATGTGGATCTATGCTATGTTAATCACTAGATTTTGTTTTTAACCTTCTCACCTAAATATCTAGATATTTGTGGGTAATTATGTGTTTTTTTCTAAATAAAGAAAAGAATAGAAAAGGTGGCATAATTGCATTAATGGGCATTTATTATTTTTTTTGCTAGAACTTTCTTCACTTTTGTACAAAACACCCCCGCCCCACTCATTTGGCCGAGCCCCCTAGTCTTCCCACTTCAATTGCTTCACTCATTTGATCATCTTCAAGCTCTCTAATTTCATCAAAATCCTTGAATAAATCCACAAAACTGTTAAACAAAGCATAACCCTTTATTCTACATCATTAATCTAGCTTGGATCTTCAATCAAGTGAGGATTTTTGGAGGCTTAACTTTGGGTTTTTTTCGAGTTGCAAGTAGTGTTTCTTGTGTGGTATAAATCCTAACCCTAATGCTTAATTCTTGTTTTAATAGCTTAATCTCAATTTTAGATGTTAAATTAAAGCTTTAATTTGCATGTTTTGAAATTCAAGAAATGATTTTTGGATAATCAAGTTAGGTTTTGGTTAGTAAAAATGGTTAATTGATTAGTTAAGCTTGATGAAAAATTAACCTAGTTGCTAGTTTGTTAAATGATATTTCCTAATTGTATAATTAGCTAACTAGCAAACTAAGCTTTTACTAAATCTTAATTAAGTGAGACTAAAATTATAGTATTGGTATGAGTGGTTTAATCTTGCTAATTGGTGATGGTTGTAATTTCTAGTTTTGATAAAAACTTGTAGTTTGTGCTAAAAATGATATATGTTGCTTACAATATTTTCGGACAATTTTGGCGTGGGTTTCTTTTGACGTTGCGACGTTATTTATATTGATTCCACGCTTTATCTTGTGTTGTGAATGCACGATCGGTACGATCAGGGTTTAGGCTTGGTAGTTGTATCGCTTTATGTTTCTAGTTTGGGTCGTGCCGATGTCGTTCGTGTCTTTGTGTAGCTTTTGCTCTTGAGTTGGTTTCGTAGTGTCGCTACGCGCGTTAGCCACTAGACGAACACTTGAGAGTATGTTGGAGTTGGTGCGTCGGTCAAATGTAGTTTGTACGTATTATTGGTCGATTGCTAATATACACTTGTTATATTGTTATATGCTTTCAGGATCACAGGCGGGGACTTCGGACACTGCGAAGAAGGGAAAGCGAGTTGTTGGCTTTACTTTGCCAGGATTGTTCGTGAGTAGATTTAACATCTACATAGGGATCGCCTGCATGGCGTTATTCGTCTGGGCTAGATCAAAAGACATGACTATTAGTTAGAACTATACGGATATTGATTGTGCATGTATACCTTTGTTGCTTATCTCTTTTCCTTGCGTATGGACTTAACATTAATGAGACACAACACCATTATTGACGGTTCAGGTTTCACGAGCACTAATTGTATGCTACACAGACACACACCGTCAATAATTGCTATGACACGCACAACACCTATACATATGTGATATTGTATGGTTTAGGGATATTGAGACATGATCCTTATTTCCTTTTGCACATATGACATATAGCATACCTGTATACCTACATGCTTAAATATATGCCTTGACATGCTTACATGCTAGTTACCTATATACCCATGTGGTATTGTACCATTAGTGATATGTATATGCACATATGAGACATAGCTGCATGTACATGTTGCATACATACTTACAATTATACCTGGATGGTATTACATCATTACTGATTGGTAGATACATATACCTTGCTATACCTATATGTTTACATATATATCTGGCTATAGCTACATGTTCACCTTTATTTGATGTTATATGGATTTGGAGAACTTAGGAACCGCATGATATATATATATTAACTTGTTGCAGTAAAATAGCGGCTTTTCCTTTATATGCTCACATTACAGTTTTCTGTTGCATATATTATATTCATGGATTTTCGCTTTGAGTTATGGATTTTTCATGATGTTTTATGGATTTGAGGACCGTGGTTGTTTCATGAAATTATGCATTATTTGAAAAATCCGGTTTCTCTTGATATGATATTTCAGCATCCACCATGAGATCTATCTGTTCTGATATATATATATATATATATATATATATATATATATATACGCCATGCGACGAATAGAGGGGGTTGTATGCGGGTACATGGTGGGGCCCGGAGGTACCCCGGGGCAAGAATTTCGTGGAGTAGATGATGAGTTAGTGGGGGAACCATACCTACCGGTGACAGTACCTATGACTCGGCGGTTATCGTGGGGATACCGAACGGAGTGATGTACGTACGGATACGTCGAATTTCGAGTGTCAGAGCTAGGCATTCGAGTTTTCGGGATAGCGTATGATACGTACCTATCAGGAGGGCCAGTCGCGGCGACAGCGCATGATAGATCAGTATTTATGTGTCGATACTAGACACTTGTTTTTATGATATTTTTCTCCTAAGTATATAAAATAGTGGAATGGGATGCTGTTATATATATATATATATATATATATATATATATATATATTAGTGGAATGGGACGCTAATATATACGTGTACATATCTAAATTATATACATCATCATAATAATCTTGCAAATATACTTCTTCATATATGAGATTCACTTAATATTGGATGCAGGATATATGATATTCACTTGATATTGGATTCGGGATATATGAGATTCATTTGATATTGGATACCGGATATATGAGATTTACTTGATATTGGACACTCAGGATATATGATACTTACAGGATATGAGGTCCACTTTGGGGGCTGATTTATGGAAAGTTGGGATTTAGATTGTCTTGATGGACTTTCGTCCTACCACGAGGTCAGGATTCCGTGAGGATGACATGTTTTATCCCATACTCCACATTTATTTTATATGCATTGCTTTAGGTATTAGTAGTACCTAATAGAGTAACTTTCATGACTGTTGCATATATATACTGCTATTTTATATGCATTGCTTCATGTATTAGTAGTACCTGATAGGGTACCTTTCATACTGTTGCACATATATTGCCTTTTATTGCTATCAGCTTGCATGCATTAGATTCGCGCTGTACGTGCATACTTGCGATTACCTGCATATGTTATTAACTATTCACGAGTTGGCAACTCACCCACCGTTGTGCCACAGTGTTTTGCAGATAGTCGCTCAGGGCAATCGCGGAAGGATTTTCATCTTTCGTATCATCTTTTGCAGCGGATACCGCTATGGCTGACTGTGTACAGTTTTGCTATAGGTGTGTTTTGCGGTTATCCGATGTTGCTTATTGTATATTCGCTGTATCCTGTATTCTCCATCTACCACTTTCATGTGTATGATTTAGAGACTTGATGTGAGGACGATATTGTATATTTTGGAGACTTGGATGTCTTTTATGCAGTTTTACTTATATCGTCTTTTATTTCTTCGCTAAGGCGTCGTATATCTGTTGTGGTGGTTGTTTTCCGCCTTTGGGCGTGGATTTGCTCCCGTTTGGGGTTGCTTTATTTATATTTATGTTGTCCCCATTTTCGGGGTTAGTTTTTATAAAGGAGGTGCTGCCAAAATTTTTAAGAAAGTAAAGTTGGACTTTAAAGAATTTGGTTTGAAATTTCAAAAGTTTTGAAAATGCTATTATCACTTACTACTTTTGATGGTTTAGATTGCTGGGTTTTCTGCTTAATTAAATTGTGTTACGGCTGTAGACGTTGCATAGTTTAAGGGCCGACACGTGCCAATTTCGGGTCGTGACAAAGTTGGTATTAGAGCGCTAGGTTTTACCTTCCGGAGTGTAGGATGACCCTGGTATGATGGAATAGGTAGCTTAAGCAGAGTAACGTAGTGTGTGTATGTCCACGGCATACTCATGACACGGTACTCCGCCTAAAGTGGCCTATGTACCAATTGCTTGAAATTCCTTTCTTGATGATACATATCCTTGTAATTCGATTTTCGTGTTCTTATCGATTCCTATTTCTTTTATAGCCTTTGCCGCCGATGACTATGAGGACTCAGAGTGATGCAGAGAGGGCCGACGTCAGAGTTGACTCGTATAGGACGAGGACTGACCAGGATGGCACGCTCGTTGCACAGGAGCAGATGGATCCGTCTTCGACAGATCATATCGCTAGGCTCGAGGCAGAGATGCAAGACTTGCACCAGACGATGAGGTCTTTGGTTTAGGCCAGTAGAGCACGGAGACAGGAGGTTGCCACCCCTGTTACCCAGTTGTTCCTTGCGATCAACACACAGTATAGTGTTACGTATACAGCAGCAGTGGATGCAGCCATAGTTGACTAAGCACGTTTTTCCGAGACTTTGGGAGTTCCGGAATAGAGGAGGGCTCGTGCAGGTGTGCCAGACCAGAGACTGAGGATTAGTCGTCGAGACAGATTTCTTCACCGTCATGGGAGTAGCAGAGGCTTGGGATGAGGACAGTCGTTCAGCTCTCATCCCCAGGAGGGTTAGCAGTCATTGCGTGGATGTTTCTGGTGCGGGAGCCTTCATCACCTCATCAGGAATTGTTCCTTAGCACCACGTCAGACTCATGTTCGGAGAGGTCATGGTCGCGAAGGGTTCGCTCAAAGGGGACAGGTTGGCAGAGGAGGAGTTCAGCCAGTTGCGGGTAGGGGACAGACTCCAGAGTTTGCATCTACTCATCGGGACGCACGGTCGTCCAATGCAGAGTTTTCAGGTATTCTAAATTCGCATGTTCTTTTGATTCATATGTTTGTTTAATTCGGGATCTATGCACTTATTTGTTTTACACACTTCATGCCGGGTTGGGCCGAGAGTCATGTTAGTTAGATCAGCCGTTTGTTGTGTTAATTTCTGCCTGTGCGACACGTATTTCGGTCGTGTGCCAATCGGATAGGAGATAGAGATTCGACCGTCGTTTTAATCCTTCTGGAGATGTTGGATTTGACGTTCTCCTGGGCACAGACTGGTTAGCTATGTTGTAGGCGTCTGGGGACTGCCGCGAGGAAACAGTCAAGTTTTGTTTTCCCGGCAAGTCAGTTCTTGTTGTGCGGGGGACAGTGGTGCCGCCCCTCACAGCTTGAATTCAGCCTTTTTCGCTAGTCAGCTTTTAAGGAAATGATGTCGAGGATTCTTGGTTTTCATTCATGATGCCGGAGCCACAGTGGGTTTGTGGACCGGGTTCCTATCGTGCGAGAGTTTTCCGATGTTGTTCCAGATGAGCCGGCGGATCTTAGGGAGCTTAAGGATCAGCTACAGAGTTGCTAGACAGGGGGACATTTACGTCCAAGCGTTTAACTTTGGGGTGCTCCTATTCTGTTCGTCAAGGAGAAGGACGGCAGTTGAGGTTGTGTATTGATTGATCGTCAATTGAACCAAGTTACGGTGCGGATAGGTATCCTTTATCTCGCAATGACGATTATTCGATCAGCTCCAGGGTGCGAGACATTTTTCTATGTTTTCTTTGAGATCGGGTCATCATTGGTTGCGGGATCGGACTGATGACGTTCCGAAGACTTCTTTTGTGCGTGCTACGGGCAGTGTGTGCTTTGGTGGTGTCGTTGAACTCACCAATGTCCTAGCGGCATTCGTGGATGTGATGAACCGAATTTCTTCAGGCCGTTCCTCGACCAGTTGATTGTTTTGTTATTGACGACATTCTGGTCTTTTCCAAGAGTCATGAGGAACCTATGCAACACTTGAGGATTTGCTTTGTAGACATTGGGAGAGCACCAGCTGCTTTCTAATTTCTCGGAGTGTTCCTTCAGCCTTGATTATGTTGACTCCTAGATCTTGTAGTTACGAGAGACGGTATTCGTATGGACCCGAGGAAGATTGAGGCTGTACAGCTTGGCCCAGACTTGAAACGGGGACAGTTGTCCGCAGTTTTGGGGCTTAGCCGGTTTTTACCGCCGTTTCGTGCATGGATTCTTGTGTATCGCTGCACCGTTGACTTGACTGACCGGGAAGGAGGTTCTTTTTTCTTGGACTGTGGCATGCGAGTTGATCTTTAAGCAGTTGAAGACTCGGTTGACAACTGCACCCGTTCTTTCCTTTCTTTTTGGATCGGGCGACTTTTTTGTTTACTGTGATGTTTCACGAGTGGGGCTCGATTTTGCACTGATGTGGCATTTAGAGTTATCGCTCATGATTCCCGACAGTTGGAGGAAGTACAAGAAGGATATCCAACTCATGATCTGGAGATGGCCGCGGTGGTTGTGAATTGATGATTTGGGACACTACTCGTGTGGAGAGTCGTGTCAGATTTTCATGGACCACCAGAGCTTAATGTATATCTTCCTGCAGCGGGTTATGATTGTTGAGACAGCGTCATTGGATGGAGCTTGTGAAGGATTGTGATTGTGAGATTCTTTGTTTCCTGTGGCAAAGCGATTGTGGTAGCTGATGCTTTGAGTCGTAGGCCCGGGGGTAGCTTGTTCCAGTTGTGCACAATTCAGAGACAGTCTTCTGCAGAGTTACAGTTCTTGTGTGATCATGGAGTATATCTAGGTTCGCCTCTTCTAAAGGGGGAAATAGCTTGCTCATGTCCGCGCCCGTCCACTTTTACTTAATCGTTTTCGTGAGGCACAGCCCACCGATGCTTGTTGTCTGTGATACTTGAGCATGTTCGGTAGGGTAAAGATTCGGAGTCATTGATTTGTGACTAGGGTATGCTACGTTTAGGGACGCATTTGTGTGTACCTGATACTGATGGGTAGACACGTGAAATCCTAGAGCAGGCGCATCAGTCAGCTATCTGTGTTCATTCAAGTTCACCAATATGTAACGTGACTTGTGAGATAGTTACGGGTGGGTAGGGATGAAGAGTGAAGTTTCGTATTTCGTTTCGAGGTGTTTGTCTTGTTGCGAGGTTGAGCATCTGAGACCAGCTGTAGAGTTACAATCTTTAACCGTTCCGGAGTGGGAATGGGAGCAGATCTCCAGGAATTTCATTGTGGTGTCTACCCAGGTTTAGACAAGGTGTGACTCCATTTGGGTGTTTGTTGTCCGGTTATGCTCAGTTTGCTCAGTTGTTCTTTGTTAAGTTTGTGCGTTTGCATGGAGTTCCTTCATGCGTTGTATCAAATAGAGGCACCCCGTTCGCTAGCTGTATTGGCAGAAGCTTCAGGAAGCCTTGTGTACCGGTTGAGCTTTAGCTCCGCTTTTCCATCTGTAGGCCGATGGTTTGTGAGAGCGGACTATACAGACTCTGGAGGATAAGCTTGTGTGTACGTACTAAGTGTTTGTGGGCAGTTGGGATAGTCACTTGCCATTGTTAGGGTTCTTTTTCGATAGCTGTTATCAGGAGACATTCCAATTGGTAACTTTTAGGCCTTGTTTGGTAGGTGGTGTCGATCGCAAATCTGTTTTTCTGACTTTGCGAGAGTAGGATTTTCGACCCCAGATAGTCATTAGACTATGAAGATGATCCAGTTGATTCTGGCCAGGACAAGAGCAGCCCAGTGCAGATAGGAGTCTTATGCCGACAGTTGTCGCAGACTTGAGTTGGCAATGGGAGATCATGTATTCCTATGGATTTTTCCGATAAAATGGCGTGTTGAGTTTTGGGAAGCTTAGTTGCAGGATTGTAGGTCCTTTTGAGATCCTTTAAGCGAGTTAATTCCGTTGCCTATAAGTTGGCACTTCCGCCCAGATTTTTGAGTATTAACCCCGTAGTCCTTATGTCGATACTTCGCAATTACCTTCTTGACCTTTCTCACATGATTCAGCATCAAACCATTTATCTTGGACACGATCTTTTGTTCACCAGCAGCAGACAGTTTTAGTGGATCGGCAGGTGGAGTGACATCAGTCAACGGTCTTGCTATCTGTGAGGGTTCTTTGGCGTAGCCGTCTAGTGATGTGATCACTTGAGTAGCTGCGAGCGAGATGCGGAAGACTTTCCCTCATCTCTTTGAAGGTACGCGTAGATGAATTTTAAATTCGGGGACCGAATTACTTTAAGGGGGGAAGATTGTAACGTTTTAGAAATCGTTTCGCGAATTTTCCGTTTTTAGGTAAAACAAATTGCGTTTTTCCGTAAAAACCTAGAAGCGATATTTTTGCAGTATAGAATTCACTGCACCTAGTTTAGCTTGAATATTACTAGTTTGCGGGTTTTTGTAGGCCATTGGTAATTTTTGTGTATTTTAATATTTTTCCTAATTAAAGTATTATTTTAAGCTCTATATTGTGCACTTTATTAGAGGTAATTACATTTTGGTTTGGATTAATTACTACTAATGTGGATCTATGCTAAGTTAATCACTAGATTATGTTTTTAACCTTCTCACCTAAATATCTAGATATTTGTGGGTAATTATGTGTTTTATTTAAATAAAGAAAAGAATAGAAAATGTGGTATAATTGCATTAATGAGCATTTATTATTTTTTTTGCTAGAACTTTCTTCACTTTTGCACCAAACACCCCCCCCCCCACTCATTTGGCCAACCACCCTAGACTGCCCATTTCATTTGCTTCATTCATTTCATCATCTTCAAGCTCCCTAATTTCATCAAAATCCTTGAATAAATCCACAAAACTCTTAAACAAAACATAACCCTTTATTCTCCATCACTAATCTAGCTTTGATCTTCAATCAACTGAGAATTTTTGGAGGCCTAACTTTGGTTTTTTTTTTAGTTGCAAGTGGTGTTTCTTGTGAGGTATAAATCCTAACCCTAATGCTTAATTCTTGTTAAATTAAAGCTTTAATTTGCTTGTTTTGAAATTTAAAAAATGAATTTTGGACAATCAAGTTAGGTTTTGGTTAGTAAAAAGGGTTAATTGATTAGTTACGCTTGATGAAAACTTAACCTATTTGCTAGTTTGTAAAATGATATTTCCTAATTGTATAATTAGCTAATTAGCAAACTAAGCTTTTACTAAACCCTAATTAAGTGAGATTAAAATTATATTATTGGTATGAGTGGTTTAATCTTGCTAATTGTGATGGTTGAAATTTCTAGTTTTAATAAAAACTTGTAGTTTGTGCTAAAAATGATATATGTTGCTTACTAGACTTTCGGACAATTTTGGCATGGGTTTCTTTTGACGTTGCGACGTTATTTATATTGATTCCATGCTATATCTTGTGTGGTTAATGCGCGATCGGTACTATCAGGGTCTAGGCTTGGTAGTTGTGTCGCTTTGCGTTCCTAGTTAGGGTCGTGCCGATGTCTTTCGTGTTTTTGTGTAGCTTTTGCTCTTGAGTTGGTTTCGTAGTGTTGCTACACGCGTTAGCCATTAGACGGACACTTGAGAGTATGTTGGAGTTGGTGCGTCGGTCAAACGTAGTTTGTACGTGTTATTGATCGATTGCGAATATACACTTGTTATATGCTTTCAGGATCGCAGGCGGGGACTTCGGGCGCTGCGACGAAGGGAAAGCGAGTTGTTAGCTTTACTTAGCCAGGATTGTTGGTGGGTAAATTTAACATCTGCAGGGGGATCGCCCGCATGGCGTTATGCGTCTGGGCTAGACCAAATGACATGACTATTAGTTAGAACTATACGGATATTGATTGTGCATGTATACTTTTATTGCTTATCTCTTTTCCTTGCGTATGGACTTAGTATTAATGAGACACAACAACATTATTGGCGGTTCGGCTGTCACGAGCACTAATTGTATGCTACACACACACCGTCGATAATTGGTATGACACGCACAACACCTATACATATGTGATATTGTATGGTTTGGAGATATTGAGACATGATCCTTATTTCCTTTTGCGCATATGACATATAGCATACATGTATACCTACATGCTTATACATATGCCTTGACATGCTTAAATGCTAGTTACCTATATACCTATATGGTATTGTACCATTAGTGATAGGTATATACACATATGAGACATAGCTGAACGTACATCTTGCATACATACTTACACTTATACCTGGAGGGTATTATATTATTACTGATAGGTAGATATATATACCTTGCTATACCTACAAGTTTACACATATATCTGGCTATAGCTACCTGTTCACCTTTATTTGATGTTATATGGATTTGGAGAACTTAGGATCCACATGATATATATATTAACTTGTTGCAGTTAAATAGCGGCTTTTCCTTTATATGCTCACATTACAGTTTTCTGTTGCATGTATTATATTCATGGATTTTAGCATTGAGTTATAGATTTTTCATGATGTTTTCTGGATTTGAGGACCGTGGTAGTTTCATGAAATTATGCGTTATTTGAAAAACCCGGTTTCTCTTGATATGATATTTCAGTATCTACCATGAGATCTATCGGTTCTGATATATATATATATATCCCACGCGAGGAACGGAGGGGGCCGTGTGCGGGTACATGGTGGGGCCCGAAGGTACCCGGGGCAAGAATTTCGTGGAGTAGACGATGAGTTAGTGGGGGAACCATACCTACCGGTGACAGTACCTATGACTCGGTGGTTATCGTGGGGATATCGACTGGAATCATGTACGTATGGATACGTCGAATTTCGTGTGTCAGAGACAGGCACTCGTGTTTTCGGGATAGCATATGATACGTACCTATCACGAGGGCCAGTCGTGGTGACAGCGCCTGATAGATTAGTATTTATGTGTCGATGCTAGACACTTGTTTTCATGATATTTTTACTCCTAAGTATATATAACAGTGAAATGGGACGCTGTTATATATGTATATATTATATTAGTAGAATGAGATGCTAATATATACCTGTACATATCTAAATTATATACATCAACATATTAATCGTGCAAATATACTTCTTCATATATGAGATTCACTTAATATTGGATGTAGGATATATGAGATTCACTTGATATTTGATTTAGGATATATGAGATTCACTTGATGTTGGATACCGGATATATGAGATTTACTTGATATTGGACACTCAGGATATATGTGACTTACAGGATATGAGGGCCACTTTGGGGGCTGATTTGTGGAAAGTTGGGATTTAGATTGTTTTGATGGACTTTTGTCCACGAGGTTAGGATTCCATGAGGATGACATGTTTTATCCCATACTTCGCATTTATTTTATATGCATTTCTTAAGGTATTAGTAGTGCCTGATAGAGTACCTTTGAAGACTGTTGCATATACATACTGCTATTTTATATGCATTGCTTCATGTATTAGTAGTACCTGATAGGGTACCTTACATACTCTTACACATATATTGCCTTTTATTGCTATCAGCTTGGATGCATTAGATTCGAGCTGTACGTGCATACTTGCGATTAGCTGCATATGTTATTGTAAGTGCACGGCGGCGCCCCGGCCGCCATCCCGAGGCCAAATGCGGAAGCGGTGATAAACTTTAATTTTTTGAACTTAGCAAACCGGCACCACCGTGCACTAAAACCCGGATCGAACCATTAACTAGTCCTAGCTAACTACAAGATAGGGAATAGAGATATACCGACTGATCCGAGTCCTCCGGTCTTCTCGTCATCGTCCCGATCTCTCGCGGAATGTCCTGTCTCCACCTCATCGCCGGAAGTGCACCACATCGCCTACATCTTTTACGGGCTCCCACCTCAATACCGAGGCAACTCGGGCACGAAGCTGGCTAGTCGACGTGCCCAAGGTTTGCTGTAGAATGTGTAGTGCTTAAGTCTCATTTGGGGTTATGGAATTGCCTTTTGGTGGAGGGATGAAATATGGAGTTTGGAGATGGAACTTATGGGAATTTTGCAAAGCTAGAAGAACAAAATTCCCACCTCAAGAATTTGGGACAACCCCCTCAAGGCTTGGCCGGCCATGGCTCTTGGTGGGAGTAAGAATGAGAGAGTGTATCAAAAAATATGAGAGAGGCCACCATAATCCAAAAGGAGAGAGAGAGAAGGCTATCATGCAAAGGAATGATCACTAGTAAAGTCCAACACTCAAACAACAATCATCACACTTCATCATCAACAAGCATGATGACAATCAAAGGCCAACACTCCACCACAACCATCATCTCAAGCATGATGACATCAAATGGTCAAACCATCATGACACAAAGAAAGTCAAGTGATGGTGAGCCATCATGATCCAACCAATATGCAAAGACCCCCTTCCAAATTGCTTATTTGCACAAATGCAAATAAGCCCTCCTCCACCAATCTACGGCCATTGAAAGATACAAATGAAAATGGCCGAAACGGAAAGCAAACTGGCAACTCCAGAATACTGGTCCTGTAATAAATTACAGGAAAACACCGATACTGTGTATACACCCCCGCATCTGTATTCCGACCGAAATACAAATGCAATGAGACAAAATCTACACTGTACTATACTAGGATCCGGCTTATACCAAAGCCGGCTAGTAAAATCCGTTCGATCCTGATCCTTGCAATACCGCACATATCTGATCGAACCCTGCCACATAACCATACGGCCAGTAGTACAAACTGTCCGATCCTGATCCGTGCAATACCGCACGTATCTGATCGGACCCTGCCATATCTCCATACGGCCTCTACAGCTTTTCGCCCGAAAGCTTGAGTAACTGAATGTGGGGGACTCTAAAGACTCGTCAACGCCTTGGTTGTGGATTTAACCACTAGCACGTCAGAGGTATAAACCAATACGTAACGGGCTACCAGGTATTGACCAAAAGGGACGTCGATGAGCGAACTCATCCTGACACCCAACTGAGCCTGTCAGTGACAATATCCGTACAGTCCGGTCCGTTCGTCTATGAGCATCGCATGGCGGGCCTTGGGGGTTGGTAAAAGTCAGACCCCCAAAAGCGGTACAAGTCGTGTCGGAGTGTAGCCCAGAACACCGTGAGATACTACTGGAATACCTACCAGTAAATCTCCTGCCTCGGCCGAGGGCTTTGTGTAATGGCTCTCCTAGACACAGCGCGAACTCACCCCCAATACCGGGAGAGACGAACCCTTGAAGATCCGCTCACTGCCTCCATGTGGCTCGGGACTGTACCCAACTAAAACCTGTTTGCACGACTCCTTTGAGCCGTGGTAGGGTAGTAATCAAAGTACAGTGGGAACTCACACGAGACAAATGACGATCCCCAGGTCGATGAACTAACCTGTACACATGTCACCAGGGAACTGCTATCTGACGTCAGGTATAAGACCAACTAGCATGTTCCCGGCGAGTCCTGTCCGGTGTACTCATAACCCAATGAGCACCTGTATACATCTTAGGTGAACCATCTGACACCAGTGGCTTGTGAGACCGGCCACCGCCCCTCGTCGGGGTCTCGACTGTATACACTAGTCTACTCTGGAGTATCGATGCCCTGTCTCGAAACTCCCACGACTAGGGACCTTTTAAGGATGTGCTTATAGAATGCCAGCTCTCACGTATATGATCGCCCTCATACTACTGGCATCCAAGCAAGAATCCTAGGGGCTCTATCAACGTGTAATAGCGACCTGTCAGGTCACCTAAAGCAGTACACGATGATAAAGATAAACCAGATAGCATACTATCATCTCGAGTAAGACTATCCTACTGGGATAGGTCCTCCCTCAATCATTGCAATCACGTGCCTGTGATCCAATAATTGACTCTGAGGGCACTATCTCCAACAATCTCCCACTTGCACTCAAGGCTAATTATTGCGATGTTGCATACTCACAGCCCGTGTGATACCGAACACCCAACTCCTCTACTAGTCACTCTCACAAAAGCCGTTTGTGAAACTATTGCGTTCGAGGAATAGCCTCAGTGAGTGGATCTGCTTTGATGTTTCTTTCTATGTCTCTCTATATCTCGAGTTCGCGGAGAAACCCATCTCCCGAAATGAGCAATACCTGTCTTAGAATGTGTCTGGATGTCTGATGGGACCAAGCTCATAAATGAACTCCAAATCCAAACTTCTTAGATTGTATCGTCAACTGAACTTAATCAGTATCCTGCGCCATGCCTCCCTCGGTATTGCCTTGGACCACCTGTCCAAAATACTGCCCCTCGTCAGAAGGAAAACTATAACCCCGACAACCTCCTTGTCGTCCATGTCACCTTGGAAGCCTGGAATGATAACCGTCTCCCGAATGAGGCTGTCGTTATCATATCCCTAGAACATCCACTTATGTTCTAAAACTGCTTCCGACTGTTTCTCCAGGATTGGATCAATGTCAACTTATTGCATCTAGTGCAAGAACAACATCTGGTGTGGTACTTGACATCTCATGATTGACTCAATTGCCAGAGCAAGTGATCTGCCAATCATGCACATCCCTCTCTCCTTTAGTCTGTAAGACACCATTAGAGAGGGTGACTCCATCGCTTGCAAGTACACTACCGTGCCAGGAGTCGTCCATTCTAAATACTCTTAGAATGCTGTCTAAGTACCCTGATTGGGAAACCACCCAAATCTAGATCTAAAACCATAAATCTGGTAACCAGTATGTCTGATATAATATCCAAGTCCTGTGTGGAGAAACCACTGTGTGACGACCAAAGTATAACCGATCGTAGTATAGGAGTTTCTTTTCCTATTCTGTGTATGTCATCCAAATACCATGACATCACACCCTACTACCTTCTCAACAGATCCATCCTTTATTCTGATGAAGTCAAACCTATGACTGTCACATCAGAAATTGATGAGCTATCTCCGCTATACCTGCTTTAGTCTATAAATAGACATAAGCCAACTGTCCACCAATGCTTCCGCTGCTCCCACTGACTACGACAACCCTCTGCCAGAGTCATATACACGTACACTTCTAAAACTAGTTTAGAACGACGCTATAATCATCCTCCCGCCGGGTCTCGCAACCTGGAACAATAGCAATGGCAAGTGTGGGTAAACAAGAACTTCCCTGCCACCGTCCTTGAGGCTACCGGAGTACCTCTCGGGTGCCTGAAGTTACCCACATTATCTGCGGAGTGGCCAATGGAATGTCAATCCAGATTGAATCTTTAGGTTCCTTATCAAATCTTCAGTAATCGTTTGCAGTTCTGGAATCACTTCCAGTTCTACCATACTCCCACTGCTGTTTTTCTGAAAAAATCCATTTTTAATAAAACTGTGGCGAGTCAAGAACAATATCACTATTGATCTTCCAGATGGTAGAAAGTCAACCCTCATCATAGCCTGGGTCAACCCACAAACAGCCATTACAGAAACGTGCCTTGAGTTATCCAGAGTCTGGTTTTAATCATAAGCCGGACAACTACCCGTACCTTAACATCGTTAAGATATGAACTGTTCTATATCCAATATAGAACCAGAGGCACTGATTTAATTGAACCAGATTCAAATCATGCAGCTGTCTCCAGTGCATGTCAACTAAATGGAAAGAGGCCGATCAGCGTTACTCAACTTAGGAATGCTTCCAATTATGAATAACCTGAAAGAGAAGCAAGATCTCTTAATCATTACTATCAACTGAATACCATACACAAGTATCTACATCTTCGATCACTTTGAAGAATCCCGATACTTGCAATACCTGGTTCTCTACTTTATTCAAATACCTATAACTTCTCAAAATTCGGACCCTGTGTTTGTACGAAACACCTGTCTAAAAACAAGAGAAGTCATAAGTAAACCGAATATAGTACGAGGACCAAGCCCACTGTCCTGATGGACCCTGGACAACATACAATACTCTGTATAAGTCCCTTGAGTCTGATAACTCATTCACTGTGTGTCGTAGGTTGAAAACTGTACTTATGGTTAAGAAGATTTACACCGCTGTTTAATGCTCTTTACCTAACCATCCACTGATATAGGTAAATGTCACTGACTTAATTTCAAAAGGTATATCTCACTCTATGAAAATAGACGTACAGATATATCGATTTGAAATTGGTGCATAACAGCGGATATTCAAAACCAAATATTCGCCGACCGGCAAACAGCCCAGGTGATTTCCCCAAATATCACCGATTACAACGAATCCCGATATAATGAGGACGATCACCTAATTCCCAATAACTTACTCCCACTCATCATCTGTAAAACCATACAGATGTGAGAATCATACCTGGTAAATACATACCCTGGAGTAAGTATCTAATCGGGAAATCAGTCTTCCTTTAACAGTACACAGTGAAACTGAAACATTGAAATGTTTCGATGGGGTATCCTGGTATTCCTAGTAATGCCTCTTCCATTATTCAGATTCATAACTGTAACCGTATAATTCTTTGCCACCTCTCCAAATCCCTTTATATGTTTTTAGTTATTACCTTCTGCACACCCCTTTAGGCCAAATGGTTTTCTTCCTTCCCTACCGTTCGGCACCAGCCGATGGTTTGGAAGAAGACTATCCAATAAGCATAATGGGTGTGCTGTCCTGATCCTAGGAGCACTCGCAATGCGAGAGAAGGTGAAGATAAAAGACAACCGAATAAACCTTATTCCTATTCCTCCTGAACCAGAATCCATCCCCGAACTGGAACAAGTTCCTTTCGAGTTCGTATATAACCATACGATGGAGTATCCAATAAACTGTGGATCTTCGTAGTGATACGGAGTGTCCTGGAGAAATACAAAGGTGATTTAGGATTGGCAAAGGAATACTTGGTTTGGTTGTGAATAGCAGTCGCAGTTTACTTTGCCCTCTTACTAATCCCTTGCTTTGTCTTAACTTAATACCTTCTGCACACCATCGTTATGCTAATTGGTTTTCTTCATTCCCCACCGTTCGGCACCATCCTAAGGTTTGGAAGAAGACTATCCAATTTGCGTAATAGGTGTACTATCTCCTAAACCAAGGAGTACTCGCAACCTGAGAGAAGGTAAAAGGAAAAGACAACTGAATAGTCCTATCCGTTTTCTCCAGAACCGGAAACCATCCTCGAATAAATCCCTTCGAGTTCGTATCTAACCATACGATGGTTTTGTCCAATGGAAGTGGACGTTCGTAGTAGTACGGGGTGTCCTGGAGAAAAGGGTAAAAGTAGGAGTGGCAATGAGGTTCGCAACTCTGACAATCCAAAAGCCAATGTTAAGAAGGTTCGGTCAATTTTGGTCACTGAGTCATAGTCTTAGGGTCGGGTCAATGGTCGCTCCCAAAGAGAGAGAGAAAAGAAACACTCAGCGTGCACTCTAACCTAGATCAGAATGGTTACCAATTTATCTAATCTGGAAACCTCCCACTGTACCGTCAAATTCTTCTCCAAACCCAAAAGAAGAATTAGTCGGGATCACCCGAGGAGTAAACCAACTCATCAGTGGGAATCGGGATCCAACTATCATCGCATGATAACGTGACGGAATCCGCTCACGGTGTCACACTCCAGAAGATATGCGCATATCTGGCAAGTTTCAGTTTCTTTAGAAACTCCCGATGTGATTTCTGCCCCATGCTCTTATGACCTTCACTTTGGCCAACATATCATAAGTCACATGTCAAGTTCTACCCGTCATTCTCCAGGTTAATTTGAATCCACCCGTATATACCCTTGACTTTGGCCAAAATGGCAGTACGACTGTCCCAAACCAACGCATCTATCTATGCTGCATATGAATACCCCAATAGCTACCAATCACTGTGCCTTGACTTTGGCCAACATACATAGCTTGAATACTATTGACCACCATATGAAACGACAGAAGGCTACGAATGGTTTCTGGCGAAAACCTTTAACGTAAAGAACTTGATATCGTTGAAGGAACGGATAGCTTTTTAAAATATAGTGACGAAAACCGTTGCTAAAGAGGTCACTCCCGGTGAAGGGATCTCGGCTCTTTCCCCGTAGAATGAGGTGCAGGATATTCCAACTGAATACCACGGTGCAAAGCAAAAGTAATCGGCTATAATGAAGTTAATGCCCTGACCCAAACTTTTTTTCCAAGGGGTCACTCCCGGTAAAGGGATCTCGGCCCTTGCCTCGTCGACTGAGGAGCAGGATATTCCAACTGAATACCACGGTGCAAAACAAAAGTGAACGTCCTTGCAATAACAGCTTTTTGAAAAGTGTTCCAACAACATCAGATAAGGTTTGTTTTAAACTTGCATTGATCCGAATCAACGCAGTCCCATCAATTGATCACACCACAAAGAACAAAAATAATATGACGTACGTATATGCCATCCGCATTCGCCACTGGGTCCCATCATTACCCGTTAGGTTAGCTAACTAACGACAGAGCGGGGACTGGGCTAGCGCGGATGTAAAACATATACAACATCTACCAATATATATACCAATATATTATATTTCGCTCAAGGCGTGATAAAATGCAACATCACAGAAATGTACAGCATCACAGAACAATACAGATATCTGGGATCCCCGGGTTTCACAGAGCCACTACTGAAACCCGACGTTCCCCTGGTCGTGTGGATAGCCTGTGAAATGAAATTCTAGACCCCTACGGGCGCGGCAAGTCACCCGCCAAAACCTGAAGCGAGGTATCCCCCTTCAGAACCGTGAATGGACCACCCGGCACTTCACGGAATCCGGTAACTTGGGCACCCCTCCAGGGTCAACCTGTACCCCCTACGAGTGCGGCGAATAGCCTGCGAATTCCAGAGTGAAGCCCCCTCCGTCTCAATGCCATGAGATGCGGGCTTGTTGCCTTCTAGAATCCGGCTATCCGTGCACCCCGCCGCGGGGTAATCCTAGTACAGAAAGTAAAATATACATACAACGGGTACATCGACTGCAACCTGGTCGTGCCCCAAAATAATAATACAATCAGGCAGTGATGGCAGTCCACATGTTGGACGCTCGCCCCGCAATATCAAATGTACATAATATAACCACAACTGTACTAGCATTGCATCCAGGCTATCCCCCACGACCAATCCGCAACATCACAGCATAACACAGAACATCAACGTGAAAGTCACGTTCGCAAATCCGTCTAACCGGGCTATAGCAGTTAGACCGGATTTACCGATCAAGTGACATTCACGGTCGCAGATATAATGTAAATACTGTGAACTAATGTGTTTAAAATATCCGATCGATCAAATTTTAACAAGTGGGCCCCAAGTACTACTGTAGCACATCAAGAAATTCTGGGCCCAAAATTAATATTCCAAAAACCGTAAAAACAACCCAGAAAGCAACTGAAGAAAAATGACACAGTGATCTGATCATAGTGCGGCGGAACCGCGGCCCAAAGGGGGGTTTGGCCGCGGTTCCGCGCTCCCACTATGGAATTACTCTGTCGAATTTCTACAGTAGCCTTATATTTTCCAGTACATCACTTTTCTGTAACCTGAAAAAAATTTCGACTCCAAAAAATTTCAACAGAAAAATGATGCAAACAAAATGCGGATTTTAGAATTTTGGTCGATCGGAAATGTAAACACATTAAACAAAACTAGACTAAGTTAATGGTGAGGCTCTGATACCACTGTAAGTGCACGGCGGCGCCCCGGCCTCCATCCAGAGGCCAAATGCGGAAGCGGTGATAAACTTTAATTTTGCGAACTTAGCAAACCGGCACCACCGCGCACTAAAACCCGGATCGAACCATTAACTAGTCCTAGCTGACTACAAGATAGGGAATAGAGATATACCGACTGATCCGAGTCCTCCGGTCTTCTCGTCATCGTCCCGATCTCTCGCGGAATGTCCTGTCTCCACCTCATCGCCGGAAGTGCACCTCATCGCCTACATCTTTTACGGGCTCCCACCTCAAAATCGAGGCAACTCGGGCACGAAGCTGGCTAGTCAACGTGCCTAAGGTTTGCTGTAGAATGTGTAGTGCTTAAGTCTCATTTGGGGTTACGGAATTGCCTTTTGGTGGAAGGATGAACTATAGAGTTTGGAGATGGAACTTGTGGGAATTTTGCAAAGCTAAAAGAACAAAATTCCCACCTCAAGAATTTGGGACAGCCCCCTCAAGGCTTGGCCGGCCATGGCTCTTGGTGGGAGTGAGAATGAGAGAGTGTATCAAAAAATATGAGAGAGGCCACACCATAATCCAAAAGGAGAGAGAGAGAAGGCTATCATGCAAAGGAATGATCACTAGTAAAGTCCAACACTCAAACAACAATCATCACACTTCATCATCAACAAGCATGATGACAATCAAAGGCCAACACTCCACCACAACCATCATCTCAAGCATGATGACATCAAATGGTCAAACAATCATGACACAAAGAAAGTCAAGTGATGGTGAGCCATCATGATCCAACCAATATGCAAAGGCCCCCTTCCAAATTGCTTATTTGCATAAATGCAAATAAGCCCTCCTCCACCAATCTTCGGCCATTGAAAGATACAAATGAAAATGGCCAAAACGGAAAGCAAACTGGCAACTCCAGAAAACTGGTCCTGTAATAAATTACAGGAAAACCCCGATACTGTGTATACACCCTCGCATCTGTATTCCGACCGAAATACAAATGCAATGAGACAAAATCTACACTGTACTATACTAGGATCCGGCTTATACCAAAGCCGGCTAGTAAAATCCGTTCGATCCTGATCCGTGCAATACCGCACGTATCTGATCGAACCCTGCCATATAACCATACGGCCAGTAGTACAAACTGTCCGATCCTGATCCGTGCAATACCGCACGTATATGATCGGACCCTGCCATATCTCCATACGGCCTCTACAGCTTTTCGCCCGAAAGCTTGAGTAACTGAATGTGGGGGACTCTAAAGACTCGTCAACACCTTGGTTGTGGATTTAACCACTAGCACGTCAGAGGTATAAGCCAATACGTAACGAACTACCAGGTATTGACCAAAAGGGACGTCGACGAGCGAACTCATCCTGACACCCTACTGAGCCTGTCAGTGACAATATCCGTACAGTCCGGTCCGTTCGTCTATGAGCATCGCATGGCGGGCCTAGGGGGTTGGTAAAAGTCAGACCCCTAAAAGCGGTACAAGTCGTGTCGGAGTGTAGCCCAGAACACCCTGAGATACTACTGGAATACCTACCAGTAAATCTCCTGCCTCGGCCGGGGGCTTTGTGTAATGGCTCTCCTAGACACAGCGCGACCTCACCCCCAATACCGGGAGAGACGAACCCCTGAAGATCCGCTCACTGCCTCCATGTGGCTCGGGACTGTACCCAACTAAAACCTGTTTGCACGACTCCTTTGAGCCGTGGTAGGGTAGTAATCAAAGTACAGTGGGAACTCACACGAGACAAATGACGATCACCAGGTCGATGAACTAACCTGTACACATGTCACCAGGGAACTGCTATCTGACGTCAGGTATAAGACCAACTAGCATGTTGCCGGCGAGTCCTGTCCGGTGTAGTCATAACCCAATGAGCACCTGTATACATCTTAGGTGAACCAACTGACACCAGTAGCTTGTGAGACCGGCCACCACCCCTCGTCGGGGTCTCGACTGTATACACTAGTCTACTCTGGAGTATCGATGCCCTGTCTCGAAACTCCCACGACTAGGGACCTTTTAAGGATGTGCTTATAGACTGCCAGCTCTCACGTATATGATCGCCCTCATACGGCTGGCAGTCAAGCAAGAATCCTAGGGGCTCTATCAACGTGTAATAGCGACCTGTCAGGTCACCTAAAGCAGTACACGATGATAAAGATAAACCAGATAGCATACTATCATCTTGAGTAAGACTGTCCTACTGGGATAGGTCCTCCCTCAATCATTGCAATCGCGTGCCTGTGATCCAATAATTGACTCTGAGGGCACTATCTCCAACAGTTATTTACTATTCACGAGTTGGCAATTCACCCCCCGTTGTGCCACAGTGTTTTGCAGGTAGTCCTTCAGGACAGTCGCGGCAGGATTTTCATCTTTCGTATCATCTTTTGCAGCGGTACCGCTACGGCTGACTGTGTACAGTTTTGCTATATGTGGGATTTGCGGTTATCCGATGTTGCTTATTATATATTCGTTGTATCCTGTTCTCTCCATCTACCACTTTCATGTGTATGACTTAGATACTTGATGTGAGGACGATATTGTATATTTTGGTGACTTGGATGTCTTTTATGCAGTTTTACTTATATCGTATTTTATTTCTTCGCTATGGCGTCGTATATCTGTTGTGGTTGTTGTTTTCCGCCTTTGGGCGTGGATTTGCACCCGGATGGGGATTCTTTACTTTTATTTATGTTTTACCTATTTTTGGGGTTAGTTTTTACAAAAGAGGTGCTGCCAAAATTTTTAAGAAAGTAAAGTTGGACTTTAAAGAATTTGGTTTGAGATTTCAAAAGTTTTGAAAATGCTATTATCACTTACTACTTTTGATGGTTTAGATTGCTGGGTTTTCGGCTTAAATTGCGTTACGCCTGTAGACGTTGCGTAGTTTAAGGGCCGTCACGTGCCAATTTCGGGTCGTGACATCCATGGATCAAGTAAAGCAAGGAGCTTTGGGTAAAGGGGCTTCGGGTGGATCATCGTAGATTGGAAGGTTGCTAGCGATCCGTTCCAAACTCTCAACGGTCCAAAGTGTTAGTTATATGTATGCCCTAGAGGCCATTACTGTACATACGATGTATATTGTAGTGGATGCTTGGACATATATATGGGGGACTTTCTTGCTCGACATGATAGTACGCTATCTGGTTGCTCTTTATCTTAACATGTACTCTGATTGTCTCTATATTACATATTGATAAAGCCCTTAGGATGAGTACTTGACTACCAGGACTATGATGCGGATCATACTAGTGAGGACAGTGTAGTCGCCAAGTACATCCTTTAAATGTTCCTTGTCGAGGGTGTATCGAGACAGGGCATCGATACACCACAATAGACTAGAGTATATGCATCTTGACCCATATGATGGGCGATGGATGATCCCATATCCATCGGTGTTTGACATCAAGGATGGTGTACGGGTGCTCAGTAGAGACTGGGTACACTGGACGGACTGGCCGAGAACTCCCAGATGGTATTATACTTCACGTCAGATGGTAGTTCTTTGGTGACACTGGTATAGGTTAGTCTGTAGACCCGAGATCGTCATAGAGTCTTGTGTGATTCCCACTGTGCTTTGATTTCCATCATACCACGTCCAAAAGGGCGTGCAAAAAGGTGGATTTTGGGTACAGTCCCGAATCACGTGGAGGCAATGAGCGATAGGAGGGGATTCGTCTCTCCCGGTATAGGGAGTTGATGTTGTGCTGTGTTCGATTGGCTATAACTGGAAATCCCTGGCCAGGGTTGCTGAGATTTACTGCTAAGTGTTATCAGTAGTTTCTCAAACTGTTATATACGTCATATCGACACGACTTATCAAGCTACTGGGGTCTGACGTTTACCATCCCTAGGCGAGATATGCGACATATCAGACGAAGAGACCAGACTGTACGGGAGTGTTACTGACTGGATTCACAGGAGAATGTATAGGCTTGTTTGTTGATCTTCTGAGCGCTCAATACCTGTGTGGCTGTTACGTTTAGCTGACCGCTTGCAGCTTGTGGGTATTTGATATGATCATCACCTACTGCCGGCGTATTGACGATTCTTTAGAGTCCTACACAGAGGTTTCTTGGCTCAGGCAAAACAGAGTAGGAGCATATATGTGATATGTGCGGGACCGAGAACAATATGTGTATGTGATATCGTATCAGATTCTCACGATATGAGATATCGGCCGGGTATATGAGATATAGCCGGGTCATCGGATCAAGTGTTGATTCGATGAACTGATACAGATTATATTAGTCGGTTATTTATGAAATTGCCGGATTATCGGATCAAGTGTTGATTCGAGATTTTAATGTATAATTATATATTTGATATATTAAATTACATTAACTAATATAAGCTCACTAAAAGATTCATTTTCTCACTCGGGTAATACATTGATATATGTTAATAGTATTATTTTATTTTGTTACAATAAATATTGTATATGTGATATATAATATTGTAACATGTTATGGTTATAAATGCAACATGTTTTGTGGAGTTTAATTGAGGTTAAGGTTTGGATTAGGGTTAAGTCTTCATGAAGCTTTCAAGAAGCTTCTTGAAGCTTTGACTTTGACTTGGATATTTTGCATAGATATTTCCTTAACCCAACCCAACCCTTTACCCTAGTTAAATATCTACATAGGTTAAGTCTTCATACTTAACCCTTGGTTGTAATTCTAACCACACTAGAGATTCATTATTCATCACAAAAGAAATAGATCATCTTCTTCCTTCTTCTTCTTTGCTTGAAAAGCTTTCTAGCTTTTTGAGTGGTGATGAAAATGAGTGAGATTAAGAAAATAAAAGAGAGCTAAAATCCTACTTCATCATCCTAATCTATCCTAGCCATTTAGATTAGGGTGTTCACTTCATTTAGTGAGTGAGAGCTTGAGTTAAAGAAACTTCAAGGTAGATCATCTTAGTTATCGAAGATCGGAAGCAACCTTGCATCTTTCTCTTCGTAGAGCTTTTCGAGAGTCCGGATACTCGATGATCGCAGCGAAGGGACCTCAACACGGAGCTTTAGAAGTGAAAGACCGGACTACAAAGGTTGTAATCCCAAACTCTTAGTGTTAAAGTGTTTAACATGCTTTGTTTCGCCTAATCTCTAGTTTAAAGATCTTGGTTACGGTTGTTCGGCATGTCTAAATTTTAAATCGGGCATGGTTGATACCTTGTAGACCCTTGTGAGAGTGCCTAGTAACTCTGCAGTGGTATCAGAGCCAAGCTAGAGTTTTAGGCGAAGTCTAGATGAAATTTAAAGTCCGATCGAACCCGTAAACCCCGATTTATACCCTTCTCTGGAAATTTTTCAAAAATGTTGATTTTTTCATATTAAAAATACTCAAAAAAATCAGCAGGGAAATACAAGAATTACTGTGCAACACGTGCCTCGAATTCCAATAATGCGCCGCGGAACCACGACCGTACCATGGCTTGCGCGGCGGTTCCGCGGCCAAACTGTAGCAACAGGGTTTGTTTTTGGCACAGTAATATCCGTATGTATTTTTTGATTGTTCTGGGAATTTTTAATTCTACTCAAGTGTTGAATTTTCTGGGTTGTATTAGGGACTCGTTGATTCGATCGGATAATTTAACTTCGTTTAAGTTTTTCCGGATAATTTTAGAACCTGTTAAAAAGTTCGAATGGATATCAATAACTCACTTTTTCCCCTGTCGGAAAATTTTTCAAAAGTTGGATTTTTTTTCTCGAGTTTGAAACTTCCGGAAAATCATGCAAGTAACGTGGTGGACCCTCTAGAAGAACACAAACCTTAACTCGATTATGTGACCGTCTGAACCGCCTCTGAACCTTAGGGTTTAGGGCAGTACGGCGCTGCCACATGTGAGGCGTTGGCTTGACCTTTCTACGGCCGAACCATTAGTACTGTGGCATGTGATGGATACTTTTTGAACTCCGCTCAAGTGTTGAG
Organism: Agapanthus africanus; assembly: GCA_030015575.1. Taxonomy (NCBI): domain Eukaryota; kingdom Viridiplantae; phylum Streptophyta; class Magnoliopsida; order Asparagales; family Amaryllidaceae; genus Agapanthus; species Agapanthus africanus. The sequence goes on along the minus strand of JASDDO010000031.1, from coordinate 320,942,009 downwards.
CTACTTGGGAAAACTTGGGTGTTTGTTTATTCAGTCGGAAAGTTTAATACTGTCTATTTATCTAGAATGTGATACAATATTTGGAATCCACAGATAGTTATGAGATAACTAATTTGAATGTTATAAATCTAGCAGTCTAGTCTCAATTGATCGGTTGCCACGGGATTTCGATGTGATCAAAAGTCCATCGCAATCACGTAGCGTACGCGGATACTCGCCGGGTAAACTTAATAGATAGCCACGCCACATAGCCCCGACCAAGTGACTGTAAGAGAACCCTGTCGCCAAAAGCATCCGTTCGGGTGCTCGCGGCAGCGGTGTTCCGCCTTAGTGCACTTCGTCGACGGCATCGGGGGGTGCGACCGTCTACTAAAGTTTGCGACGAGCATTCGATCAGGATATCGGGAATCTTGTTGAATTGCCCGACTAGATATTGAAAAGTGTTTTCGAGATCGAGACTAAAATGCGGGGTTTATAATTGTTAGGCATGCGATGTCTAAGGAATTCATTTTGTTAGGCATGCGGTATCTAAGGAGGTTGCGGATTCCAACTGTTGTACTTTTACACTTTCTTTTCTGTTACCGTAAGCGTAGTATGTGGTGTATTGCCGGCTTCATTGCTATACATCAACGACAATCGGGATATGCATACTTTCTTACGTTGATGATATGAGATATTATGTGTTGCTGTGATATGTTATACTGGATCGTCGCGTTTTGAATAGCCGGGGGTTTTATGTGAGATGAGAGTTTTGCTTTTTCATTCATGTAAGATTCATTTGTATGTATTATTCTTTTATTGGGGCACTTCCGGGCTGAGGATGATGTCACCATTGTATATTATTTACTTTTCCGCATTAGGTACACCCAAGGAGAGGAGCACAAGTAACCTGGTTCTAGGGTCCATTGGGAGACCATCTCGAGGAGTCGAGACCGGGTCTCCTAACCCTAGAATTGGCAGTGTTGGCCGCTCTCGTAGGGGTCTAGGGATGTGGGTTTGGCTATTCAGTCGCGACCGTCGAATCCGTGTTTTATACAGGCTCGTATTAAAACACGAACGTCCTAGTATATCCAATATTTCATATATATTCTTCTGCTGCAATGTTCTGTGATGAGAACATATTACTTCGTGAGACGAATGTTTATATTATATATATGAGATAAATGTTATATTGCAGATTTCGTTTCAAATGTGATGCTTGTGAAGCATATTAAAATTGGACTTAATTAATGAGATTAATGAAAATAAAAGAAACCTAAGAATGTTGTAGAAACTTATTTAAAAACTGGTAGCTCTAGTTCTTGCTTTGCACAGCGGTGTTCCATGTAGAACATCCAGCACCTTATTCGATAAGGAAAGAGCCGAGATCCCTTCACCGGGAGTGACCTCTTTAGCGAATCTAGCAGATGCTACATGAAAATTGAGCCGAGATTCATGGTTTGTTTGATTCTGCAGGTTTTGGGGTTTCTAGTATTGTTTGCATAGCCCAATTTTCATGTGATGATTATTTTGACCTGGGGCTAATTCGTAGTGTTTCGTAGTCATATAATTTAACACTGTATTGGTAACCTTGACAATGTTTAGCAGTTCGAACGAACTTCGAACACCACATTTTGTACTCCGCTGAAATTTCCAAGTGTTGTGATTTTCCTTAGTTGATAGTATTCGTAAAATCGTGCAAGTACCCCAATGGACCCTCTAGAAGAACATACCAACTTTAACTCGATTCTATATCCACGGAACCACGATCGAACCCTACGGTTTGACGTAGTTCCGTGGTGTCATAGGTGAGGCATTGGTTAACCCCTTCTACGGCTGGTCCATAGACACTGTGGCACGGTTTTTGAGTATTTTGACTTTGCTCATGTGGACAAGCTCGAGGCACGATCAGTAAAGTGTAAATTTATGGGATATCCAAAGAACTCCAGGGGATATCTATTCTATTACGCAGAGGAACAAAAGGTATTTGTTTCTCGTAATGCCCATTTTCTAGAACATTAGTTTTTAGAAAAGGAAACAAGTGGGAGCGAAATAGAACTGGAAGAAATTCCAGAACCACAAACTAATACTGAAAGTTTGGTAAAACCAGTAGTTCAAGAAGAACAGGACATTCCCGCACCCCTCCGCCGGAGTAGTAGGCCGTCTCATCCGCCTGAGAGATACTACGGTTTTCTCATAGATGGGGATAGAGAGGATTGCATCATCGATGATGATGAACTTACTAGCTTCCAGCAGGCCATCCAGAGCGGCGACTCGGTACGATGGCTAGATGCAATGCAGAACGAAATGGAGTCCATGTACACCAACAAAGTATAGACTTTGGACGTTGCTCCAGATGGGGTAAAACCCATAGGATGCAAATGGATCTTCAAGAAAAAGATTGGTGTAGATGGATAGGTGGAATCCTATAAGGCTAGACTTGTTGCAAATGGTTTTCGTCAAAGACCTAGTTTGGACTATGACGAAACTTTTTCTCCAGTGGCTATGCTCAAATCCATTCGGGTCCTTCTTGCTATTGATGCCTTCCATGATTATGAAATCTAGCAGATGGACGTAAAGACGACTTTTCTGAATGGTAATTTAGAAGAGTGCGTCTATATGGATCAGCCAGAGGGTTTCAATCAGAGTGGGAGCAGCGGGAAAGTATGCAAGTTGCTTAAATCCATTTATGGATTAAAGCAAGCATCGCGGAGTAAGAACATCTGTTTTGATGAAACAGTCAAAGAATATGACTTTATAAAAAATCCAGATGAACTATGTATATATAGTAAAGTTATAGCAAGAACTGTCGTATTCCTCGTCTTGTACGTGGATGACATTCTATTAATAGGAAATGACATTCTTATACTACAATCTGTCAAAGGATTCTTGTCACATAGGTTCTCCATGAAAGGCCCGGGTGATGCCTCTTACATTCTGGGGATCCGGATCTATCGTGATAGATCCAAGAGGATGTTGGGACTTTCGCAGTCCAGGTATATCGACACTGTACTGAAAAGATTCAGTATGGAAGATTCTAAGCGCGGTAATCTACCGGCTTGTCACGGAATCACCCTATCCAAAGAGATGTCTCCCAAGACTGATTTGGAAAGGGAATGCATGTCTATTATACCCTACGCTTTTGCGGTTGGCTCTATAATGTATGCGATGTTGTGCATCAGACCAGATGTAGCTTACGCACTGAGCGTGGTAAGCCGGTATCAGTCAGACCCAGGGGAGAAGCACTGGATAGCAGTAAATAACATTCTCAAGTACCTGAGGAGGACTAAGGAGATGTTCTTGGTTTACGGAGGAAAAGACCTCAAGATGGAGGCCTTTGCTGATTCCGGCTTCCAAAGTGATAAGGACGATTCCAAGTCCATGTCAGGTTATGTCTTTACCCTCAATGGAGGGGCGGTGTGCTGGAAGAGTTCCAAGCAGGACACCGTTGTTGACTCGACGATGGAAGCGGAGTATATTGCTGCTTGCGATGACGCAAAAGAAACGGTCTGGATGAAGAAGTTCCTAACAGAACTTCAGGTGGTTCCTACCATTGTTGATCCAATACCTCTGTATTGCGACAACAACGGAGCTATAGCTTTAGCGAAGGAACCAAGGTCCCATCAGAAGTCCAGACACATCTTAAGGCGGTATCACCTGATCAGGGAGATCATTGATCGTCGGGAGATCGAGGTTCGGAGAGTTGCTACAGAAGAGAACATTGTTGATCCATTCACGAAGGCCCTACCTCAGATTCAATTCGAGAGGCTACTCGAGATCATCGGTCTTCGATATGCCAGTACATGGCCCTAGTGCATGTGGGATATTGTTAGTGTATATACCTTAGGGGCCATTATTGTATCATACTAGTTTGTAAATTACTTAATGGAAGCTTAGGATATTCACATGTATATAACAGTCTTGCTAAACATGGTAGTATGCTACTTAGTTTTTCTATCTTAATATGTGAGTATACGTATTGATAGAGCTCTTAGGATCTTGCTTGACTACCAGCATTCTGATGGCAGTCACACTAGTGGGGGCTGGGTAGTCGACAAGCACATCCTTATTCAGGTCCCTAGTCGTAGGATTGTCGAGACAGGGCATCGATACTCCGGAGTAGACTAGTGTGTACGCTTCTCATCCCAGTTGGGGAGATGGTCTGTCCCACAGCCGTCAGTACGTCGTACTGGAGATAGTATGCATGTGCTCGTTAGGTTACGGCTACACCGGATAGGACTCACGGGGAACTGTTAGTTGGTATTATACCCATCGTCAGTTAACAGTTCCCAGGTGACATGAGTACAGCATAGTCCGCAGACTTGACACTGCTACTTCGCCTCGAGTGTGTCCCGCTGTTCTTAGATTGCTACCCTACCACGGCTCAAAGGAGTCTTGCAAACAGGTAGCAGTTGGGTGCAGTCCCGAGCACTTGGAGGCAGTGGTAGTTAGACAGGATTCGTCTCTCCCGGTATTGGGGGTTGATATCGCGCTGTGTCAGAGAGCCATTACACAAAGTCCCTGGCCAGGGCAAGCGAGATTTACTGGTACGTTCCAGTTGTTTTCTCAGGGTGTAATGGGGTACGCTCCGACAGGACTTATACCGCTATTAGGGGACTGACGCTTGCCGCCCCCTAAGCCCGATATGCGATAGTCTTAGACGAACAGACCGGACTATACGGAGATTGTCATATAGACTCAGTAGGAGTTCGGATGGGTTTCCTCATCGGCCTTCTTATCGACATCTACCTGGAGACCGTTACGTACAGCTAGTGCCGCTTGCGGTCTGTAGTTAAACCCACTGCCAGCGTAGTAGTCGAGTTTTTAGAGTCCCACACAGAGAGTTTCCCTACTCCAGGCGAAACGATATAGAGGTCGTATGGTTTTACGACAAGGATTCAGACGCATACGTGTGTTTACACACGTACGACATCCGGACAGTTTTTACTAGCCGGCTTTGGTTTAAGCCAGTTTCTAGTATCCGGTTATTGGATTTATACAGTCTAAAGTTTTTCCGTGTTTTCACGGATAGGAGGGGCATTCTCGTAATTTCACGAGAAGCTTCTAGAAGGTTGGTGACTTGGGGGTTAAGGTGGCATATGCATTAAATGAGATTAGTGACTCATTTGTGTGATTCATCCTTGTCATTAATGCATCATAAATGCTTAATGACTCATGTAGATGAATCACTCATTTATATTTATGAAGCATGCTTGTTAATTCCTTTATATTATTTATTTTGATAAATATAATGCTTCATATATATTATGAGAGATCATTATCTCATTCCATTCTCTTGCTCCCTTTCTCTCTCCTCAAGCTCTCTCTTCAAACCCTAATCCTCCCCTCCCATGTATTGAGACCAAGGATTAGATTAGACTACTTAATCCATAACCCTTCTCTATATCACCTAGGTTACTTAGATTAGCTCTTTAAGAAATCTAGTTACCTCAAGTTAGAGGTAAAGCTTGAAGTAAAGTTCTCGGGTGGATCATCTATTACATAGAGATGGCCGGAGAGGACGTGGAGAACGAAAAGACGAAGGACACGGTTCATCAGGTATAATCACTTTTCATAGTAGTTGTTAACTTCTATGATACTTGTTAGTTATAGTTTAGCAAAGATTCTCGGTTAGTCGATGTTTATGCAAAGATCAAGATCATTTTTCATTATTCCGCCTCCCCGCAAGTCGTGGGGTGTTGTACATCGACTTACAGGTAGGGGCCTAGGTTGGTTCAGTAGCTCACATATACCTTATACATCACCCTAGACTTGTATTCTTAGATTTATCTGACCTGAGTCAAATTCTGGGAACACTTGTGTGTGATTTAGGATATGTTTTCCGTATTTTGAATGATGAGTTTTGATATTTGGGTTCGTTTTTGGTTGTCGCATGTTTGTACATCGATAACAAATGTTGTTTGATTGATTTTGTACGCATATGCTATATGTTCTAACCTACGAGCAATGCGTGTGCCGTTTTGGTTTTCCGCCTTGATTTTAATATTGTTACGATATGTGTTGTTATTGTAGGTACCTTCACGTGGATTCCGAACCGACGGAGCGAGGCGTCAACGACTTCGGCAAGCGAAGACTACGGTGAGTAGATCTATATCTACCGGGGAAGACTGGTGGATGGCGTATAGCAACCCCGCAAACTTTTGATGGAAAACCGATTTATAGAATATGGTTAGGAAACCTAGATTAGGAAACTAGGGTTAGAATGAGATAGCTATGAAACCATATTTGAAACTAGAGGACAGTTAGAAGTGATATGTCACTACTATTGTAGGATGACGTTTAGCGATATTACCGTTTAGGGTACTGTAGGAATAGATAGTCGATGTAGACATGTCATCCGAACCATACCTTTTTCTAAAATGAAGAATCGTATGTACCTTTTAAGTATATACCTTGAGGGATGTTACGGATTTTCAAATGATATCTCTTTCTTAAAAATACTGTAACCCCTATTTTCAAAACTACGATTCGCTTCTTTAAAAATCTGATTGTATGGTTCAGATGTGTATGTTAGATTAGATACATATACTTAGTAGTGATAGAATGTTTATGCAATTCGATTTGATAGGTTATTTAAATGCGATGAAAGAATATATGACTGATATGATGACATGATGATATGATCGTATACGGATGCGAGTCGATCGTGTTGATTTATACACTGCCGGTCCCCTAATATGAGATTATTGCGGATGTTAACCGGAACATAGGCACATATATTGTAACACCTTAGGATAAGGGTTAGTGAATAATTATAATTAAATAATGGTTTTTAATAAAAAGTTTACCAACTTGTGTTTTAAATATTTTTCCTAATTTAATAAATATTTTTCCAAAATTTTATTAGGCTTGCACAAACATGTGCATGTAAACTAGGGTTTTTAAATCAAGTTAATACCATAATTGTTAACCATGGTGGGTTAATCTTTTAGGATTAATTCTTTTGGGTTTTTGTAGCGTCTTGAAAAGTCGTTTTGGTGTTTTCTTGAAATTCGGTGAAAATTCGGTATTTTTCCGAAAACCGTCTTTCTCGATATTTTGCAGTTTAGGGCTAATTATACCTTAAATGGATAGGTAATTACTTGTTTTTAGTAGCTAATGAGTTAATTATGAAATTTTGGTCATTTAAAAAAAATTTCCCTATTTTTCATTTTTTAATATTATTTTAAGCCGGTAAGAAAATACATTAAGTAAGCGATAAATACAAATTTTTCCGGGCTAATTTTAATCTCTAAAATTATGATAATTATAATCTAGTGATAACATGAATTTTTAGTAATTTATTTTGATTTTTAACAAATTTTTATGAATTGAAACGAATTTATTGAATTTTGAGCTAAAACTTGCAATTTTTGAGTTGTAGTGGGCCTTTTTGCATAAAATTTCTTTTGTAAAACCCCTCTACCTTTTCCCTCAGCCCTAGAACAGCCCCACCTTGTGTGAGACCAGAAATTTCTGGCCTCTCTCTTCTTGGTTTCTTTCTTGAGTTAATTTGATAGTTTATGGTATTATTTTAATTAAAATGGATAAAGTATGGTGCATTGACTTTGTGGACTTGACCCATGACCTTCCCCACTTGCCCACACCATCCCCACTCCTCCTCTCAGCCCAGAATTCCTGCAGGAAAACAGCCCCCAAATTTCCCTCTCTCATTTCCTTCTAAACTCATCAAATTCCAACTCAAAATCCTTACAAATCCACAAATTTCTTCACAAAACCAAAGAAAATCCTTATGCTATCATTATCCTTAGCCATTCTTGCTTGGACCTTGGTATTGAGGCCATCAATTGGAGCAAATTCTCTTGCTTGATCCATTGATCAAGAGGTATAATTCTCATCAAGTTGCTTTCTTTTGCTAAAAATTCCTTTAATTGTATGGTTAGTGTTAAAAGTTAGCTTATTTCTAATCTAGTTTAAAAGAGTAGTTTGTTTAAATTAGGGTTTTGAAGCCATGATAATTAATTAAGTTGTTTTGTAGTTAATCTAGTTGTTAATTAACTAATTTATATGGTTAACTTGTTTATATAGTTTCCAATTATGCTAATTTGGTTAAATTTAGAAGTGTGAAATTGCTTTTTAGGATTTTCAAGAAAAGGTTTTTGTATGGAAATGGTATTTGAAACATGATTAGTGAGTTGATTAAGTTTTAGAAAACATTATCTAATTGATTAAACCTAATTTGCTATCTAGTGTTTTGCTAACCTTAATCTAAGTGGTTAATTTGCTTATTAGGCTAAAATCTAGTGTTAAATTAAGGTTTTTCATATATAGTTTGGTTTATGTTTGCTAATTACAAAAATCAAGAATTGGTTGTTTATGGAAATTAGGATTGGAATCATTGTTGTTGTGTTATAATTAGTGTTTGTAGATTGCTTGTAGTGTGGTTGGGTGATTGTGCTATATTGTTGTCGTTTTGTCGCAAATCGGCGATTTTTTGCACCGATTTTGGATTGAAATGCTTACTAGATTTTTATAAAAGTTATGTGATGAATTATTTTTAGTATCTTGTTGATTGTATGGCTTGTCCTACAACTTTTAGGATGCGTGAGTGCGGTTTTGGGTAGTCGGGTTTTAGTTTTGCCGGGTGACCCAAATCGGCGTTTTTCGGCAGTTTTTGCGATTTTCGCGTGTGTTCCGCGCACTTTGTGCACGTTGTACTTAGCTAGCGAACTTTAGTAGTTTCGTTGGGGTTTTACGTCGTTCTTGATAGGTAACCTTATGTTGGGTATTGATGTAAATTCCAGGTTCGGTCGCGGAGACGTCAGACGCGGCGCGAAAGGGAAAGGCGGTGATTGGACACAGCTAGCCAGGGATCCCGGTGAGTAGATTTAACATCTACGGGGGACGATCGTTGGATGGCGCAAGTCGCCCGATAGATTTAGTAAACTGGAAAATAGTAAATTGGATAATCACTTGTGACATTAGAATAATAATACTCGCATGATAATTGCTGCAATTAGATCAATAGGTTATACCCATATACGCAAACTCAATTGTAGGACACATGCACCATTACCAGGTTTTTATATGCAGCACGAGCACTATTCATGTTTACACACACACCCTGGTAATTGCCATGCCACCACACTAGATAACTTTTAAATTGAAACCTTTTACTAATTGATACTTAAACTGGTACTATTGCCTTTAATTCCTTAAAAATGAAACCGTAGTATTGCTAATTCATGTGCATGTACTTCATCATATTAATTGTTCAAGCTTAATATATTAATCACACATCGCAACTTGATTATTGATATCATACGCATTCATTATCATTGATATATGCACTTATGTGGATTTCTGGAGATTTTATGATATTGCTGGATTTCGGGGGAAAGCCGCAAAATTTCTAAACTTATTATATTTTTAAAATATGTAAAATTGCGGTTTTCTAGTGATGTAAGTGTCGTCCACCATGAGTTTGCTGTGGATTTGGAAATCCGTGTCGAGGAGTGGAGGAACCGGCACGGGTACATGGTGGGCCCGGTAAGGTACCCCGGGGCAAGAGGAATGTGGTGATGACGTTGAGCCTGGCAGGGGACGGATTACCTACCGGTGACTGTTTGGGACGGCGGATATCCAGAGGATACCGACCGTGGCCGCTGGATGATGAGATATTGATATTTGAGATGGGTCAGCCGGACGGCTGAGGCCAGAGATACATTTATGAGATTTGAGACAGCTTTTTGGGTGTCGTTGCTGGACACCGATTTTCGTCGATTCATTGACATTATGCTGGCATTCTAAAAGAGTTTCAAAAACAAAAAAGAGATAAAATATTTCTTATATATATACCTATTGAGACCTCAGATATTCATGTTGCATACATATTAGTACACTGATGTTATATACACACCTGCTAGTGCATCCAGTCATACCTGTATTTTAGATGCTAGGATGCTTGTGTGCATGCATACGATAGCCTTTGTAGATGTTATTTATTACTCACGAGTTGGCAACTCACCCCCGTTGTGCCACAGTCTTTTGCAGGTCCGCTCCGTCAGTTCAGTAGCGGCGGGCGCACTTGTTCTTTTGTCTCTTTTGCCTGAGCTCGAGATTTGCTCATAGGTGGGTTATGTTATTTTTTGTACCACCTTGTATATTCTTGTATCTAGTGTACTCCATCTACTGTTCTACCAGATTATTGTATATTGACCTAGAGATGAGACTGTGAGGTTTGTGGATTTTATACTGTATTTGGGGTCGAGCTCACTTGAGCCGACATGCTACTTTTTCATGCTTCCTTATGCTTTATTATGCTTGTTGTCATTTACATTGCGTGGGATTTGTGACCGCCGTATGGCGAAGAGCTAGCTCCCGCATGGGGATGCCCTATTTTGTTGGATTCATGTATATATTTTGTTGTACCCATTTTTGGGGGCCAGTATTTACAAAGGAGACTCTGCCGAAATTTTCGGGAAAAATTGGTATTGTTTTTAAAAGTGTTTTTCATGACTTATTTGATAAACTTGCTTTCAAATGATTGGGTTTTCTTCACTCTTTGCTTAATGGGTTTTGTTTTCTGGGCTTTGGCTTACTTATTTTACGGACGCCTTTAGACGTTTCGTAAACTTAAGTGCCAGTCACGTTCCGTACCCTGCGGGTCGTGACAAAGTTGGTATCAGAGCGATAGGTTTTACCTTTGTGAGTGTAGGATGACCCTTGGTAGATGGAGTAAGTGACTTAAGCAGGGTAACGTAGCGTGCGTATGTCCGCGGCATACTTACGATACGGTACTCCGCCTAAGTGACTTTAGGATATACTTGCTTGAAAATTCCTTCTTCAATTCCGTGTATCCTATGATCCTATTGCACTGTTCTTACTATCCGTTATCCTGTAACAGCCACTATGCCGCCGAAGGCTACGAGGGCACAGAGGGCTGCCGCCAGAGACGAGATTCGAGCTGGCACGTCCGAGACTAGGACTGAGCAGGGTGGTATGCCTACGCCTCAGAGACAGACCGATCCACCTTCCCCAGGCCGTATGGATAGGCTCGAGACCGGTATGGAGGAGTTGCGACAGATGATGGGAGGCATGCAGGAGCTGCGTCAGATGGTAGGATCCCTAGTTGCAGCCAGTCGTACACCGAGGCCGGATGACGTACCTACTACATCACAGACGACCTTGATACCTGCCCCTACTACTACCACCGTGGCCATTCCGGTTTCACTACAGGATTTCATGAGACTGAGACCTCCAGTATTCACCGGCACCGAGGCAGCGGAGGACCCACAGACGTTCCTTGACAGTTTAGCCAGGATCTGCCGTTCGCTGAGATGTTCGGATGATCGATGGGTAGAGCTTGCGAGTTTCCGACTAGAGGGTCTCGCGCAGACATGGCGGGAGTCAGTCTTGAGAGGTCGAGCTGCAGGTCTACCGCCTATGACTTGGGCCGAGTTTACAGCGGTCTTTCTAGCCCGTTTCCTTCCAGAGAGCGTTCGTGACGCCAGAGCTCGCAGCTTCGAGGCCTTAGTCAAGACACCTGGTATGACGGTGTCTGAGTATGACATCCAGTTTACACAGTTATCCCGATATGCTCAGTATTTGGTGGATACCGAGGAGAAGATGGTGAAGAGGTTCGTACAGGGACTTGATGCCCAGCTATATCTTGCCATTGGCGCCCAGCACTACGACACTTATTCAGCTGCTATGGATACAGCATTGCGGATGGAGGCACGCATATCGCGGACTTCGGCCGTTTCTGGGCCGAAGAGGATTCGCACCGATGTACCGTCTCAGAGACAGCGCGCCAGATTCTTTCCGAGAGATAGGCCTGGCAGAGGATTTGGGCGGGGACAGTTATATGGTTCTTATCCCCAGGGGCAGCAGCCGTCGCCAGGATGTTTTGGGTGCGGGAGTTTGCACCATCTTGTCAGAGACTGCCCGGTGAGACGACAGGGAGCAACGACAGTTCCGCACGTGACCCTACCACCATCACCACCCCCTCCTCAGAGAGCCTTACTTCCTACCCCAGGCGATGCTCCACGCCAGTTAGGTGCACCGAGAGGCCGTGGACGCGGCGGTCCTGTTCAGAGAGGAAGAGGAGGCAAAGGCCGAGGTCGAGGTCAGCCCGCTATCGGTGGAGGACAGGCCCGAGTATTTGCTTTGACACCGCAGGATGCGCAGGCATCCAATGCCGTTGTGACAGGTACCTTGCCAGTTTGTTCTTTCGACGCACGGGTATTATTCGACCCAGGTTCCACACATTCGTACGTATCTACACACTTTGCACCGATGTTGGGCCCTGAGTCGTCGTCGTTAGATCAGCCGCTTGTTGTTGTTACTCCGATAGGCGAGTCGTTTGTCGCTCGGTTTGTATTTCGTTTGTGTTCCGTTCGTATCGGGGAGAGGGATTCATCAGTTGATTTGATACTCCTCGATATGTTGGACTTTGATGTGCTTCTGGGCATGGATTGGCTAGCCACTTGTTATGCTTCGGTGGACTGCCGTGAGAAGGCAGTCAGATTTAGCTTTCCGGGAGAGCCAGTCCTTGTTATTCAGGGAGACCGCAGTGTCGCCCTTCCCAGCTTAATTTCTTCTCTTCGCGCTGGTCAGCTCTTGCGGAAGGGATGTCAGGGATTCTTAGCGTCTATTTGTGATACTCGAGCTGCAGATGTTCCGTTGGACCGGGTCCCGGTAGTTTGTGAGTTCCCTGATGTTTTCCCTGATGAGCTACCGGGGCTACCTCCTGAGCGCGATGTTGAGTTCTGCATTGATTTGATTCCCGGTTCGGGGCCTTTTTCTATACCGCCTTATCGGATGGCCCCGGCAGAGCTTCGAGAGCTGAAGGATCAGTTGCAGGATTTGTTGGACAAGGGGCTTATTCGACCGAGTGTTTCTCCGTGGGGTGCTCCGGTCCTGTTTGTCAAGAAGAAGGATGGAAGTTTGCGCTTATGTATCGACTACCGCCAGCTGAACAAAGTTACCGTTCGGAACAGATATCCGTTGCCGCGCATTGATGATTTGTTCGACCAGCTTCAGGGTGCGGGGTATTTTTCGAGGATCGACTTGCGATCAGGATACCATCAGCTGCGAGTTCGACAGGAGGATATACCGAGGACAACTTTCCGTACACGCTATGGCCACTACGAGTTTTTGGTGATGTCGTTCGGACTCACCAACGCCCCAGCAGCATTTATGGATTTGATGAACCGTACATTCAGGCCGTATCTTGACTTGTTCATCATCGTGTTTATCGACGATATCTTGGTGTACTCCCGGAGCAGAGAGGGGCACGAGCAGCACTTGCGGATTACGTTACAGACTCTGAGGGAGCACCAGCTGTTCGCGAAGTTCTCCAAGTGTGCTTTCTGGCTGGACAGCGTCGGATTCTTGGGTCACGTGGTTACGAGAGACGGCATTTGTGTAGACCCGAAGAAGATTGAGGCTGTTCAGCAGTGGCCCCGACCTACATCGGTTACTGAGATCCGTAGTTTTCTAGGATTGGCGGGCTACTACAGGCGTTTTGTTCAGGACTTCTCCCGTATAGCTGCACCGTTGACCGGTTTGACCCGGAAGGGAGTTCCTTTCGTCTGGATGGAGGAGTGCGAGCCCAGTTTTCAGCAGCTGCGGACATGTTTGACTACGGCGCCGGTATTATCTTTACCTTCGGGATCAGGCGGTTTTATTGTCTACTGTGATGCTTCGCGAGTGGGATTAGGATGCGTATTGATGCAGCATGGCCGGGTGATCGCTTACGCTTCTCGGCAGTTGATGAAGCATGAACAGAACTACCCCACTCATGATTTGGAGATGGCTGCAGTGGTCTTTGCACTGAAGATTTGGCGACATTACCTTTACGGCGAGTCATGTCAGATATTCACCGATCACAAGAGCTTAAAGTACATATTTCAGCAGCGAGACCTGAACCTCAGACAGCGTCGTTGGATGGAGTTGGTGAAAGACTACGACTGCGAGATCTTATATCATCCCGGCAAGGCGAATGTGGTGGCAGATGCGTTGAGTAGGAGGCCCGGGGGTAGTCTATCCTTTTTGCGCGCAGTTCAGAGGCAGTCGTCAGCAGATTGGCAGATGTTATGCGACAGCCGAGTTGAGTTCGAGTTCACTCAGACAGGGGGACAGCTCGCGCATGTTCGTGCACGCCCACAACTGCTTGACCGTATATATGAGGCACAGCGCAGTGACGACCGTTGCTCAGAGATCATGGCACAGATGGGACAGGGCAGATTTTCCGAGTTCGTGGTTGACGATCAGGGGATTTTACGATATGGATCTAGACTGTACGTACCAGATGCTGATGGATTACGGCGCGACATTCTTGAGGAGGCACACCGATCAGTGTATAGTGTCCACCCCGGTTCCACCAAGATGTACCATGATATGAGAGAGACCTACTGGTGGGACGGGATGAAGAGGGACATTGCGGAGTTCGTTTCGAGATGCCTGACTTGTCAGCAAGTCAAGGCCGAGCACCAGAGGCCCGCAGGAGAGCTGCAGCCGTTACCCATTCCAGAGTGGAAATGGGAGCAGATTTCGATGGATTTCGTTGTGGGTCTACCCAGGACCAGTTGAGGGTACGACTCCATCTGGGTGATCGTGGATAGATTGACGAAAGCGGCTCACTTCCTGCCAGTGAAGACGACTTTCAGCTTCGCTCAGTATGCTCAGCTTTATATTGACGAGATCGTGCGACTACATGGCGTACCGACTTGTATCGTGTCAGATCGAGGCACTCAGTTCACCAGCCGACTTTGGCAGAGACTTCAGGAGGCTTTGGGCACTCGTTTGAGCTTCAGCACAGCGTTTCATCCGCAGACCGACGGACAGTCAGAGCGGACCATTCAGACTCTCGAGGACATGCTCAGAGCGTGCGTTTTAGACTTTGGTGGTAGCTGGGATCGTCATTTACCTCTAGTGGAGTTCTCCTACAACAACAGCTTCCAGGATACTATTCAGATGGCACCTTTCGAGGCATTGTATGGGAGGAGATGCAGATCGCCCGTTTGTTGGACAGAGCTCAGCGAGAGCAGCATTTTGGGGCCGCAGCTTGTTGAGGAGACGACAGCGAAGATACAGTTGATCCGAGACCGGATGAGAGCGGCTCAGAGCAGACAGAAATCCTATGCAGACAGGCGCCGTCGCAGTTTAGAGTTCGCAGTTGGCGACCATGTTTTTCTGAGGGTCTCTCCGATGAAGGGCGTGATGCGTTTTGGGCGAAAGGGGAAGCTTAGCCCTAGATTCGTAGGTCCCTTCGAGATCCTCGAGCGTGTCGGCGCTGTTGCATATCGTTTGGCTCTTCCTCCCAGCTTTCCCGATGTTCACCCCGTCTTCCATGTTTCGATGCTCCGCAAGTACCTTCACGACCCTTCGCATGCGATTCAGCACCCGACAGTCCAGCTAGAGCGCGACCTTTCTTTTGCAGAGCAGCCGGTGGCCATCCTGGATCGGCAGGTGAAGAAGTTGAGGTCGAAGATTATACCAACCGTCAAGGTCCTTTGGCGTAGCCCGAGCAGCGAGGAGGTTACCTGGGAGACCGAGGGCGAGATGAGGAAGAAGTATCCCCATCTCTTTGAAGGTACGCGTAGCTATATTTTTAAATTCGGGGACCGAATTTCTTTAAGGGGGGAAGATTGTAGCGTCTTGAAAAGTCGTTTTGGTGTTTTCTTGAAATTCGGTGAAAATTCGGTATTTTTCCGAAAACCGTCTTTCTCGATATTTTGCAGTTTAGGGCTAATTATACCTTAAATGGATAGGTAATTACTTGTTTTTAGTAGCTAATGAGTTAATTATGAAATTTTGGTCATTTAAAAATTTTTTCCCTATTTTTCATTTTTTAATATTATTTTAAGCCGGTAAGAAAATACATTAAGTAAGCGATAAATACAAATTTTTCCGGGCTAATTTTAATCTCTAAAATTATGATAATTATAATCTAGTGATAACATGAATTTTTAGTAATTTATTTTGATTTTTAACAAATTTTTATGAATTGAAACGAATTTATTGAATTTTGAGCTAAAACTTGCAATTTTTGAGTTGTAGTGGGCCTTTTTGCATAAAATTTCTTTTGTAAAACCCCTCTACCTTTTCCCTCAGCCCTAGAACAGCCCCACCTTGTGTGAGACCAGAAATTTCTGGCCTCTCTCTTCTTGGTTTCTTTCTTGAGTTAATTTGATAGTTTATGGTATTATTTTAATTAAAATGGATAAAGTATGGTGCATTGACTTTGTGGACTTGACCCATGACCTTCCCCACTTGCCCACACCATCCCCACTCCTCCTCTCAGCCCAGAATTCCTGCAGGAAAACAGCCCCCAAATTTCCCTCTCTCATTTCCTTCTAAACTCATAAAATTCCAACTCAAAATCCTTACAAATCCACAAATTTCTTCACAAAACCAAAGAAAATTCTTATGCTATCATTATCCTTAGCCATTCTTGCTTGGACCTTGGTATTGAGGCCATCAATTGGAGCAAATTCTCTTGCTTGATCCATTGATCAAGAGGTATAATTCTCATCAAGTTGCTTTCTTTTGCTAAAAATTCCTTTAATTGTATGGTTAGTGTTAAAAGTTAGCTTATTTCTAATCTAGTTTAAAAGAGTAGTTTGTTTAAATTAGGGTTTTGAAGCCATGATAATTAATTAAGTTGTTTTGTAGTTAATCTAGTTGTTAATTAACTAATTTATATGGTTAACTTGTTTATATAGTTTCCAATTATGCTAATTTGGTTAAATTTAGAAGTGTGAAATTGCTTTTTAGGATTTTCAAGAAAAGGTTTTTGTATGGAAATGGTATTTGAAACATGATTAGTGAGTTGATTAAGTTTTAGAAAACATTATCTAATTGATTAAACCTAATTTGCTATCTAGTGTTTTGCTAACCTTAATCTAAGTGGTTAATTTGCTTATTAGGCTAAAATCTAGTGTTAAATTAAGGTTTTTCATATATAGTTTGGTTTATGTTTGCTAATTACAAAAATCAAGAATTGGTTGTTTATGGAAATTAGGATTGGAATCATTGTTGTTGTGTTATAATTAGTGTTTGTAGATTGCTTGTAGTGTGGTTGGGTGATTGTGCTATATTGTTGTCGTTTTGTCGCAAATCGGCGATTTTTTGCACCGATTTTGGATTGAAATGCTTACTAGATTTTTATAAAAGTTATGTGATGAATTATTTTTAGTATCTTGTTGATTGTATGGCTTGTCCTACAACTTTTAGGATGCGTGAGTGCGGTTTTGGGTAGTCGGGTTTTAGTTTTGCCGGGTGACCCAAATCGGCGTTTTTCGGCAGTTTTTGCGATTTTCGCGTGTGTTCCGCGCACTTTGTGCACGTTGTACTTAGCTAGCGAACTTTAGTAGTTTCGTTGGGGTTTTACGTCGTTCTTGATAGGTAACCTTATGTTGGGTATTGATGTAAATTCCAGGTTCGGTCGCGGAGACGTCAGACGCGGCGCGAAAGGGAAAGGCGGTGATTGGACACAGCTAGCCAGGGATCCCGGTGAGTAGATTTAACATCTACGGGGGACGATCTTTGGATGGCGCAAGTCGCCCGATAGATTTAGTAAACTGGAAAATAGTAAATTGGATAATCACTTGTGACATTAGAATAATAATACTCGCATGATAATTGCTGCAATTAGATCAATAGGTTATACCCATATACGCAAACTCAATTGTAGGACACATGCACCATTACCAGGTTTTTATATGCAGCACGAGCACTATTCATGTTTACACACACACCCTGGTAATTGCCATGCCACCACACTAGATAACTTTTAAATTGAAACCTTTTACTAATTGATACTTAAACTGGTACTATTACCTTTAATTCCTTAAAAATGAAACCGTAGTATTGCTAATTCATGTGCATGTACTTCATCATATTAATTGTTCAAGCTTAATATATTAATCACACATCGCAACTTGATTATTGATATCATACGCATTCATTATCATTGATATATGCACTTATGTGGATTTCTGGAGATTTTATGATATTGCTGGATTTCGGGGGAAAGCCGCAAAATTTCTAAACTTATTATATTTTTAAAATATGTAAAATTGCGGTTTTCTAGTGATGTAAGTGTCGTCCACCATGAGTTTGCTGTGGATTTGGAAATCCGTGTCGAGGAGTGGAGGAACCGGCACGGGTACATGGTGGGCCCGGTAAGGTACCCCGGGGCAAGAGGAATGTGGTGATGACGTTGAGCCTGGCAGGGGACGGATTACCTACCGGTGACTGTTTGGGACGGCGGATATCCAGAGGATACCGACCGTGGCCGCTGGATGATGAGATATTGATATTTGAGATGGGTCAGCCGGACGGCTGAGGCCAGAGATACATTTATGAGATTTGAGACAGCTTTTTGGGTGTCGTTGCTGGACACCGATTTTCGTCGATTCATTGACATTATGCTGGCATTCTAAAAGAGTTTCAAAAACAAAAAAGAGATAAAATATTTCTTATATATATACCTATTGAGACCTCAGATATTCATGTTGCATACATATTAGTACACTGATGTTATATACACACCTGCTAGTGCATCCAGTCATACCTGTATTTTAGATGCTAGGATGCTTGTGTGCATGCATACGATAGCCTTTGTAGATGTTATTTATTACTCACGAGTTGGCAACTCACCCCCGTTGTGCCACAGTCTTTTGCAGGTCCGCTCCGTCAGTTCAGTAGCGGCGGGCGCACTTGTTCTTTTGTCTCTTTTGCCTGAGCTCGAGATTTGCTCATAGGTGGGTTATGTTATTTTTTGTACCACCTTGTATATTCTTGTATCTAGTGTACTCCATCTACTGTTCTACCAGATTATTGTATATTGACCTAGAGATGAGACTGTGAGGTTTGTGGATTTTATACTGTATTTGGGGTCGAGCTCACTTGAGCCGACATGCTACTTTTTCATGCTTCCTTATGCTTTATTATGCTTGTTGTCATTTACATTGCGTGGGATTTGTGACCGCCGTATGGCGAAGAGCTAGCTCCCGCATGGGGATGCCCTATTTTGTTGGATTCATGTATATATTTTGTTGTACCCATTTTTGGGGGCCAGTATTTACAAAGGAGACTCTGCCGAAATTTTCGGGAAAAATTGGTATTGTTTTTAAAAGTGTTTTTCATGACTTATTTGATAAACTTGCTTTCAAATGATTGGGTTTTCTTCACTCTTTGCTTAATGGGTTTTGTTTTCTGGGCTTTGGCTTACTTATTTTACGGACGCCTTTAGACGTTTCGTAAACTTAAGTGCCAGTCACGTTCCGTACCCTGCGGGTCGTGACAGTTTTAAGTAAGTTTAATTAGATAATTAAAAAGGTTGCTTTATTTTGAATTTTTGTTGTGAGTGTTGACTTGAGAGAGAGAGAGAGTGTGGGCATCATGGCTTAGCCCATGCTTGCCATTAATGAAGAGAGAGAGAGTGAGGGGTTGACATTTGGGGTGATGATTTCCCCTCTCATTCTTTGTTGCTTTCTCTCAAAACTCTCACACACTCTCACACACACACACACTTACCTTTCAGCCCAGAACCCCAGCTCCTGAAGCAGCAGCAGAAGCAACTGAAGCAACAGCAGTGACTGAAGCAGCAGCAACAAGCATACAGCAGCAGCAGCAGCACAGTGAGCAGCAGCAGCAGCTCCAGCACCAAGTGCAGCCCCTCCTCTTCTCTTCTTCACCTTCCTCCAGCTTCCTAGGGTTAAGTATGAGGTATACTTCCTATCTTGCTTCCCTAGTTAGCTTTGTTAGCGTAGATTTGCTTCGGTTAGTGGATTTTAGTGCGTTTTAGTGTGTTATGGGGTGTTTAGTGTGAACCTTGAGCTATTGAGGTGTAGATTGGTTTCAGCGGGATGCTTGAGGTTTGTTATGACCATGTTGACTTAGTTGAACCCCAATTACACTAAAATACCACCAGTTTCATATTCGAGGCATAATGTCGTATTTGTGCAAATTGAGCTTTTCTGGATCTGCTTTTGACCCGGTGATTTCAGAATAAATTTGGGAATACTGTAGTATTGTGGTGGTGTGCTGATACCCCAGATGAAACCCGACCCCCTGACTCCCCACTCCGGCCGCCAAAATCATCATTCTAGCCGCAAATTGCGGCCAGACAGGAAGTATTTTGGTGTTTTTTGGGTTCTGTGGGTGTCTGCTTGTGAGTAGGGTCATTTGGTATATATATTTTTGTAAGATTAGTTCTGTAGCAAAATCTGGGACCAAATACCTATTTTGCCGTTTTCTAAACCTTCGCGACACGCGTGATACGTGAGTAGGTTTGGGTTTCTGCGTATCGCGGCGCGTCGGGGTAGTTTCGTGGCGCGTTATTACACGTTTTAGCGTATCGCGCACACGCGCGATTGGTTTGCGACACGGGTTTCTTGTTGGATTTTAATGTCGCGTTTCTGTGAATTAAGCTTATGTGTGGTTTATGTTATGTGATTTTAGGTCCGCAGGCCAGTGAGACGGACGCTGCGAAGAAGGGCAAGCAAGTGGTTGGATACACTTAGAGCGAGACACGGTGAGTAGATTTCACATCTACGGGGATATCGCCCGCATGGCGTTATGCGTCAGGGCCGATAGGACCTTATTGTTATATACTGCATATACCATACCATGGATTGTCATCGCATATTGCATTCCCTGATATATATATATATATATATATATATTGCTTAGAACTGATAGAACTGCCATGATCATACTGTCGTACATTGTTGTAGCTCATCTATACTTGACATGACTTGGAATTTTATACTTGATACCTATATCACAGTGGATCATTGCATTGTAGCTCATTTTTATGTGACATGACTTGATATACATATTTGATGCACCTATCACATCACAGTTACTTGTATTATTGTTGGGATTTCATATGATTTCTGGATTTGGGAACCGTGGCCTTTTCAAATAAGTAATCATTTAAAAACCCGGTTCCCTTGATATGATATTTTGGGGCGTCACCCCGTGTTTTCCCGGTGCTTGAGGCACGGATTGATAGAGGGCTGACCCGGACTGACGGATGCCCGATGGATTGATAGAGGGCTGACCCGGACTGACGGATGCCCGATGGATTGATAGAAGGCTGACCCGGACTGACGGATGCCCGATGGATTGATAGAGGGCTGACCCGGACTGACGGATGCCCGATGGATTGATAGACGGCTGACCCGGACTGACGGATGCCCGATGGATTGATAGAGGGCTGACCCGGACTGACGGATGCCCGACGGATTGATAGAGGGCTGACCCGGACTGACGGATGCCCGATGGATTGATAGAGGGCTGACCCGGACTGACGGACGCCCGATATATTGAGAGAGGGATGACCCGGACTGACGGATTCCCGGTATATACTTTGAGAGAGGGCTGACCCGGATTGACGGAGGCCCGATACAGGATGTTTTGCGTATCGATGCTAGACACGAGTATTTATGATATTTGGGTGCCGATGTTGGGTACTCGGGATTTTCAGGGATATACAGGATATGAGGGCCGATGGAGTACCGGCGTTGAGATGTTAGGATTTGTGGTGCATACACACTTATGTAGTCCCCCTCGATACTTCATGTAGATACTATATCCCCATGCTCAGCATTCATTATCACATCTCATCCTGTAGTATATCACCTGATAGAGGACTGGCATTATTATTATGCATACTGCCACATCGCATTGATATTATCTGCTGGCATTAGTAGAGCCACGCTATAAGTGCATGCTTGCGATTACCTTTATATGTTATCTCTATTCACGAGTTGGCAACTCACCCCCGTTGTGCCACAGTGTTTGCAGGTTGCCCTTGGGAGTAGTCACGGCTGGCTGTTACCTCATCTTTTGGCACAGATACCCCTCTGAGCAGAGATAGTCTTTTGCTGATAGGTGGGTTTTGTACGGTATCTGTTATATTTCAGTTGTATATTGATGTATCTAGTATTCTCCATCTACCTTTCTGTATTGACTTAGAGACAGTTGTGAGGACGATATGTATGATTTTATATTCTGGTGTCGAGCTCGCATGTGAGCCGACTTTACTTTATGCAGTCTCATCTTTTATGATATTGTCCTTGTTATACTGTGTATTCTTCGCTACGGCGTCGTATATCATATTGTGATGCTTTATTCATGTCACCTGTTATTTCTGCTACACCTTGTTTTTGCCCGACTTTCGGGGCTAATATTTTAAAGGGGAAATGTTACCAAAATTATAAAACTTATAACTTTTGAACTTAAAAAGGGATTTCTACTAAATAAATGGAAGTTTTTCGGACATGTACGATTGTTTTTACAAAATGTTTTAAAATCACTCTATATTTATTGGTTTTGATTTCTGGGTTCGACTTACTTAGCCGCGTTACGCCTGTAGACGTTGCGTGGTTAAGTGCCGGTCATGAGTCGAATTCTCGGGTCGTGACAAAGTTGGTATCAAAGCATAGGTTTTACCTTCGGAGTGTAGGATGACCCTGGTATGATGGAGTAGGTAGCTGCAGCAGGGTAGCGTAGCGTGCGTATGTTCCGCGGCATACTCACGACACGGTACTCCGCCTACGCGACCTTAGGACTTATTGATTTGATCCCTCCTTATATTCTTGCGATTCGATTTCCGTGTTCTTATCGAATCTATATTTTCTTTCAGCCATTATGCCGCCTAAGACTACGAGGGCACAGAGAGCGGCCGCGAGGGCCGAGATTCGGGTTGACTCGTCCGAGATGAGGACTGATCCGGGTAGTACGCCGGTTGTACCCGAGCAGGCTGTTCCTGCCGTGACAGAGCAGATCGCCACGTTAGGAGCTGGTATGCAGGAGATGCGCCAGACGGTGGGATCTAGCATGCAGGAGATGCGCCAGATGATAGGATCGCTTGTTGAGACGCTTCGAGCGCAGCGACCAGAGGTAGCTCCACCAGTTCCAGAGACCGCTATGGTACCTACCGCACAGCCAGTTGCCCCTGCAGCCACGGAGGTGATTACAGTATCGCTATCAGAGTTCATGAGGCTGAAGCCTCCGGTTTTCACAGGCACCGATACAGCCGAGGACCCACAGTCTTTCATCGACAGGATGGCCAGGATATGCCGTTCCCTTAGATGCGCAGATGCGAGATGGGTCGAGTTCGCGAGCTTTCGCCTGGAAGGTCTTGCGCAGAAATGGTGTGATTCAGTGGAGAAGGGCAGAGCAGCAGGTCTTCCTCCTATGACCTGGACGGAGTTCGTGACCATATTTCTAGCCCGTTTCCTTCCCCGGAGTGTTAGAGATGCCCGAGCACGCAGGTTTGAGTCCTTGCGCCAGACGCCAGGGATGACAGTGGCAGAGTATGACGTACTGTTTACAGAGCTAGCAGTCTACGCCCCACATTTGGTGGTCACCGAGGAGCTGCGAGTCCGGAGATTTGTTCGAGGCTTGCTTTCGCCAGTGTTCCTCGCGATCAGCGCGCAGCACTACGAGACCTATGCAGCAGCTGTAGACGCAGCCCTAGTGGTCGAGGAGCACCTTGTTGAGACTTCGGCACTTCCAGAGCCAAAGAGAGCTCGTGCGGATACTTCAGCACAGAGACAGCCTTTTCGGCGCCGTGATAGACGTATTGCAGGCAGCAGAGATTCAGGGCGGGGCGGTTATTCAGTTCTTATTCCAAGGATGGTCAGCGGCCGTCGTCGGGATGTTTTCTCTGTGGGAGTTCTTACCACCGTGTACGGGATTGTCCTGAGTTACCCCGGACAGAGGCGACAGCACCGCACGTCACATTACCACTTTCACCACCCCAGAGAGCGTCGCCTATCGTACCTACCGTTGCTCCGCGCCAGACTCATACACAGCGAGGTCGTGGGCGTGGAGGAGTTGCTCAGAGAGGGCGAGGTGACCGAGGCAGAGGGCAGCCAGTCACAGGTGGTGGACAGGCGAGGGTTTTTGCTTTGACACATCAGGACGCGCAGGCGTCCAATGCAGTGGTTTCAGGTATCCTCCCTATATGTTCAGTTGATGCACATGTACTGTTCGACCCCGGATCCACACACTCGTACGTATCCACGCACTTTGTGCCGAGTTTGGGTAGAGAGTCCGGCTTGCTTGATCAGCCGCTTGTGGTGACTACTCCTGTGGGAGAGTCGTTTGTTGCTAGGCACGTGTTCCGATCCTGTATCGTCTGTATTGGCGAGAGAGAGTTGCCTGTCGACTTGATCCTTCTGGAGATGTTAGACTTCGACGTTCTTTTGGGCATGGATTGGTTAGCCACGTGTTATGCTTCTGTGGATTGCCGCGAGAAGACAGTTAGATTCTGTTTCCCCGGTGAGTCGGGTTTTGTTGTGTTGGGGGACCGTGGTGCCGCCCCTCACAGTGTGATTTCTTCTTTTCGCGCTGGACAGCTTTTGAGGAAGGGATGTCAGGGATTTCTCGCCTATGTTTGCGATGCTCGCGCTACAGAGGTTCCATTGGATCAGGTTCCGGTTGTTAGCGAGTTTCCTGATGTGTTCCCTGACGAGCTTCCTGGGTTGCCGCCCGAGCGCGACATTTCTTTCTGTATTGATTTGGTTCCTGGTTCGGGGCCTATTTCTATACCGCCTTATCGGATGGCCCCGGCGGAACTTCGAGAGTTGAAGGAGCAGTTGCAAGATTTGCTGGACAAGGGACTTATTCGACCCAGTGTTTCTCCTTGGGGTGCTCCAGTCCTGTTCGTCAAGAAGAAGGATGGCAGTTTGCGTCTTTGTATCGACTACCGCCAGCTGAACAGGGTGACAGTGCGGAACAGGTATCCTTTGCCGCGTATCGACGATTTATTCGACCAGCTTCAGGGGGCAGGGTACTTTTCGAGGATCGATTTGCGATCGGGCTATCATCAGCTGCGGGTTCGACAGGAGGACATTCCCCGGACAGCTTTTCGTACGCGCTACGGCCATTACGAGTTTTTGGTGATGTCGTTCGGACTCACCAATGCGCCAGCATCCTTCATGGACTTGATGAACCGTATTTTCCGACCTTACTTGGATCTGTTCATTATAGTCTTCATTGACGATATCTTGGTGTATTCCCGGAGTAGTGACGAGCACGAGCAGCACCTGTGGATTACTTTGCAGACATTGAGGGAGCACCAGCTTTATGCGAAATTCTCCAAGTGTGCTTTTTGGCTGGACAGCGTGGACTTCTTGGGTCACGTGATTTCACGAGACGGTATATGTGTAGACCCGAGGAAGATAGAGGTCGTTCAGCGTTGGCCCAGACCCACATCGGTGACGGAGATTCGCAGCTTTTTGGGATTGGCCGGTTACTACAGGCGTTTTGTGCAGGACTTCTCACGTATTGCTACACCGTTGACTGGGTTGACCCGGAAGGGAGTTCCCTTCGATTGGACGGAGGAGTGCGAGCACAGTTTCCAGCAGTTACGGACTCAGCTGACGACGGCACCGGTGTTATCTTTACCTTCCGGATCGGGCGGATTTGTGGTCTTTTGTGATGCTTCTCGAGTGGGATTGGGATGCGTTCTGATGCAGCATGATAGGGTGATCGCGTATGCCTCGCGACAATTGAAGAAGCACGAGCAGAACTACCCCACTCATGATTTGGAGATGGCAGCAGTGGTCTTCGCACTTAAGATCTGGCGACACTACCTATACGGCGAGTCGTGCCAGATATTTACGGATCACAAGAGTTTGAAATACATATTCCAGCAGCGGGATCTGAACCTTCGACAGCGTCGATGGATGGAGTTAGTAAAGGATTATGACTGCGAGATCTTATATCACCCGGGCAAGGCAAATGTGGTGGCGGATGCTTTGAGCAGGAGGCCCGGGGGTAGTCTAGCTTGTTTGAGCGCAGCACAGGGACAGTCATCCGCAGATTGGCAGATATTATGCGACAGTCGAGTACAGTTCGAGTTCACGTCGATTGGAGGACAGATAGCGCATGTCCGTGCACGCCCACAGTTGATCGATCGTATACGTGAGGCGCAGCTCAGTGATGACCGATGTTCAGAGATCATGGCACAGATGGGACAGGGCAGATTTTCCGAGTTCGTGATCGATGATCAGGGGGTCCTACGGTTTGGAGTCAGACTGTGCGTACCAGATGCTGAAGGGCTGAGACGCGAGATTCTTGAGGAGGCACATCGATCGGTGTATAGCGTCCATCCCGGTTCCACCAAGATGTATCATGATATGAGAGATGTTTACTGGTAGGACGGAATGAAGAGGGACATTGCAGATTTTGTATCGAGATGCCTGACTTGTCAGCAAGTCAAGGCTGAGCACCAGAGGCCCACGGGAGAGCTACAGCCGTTACCCATTCCGGAGTGGAAATGGGAACAGATTTCGATGGATTTCGTTGTGGGTCTACCCAGGACTAGTCGGGGGTATGACTCTATCTGGGTGATTGTGGATCGTTTGACGAAAGCGGCTCACTTCCTACCGGTGAAGACGACTTTCGGATTTACTCAATATGCCCAGATCTACATTGACGAGGTAGTGCGACTACACGGAGTCCCGACGTGAATTGTGTCCGACAGAGGCACCCAGTTTACCAGTAGACTATGGCAGAGGCTTCAGGAGGCTTTGGGCACTCGCTTGAGTTTCAGCACGGCATTTCATCCGCAGACCGACGGACAGTCAGAGCGGACCATTCAGACTCTCGAGGACATGCTCAGAGCTTGTGTATTAGATTTCGGAGGTAGCTGGGATCATCATTTGCCCTTAGTAGAGTTCTCCTACAATAACAGCTACCAGGAGACTATTTAGATGGCACCATTTGAGGCTCTTTATGGGAGGAGATGCAGGTCGCCTACTTGTTGGACAGAGCTCAGTGAGAGCAGTATCTTAGGGCCACAGATCGTTGAGGAGACGACCACGAAGATCCAGTTGAATCGTGATAGGATGAGAGCAGCGCAGAGTAGGCAGAGAGCTTATGCAGACCGTCGACGACGCAGACTTGAGTTTTCTGTTGGTGATCATGTTTCTTGAGGGTCTCCCCAATGAAAGGTGTGATGAGGTTTGGAAAGAAGGGGAAGCTCAGTCCCAGATTTATGGGCCCCTTCGAGATCCTCGAGCGTGTCGGTGCAGTAGCTTACCGGCTAGCCCTTCCGCCCAGATTTCCAGACGTGCACCCCGTATTCCATGTCTCGATGCTCCGCAGATATCTTCATGATCCTTCGCATGCGATTCAGCATCCGACGATCCAGCTTGAGCGTGATCTCTCCTATGCAGAGCAGCCGGTGATGATCTTGGATCGACAAGTGAAGAAATTGAGGTCGAAGGACATTCCATCAGTTAAGGTACTTTGGCGTGGTCAGAACCGTGAATAGGTCACTTGGGAGACCGAAAGCGAGATGATGAAGACGTATCCCCATCTTTTTGAAGGTAACCTTAGTTAGATTTTTGAAATTCGGGGACGAATTTCTTTAAGGGGGAGAGATTGTAACACCTTAGGATAAGGGTTAGTGAATAATTATAATTAAATAATGGTTTTTAATAAAAAGTTTACCAACTTGTGTTTTAAATATTTTTCCTAATTTAATAAATATTTTTCCAAAATTTTATTAGGCTTGCACAAACATGTGCATGTAAACTAGGGTTTTTAAATCAAGTTAATACCATAATTGTTAACCATGGTGGGTTAATCTTTTAGGATTAATTCTTTTGGGTTTTAAGTAAGTTTAATTAGATAATTAAAAAGGTTGCTTTATTTTGAATTTTTGTTGTGAGTGTTGACTTGAGAGAGAGAGAGAGAGTGGGCATCATGGCTTAGCCCATGCTTGCCATTAATGAAGAGAGAGAGAGTGAGGGGTTGACATTTGGGGTGATGATTTCCCCTCTCATTCTTTGTTGCTTTCTCTCAAAACTCTCACACACTCTCTCACACACACACACTTACCTTTCAGCCCAGAACCCCAGCTCCTGAAGCAGCAGCATAAGCAACTGAAGCAACAACAGTGACTGAAGCAGCAGCAGCACAGTGAGCAGCAGCAGCAGCTCCAGCACCAAGTGCAGCCCCTCCTCTTCTCTTCTTCACCTTCCTCCAGCTTCCTAGGGTTAAGTATGAGGTATACTTCCTATCTTGCTTCCCTAGTTAGCTTTGTTAGCGTAGATTTGCTTCGGTTAGTGGATTTTAGTGCGTTTTAGTGTGTTATGGGGTGTTTAGTGTGAACCTTGAGCTATTGAGGTGTAGATTGGTTTCAGCGGGATGCTTGAGGTTTGTTATGACCATGTTGACTTAGTTGAACCCCAATTACACTAAAATACCAACAGTTTCATATTCGAGGCATAATGTCGTATTTGTGCAATTTGAGCTTTTCTGGATCTGCTTTTGACCCGGTGATTTCAGAATAAATTTGGGAATACTGTAGTATTGTGGTGGTGTGCTGATACCCCAGATGAAACCCGACCCCCAGACTCCCCACTCCGGCCGCCAAAATCATCATTCTGGCCGCAAATTGCGGCCAGACAGGAAGTATTTTGGTGTTTTTTGGGTTCTGTGGGTGTCTGCTCGTGAGTAGGGTCATTTGGTATATATATTTTTGTAAGATTAGTTCTGTAGCAAAATCTGGGACCAAATACCTATTTTGCCGTTTTCTAAACCTTCGCGACACGCGTGATACGTGAGTAGGTTTGGGTTTCTGCGTATCGCGGCGCGTCGGGGTAGTTTCGTGGCGCGTGATTACACGTTTTAGCGTATCGCGCACACGCGCGATTGGTTTGCGACACGGGTTTCTTGTTGGATTTTAATGTCGCGTTTCTGTGAATTAAGCTTATGTGTGGTTTATGTTATGTGATTTTAGGTCCGCAGGCCAGTGAGACGGACGCTGCGAAGAAGGGCAAGCAAGTGGTTGGATACACTTAGAGCGAGACACGGTGAGTAGATTTCATATCTACGGGGATATCGTCCGCATGGCGTTATGCGTCAGGGCCGATAGGACCTTATTGTTATATACTGCATATACCATACCATGGATTGTCATCGCATATTGCATTCCCTGATATATATATATATATATATATATATATATATTGCTTAGAACTGATAGAACTGCCATGATCATACTGTCGTACATTGTTGTAGCTCATCTATACTTGACATGACTTGGAATTTTATACTTGATACCTATATCACAGTGGATCATTGCATTGTAGCTCATTTTTATGTGACATGACTTGATATACATATTTGATGCACCTATCACATCACAGTTACTTGTATTATTGTTGGGATTTCATATGATTTCTGGATTTGGGAACCGTGGCCTTTTCAAATAAGTAATCATTTAAAAACCCGGTTCCCTTGATATGATATTTTAGGGCGTCACCCCGTGTTTTCCCGGTGCTTGAGGCACGGATTGATAGAGGGCTGACCCGGACTGACGGATGCCCGATGGATTGATAGAGGGCTGACCCGGACTGACGGATGCCCGATGGATTGATAGAGGGCTGACCCGGACTGACGGATGGCCGATGGATTGATAGAGGGCTGACCCGGACTGACGGATGCCCGATGGATTGATAGAGGGCTGACCCGGACTGACGGATGCCCGATGGATTGATAGAGGGCTGACCCGGACTGACGGATGCCCGATGGATTGATAGAGGGCTGACCCGGACTGACGGATGCCCGACGGATTGATAGAGGGCTGACCCGGACTGACGGATGCCCGATGGATTGATAGAGGGCTGACCCGGACTGACGGACGCCCGATATATTGAGAGAGGGATGACCCGGACTGACGGATTCCCGGTATATACTTTGAGAGAGGGCTGACCCGGATTGACGGAGGCCCGATACAGGATGTTTTGCGTGTCGATGCTAGACACGAGTATTTATGATATTTGGGTGCCGATGTTGGGCACTCGGGATTTTCAGGGATATACAGGATATGAGGGCCGATGGAGTACCGGCGTTGAGATGTTAGGATTTGTGGTGCATACACACTTATGTAGTCCCCCTCGATACTTCATGTAGATACTATATCCCCATGCTCAGCATTCATTATCACATCTCATCCTGTAGTATATCACCTGATAGAGGACTGGCATTATTATTATGCATACTGCCACATCGCATTGATATTATCTGCTGGCATTAGTAGAGCCACGCTATAAGTGCATGCTTGCGATTACCTTTATATGTTATCTCTATTCACGAGTTGGCAACTCACCCCCGTTGTGCCACAGTGTTTGCAGGTTGCCCTTGGGAGTAGTCACGGCTGGCTGTTACCTCATCTTTTGGCACAGATACCCCTCTGAGCAGAGATAGTCTTTTGCTGATAGGTGGGTTTTGTACGGTATCTGTTATATTTCAGTTGTATATTGATGTATCTAGTATTCTCCATCTACCTTTCTGTATTGACTTAGAGACAGTTGTGAGGACGATATGTATGATTTTATATTCTGGTGTCGAGCTCGCATGTGAGCCGACTTTACTTTATGCAGTCTCATCTTTTATGATATTGTCCTTGTTTTACTGTGTATTCTTCGGTACGGCGTCGTATATCATATTGTGATGCTTTATTCATGTCACCTGTTATTTCTGCTACACCTTGTTTCTACCCGACTTTCGGGGCTAATGTTTTAAAGGGGAAATGTTACCAAAATTATAAAACTTATAACTTTTGAACTTAAAAAGGGATTTCTACTAAATAAATGGAAGTTTTTCGGACATGTACGATTGTTTTTACAAAATGTTTTAAAATCACTCTATATTTATTGGTTTTGATTTCTGGGTTCGGCTTACTTAGCCGCGTTACGCCTGTAGACGTTGCGTGGTTAAGTGCCGGTCACGAGTCGAATTCTCGGGTCGTGACATATATATACATACATATATAGAATGTTGTGAATCATGGATGATAGGCCGTATGTGATATTAGGTCGTACCCTCTTTTGTCGTATAGGATGATAGGATCCTTGTTAGTTTAATGCCGCCGTACGTTGGTTTTCCGTGCGTGATGAGTTCGACTTGATGATTGATCCTTACCCTTGACTAGAGCTTACCGTACGATGGATTATACCGTACGCGATGTTACTGGCTAGATGTCGATTGATAGATTCACCGACCTGGACATAGGATAATTATGTATACTCTATAGCTTTTAGCTAATGATTTACCTTGTGCTGCATTCATGATATTATTATTGCATCGCATATACCTGTGATAGTACACCTGCACCATTATCGATGATGCGTATGTCACACGTACACAGTTTATAGGCTCCCACACTTCATCATCGATAATTGCCATGTCACTACACAGTAGGATTGCTGCATCGTGATATGACTCTTCGCATAACCTGCTTGTACATATATATTGATACATTCATACTTTCGGATATACACATTAGTATATCCATATTCGTGCACATATACATTGATACATTCATACTTGCGGATATACACATTTGTATATCCATATTCGTGCATATATACATTGATACATTCATACTTGCGGATATACACATTTGTATATCCATATTCGTGCACATATACATTGATACATTCATACTTGCGGATATACACATTTGTATATCCATATTCGTACACATATACATTGATACATTCATACTTGCGGATATACACATTTGTATATCCATATTCATGCACATATACATTGATACATTCATACTTGCGGATATACACATTTGTATATCCATATTCGTGCACATATACATTGATACATTCATACTTGTGGATATACACATTTGTATATCCATATTCGTGCACATAAACATTGATACATTCATAGTTGCGGATATACACAATTGTATATCCATATTCGTGCACATATACATTGATACATTCATAATTACGGATATACACATTTGTATATCCATATTCGTGCACATATACATCGATACATTCATACTTGCGGATATACACATTTGTATATCCATATTCGTGCACACATACATTGGTACATCTATACTTGCGCATATACATATTGTACCTACATAGAGCACTGGTTTTATTGGGAGATTGGGAACCGCATGTTATATTTTAAAAACTGGAATCATTTTAAAAGAGCGGTTTCCCCTTAATATGCCATATCACTGTTCCAGGTTGAATGATATATTGATATGCTTACATTTCTGTTATATGTCTCATATATCATGCTTTACGCTTTTAAGCATTGAGATATGCTGTTTTCATGAGATTTCTGGATTTGAGAACCGTGGCTATTTCAAAGAAAGCATATATTATTTTAAAAACCCAGTTTCTCTTGATATGATATTTCAGTGCGTCCACTATATGTTTTCTCGGTTCTGAGAGTGGCATGTGATACCCGATTCGAGGAGCGGTAGGCACCGTCTGCGGGTACATGGTGGACCCGGTGAGGTACCCCAGGGCAAGAAGACTCGTATTTGTTAGACGGTGGGCCCGGTAGGGGAGCACTTCCTACCGGTGATAGTATTTAGACTCGGCGGTTATCCGGAGGATACCGACCGGAGTAGCGAGATGGATACGGGCCGACCCGTACTGCTAGGGCCGAGGGCCGATTCCGCAGACGGAGCCCGTGGGCCGATTCAAACTGACGGAGCGAGATATATGAGGATTTACGTGATGATGCGGGGCACGGTTTTCTTGATATTTTCGAGTGTCGATGCTAGGCACTCAGGTTCCATGATTTGATGTGTCGGGAGGGACAACGTTGATATATATATATCCTCATACTTTCATGCACACTCTTTTATGATATTTACATGCATGATATTGTTGCGTCAGTGGTTGACGCGTGGACAAGATCCACAAACATACATACATACATAGACTGATTATTACTGTTTGATGTTATCCACATGCATATAGATATTGACTACCTTGTTGGCACATATACGACCCGGTCACCCTAGATATCATAGTATTACCTTTCGATATAATTGACCTAGGAGTTGTTGTTTATTCGATTCCTACTTATAGATATATTTGTAGGGATCCTAGGCACTCTAAGGAGGTTCCACAAGGCATCAACCATGCCAAATTCAAAAATTTCCGGTGCCGAGAAACCCTAATGCGATCGTTGACTAGAGATTAAGCGAAACTACAAGCTACTAAACAGCTTTAGTATTAAGTGAACGGAAATACAACCTTTGTAGATCCGGTCCTCCACTTCCTTAGCTCCGTGATGACGTCCCTCCGCTGCGATCATCGGATCCCGGACTCTAGCGATGGTTTCGTCGAAGAAATTATCGGGCTAGGTCGTCGACTTTGATGCCGAAGATGATCTACGTCGAGGCAACTCAAGATCAAGCTCCAACTTCACCAAGTCATGAAACTTGTGAAGAAAACACCCTATACTACTTGGAAAGTGGTAGAGGATGAAGAAATAGGAAGTGGGTTCACTTTGGATTTTGATTTCTCACTTGGAATCATCATTTGAAATTTTCTAGAAAACTTTTCTTTTCTTCACTTGAAGAAGAAGATGAAGAAGACGAAAAATGAATAATCAATTTAAAATAAAAACCAAGTGAATACTTATCATGTTGCAACCATGGGTGAAGTTTACTCATGTAGAGAATAAACTAGGGTTTAGGTTTAATGGTTAGGTTAAGCATAAAACAAAAATGGTAGACTTATTCAAAGCTTCATGAAGCTTCAACTATAAAACAAAGCAAGCCACCATTTCCCTTTTTTTCCAAAAATGAATTAAAGAAAATAAATAAAATATTTAAAACCCTAACCATTAACCTAAACATGGTATAAAATAAACACACACCCAAGTTTGCATGTATCATCAAACATGATACAAACTAGTGCACAAACATATATCATATATACAACGTGCACATACAAGTGATAAAATAATCTTAAGTGAACCAATACTAGTTAATGTAAAGTAATATATCAAATATATAATTATACATTAAATCATTAAACCAACACTTTATTTAACGATCCGGTCATATCGCATATGACCGACTAATATCCAATGTATCGACTTATCGAATCAATCCTTGATTCGATAACTAGGTTATATCGCATACAACCAATCGATACATTCATCGCGAGAATAGAATACGGTATCACATACATGCATTATTCTCGGTCCTGCACATATCTCATATGCACTCCTATTTCATTTCGCTTGAGCCAGGAAACCTCTGTGTAGGACTCTAAAGACTCGTCAATACGCCGGCAGCAGGTGATGATCATATCAAACACCCATAAGACGCAAGCGGTCTGCTAAACGTAACGGCCACCCGGGTATTGAGCGATCAGAAGATCATCGAGCAAGCCCGGTCACACTCCTGTGAATCCAACCAATAACACTTACCGTACAGTCCGGTCTGATCGTCTGATATGTCGCATATCTCGCCTAGGGGTGGTAAACGTCAGACCGCAGTAGCTCGATAAGTCGTGTCGATATGAGGTCTATAACAGTTCAAGATACTACTGATAACACTTACCAGTAAATCTCAGCAACCCTGGCTAGAGATTTCCGGTTATAGCCAATCGAACACAGCGCAATATCAACTCCCTATACCGGGAGAGACGAATCCCCTCCTATCGCTCATTGCCTCCATGTGATTCGGGACTGTACCCAAAAACCACCGTTTTTCATGCCCTCTTGGACGTGGTAAGGTGGAAATCAAAGCATAGTAGGAATCACACAAGACTCTATGACGATCTCGGGTCTACAGACTAACCTGTACCAGTGTTACCAGAGAACTGCCATCTGACGTAAGGTATAATACCATCTGGGAGTTCTCGGCGAGTCCGTCCAGTGTACCCAGTCTCTACTGAGTACCTGTATATCATCTCTGATGTCAAACACCAATGATTATGGGATCATCCATCGCCCATCTGTATGGGTCGAGAAGGTATACGCTAGTCTACTCTGGTATATCGATGCCCCGTCTCGATACACCCACAACTAGGGACCTTGAAGGATGTACTTATGGACTACCATGTCCCCACTAGTATGATCCGCATCATAGTCCAGGTAGTCAAGTACACATCCTAAGGGCTTTACCAACATGTAACAGAGAGACAATCAGTGTACACGTTAAGGTAAAGAGTAACCGGATAACATACTATCATGTCGAGCAAGAAAGTCCTCCCTATATATGTCCAAGAATCCACTACAATATACATCCTATGTATAGTAATGGCCTTTAGGGCATACATATAACTAACAATCTCCCACTTGCACTAGGTCCATCTGTAGCAGTGGTTGTAGTATCTCATACTCAACCATCCCATATAAGTCTCTCTCTGGGAAAATGCCTTTTTGAGTGGATCCGCCGTGTCGTACTCTGAGTGTACTCTCCTTACCTCGATCCCCTGGAGATCAACCATCTCCACGATCAGGTGATACTACCTAAGAATATGTCTGGATCACTGATGGGACGGGCGTTCTTTGGCATAAGCCACAACTCCATTGTCACACAATGGTAGGAACAAAGTTCATCTCATGAACAAATATACATCCAGACTGCCTCTTTGGTAGCTTCTTAAGTAGCGATGTATCCAGCCTTTATCGTCTAGTATCCTGAGGGTAAAGGCAATGCCTGTGACTGACATTCAGTCGTCCTTATCACCCTGGAACCTTTCCAGTGATTCTCCCCAGGATCAATTGATACCATCTCACTACAACTAGTGAATGTCCTAATATCCAATTAGATCTATCTCATAGATCCAAAACCTAGGATTTAGTAGATATTATTTTGATCCCGTATGGAGAATCATTGTGACAAGAGGAGATTGACCGAGCGTAGCATAGGAAACTCTTTCCGTATCAAGAGTATGTCATCTACGTACTCTACGAGGATCACCACCATACTCCCTACTACCTTTTTTGTATATACAAGGTTCATCTACCATTTTGATGATGTCAAACTCTTTGACTAACACATCAAAACAGACGTTCCAACTCCGCGATCCTGCTTTATCACATAAAACATCTTGCACACGTTTCCGCTGCTCCCACTGTTTACGAAGCCCTCTGTCTGTGTACTTATAGACGTTCTCTTCTAAAACATCATTTAGAAAAGCAGTCATGGCACCCAACCGCCAGATATCGTAGTCATGGTATGTAGCCGTGGCAAGTAGGATCTGGATGGACTTAAGCATAGCCACTGGAAAAAGGTTTCATCATTATCCACGCCTGGTCGACGACGAAAACCTTTAACAAGTCTAGCTTTGAAAGTCTCAACTTTTCCATCTACACCAAGTAATCTTCTCAAGATATACTTGCTCCTGATGGGGATTTAACCCTTCAGATAAAGCAACCAAAGTCTATACTTTGTTGGTGTATAAAGATTCCATCTCAGATCGATAAACATCCAGCCATTCTTACAGAGTCCCACTCCTGATGGCCAATTCGAAACTAGTTGGGTCATCATCTCATGATGCAATCTTTGCTCCCACTGTCATAGAGAAACCAAAGTATCTTTCAGGTGGGTGAGGAACCCTACTAGATCGGCGGAGAGGCTGAGGTTTGTTAGAATCTATTGAATCCTTTGTGTTAGTTATATGTATACCCTAGAGGCCATTACTGTACATAGGATGTATATTGTAGTGGATGCTGGGACATATATAGGGAAGACTTTCTTGCTCGACATGATAGTATGCTATCTGGTCACTCTTTACCTTAACGTGTGCACTGATTGTCTCTCTGTTACATGTTGGTAAAGCCCTT
This sequence comes from Agapanthus africanus, assembly GCA_030015575.1. Lineage (NCBI taxonomy): Eukaryota > Viridiplantae > Streptophyta > Magnoliopsida > Asparagales > Amaryllidaceae > Agapanthus > Agapanthus africanus. The sequence continues at coordinate 320,905,442 of JASDDO010000031.1, read as the reverse complement.
AGGATGTGTACTTGACTATCTGGACTATGATGCGGATCATACTAGTGGGGACGTGGTAGTCCATTAGTACATCCTACAAAGTCCCTAGTCGTGGGTGTATCGAGATGGGGCATCGATATACCAGAGTAGACTAGCGTGTACCTTCTCGACCCATACAGATGGGCGATGGATGATCCCATATCCATCGGTGTTTGACATCAGAGGAGATATACGGGTGCTCAGTAGAGACTGGGTACACTGGACGGACTCGCCGAGAACTCCCAGATGGTATTATACCTCACGTCAGATGGCAGTTCTCTGGTGACACTGGTACAGAGTAGTCTGTTGACCCGAGATCGTCATAGAGTCTTGTGTGGTTCCCACTGTGCTTTGATTTCCATCTTACCACGTCCAAGAGGGCGTGCAAAACGGTGGTTTTTGGGTACAGTCCCGAGTCACATGGAGGCAATGAGCGATAGGAGGGGATTCGTCTCTCCCGGTATAGGGAGTTGATGTTGCGCTGTGTTCGATTGGCTATAACAGGAAATCCCTGGCCAGGGTTGCTGAGATTTACTGGTAAGTGTTACCAGTAGTTTCTCGAAGTGTTATAGACCTCATATCGACACGACTTATCGAGCTATTGGGGTCTGACGTTTACCACCCCTAGGCGAGATATGCGACTTATCAGACGATCAGACCGGACTGTACGGTAGTGTTACTGGTCGGATTCACTAGAGTGTGAGCGGGCTTGCTCGTCGATCTTCAGATCGCTCAATACCCGGGTGGCCGTTACGTTTAGCAGACCGCTTGCGGCTTGTGGGTGTTTGATATGATCATCACCTGCTGCCGGCGTATTGACGAGTCTTTAGAGTCCTACACAGAGGTTTCCTGGCTCAAGCGAAACGAAATAGGAGCGCATATGAGATATGTGCGGGACCGAGAATAATACCAGTATGTGATATTGTATTTGATTCTCGCGATGTGACATTGATCGGTTATATCCGATATAGCCGGATTATCGGATCAAGTGTTGATTCGATAAGTTGTTACTGATGATACCAGTCGGTTATGTGCGACATGACCGGATCGTTAAATCAAGTGTTGATTTAATGATTTAAAGCATAATTATATATTTGATATATTACTTTGCATTAACTAGTATCGGTTCACTTTAAGATGGATTTTCTCACTCGGGGGTGCGCATTGCATATGCGATATGATTTTGTGCACTTGCTTGTATCATGTTTGATGATGCATGCCATACTTGGTTAAGTGCAAAGAATTAAACCATGGTTAAAAGAATGGTTAGGGTTTCATTTCCTTTATTAATTCATTTATTTATTTGTTTATTCATTTTGGAAAAGAGGAGAAAAGAATGGTGGCTTATTTTGGAGTTTAGTTGAAGCTTCATGAAACATTGATCAAGTCAACCATTCTTATCTCATCCTTAACCATAACCATTCCCACTAACCATGATTCATTCTCTACACTTGACTCTAGTTAACATTATGATAAGTTTTGATTTTCTATTGTTTTTAAATAACTTATCATAATATTCTTCTTCTTCTTCCATTCTTCATGTGAAGAAAAAGCAAGCTCCATCAATGGTGATTGATGGAAACAAGTGAGAAATCCAAAACTAAAGTCTACCCACTTCCTATTTCTTCATCCTCTACCTCTTGCCAAGTAGTAGAGTGTGTTCTCTTCACAAGTTTTTCGACTTGGTGAAGTCGGAGCTTGATTTAGCGATGCCTCGACGTAGATCATCTTCGGCACGTCGTCGATGACCTAGCCCGCTTCTTCTCCGATGAAGCCGACGCAAGAGCCCGGATTTGATTTGGACAGCGGAGAGGACCTCGTTGCGGAGCTATGGAGGTGGAGCACCGGATCTACAAAGGTTGTATTTCCGTATTCTCATTAGCTAAGTTGTTAGCTAGTTAGCTTTTCGCCTAGATTTCTAGCAAACGATCCGTACATTAGAGTTTCTCGGCACTAGAATTTTTGAAATTGGCATGTTCGATGCCTTGTGAGACCTCACTAGAGTGCCTAGGAACCCTACAGTGGTATCAGAGCCTAGCTAGAGCTTTAGGCGAAGTCCAGACGGAATTTGAAGTCCGATCGAACCGAAAACACGAACTCTAAAATGCTCTCTGTCCAGATTTTAAAATTGTGGATTTTTCAAGATTAAAAATGTCCAGAAAGTCAAGCAGGGTTTTCTAAGAATTACTGTAAAATTCGTGGACGTGATTCCACTTTCCCACCGCCCTTCCGCGGCACGAGCATGGCTCGTGCGGCGGAAGCGCGGCTGTTTTGTCTTTTCTGGCGTCCAAGTTTGTACAGTAATTCACAGTATGCTGTTCTGGTTTTCCTGGGTATTTTTAATATTTTTTCAAGAGTTGAATTTTCAGAGGTGGTTTTGGGGTTTCGGAGTTTCGATCGGAATATCAAATTTTGTCTGTGTGGCTTTCCGGATAAATTTTAGAATATGTTAAAAAGTTCGACCGGATATAAATACCCAATTTTTTCCCTGTTGGGAAATTTCCAAGTGTTGGATTTTTCCGTAGTTTAACGACGTTCTAAGTAGTGCAAGTAACGCAATGGACCCTCTAGAAGACAACAAACCTTAACTCGATTATGTGACCGTCTTGAACTGCCCTTTGAACCTTCGGGTTTGGGGCAGTACGGCGTGCCACATGTGAGGCGTTGGCTTGACCCTTCTACGGCTGGACCGTTGGTACTGAGGCATGAACTGAATGTTGTTAGACTTGTTTCATGTGTTGATCTGTATCGGGAAAACTTGGGTGTTCGATTGTTCGATCGAAAAGTTTAACATTTTCTGTTTATCTGGAATGGGATACAATAATTGGAATTCAAAAAAGTTATGTGATAACTGAATGAATGTTATAAACATAGCACTTTAATCTCACTTGATCGGTTGCTACGGAATTTTGATGTGATCAAAAGTCCGTCGCAATCACGTAGCGTACGCGGATACTCGCCGGGTAAACTTGATAGACAGCTTCACTCCATAGCCCCGACCAAGTGACTGTAGGAGAACCCCGTCGCCAAAAGCATCCGTTAGGGTGCTCGCGGTAGCGGTGTTCCGCCTTGGTGCACTTCGTCGACGGTATCGGGGGTGCGGCCGTCTACTGAAGTTTGCGACGAGCATTCGATCAGGATGTCGGCAATCTTGTTGAATTGCCCGACTTGATATTGAAAAGAGTTTTCGATAATGAGACTAAAATGCGGGGTTTATAATTGTTAGGCATGCGATGTCTAAGGTATTCATTTGGTCAGGCATGCGATGTCTGAGGTGGTTGCGGATTCCAACTGTTGTAGTTTTACACTTTCTTTTCTGTGACCGTAAGTGTAATATATGAAATCGCCGGTTTCGTTGCTATATGTCAACGACAATTGGGATGCGCATATTTACTTACGTTGATGACATGTGATGTTATGTGTTGCTGGATATGTTATATTGGATCGTCGTGTTTGCATAGCCGGGGGTTTTTATGTGAGATGAGTGTTTTTCATTTTCATTCATGTAAAAACTTGTATGTAATATTCTTTTATTGGGGCGCTTCCAGGTAGCGGAAGTAGTCACCGTTTGTATATTATTTACTTTTCCGCACTAGGATAGACCCAAGGAGGAGGGCACAAATAACCGGGTTCTGGAGTCCAGTGGGAGACCAACTCGAGGAGTCGAGTCCGGGTCTCCTAACTCCAGAATTGGTAGGGTTTCTTGCCGCTCTCGTAGGGGTCTAGGGGTGTGGGTTTGGCTATTCATCGCGACCGTGGAATCCGTGTTTTATACTGGCTCGTATTGAAAACACGGACGTCCTAGTATATCCAATATTTCATAAGATTTTTCTGCTGCGATATCTGTGATGTGATCATGTGATGTTCTGTGATAGATACTGTATATAGTATATATGATATATTATATAGCCGTTACTTATGTTTTACACCCGCGTTAGCCCTGCCCCGCTCTGCCGTTAGTTACCTAACCTAACGGTGCATGAGGGGACATCGAGGCGAATGCGGATGACATAAGTGTACGTCGTATTTATCTGTGATGATTAGGTACATTAAATGATGGGACTTCATTAATGAGATTAATGAAATAAAAGAAACCTAAGATGTTGTAGAATCGAATTTCAAAATAAAACAGGTAGCTACAGTTCTTGCTTTGCACAGCGGTATATGCGATATATCCCGCTCCTTATTCGATAAGGAAAGGACCGAGATCCCTTCACCGGGAGTGACTCCTTTAGCAATAACTGGCAGATGCTACACCCTCGGTTTGTCTTTTGATTGCTTTTAAGTGTTTTTGCTTTGCACAGTGATATATATGATATATCCCGCACCTCATTCGACGAGGAAAGGACCGACGATCCCTTCACCGGGAGTGACTCCTTTAGCAAAACTAGAAAAGCCTCAAGAGCACTCCATTTTAAAATAATTTGATTCTACAACGATATCAAGTTAATTAAGCAATAGGTTTTCAGAAAAACCTGTCGTAGCCCTCCGTCATTTCAGTTAAGTACTAGTTAGTATTCGTGCTGCGGTTGTTTGGCATGCGTCAAGGCGTAGTGTATGGTAGCTAACTAGTGCTTATCTGCTAGCATATGATGCGATTGGATTAGGGTATTCGTACGGCGTTGTTTGGCATGCGTCAAGGGTCGTGCGGGTGGGTTTAATTCAATCAGGAAATGACGGGTTGAACTTGACTAGCGGACTATGGGTTGTTTGGCATGCGTCAAGGTCATAGCGAGCTAGGGGCAAAATATTATCGGGAATTTCAAGTGTTGAAATTTGCAATGAGATTGCATACCTTCTATGAGATAGTTGGATCCCGATACCCGCTGCGAGTAAGAGTTACTCCTGGGAGAGTTTTATACATTACAATTAGCCGATCAAGTAGGTGTCTAGAAAGGTGTTAACGAGGTTACGCCTCTGGGAAAACGAGGTTTACATTAATTAGGTTCGTGCGAAAGCACGGGGGACCTCCCTCAAAGTACCGACACTGGCCTGGCTGAAAGATTGGCGAACTTGTAGTGTGTAATTAATCCCGGCTAGTCTTTCCTTTTATGGTTTGAAGTAAGATTTGATAAAAAGCAGTGGGAGCCATCCTGATTAGATAAAATAATAACCAATCTATTCTTGCAAGAGCGCACGCTGAGTGTTTTCTTCTCTCTCTCTCCTGGTAGCGACCATGTCACGCCTTAATCAAGATAATAAAACGGATTATTGACCGAACCCGCTTGTTATACTGAGCTGGGGAACGTTGGTCCCGCTCCTACTTATAATTGTTATAAGACAGAGCAGGAAATTGGGGAATACCATATTTCCCGTGCCGCCCAAACGAAGAGAGTGCATACTGATGCATCATCTTCGGGTGTGTTCATTATACAGAACTGTTTCTCAGTATCCTCAGCATCCTTGGTATATGATACCGGATCAGGATCCCAGATATGTAAGATGTTACATAGGGCTACAAAAGGGTAGAAAAACTGAGAACGGGTGATAAGTTTCATGAGGCAGAAAACGGGGCAAGAGTTGCAGCCAAGTCTGTCGGTCACTGTCACCCTGTATTACCGATACATTGATTCTGAACGAATGTTATTAGATACCGAACCTGATATACGAAATCATATCAGTTTCTTTATTAGTGAAGAAAGGATATAATTTTGTATTGTTGGATAATGTTTTGAACATTTCCTATATCAAAAGTTGATCGGTTCAGGCACGTTATCTAAAAGCATTGATGTTCTAAATCAAACTACAGTTCATAGTATATACAACACACACAAGAGGAAGAGTTCAGAAACGAATGATTCCTTCTTGAGGTATTGTAGACTAGGTCAGATCAATGTGACCCGATTGGCTAAAGTTACATGTAGATGCATATTTAAATCAGTTTGAATTTACATCTTATGAAACTTGCCAGTCATGTCACAAAGATAAGATGACCATAGCTCTGTTTATTGGAAACAGAGAAAGAGTTAGTGAACTCTTGGGATGATACATGTTGATGTATGCAGGTCCCCAGTCTACAAATGCCAGGACTGATTCTTTATACTTCATTACATTCTCTGACGATCTCTTTAGATTCAGACATATGTTCTTGTTGAAACACAAGTCCGAACCTTTTGAGATATTCACAGAATATAAGCGAGAAGTAGAGAACCAAAATACGGGTATAAGTATTATGTTTTATGATGAGATCAAGGAGGAGAATACTTGTGCATGGAATTCCTGGACTATTCTAAAGGAGAATGAGATTCTCTCTCAGCATTACTCCTCCGTATACACCATAGCACGATGGTATATCGGGGCAGAGCAGATACACCCTATTTGATATGGTGTGCTCTATGATGAGTAATACTGAGTTACCTTTTTCCTCAGGGGGTTATGCACTTGAGAAGTTGCATACCTATTGAATAGGGTTCGAATCAAATCAGTGCCTACCACTTCATATGTGATATGGAAGGGGAAGAGCCCATATCTTAAGTTAGTTAAGATTTGGGGTTGTCCAGCCTATGTCTAAAAGAAAAATCCGGACAAGCTCGAGGCAAGGTCTGTTAAGTACAACTGGAAAGGTTCCAGCTATACAAATGACAGAAGCTGATTTGGTAGAACCAAAGGATTCAGTAGAAACCAACGAACCTCAGCCTCTCCGCCGATCTAGTAGGGTTCCTCACCCACCTGAGAGATACTTCTGTTTCTCTATGACAGTGGGAGCGAGGATTGCATCATGAGTTGATGACCCAACTAGTTTCGAGCTGGCCATCAAGAGTAGAGACTCTGTAAGAATGGCTGGATGTTTAGCGATCTGAGATGGAATCCTTATACACCAACAAAGTATGGACTTTAGTTGCTATATCTGAAGGGTTAAATCCCCATCAGGAGCAAGTATATCTTGAGAAGATTACTTGGTGTAAATGGAAAGGTTGAGACTTTCAAAGCTAGACTTGTTAAAGGTTTTCGTCATTGACCAGGCGTGGATAATGATGAAACCTTTTCAAGTAGCTATGCTTAAGTCCATCCAGATCCTACTTGCCACGGCTACATACCATGACTACGATATCTGGCGGTTGGGTGCCATGACTGCTTTTCTAAATAATGATTTAGAAGAGTGAGTCTATAAGTACACAGCCAGAGGGCTTCGTAAACAGTGGGAGCAGCGGAAACGTGTGCAAGATGTTTTATCTGATAAAGCAGGCATCGCGGAGTTGGAACATCTGTTTTGATGGATTAGTCAAGGAAGTTGACATCATCAAAATGGTAGATGAACCTTGTATATATAAAAAGGTAGTAGGGAGTATGGTGGTGATCCTCGTAGAGTACGTGGATGACATACTCTTGATAAGAAAGGAGTTTCTTATGCTACGCTCGATCAATCTCCGTTTATCACAATAATTCTCCATATAGGATCAAAGTGATACCTCCTAAATCCTGAGTTTTGGATCTATGAGATAGATTTAATTGGATGTTAGGATTCTCACTAGTTGTAGTGAGATGGTATCAAGCGATCCTGGGGAGAATCGCTGGAAGGGTTCCAGCGTGATAAAGACGACTGAATGTCAGTCGCAGGCATTGTCTTTACCCTCAGTAAAGGGACGGTATGTTGGAAGTGTTCCAAGCTAGATACCGTGACATACTAGACGATAAAGGCAGGATACATCGCTACTTAAGATGCTACCAAAGAGGCTGTTTGGATGTATAATGGTTCATGAGATGAACTATGTTCCTACCATTGTGAGACAATGGAGTTGTGGCTTATGCCAAGGAACGCCGGTCCCATCAGTGATCCAGACTTATTCTAAGGCAGTATCACCTGATCGTGGAGATGGTTGATCTCCAGAGTGATCGAGGCAAGGAGAGTAGACTTAGAGGATAACGCAGCGGATCCACTCACGAAGGCCTATTCCCAGAGAGAGACTTTTATGGGATGGTTGAGTATGAGATACTACAACCACTGCTACAGATGGCCCTAGTGCAAGTGGGAGATTGTTAGTTATATGTATGCCCTAGAGGCCATTACTGTACATAGGATGTATATTGTAGTGGATGCTGGGACATATATAGGGAAGACTTTCTTGCTCGACATGATAGTATGCTATCTGGTCACTCTTTACCTTAACGTGTGCACTGATTGTCTCTCTGTTACATGTTGGTAAAGCCCTTAGGATGTGTACTTGACTATCTGGACTATGATGCGGATCATACTAGTGGGGACGTGGTAGTCCATAAGTACATCCTACAAAGTCCCTAGTCGTGGGTGTATCGAGATGGGGCATCGATATACCAGAGTAGACTAGCGTATACCTTCTCGACCCATACAGATGGGCGATGGATGATCCCATATCCATTGGTGTTTGACATCAGAGGAGTTATACGGGTGCTCAGTAGAGACTGGGTACACTGGACGGACTCGCCGAGAACTCCCAGATGGTATTATACCTCACGTCAGATGGCAGTTCTCTGGTGACACTGGTACAGAGTAGTCTGTTGACCCGAGATCGTCATAGAGTCTTGTGTGGTTCCCACTATGCTTTGATTTCAATCTTACCACGTCCAAGAGGGCGTGCAAAACGGTGGTTTTTGGGTACAGTCCCGAGTCACATGGAGGCAATGAGCGATAGGAGGGGATTCGTCTCTCCCGGTATAGGGAGTTGATGTTGCGCTGTGTTCGATTGGCTATAACAGGAAATCCCTGGCCAGGGTTGCTGAGATTTACTGGTAAGTGTTACCAGTAGTTTCTCGAAGTGTTATAGACCTCATATCGACACGACTTATCGAGCTATTGGGGTCTGACGTTTACCACCCCTAGGCGAGATATGCGACTTATCAGACGATCAGACCGGACTGTACGGTAGTGTTACTGGTCGGATTCACAGGAGTGTGAGCGGGCTTGCTCGTCGATCTTCAGATCGCTCAATACCCGGGTGGCCGTTACGTTTAGCAGACCGCTTGCGGCTTGTGGGTGTTTGATATGATCATCACCTGCTGCCGGCATATTGACGAGTCTTTAGAGTCCTACACAGAGGTTTCCTGGCTCAAGCGAAACGAAATAGGAGCGCATATGAGATATGTGCGGGACCGAGAATAATACCAGTATGTGATACTATATTTGATTCTCGCGATGTGACATTGATCGGTTATATCCGATATAGCCGGATTATCGGATCAAGTGTTGATTCGATAAGTTGTTACTGATGATACCAGTCGGTTATGTGCGACATGACCGGATCGTTAAATCAAGTGTTGATTTAATGATTTAAAGCATAATTATATATTTGATATATTACTTTGCGTTAACTAGTATCGGTTCACTTTAAGATGGATTTTCTCACTCGGGGGTGCGCATTGCATATGCGATATGATTTTGTGCACTTGCTTGTATCATGTTTGATGATGCATGCCATACTTGGTTAAGTGCAAAGAATTAAACCATGGTTAAAAGAATGGTTAGGGTTTCATTTCCTTTATTAATTCATTTATTTATTTGTTTATTCATTTTGGAAAAGAGGAGAAAAGAATGGTGGCTTATTTTGGAGTTTAGTTGAAGCTTCATGAAACATTGATCAAGTCAACCATTCTTATCTCATCCTTAACCATAACCATTCCCACTAACCATGATTCATTCTCTACACTTGACTCTAGTTAACATTATGATAAGTTTTGATTTTCTATTGTTTTTAAATAACTTATCATAATATTCTTCTTCTTCTTCCATTCTTCATGTGAAGAAAAAGCAAGCTCCATCAATGGTGATTGATGGAAACAAGTGAGAAATCCAAAACTAAAGTCTACCCACTTCCTATTTCTTCATCCTCTACCTCTTGCCAAGTAGTAGAGTGTGTTCTCTTCACAATTTTTTCGACTTGGTGAAGTCGGAGCTTGATTTAGCGATGCCTCGACGTAGATCATCTTCGGCACGTCGTCGATGACCTAGCCCGCTTCTTCTCCGATGAAGCCGACGCAAGAGCCCGAATTTGATTTGGACAGTGGGGAGGACCTCGTTGTGGAGCTATGGAGGTGGAGCACCGGATCTACAAAGGTTGTATTTCCGTATTCTCATTAGCTAAGTTGTTAGCTAGTTAGCTTTTCGCCTAGATTTCTAGCAAACGATCCGTACATTAGAGTTTCTCGGCACTAGAATTTTTGAAATTGGCATGATCGATGCCTTGTGAGACCTCACTAGAGTGCCTAGGAACCCTACACTTTGGGTCTACTAAATCATCAGTTGCAGTTTGTATAGCTGGAACCTTTCCAGTTCTACATAACTGACCTTGCCTCGAGCTCGTCCGGATTTTTCTTTTAGACATAGGCCGGACAACCCTAAATCTTAACAAACTTAAGATATGGACTCTTCCCTTTCCATATCACATATGAAATGGTAGACAACTGATTTGATTTGAACCCTATTCAATAGGTATGCAGCTTCTTAAGTGCATAACTCCCAAGGGGAAATAGGTAACTCAGTAGTACTCATCATAGAGCACACCTTATCATATAAGTGTAAGTGCACGGCGGCGCCCCGGCCGTCAATCCGACGCCAGAATGCGGAAGCGGTGATAAACTTTAACTTTTCAAACCGGCGCTACCGTGCACTATAAACCCGGATCGGGCCATTAACTAGTCCTAGCAAACTACAAGATGGGAAGAGAGATATACCGAGTGATCAGTGTATTCCGGTCTTCTCTTCATCGTACCGATCTCTCGCGGAATCTACGATCTCCATCACGTTGCCAGAAGAGCACCACGTCGCTTGCTTGTTTTACGGGCTCCCACCTCTATACCGAGGCAGCTCGGGCACGAAGTTGGCGAGCCGGCGTGCCCAAGGTTTGCTGTAGAATGTGTGTAGAACTCATGTCTCGTTTTGGGGTAGTGGATGTTGCCTTTGGTGGAGGAATGAGTTGTTAACATTTTGGAGATGAAATGGGGGATTTTTGCAAGCATAATAGAATCAAAAATCCCTACGCAAATATTGGGCAGCCCCCTTCCTATCATGGCCGGCCCCCCATGAGGTGAAGAGAGTGAGTGAATGAGGGAGAGATGTATGGATGATGGAACCACAATCATAATGCAAGAGAGAAAAGAATGGTGATAATGAACAATGATCACAAAACCAACCTCACACTCCATCTATCATCATAACAACCAAAAGTCATGCAATGATTCACCATCATGAAGTGAGCAAGTCAAAAGATGGTGCAACCATCATGACACAAGAAAATGCAAAGAACACCCTCCACAAATTCTTATTTGCACAAATGCAAATAAGCCATCCTCCACCAATCTTCGGCCAATGAAAGATACAAAGAAATATGGCCGAAACGGAAAGTAAACTGGCAACTCCAGAAAACTTGTCCCGTAATAAATTACAAGGAAACCCCGATACTGTGTATACACACCCGCATTTGTATTCCGACCGAAATACAAATGCAATGAGACAAAATCTACACTGTACTATACTAGGATCCGGCTTAAACCAAAGCCGGCTAGTAATATCCGTTCGATCCTGATCCGTGCAATACCGCACGTATATGATCGAACCCTGCCATATATCCATACGGCCTCTAGTACTAACCGTCCGATCCTGATCCGTGCAATACCGCACGTATCTGATCGAACCCTGCCATATCTCCATACGGCCTCTACAGCGTTTCGCCTGAAACTTGAGTAACTGTATGTGTGGTGGACTCTAAAGACTCGTCAATAATATGGCTGTGGATTTAACCACTAGCACGTCAGAGGTATTAGCCATACGTGACGGGCCACCAGCTATTGACCAAAAGGGACGTCGATGAGCGAACTCATCCTGACACCCTACTGAGCCTGTCAGTGACAATATCCGTACAGTCCGGTCCGTTTGTCTATGAGCATCGCATGGCGGGCCTAGGGGGTTGGTAAAAGTCAGACCCCCAAAAGCGGTACAAGTCGTGTCGGAGTGTAGCCCAGAACACCCTGAGATACTACTGGAATACCTACCAGTAAATCTCCTGCCTCGGCCAAGGGATTCATGTAATGGATCTCCTAGACACAGCGCGACCTCACCCCCAATACCGGGAGAGATGAACCCCTGAAGATCCGCTCACTGCCTCCATGTAGCTCGGAACTGTACCCAACTAAAACCTGTTTGCACGTCTCCTTTGAGCGTGGTAGGGTAGTAATCAAAGTACAGTGGGAACTCACACGAGAAAAATGACGATCCCCAGGTCGATGAACTAACATGTACACATGTCACCATGGAACTGCTATCTGACGTCAGGTATAAGACCAACTAGCATGTTCCCGGCGAGTCCTGTCCGGTGTACTCATAACCCAATGAGCACCTGTATACATCTTAGGTGAACCAACTGACACCAGTGGCTTGTGAGACCGGCCACCGCCCTTCGTCGGGGTCTCGAATGTATACACTAGTCTACTCTGGAGTATCGATGCCCTGTCTCGAAACTCCCACGACTAGGGACCTTTTAAGGATGTGCTTATAGACTATCAGCTCTCACGTATATGATCGCCCTCATACTGCTGGCAGTCAAACAAGAATCCTAGGGGCTCTATCAACGTGCAAAAGTGACCTGTCAGGTCACCTAAAGCAGTTCACGATGATAAAGATAAACCAGATAGCATACTATCAACTCGAGTAAGACTGTCCTACCGGGATAGGTCCTCCCTCAATCATTGCAATCACCTGCATGTGATCCAATAATTGACTCTGAGACCACTATCTCCAACAATCTCCCACTTGCACTCAAGGCTAATTATTGCGATGTCGCATACTCACAGCCCGTGTGATACCGAACACCCAACTCCTCTACTAGTCTGTCTCACAAATCCCGTTTGCGAAACTATTGCGTTCGAGGAATAGCCTCAGTGAGTGGATCCGCTTTGATGTTTCTTTCTATGTCTCTCTATATCTCAAGTTCGCGGAGAAAGCCATCTCCCGAAATGAGCAATACCTGTCTTAGAATGTGTCTGGATGTCTGATGGGACCTAGCTCATAAATGAACTCCAAATCAAAACTTCTTAGACTGTATCGTCAACTGACCTTAATCAGTATCCTGCGCCATGCCTCCCTTAGTATTGCCTTGGATCACCTGTCCAAAATACTGCCCTTCATCAGAAGGAAAAACTATAACTCTGACAACCTCCCTGTCGTCCAGGTCACCTAGGAAGCCTGGAATGATAACTGTCTCCCGAATGAGGCTGTCGTTATCATATCCCTAGAACATCCACTTATGTTCTAAAACTGCTTCCGACTGTTTCTCCAGGATTGGATCAATGTCAACTTATTGCATCTAGTGCAAGAACAACATCTGGTGTGGTACTTGACTGTTGGAGATAGTGCCCTCATAGTCAATTATTGGATCGCAGGTACGTGATTGCAATGATTGCGGAGGACCTATCCCGGTAGGACAGTCTTACTCGAGATGATAGTATGCTATCTGGGTTGCCTTTATCAGTCGTGTACATGTTCAGGTGACTGATTGCATGTTACACTTTGATAGAGCCCTTAGGATCTTGCTTTACTACCAACAGTATGATGGCGATCATATACGTGAGAGTTGGGTAGTTTATATGCATATCCTTAATTGTGGTCCCTAGTCGTGGGAGTTTCGAGACAGGGCATCGATACTCCGGAGTAGACTAGTGTATACAGTCGAGACCCCGACGAGGGGCGGTGGCCGGTCTCACAAGCCACTGGTGTCAGTTGGATCACCTAAGATGTATACAGGTGCTCATTGGGTTATGAGTACACCGGACAGGACTCGCCGGGAATCTGCTAGTTAGTATTATATCTACCGTCAGATAGCAGTTCCCTGGTGACATGTGTACAGGTTAGTTCATCGACCTGAGGTTGTCATTTGTCTCGTGTGAGTTCCCACTGTGCTTTGATTTCTACCCTACCACGGCTCAAAGGAGTCGTGCAAACAGGTAGCTTTTGGGTACAGTCCCGAGCCATATGGATGCACGTGAGCGGATCGGCAGGGGATTCGTCTCTCCCGGTATTGGGGGCGAGGTTGTGCTGTGTCTAGGAGAGCCATTACACAAAGCCCACGGCCGTGGCAGGAGATTTACTGGTAGGTACTCCAGTAGTATCTCAGGGTGTAATTGGGCTTCACTCCGAAATGACTTATACTGCTATTGGGGGTCTGACGTTGCTAGCCCCCTAGGCGGATATGCGATACTCATTGACGAACGGACCGGACTGTATATACATTGTCACTGTTAGGCTCAGTAGGGTTTTCGGAGGAGTTCGCTCATCGGTCTCCCTTGAGTTCGCTCCTCGGCCACCCTTGAGGTCAGTCCATGGGCAGCCGTTACGCATTGCTAGTGCCGCTGACGGTTTGTGGTTAAACCCACTGCCAGGGTGCTGACGAGTCATTAGAGTCCCCCACAGACAGTTTCCCGAGTTCGGGCGAAACGTTGTAGAGGCTGTATGGTTTTATGGCAGGGTTCGGAAAATGCACGTGCGTTTACGCACGTGTCGATTTTCGGACAGATGATACTGGTCGGCTTTGGTTTAAGCCGGATCCGAGTATTATATTGAGTAGGTATAATATCTTTGTCTCAGTTGCATTTGTATTCGGTCGTAATACAAATGCGGGTATATTTATACAGTTTCGGGGTTATCCTGAAAGTCGTTTCAGGATCACTTTTGGAAGTTGCCAGTTTCCAGTTTTCTATCAGCCGTCTTTTAACATTTGGTTAAAGACGGGTTTATCTTTTCTTGAGATGAGTGTGGATTCTTCTAGAAGATTCTAGATGAGGTGACTAGGATTATTGGTGTTGAGTTTTCATTGGTTGCATTTAAGGGTTCATTAATGCATGATGACTAGGTTTGTGAGTCATGCTTTAACCTTAATGCTTTTTGTTTTCCTTAAGATCTTTTCTTCTTGATCTTTTAAGTGAGAAGCTTTCTTATGGTCACCCCCTTCTCCTACGGTCACCTCCCTCTTGCTATATATGGCTTGCCCTCTCTCTCTCCTCATTCGAACTCTCACTTGTTGATTTCATTTTAGAGAGAAAAGATTATGATAGGTTTTATCGGTGTATGGAATTTCACAGTCCATTTCATTCCATCACCCGATTTCCACGGCAACTTCATTAACCGATCGTCCACGGATTTGGACGAAGTGAGACAAAGTCATCTACTCATTCTCTACATCATTCTTGGTCATCTCTTTTAGCAAACTTGACGATCGAGTTGCCTCGAGTCAGAGGCGGGAGCCCGTTTAAAGAACCGATCATGTGGTGCCACCTCGACGAGGAGATCGGAGATCGACGAGATCGGAGCAGCCACAACGGAGCGTGGGATGATGGTTGAAGAACGAAGGACTCGGATCGTTCGGTATAACCATTCTACACTCTTTACAGTTTGTTAGTTTAGCAATAATGGCAGATCCGGGTTAAAGTATACGATAGCGCCAGTTTAAAAGTTTTTGTTCCGCATTTGGCGTCTGTAGACTGCCGGGGCGCTAGCGTAGACTTACAGTGGCATCAGAGCCTAACCATTTTGCTATACTAACTTGTGCTAACGTGTTCAAAACTTCGATCGAACCGAAATACCAAAACTGCAAAAATCCTACCTGACAGTTTCTGTTAATTTTAAACGGTCTCAAAATTTATTTCTGGATGTCTTAAAAATCTGTGCAGGGAATTCTAATAGCCACGACGAAATTTGGTGTTGTGATCCCTCCAAGCTGCCGCGGAAGGGCGGCCAAACCCATGGTTTGGCCGCGCAACCGCGGCCACGTTGGGAGCACGTGCTCCCAAATTTTGTCAGGGTGTTCTGTGTTGGATTTTGGGGTTTTTGGTATATAAAGTTTTGGCCCAGATTTTGTTACTGTTCACCAGTAAGCAGTGGGGCCCACTTTTTGATAATTGGTCTTTGGTCGATCGTAATTTAAACACGTTAGTTTACAGTGCTTACATTATATCTCCGACCGAGAATGTCATTTGATCGGTAAACCGCGTTTAACTGCTATAGTTCTTTTAGACGGGTTTGCGAACGTGACATTCGCGTTGATGTTCTGTGTTGTGCTGTGATGTTGCGGATTTGTCGTGGTGGATAGCAGTGTGCAATGGTAGTACAGTTTGTGATTATTTGTACATTTGATATTGCGGGGCGAGCGCCCAACTTGTGGACTGCCGTCACTGCCTGTTGTATAATATTCTTTTGGGGCACGACCAGGTTGCGGTCGATGTACCTATTGTACTATCTTTCATTACTGTACTAGGTTTTGCCCCGCGACGGAGTGCACGGATAGCCGGGTTCGGGAAAGCAACGGGTCTGCATCTCATGGCTTTGAGAGGCAGAGGGGCCCCACTTCAGAATTGGCAGACTATTCGCCGCACTCGTAGGGGGTACAGGTTGACCCAAGGAGGGGTGCTCAATTTACCGGATTCCGTGAAGTGCCGGGTGTTCCATTCACTATGCTGTGGGGACTACCTCGCTTCAGGTTTTGGCGGGTAACTTGCCGCACCCGTAGGGGTCTAGGTTTCATTGCACAGGCTATCCACACGACAGGGGAACGTCGAGTTTCAGCAGCGGCTCTGTGAAACTCGGGGATCCCAGATATCTGTATTGTTCTGTGATGCTTATTACTTTTCTGTAATGTTGCATATTATCACGCCTGGAGCGATTATGTATATTGGTTTATATACTATTAGATGTTGTATATGTTTTACACCCGTGCTAGTCCAGTCCCCGCTCTGTCGTTAGTTATGTAACCTAACGAGTAATGACGGGACCCAGTGACGAATGCGGATGGCATATACGTACATTTTATTTTCGTTCTTTTCTGGTGTGATTGAATGATGGGACTGCGTTGATTCTGATCAATGCAAAGTAAAACAAACCTGTTTGAGTTGTTGGAACAATTTTAAAAAGATGTTATTACAAAGACGTTTCTTTTTGTTATGCATAGCGGTATTCGGTGTGAATATCCAGCACCTCATTCGACGAGGCAAGGGCTGATATCCCTTCACCGGGAAAGACCCCTTGGACAGAAGTTTGCGTCAGAGTAATAACTTCACTATAGTCGATTACAAGTTGCTTTGCATAGCGGTATTCAGTGGAATATCCTGCACCTCATTCCATGAGGAAAGAGCCGAGATCCCTTCACCGGGAATAACCTCTTTAGCAAAAGGTTTTCGCCACTATATTTTTATAAAAAGCTATCAGGTTCCTTCAGCGATATCAAGTTCACTACGTTAAAGGTTTTTTCGCCAAAAACCAGTCGTAGCCCTCCGTCATTTCTTATGGATGGTCAGTAGTATTCAAGCTATGTTTGTTGGCTTTCGTCAAGGCATAGTGTTTGGTAGCTGCTGGGTATTCATTTGTTGCATAGATAGATGAGTTGGTTTGGGACAGTCGTATTACCTTGTTGGCTTTCGTCAAGGGTATGTACGGGTGGATTCAAATTAACAAGATAATGACGGGCAGAACTTGACATGTGACTTATGATTTGTTGACTTTCGCCAAGGTCATAAGAGCATAGGGCAAGAAAATGATATCGGGAGTTTCTAAAGAAACTGAAACTTGCCAAGTATGCGCATACCTTCTGGAGTATGAATAACGTGGATGCATTCCATCACGTTAACATGCGATGAGAGTTGGATCCCGATTCCCCCTGATGAGTTGGTTTACTCTTCGGGTGATCCCGATTGATACTTCTTTAGGTTTGGAGGAGAATTTGACAGGACAGTGGGAGGTTTCCGGATTAGATAAAATGATGACCATTCTGATCTAGGTTAGAGTGCACGCAAAGTGTTTCTTTTCTCTCTCTCTCTTTGGCAGCGACCTTTGACCGACCCTAGACTATGACTCAGTGACCAGGTTGACCGAACCTTCTTAAAATACTGGCTTTTGGATTGTCTGAGTTGCATAAGTCATTGCCACTCTTTCTTTTACCCTTTGCATTTCTCAGAACACCCGTATTGCTACGGATATCCACTTCCATTGGATAGATCCATCGTATGGTTATATATGAAATCAAAGGGACTCCTTCGAGGATGGATCCAGGTTCAGGAGAAAAAGAATTGGTTTATTCAGTTGTCTTTTATTATCACCTTCTCTCAGGTTGCGAGAGCTCCTTGGTTTAGGACAGTACACCTATTACGCCTATTGGATAGTCTTATTCCAAACCATAGGCTGGTGCCGAAAGGTAGGGAATGAAGAAAACCAATTAGCCTAAGTAGGGTGTGCAGAAGGTAATATGTAAATACAAAATAAAGGGATTAGAAAGAGGGCAAAGTAAATTGCGACTGATATCATTCACGACCAAAACCGCGTACTTCATCGCCACTCCTATTTCACCTTTAAAAGAATAAGGTATTATTCAGTTGTCTTTTATCATCACCTTCTCTCGAGATGCGAGTACTCCTTGGTTTAGGAGGGTACACCTATTATGCTTACTGGATAGTCTTCTTCCAAACCATAGGCTGGTGCCGAACGGTAGGGAAGGAAGAAAACCAGTTAGCCTAACGATGGTGTACAGAAGGTAACGACTAAAGACAAATAAGGGGATTTGGAGAGACGGCAATAAAGTATACGGTTGAAGTCATGAATTGGATTATGGAAGAGGCATTGCTATGAATACCAGGATACCCCTACGAAACATTTTCATGTTTCAGTGCATTGTTAAAGAAAAACTGTTTTCCCGATTAGACACTTACTCCAAGGGTATGTATTTACCAGGTTTCATTCTCATATCTGTATGGTTTTACAGATGATGAGTGGGAGTAAGATATTGGGAATTAGGTGATCATCCTCATTATATCGGAATTCGTTGTAATTGGTGATATTTGAGGAAATCGCCAGGGTACAGTTTTCCACCTACAACGCACAGGTTTTGAGTTGTTTAACTCAGCGGACTTATACAGAGTATTGTTTGCTGTCCAGTGTCCATCAGGACAAAGGGGTAGGGCCTCGTACTATGTTCTGTTTACTTATAACTTCTCTAGTATTTAGACGAGTGTTTCGTAGAAATACAAGGTCTAAGTTTTGAGAAGTTGTGGGTATAAGAATAAAGTAGAGAACCAGGTATCACAAGTATCGGGATTCTTCAAAGAGATCGAAGATGTAGATTCTTGTGATTGGTATTCAGATGATAGTGATGGTTTTGAGAAACGAGTTTTCTCTTTCAGGTTACTCATAATTGGATGGATTCCTAAGTTGAGTAATGCTGATTAGCCTCTTTCCATTAAGTTGATATGCACTGGAGACAGATGCATGGTTTGAATATGGTTCCAATTAAATTAGTGCCAAAGTTTCTGTATTGGATATAGAATGGATCGTACCTTAAAAGAAATTAAGGTACGGGGAGTTGTCCAGCTTATGATTAAAACCAGACACTGGATAACTCAGGGCACGTTTCTGTAATGGCTGTTTGTGGGTTGACCCTGGCTATGACGAGGGATGATATTCTACCATTTGGAAGATCAATAGTGATATTGTTCTTGACTCGCCACAGTTTTAGTAAAAATGGATCTTTTTCAGAAAAGAGTAGTGGGAGTATGGTAGAACTGGAAGTGATTCCAGAACCGCGAACGATTACGGAAAATTTAATAGGACCTATAAATTCAATCAAGTTTGACATTCCAATAGCCAATCCGCAGGTATGGTAGGTAACCTCAGACACCCGAGAGGTACTTCGGTAGGCTCAAGGACGGTGACAGGGAGGTTCTTATCTACCCAGACTTGACACTACTGTTGATCCAGGATATGAGACCCGGTAGGAGGGTTGTCGTAGTCAGTGGGAGCAGCAGAAGTATAGTGGGTAAGATGCTTATATCTATTTATAGACTTGAGCAGTTATAGCGGAGACAGATCATCTAATTTTGATGTGACAGTCATGGGTTTGACTTCAATCAGAATAGGGGATGGATCAGTTAAGAAGGTAGTAGGGCGTGATGTCATGGTATATGGATGACATACAAAGAATAGGAAGTAAAATTCCTATACTACGATCGGTTGTACTGTGGTCGTCACACAGTTGTTTCTCCAGACAGGATATGGATGACATACACAGAATAGGAAGTAAAATTCCTATACTACGATCGGTTGTACTGTGGTCGTCACACAGTTGTTTCTCCAGACAGGATATGGATATAATATTTGACATTCTGGTTTCTAGATCTATGGTTTTAGATCTGGATTTGGGTAGTTTCCCAAGGTAGGTACTTTGACAGATATTCGAATGGTTTTTAGAATAGTTGACTCCTAGCATGGTGGTGTACCTGCAGGTGATGGAGTCACCCTCTCTAAAGGTGTCTTACAGACTAAAGGGGAGAGGGATGTTCATGATTGACTGATCACTTGCTTAGGCAATTGAGTCAATCATGAGATGTCAAGTACCACACCAAATGTTGGTATTGCACTAGATGCAATAAGTTTGTATTAATCCAATCCTGGAGAAACATAAGGAAGCAGTTTTAGAACATTAGTACATGTTCTACGGATTTGATGACGGCAGCCTCCTTCGGGAGACGGTTATCATTCCAAGCTTCAAAGGTGACATGGATGACAGAGTGATTGTCAGAGTTTTTAGTTTACCCTCTGACGAGGGACAGTATTATGGACAGGTGGTTCCAGAGGATACTGTGGGTGGCATGGTGCAGGATACTGATTAGGTTCAGTGATCCATACAGTCTAAGAAGTTTGGATATGGAGTTCATTTATGAACTAAGGTCCCATCAGATATCCAGACATATTCTAAGACAGGTACTACTCAATTCGGGAGATGGCTTTCTCCGCGAACTTGAGATTAAGAGAGATACAGAAAGAAACTTCTAGGCGGATCCACTCACCGAGGCTATTTCTTGAACACAATATTTTTACAAACGGGCTTTGTGAAACTGATTAGTAGAGGAGTTGGATGTTCGGTTTCACACGGGCTGTGAGTAGTCGACATCGCAATATTAGCCTTGAGTGCAAGTGGGAGATTGTTGGAGATAGTGCCCTCATAGTCAATTATTGGATCGCAGGTACGTGATTGCAATGATTGCGGAGGACCTATCCCGGTAGGACAGTCTTACTCGAGATGATAGTATGCTATCTGGGTTGCCTTTATCAGTCGTGTACATGTTCAGGTGACTGATTGCATATTATACTTTGATAGAGCCCTTAGGATCTTGCTTTACTACCAACAGTATGATGGCGATCATATACGTGAGAGTTGGGTAGTTTATATGCATATCCTTAATTGTGGTCCCTAGTCGTGGGAGTTTCGAGACAGGGCATCGATACTCCGGAGTACACTAGTGTATATAGTCGAGACCCCGACGAGGGGCGGTGGCCGGTCTCACAAGCCACTGGTGTCAGTTGGATCACCTAAGATGTATACAGGTGATCATTGGGTTATGAGTACACCGGACAGGACTCGCCGGGAATCTGCTAGTTAGTATTATATCTACCGTCAGATAGCAGTTCCCTGGTGACATGTATACAGGTTAGTTCATTGACCTGAGGTCGTCATTTGTCTCGTGTGAGTTCCCACTGTGCTTTGATTTCTACCCTACCACGGCTCAAAGGAGTCGTGCAAACAGGTAGCTTTTGGGTACAGTCCCGAGCCATATGGAGGCACGTGAGCGGATCGGCAGGGGATTCGTCTCTCCCGGTATTGGGGGCGAGGTCGTGCTGTGTCTAGGAGAGCCATTACACAAAGCCCACGGCCGTGGCAGGAGATTTACTGGTAGGTACTCCAGTAGTATCTCAGGGTGTAATTGGGCTTCACTCCGACATGACTTATACTGCTATTGGGGGTCTGACGTTGCTAGCCCCCTAGGCGGATATGCGATACTCATTGACGAACGGACCGGACTGTATATACATTGTCACTGTTAGGCTCAGTAGGGCTTTCGGAGGAGTTCGCTCATCGGTCTCCCTTGAGTTCGCTCCTCGGCCACCCTTGAGGTCAGTCCATGGGCAGCCGTTACGCATTGCTAGTGCCGCTGACGGTTTGTGGTTAAACCCACTGCCAGGGTGCTGACGAGTCATTAGAGTCCCCCACAGACAGTTTCCCGAGTTCGGGCGAAACGTTGTAGAGGCCGTATGGTTTTATGGCAGGGTTCGGAAAATGCACGTGCGTTTACGCACGTGTCGATTTTCGGACAGATGATACTGGTCGGCTTTGGTTTAAGCCGGATCCGAGTATTATATTGAGTAGGTATAATATCTTTGTCTCAGTTGCATTTGTATTCGGTCGTAATACAAATGCGGGTATATTTATACAGTTTCGGGGTTATCCTGAAAGTCGTTTCAGGATCACTTTTGGAAGTTGCCAGTTTCCAGTTTTCTATCAGCCGTCTTTTAACATTTGGTTAAAGACGGGTTTATCTTTTCTTGAGATGAGTGTGGATTCTTCTAGAAGATTCTAGATGAGGTGACTAGGATTATTGGTGTTGAGTTTTCATTGGTTGCATTTAAGGGTTCATTAATGCATGATGACTAGGTTTGTGAGTCATGCTTTAACCTTAATGCTTTTTGTTTTCCTTAAGATCTTTTCTTCTTGATCTTTTAAGTGAGAAGCTTTCTTATGGTCACCCCCTTCTCCTACGGTCACCTCTCTCTTGCTATATATGGCTTGGCCTCTCTCTCTCTCCTCATTCGAACTCTCACTTGTTGATTTCATTTTAGAGAGAAAAGATTATGATAGGTTTTATCGGTGTATGGAATTTCACAGTCCATTTCATTCCATCACCCGATTTCCATGGCAACTTCATTAACCGATCGTCCACGGATTTGGACGAAGTGAGACAAAGTCATCTACTCATTCTCTACATCATTCTTGGTCGTCTCTTTTAGCAAACATGACGATCGAGTTGCCTCGAGTCAGAGGCGGGAGCCCGTTTAAAGAACCGATCATGTGGTGCCACCTCGACGAGGAGATCGGAGATCGACGAGATCGGAGCAGCCGTAACGGAGCGTGGGATGATGGTTGAAGAACGAAGGACTCGGATCGTTCGGTATAACCATTCTACACTCTTTACAGTTTGTTAGTTTAGCAATAATGGCAGATCCGGGTTAAAGTATACGATAGCGCCAGTTTAAAAGTTTTTGTTCCGCATTTGGCGTCTGTAGACTGCCGGGGCGCTAGCGTAGACTTACATTGACATCTCATGATTGACTCAATTGACTAAGCAAGTGATCTGCCAATCATGCATATCCCTCTCCCCTTTAGTCTGTAAGACACCTTTAGAGAGGGTGACTCCATCACCTGCAGGTACACTACCGTGCCAGGAGTCATCCATTCTAAATACTCTTAGAATGCTGTCTGAGTACCCTGATTGGGAAACCACCAAAATCTAGATCTAAAACCATAGATCTAGTAACCAGTATGTCTCATATAATGTCTAAGTCCCATGTGGAGAAACCACTGTGTGACGACCAAAGTATAACCGATCGTAGTATAGGAATATCACTTCCTACTCTGTGTATGTCATCCAAATACCATGACATCACACCCTACTACCTTCTCAACAGATCCATCCTCTATTCTGATGAAGTCAAACCTATGACTGTCACATCAGAAATTGATGATCTATCTCCGCTATATCTGCTTTAGTCTATAGATAGACATAAGCTACCTGTCCACCAATTCTTCCGCTGCTCCCACTTACTACGACAACCCTCTGGCAGAGTCATATACACGTACACTTCTAAAGCTAGTTTAGAACGACGCTGTACTCATCCTCCCGTCGGGTCTCGCAGCCTGGAACAACAACAATGGCAAGTGTGGGTAAACAAGAACTTCCCTGTCACCGTCCTTGAGGCTACCGGAGTACCTCTCGGGTGCCTGAAGTTACTCACCTTATCTGCGGAGTGGCTAATGGAATGTCAAACAAGATTGAATCTTTAGGTTCCTTATCAAATCTTCAGTAATCGTTTGCGGTTCTGGAATCGCTTCCAGTTCTACCATACTCCCACTACTGTTTTTCTGAAAAAATCCATTTTTATTAAAACTGTGGCGAGTGTAGAACAATATCACTATTGATCTTCCAGATGGTAGAAAGTCAACCCTCGTCATAGCCTGGGTCAACCCACAAACAACCATTACAGAAACGCGCCTTGAGTTATCCACAGTCTGGTTTTAAGCATAAGCCGGACAACTCCCCGTACCTTAACATCGTTAAGATATGAACTGTTCTATATCCAATATAGAACCAGAGGCACTGATTTAATTGAACCAGATTCAAATCATGCAGCTGTCTCCAGTGCATGCCAACTAAGTGGAAGAAGGCCGATCAGCGTTACTCAACTTAGGAATGCTTCCAATTATGAGTAACCTGAAAGAGAAGCAAGTTCTCTTAATCATTACTATCAACTGAATACTATACACAAGTATCTACATCTTCGATCAACTTGAAGAATCCCGATACTTGCAACACCTGGTTCTCTACTCTATTCAAATACCTATAACTTCTCAAAATTCGGACCCTGTGTTTTCACGAAACACCTGTCTAAAAACAAGAGAAGTCATAAGTAAACAGAATATAGTACGAGGACCAACCCCTCTGTACTGATGGACCCTGGACAACATACAATACTCTGTATAAGTCCCTTGAGTCTAATAACTCATTCCCTGTGTGTCGTAGGTTGAAGACTATACTGTGGTTATGAAGAATTACACCGTTGTTTAATGCTTCTTACCTAACCATCCACTAATATAGGTAAATGTCATAGACATAATTTCAAAAAGGTATCTCTCTCTCTATGAAAATAGACGTACAGATATATCAATTTGAAACCGGTGCACAACAGCGGATATTCAAAACCAAATATTTACCGACCGGCAAACAGCCCAGGTGATTTCCTCAAATATCACCGATTACAACGAATCCCGATATAATGAGAATGATCACCTAATTCCCAATAACTTACTCCCACTCATCATCTGTAAAACCATACAGATGTGAGAATCATACCTGGTAAATACATACCCTGGAGAAAGTATCTAATCGGGAAATCAGTTTTCTTTTAACAGTACACAGTGAAACTGAAACATTGAAATGTTTCGATGGGGTATCCCGGTATTCCTTGTAATGACTCTTCCAGATTCACGACTGTAACCATATAATTCTTTGCCACCTCTCTAAATCCCTTTATATGTCTTTAGTCATTACCTTCTGCACACCCCTTTAGGCCAAATGGTTTTTTTCCTTCCCTACCGTTCGGCACCAGCCTATGGTTTGGAAGAAGACTATCCAATAAGCCTAATGGGTGTACTGTCCTAATCCTAGGAACACTCGCAATGAGAGAAGGTGAAGATAAAAGACAACCGAATGAACCTTATTCCTATTTCTCCTGAACCAGGATCCATCCCCGAACTAGAACAAGTTCCTTTCGAGTTCGTATATAACCATACGATGGAGTATCCAATAAACTGTGGATCTTCGTAGTGATACGGAGTGTCCAGGAGAAATACAAAGGTGATTTTAGGATTGGCGAAGAAAAACTTGGTTTGGTCGTGAATATCAGTCGCAATTTACTTTACCCGCTTACTAATCCCTTGATATGTCTTTACTTAATACCTTCTGTACACCATCGTTATGCTAATTGGTTTTCTTCATTCCCTACCGGTCGGCACCTGCTTATGGGTTGGAAGAAGACTATCAAATTTGCGTAATAGGTGTACTATCTCTTAAACCAAGGAGTACTCGCAACCTGAGAGAAGGTAAAAGGAAAAGACAACTGAATAGTCCTATTCGTTTCCTCCAGAACCGGAAACCATCCTCGAATAAATTCCTTCGAGTTCGTATATAACCATACGATGGTTTTGTCCAATGGAAGTGAACGTTCGTAGTAATACGGGGTGTCCTGGAGAAAAGAGTAAAAGTAGGAGTGGCAATGAGGTTCGCAACTCTGACAATCCAAAAGCCAGTGTTTAAGAAGGTTCGGTTAACTTGGTCACTGAGTCATAGTCTTAGGGTCGGGTCAATGGTCGCTGCCAAAGAGAGAGAGAGAAAAGAAACACTCAGCGTTCACTCTAACCTAGATCAGAATGGTTACCAATTTATCTAATCTGGAAACCTCCCACTGTCACCTCAAATTCTCCTCCAAACCTGAAAGAAGAATTAGTCGGGGTCACCCGAGGAGTAAACTAACTCATCAGTGGGAATCGGGATCCAACTATCATCGCATGATAACGTGACGGAATTCGCTCACGTCATCACACTCCAGAAGGTATGCGCATATCTGGCAAGTTTCAGTTTCTTTAGAAACTCCCGATGTGATTTCTGCCCTATGCTCTTATGACCTTGACTTTGGCTAACATATCATAAGTCACATGTCAAGTTCAACCCGTCATTCTCCAGGTTAATTTGAGCCCACCCGTACATACCCTTGACTTTGGCCAAAATAGTAATACGACTGCCCCAAACCAACGCATCTATCTATGCTGCATATGAATACCCAATAGCTACCAATCACTGTGCCTTGACTTTGGCCAACATACATAGCTTGAATACTATTGACCACCCATATGAAACGACGGAGGGCTACGAATGGTTTCTGGCGAAAACCGTTAACGTAAAGAACTTGATATCGTTGAAGGAACTGATAGCTTTATAAAAATATAGTGACGAAAACTTTCGCTAAAGAGGTCACTCCCGGTGAAGGGATCTCGGCTCTTTCCCCGTAGAATGAGGTGCAGGATATTCCAACTGAATACCATGGTGCAAAGCAAAAGTAATCGGCTATAGCGAAGTTATTGCCCTGACGCAAACTTTTTGTTCAAGGGGTCACTCCCGGTGAAGGGATCTCGGCCCTTGCCTCGTCGACTGAGGAGCAGGATATTCCAACTGAATACCACGATGCAAAACAAAAGAGAACGTCCTTGCAATAACAGCTTTTTGAAAAGTGTTCCAACAACATCAGATTAGGTTTGTTTTTAACTTGCATTGATCCGAATCAATGCAGTCCCATCAATTGATCACACTACAAAGAACGAAAATATACTGATATACGTATATGCCATCCGCATTCGCCACTGGGTCCCGTCATTACCCGTTTGGTTAGCTAACTAACGACAGAGCGGGGAATGGACTAGCGCGGTTGCAAAACATATACAACATCTACTAATATATATATACCAATATATAATATTTCGTTCAAGGCTTGATAAAAAATGCAACATCACAGAAATGTACAGCATCACAGAACAATACAGATATCTGGGATCCCCGGGTTTCACAGAGCCACTACTGAAACCCGACGTTCCCCTGGTCGTGTGGATAGCCTGTGCAATGAAAACCTAGACCCCTACGGGCGCGGCAAGTCACCCGCCAAAACCTGAAGCGAGGCAGCCCCCTTCAGCAACGTGAATGGACCACCCAGCATTTCACGGAATCCGGTAACTTGGGCACCCCTCCTGGGTCAACCTGTACCCCCTACGAGCGCGATGAATAGCCCGCCAATTCTAGAGTGAAGTCCCCATCCGTCTCAATGCCATGAGATGCGGGCCCGTTGCCCTCTAGAACCCGGCTATCCGTGCACCCCACCGCGGCGTAATCCTACTACAGAAAGTAAAATATACATACAAAGGGTACATCGACCGCAACCTGGTCATGCCCAAAAATAATAATACAAACAGGCAGTGACGGCAGTCCACATGTCGGACGCTCGCCCAGCAATATCAAATGTACATAATACAACCAAAAATTGTACTAGCATTGTATCCAGGCTATCCCCCACGACCAATCCACATAATCACAGCACAATCACAGAACATCAACGTGAAGGTCACGTTCGCAAATCCGTCTAACCGGGCTATAGCAGTTAGATAGGATTTACCGATCAAGTGACATTCACGGTCGCAAATATAATGTAAATACTGTGAACAAATGTGTTTAAAATATCCGATCGATCAAATTTTAACAAGTGGGCCCTAAGTACTACTGTAGCACATCAAGAAAATCTGGGCCCAAAATTAATATTCCAAAAACCCTATTTTCAACCCAGAAAGCAACTGCAGAAATTTGATACATCAAGGAGATCATAGTGCGGCGGAACCGCTGCCCAAAGGGGGGTTTGGCCGCGGTTCCGCGCTCCCGCAGTCGAGTTACTGTATCAAATTTCTACAGAATGCTTAGAACTTCCAGTACATCACTATTCAACAACCTGAAAAAAATTTCGAGCCAGAAAAAAAAACGACAGAAAACTGATGAATGTGTTATTGGGTTTTCGGAACATTTGTTCGATTGGAAGTGTAAAACACATTAGACAAAGCTAGACTAGGTTAATGGCGAGGCTCCGATACCACTGTAAGTGCACGGCGGCGACACGGCCGTCAATCCGACGCCAGAATGCGGAAGCGGTGATAAACTTTAACTTTTCAAATAGGCACCACCGCGCACTATAAACCCGGATCGGGCCATTAACTAGTCCTAGCAAACTACAAGATGGGAAGAGAGATATACCGAGTGATCCGTGTCCTCCGGTCTTCTCTTCGTCGTCCCGATCTCTCGCGGAATCTACGGTCTCCATCACGTTGCCGGAAGGGCACCACGTCGCCTGCTTCTTTTACGGGCTCCCACCTCTATACCGAGGCAACTCGGGCACGAATTTGGCGAGCCGACGTGCCCAAGGTTTGCTGTAGAGTGTGTGTAGAACTCATGTCTCGTTTTGGGGTAGTGGATGTTGCCTTTGGTGGAGGAATGAGTTGTTAACATTTTGGAGATGAAATAAGGGATTTTTGTAAGCACAATAGAATCAAAAATCCCTACACAAATATTGGGCGGCCCCCTTCCTATCATGGCCGGCCCCCCATGAGGTGAAGAGAGTGAGTGAATGAGGGAGAGGTGTATGGATGATGGAACCACAATCATAATGCAAGAGAGAAAAGAATGGTGATAATCAACAATGATCACAAAACCAACCTCACACTCCATCTATCATCATAACAACCAAAAGTCATGCAATGATGCACCATCATGAAGTGAGCAAGTCAAAAGATGGTGCAAACATCACGACACAAGAAAATGCAAAGAACACCCTCCACAAATGCTTATTTGCACAAATGCAAATAAGCCCTCCTCAACCAATCTTCGGACAATGAAAGATACAAAGAAATATGGCCGAAACGGAAAGCAAACTGGCAAATCCAGAAAGCTGATCCCGTAATAAATTACAGGAAAACCCCGATACTGTGTATACACACCCGCATTTGTATTCCGACCGAAATACAAATGCAATGAGACAAAATCTACACTGTACTATACTAGGATCCGGCTTAAACCAAAGCCGGCTAGTAATATCCGTTCGATCCTGATCCGTGCAATACCGCACGTATCCGATCGAACCCTGCCATATATCCATACGGGCTCTAGTACTAACCGTCCGATCCTGATCCGTGCAATACCGCACGTATCTGATCGAACCCTGCCATATCTCCATACGGCCTCTACAGCGTTTCACCCGAAACTTGAGTAACTGTATGTGTGGTGGACTCTAAAGACTCGTCAATACTATAGCTGTGGATTTAACCACTAGCACGTCAGTGGTATTAGCCATACGTGACGGGCCACCAGCTATTGACCAAAAGGGACGTCGATGAGCGAACTCATCCTGACACCCTACTGAGCCTGTCAGTGACAATATCCGTACAGTCCGGTCCGTTCGTCTATGAGCATCGCATGGCGGGCCTAGGGGGTTGGTAAAAGTCAGACCCCCAAAAGCGGTACAAGTCGTGTCGGAGTGTAGCCCAGAACACCCTGAGATACTACTGGAATACCTACCAGTAAATCTCCGACCTCGGCCGAGGGCTTCGTGTAATGGCTCTTCTAGACACAGCGCGACCTCACCCCCAATACCGGGAGAGACGAACCCCTGAAGATCCGCTCACTGCCTCCATGTGGCTCGGGACTGTACCAAACTAAAACCTGTTTGCACGTCTGCTTTGAGCGTGGTAGGGTAGTAATCAAAGTACAGTGGGAACTCACACGAGACAAATGACGATCGCTAGGTTGATGAACTAACCTGTACACATGTCACCAGGGAACTGCTATCTGACGTCAGGTATAAGACCAACTAGCAGGTTCCCGGCGAGTCCTGTCCGGTGTACTCATAACCCAATGAGCACCTGTATACATCTTAGGTGAACCAACTGACACCAGTGGCTTGTAAGACCGGCCACCGCCCCTCGTCGGGGTCTCGAATGTATACACTAGTCTACTCTGGAGTATCGATGCCCTATCTCGAAACTCCCACGAATAGGGACCTTTTAAGGATGTGCTTATAGACTACCAGCTCTCACGTATATGATCGCCCTCATACTTCTGGCAGTCAAGCAAGAATCCTAGGGGCTCTATCAACGTGCAATAGTGACCGGTCAGGTCACCTAAAGCAGTACACGATGATAAAGATAAACCAGATAGCATACTATCATCTCGAGTAAGACTGTCCTACCGGGATAGGTCCTCCCTCAATCATTGCAATCACGTGCCTGCGATCCAATAATTGACTCTGAGGGCACTATCTCCAACAATAAGGTGTGATTGCTCCACCCCGATACACCGACGTTCTATGGTGTATTCGGAGGAGTAATGCTGAGAGAGAATCTCATTCTCCTTTTGAATAATCCAGGAATTCCGTTCTCAAATATTCTCCTCCTTGATCACATCAAAGGACATAATACTTTTACCCGTATTTTGGTTCTCTACTTCTAACTTATATTCTATGAATATCTCAAAAGGTTCGGACGCGTGTTTCAACAGGAACATATGTCTGAACCTTGAGAGATTATCAGAGAATTTAATGAAGTACAAAGAACCGGTCTTAGCATGTGTAGACAGGGGACTTTCAGACATCAGTATGCATCAATCCCAAGAGTTCACTAACTCTTTCTCTGTTTCCAATAAACAGAGCTATGGTCATCGTATCTCTGTGACATGACTGGAACGTTTCACAAGATGTAAATTCAAACTAATTTAAATATGCATCTTAATGTAACTTCAGATAGTCGGGTCGCATTGATATGACCTAGTCTACAATGCCTCAAGAAGGATTTGTTCATTTCTGAACTCTTCCTCTTGTGTGTGTTCCGTATACTAAGAACTGTAGTTTGATTTAGAACATCAATGCTTTTAGATAACGTGCCTGAATCGATCAACTTTTGATATAGCAAATGTTCAAAACATTATCCAACATTAAAAAATCTTATCATTTCTTTACTAATAAAGAGACTGATATGATTTTGTATATCAGGTTCGGTATCTAATAACATTCGTTCAGAATCAATGTACTGGTAATACAAGGTGACAGTGACCAACAGACTTGGCTGCAACACTTGCACCGTTTTCTGCCTCATGAAACTTATCACCCGTTCTGAGTTCTCTACCTTTTGTAGCCCTATGTAACAGATTACATATCTGGGATCCTGATCCGGTATCATATACCCAGGACGTAGAGGATACAGAGAAACAGTTCTTTGTAATGAACACACCCGAAGGAGATGCATCATATGCACTTTCTTCGTTTGGGCGGCACGGGAATTCTGGTAATCCCCAATTTCCTGCTCTGTCTTATAATAATTATAAGTTGGAGCGGGACCAACGTTCCCCAGCTCAGTATAACAAGCGGGTTCAGTCAATAAATCCGTATTATTATCTTGATTAAGGCGTGACATGGTCGCTACCAGGAGAGAGAGAGAAGAAAACACTCTGCATACGCCCTTGCAAGATTAGATTGGTTATATATTTTATCTAATCAGGATGGCTCCCACTGTTTTTATCAAATCTTCCTTCAAACCCTAAAAGGAAAGACTAGCTGGGATTAATTACACACTACAAGTTCGCCAATCTTTCTGCCAGGCTAGTGTCGGTACTTTGAGGGAGGTCCCCCGTGCTTTCGCACGAACCTAATTAATGTAATCCTCGTTTTCCCAGAGGTGTAACCTCGTTGACACCTTTCTAGACACCTACTTGATCGGCTAATTGTAATGTGTAATACTCTCCCAGGAGTAACAATTACACGCAGCGGGTATCGGGATCCAACTGTCTCATAGAAGGTATGCAATCTCATTGCAAATTTCAACACTTGAAATTCCCGATAATTTTGCCCCTAGCGTCCTATGACCTTGACGCTTGCCAACAAACCATAGTGCGCTAGTCAAGTTCAACCCGTCATTTCCTGATTGAATTAAACCCACCCGCACGACCCTTGACGCAGGCCAACAAAGTCGCACGACTACCCTAATCCAATCTGCATAAGCAGATAAATATTAGTTAGCTACCGCACACTACGCCATGACGCAGGCCAACAAACGTAGCACGAATACTAAGTAGGACTTATCTTAAATGACGGAGGGCTACGACAGGTTTTTCTGAAAACCTATTGCGTAATGAACTTGATATCGTTGTAGAATCAAATGATTTTAAAAATGGAGTGTTTTTGAGGCTTTTCTAGTTTTGCAAAAGGGGTCACTCCCGGTGAAGGGATCGTCGGCCCTTTCCTCATCGAATAAGGTGCAGGATATATCATATACATCACTGTGCAAAGCAAGAACTATAGAAACAATTAAAAGACAAACCGAGGGTTGTAGCATCTGCCAGTTATTGCTAAAGGAGTCACTCCCGGTGAAGGGATCTCGGTCCTTTCCCTATCGAATAAGGTGTAGGATGTTCTACAAGGAACACCGCGATGCAAAGCAAGAACTGTAGCTACCTGTTTTTGAAAATTCGATTCCACAACATCTTTTAGGTTTCTTTTCTTTCATTAATCATATTAATGAAGTCCCATCATTTAAGTTACCTAAACATCACAGATAAATACGACGTACACTTATGCCATCCGCATTCGCCTCGATGTCCCCTCATGCACCGTTAGGTTAGGTAACTAACGGCAGAGCGGGGCAGGGTAGCGCGAGTGTAAAACATAAGTAACACCTATATAATATATCATATATACTATATACAGTATTTATCACAGAACATATCAAATGATCACATCACAGATATCGCAGCAGAAAATATCATATGAAATATTGGATATACTAGGACGTCCGTGTTTTGAATACGAGCCAGTATAAAACACGGATTCCACGGCCGCGATGAATAGCCAAACCCACACCCCTAGACCCCTACGAGAGCGGCAAGCAACCCTACCAATTCTAGAGTTAGGAGACCCGGACTCGACTCCTCGAGTTGGTCTCCCACTGGACTTCAGAACCCAGTTACTTGTGCCCTCCTCCTTGGGTATATCCTAGTGCGGAAAAGTAAATAATATACAAATGGTGACATCTTCCACAACCTGGAAGTGCCCCAATAAAAGAATATTACATACAAGGTTTTTACATGAATGAAAATGAAAAACACTCATCTCACATAAAATCCCCCGGCTATTCAAACATGATGATCCAATACAACATATCCAGCAACACATAACATCACATGTCATCAACGTAAGTAAACATGCGTATCCCAATTGTCGTTGGCATATAGCAACGAAACCGGCGATATCGGATATTACACTTACGGTCGCAGAAAAGAAAGTGTAAAACTACAACAGTTGGAATCCGCAAACTCTTTAGACATCGCATGCCTAACCAATGAATTCCTTAGACATCGCATGCCTAACAATTATACACCCCACATTTTAGTCTCATTATCGAAAATTCTTTTCAATACCAAGTCGGGCAATTCAACAAGATTCCCGACATTTTGATCGAATGCTCGTCGTAAACTTTAGTAGACGGCCGCACCCCTGATACCGTCGACGAAGTGCACCAAGGCTGAACACCGCTACCGCGAGCACCTGAACGGATGCTTTCGGCGACGGGGTTCTCCTACAGTCACTTGGTCGGGGCTAAGTGGTGTAGCTGTCTATTAAGTTTATCCGGCGAGTATCCGCGTATGCTACGTGATTGCGACGGACTTTTGATCACATCAAAATTCCGTAGCAACCGATCAAGTGCGACTAAACTGCTATGTTTATAACTTCCAAATCAGTTATCTCATAACTACTTGTGGATTCCAAATATTGTATCCCATTCCAGATAAATAGAAAATGTTAAACTTTTCGATCGAACAATCAAACACCCAAGTTTTCCGGAATAGCTCAACACATGAAATAAGTTTAAAAACATCCAGTTCGTGCCTCAGTACCAACGGTCTAGCCGTAGAATGGTCAAGCCAACGCCTCACATGTGGCACGCCGTACTGCCCCAAACCCGAAGGTTCAAAGGGCAGTTCAAGACGGTCACATAATCGAGTTAAGGTTTGTTGTCTTCTAGAAGGACCATCGCGTTACTTGCACTACTTAGAACGTCATTAAACCATGGAAAGATCCAACACTTGGAAATTTCCCGACAGGGGAAAAGGTGGGTATTTATATCCGGTCGAACTTTTCAACATATTCTAAAATTACCTGGAAAAACCAATAGGCGAAGTTATACATCCCGATCGAAACACCGAGTCCCCAATACAACCCAGAAAACTCAACTGTTGAGTAAACTTTAAAAATTCCCAGAAAATACAGCAATCAATATAGGACATTACTGTGCAAAGCACGTGCCAAGAAGCAACTTTTTGGCCGCGGAACAGCCGCACATACTAGGGTGGGGCCGCGGTTCCGCGGCGCTTTAGTCGAGTTAGGTGCACGTGCTTCACAGTAACTCCTAGAAAACCCTGCTGTAGTTTTTGGTAATTTTTAATTCACAAAAATCCAAAATTCCAGAAAATATCCAGAGAGTGATTTTGAGTTAGGGTTTCGGGTTCGATCGGGTTTCTAACTTCGTTACGCATCGCCTAAGGCTCTAGCTAGGCTCTGATACTACTGTAGGTCAGGCAGCCACCCCATCCAATGGGGTCGCCGTGGCACTAACGGGTCCCTCAGCCGCTACTTTTTACGCATGCCCCCTCGCGAGGACTACAACCCACCAGAACACCTTCCGGTCTCGGGACACCATGGGGGTAAGAGCCTATGCTTCGCCACACTGTCACAGAGTGAGAACCCCCCATAGGTCGACATCAAATGCCTAGTAGCTCTGATACCACTGTAGGGATCCTAGGCACTCTAAGGAGGTTCCGCATGGCATCAACCATGCCAAATTCAAAAAATTTCGGTGCCGAGAAACCCTAATGCGATCGTTTACTAGAGATTAAGCGAAACTACAAGCTACTAAACAGTTTAGTATTAAGTGAACGGAAATACAACCTTTGTAGATCCGGTCCTCCACTTCCTTAGCTCCGTGATGACGTCCCTCCGCTGCGATCATCGGATCCCGGACTCTAGCGATGGTTTCGTCGAAGAAATGATCGGGCTAGGTCGTCGACTTCGATGCCGAAGATGATCTACGTCGAGGCAACTCAAGATCAAGCTCCAACTTCACCAAGTCATGAAACTTGTGAAGAAAACACCCTATACTACTTGGCAAGTGGTAGAGGATGAAGAAATAGGAAGTGGGTTCACTTTGGATTTTGATTTCTTACTTGGAATCATCATTTGAAATTTTCTAGAAAACTTTTCTTTTCTTCACTTGAAGAAGAAGATGAAGAAGAAGAAAAATGAATAATCAATTTAAAATAAAAATCCAAGTGAATACTTATCATGTTGCAACCATGGTTGAAATTTACTCATGTAGAGAATAAACTAGGGTTTAGGTTTAATGGTTAGGTTAAGCATAAAACAAAAATGGTAGACTTATTCAAAGCTTCATGAAGCTTCAACTATAAAACAAAGCAAGCCACCATTTCCCTTTTTGCCAAAAATGAATTAAAGAAAATAAATAAAACATTTAAAACCCTAACCATTAACCTAAACATGGTTTAAAGTAAACACACACCCAAGTTTGCATGTATCATCAAACATGATACAATCTAGTGCACAAACATATATCATATATACAATGTGCACATACAAGTGAGAAAATAATCTTAAGTGAACCAATACTTGTTAATGTAAAGTAATATATCAAATATATAATTATACATTAAATCATTAAATCAACACATGATTTAACGATCCGGTCATATCGCATATGACCGACTAATATCCAATGTATCGACTTATCGAATCAATCATCGATTCGATAACTAGGTTATATCGCATACAGCCAATCGATACATTCATCGCGAGAATAGAATACGATATCACATACACGCATTATTCTCGGTCCCGCACATATCTCATATGCACTCCTATTTCGTTTCGCTTGAGCCAGGAAACCTCTGTGTACGACTCTAAAGACTCGTCAATACGCCGGCAGCAGGTGATGATCATATCAAACACCCACAAGCTGCAAGCGGTCTGCTAAAC
Source organism: Agapanthus africanus (assembly GCA_030015575.1). Lineage (NCBI taxonomy): Eukaryota > Viridiplantae > Streptophyta > Magnoliopsida > Asparagales > Amaryllidaceae > Agapanthus > Agapanthus africanus. The sequence goes on along the minus strand of JASDDO010000031.1, from coordinate 320,869,195 downwards.
GTAACGGCCACCCGGGTATTGAGCGATCAGAAGATCATCGAGCAAGCCCGCTCACACTCCTGTGAATCCAACCAGTAACACTTACCGTACAGTCCGGTCTGATCGTCTGATATGTCGCATATCTCTCCTAGGGATGGTAAACGTCAGACCCCAGTAGCTCGATAATTCGTGTCGATATGAGGCCTATAAAAGTTCAAGATACTACTGATAACACTTACCAGTAAATCTCAGCAACCCTGGCCAGGGATTTCCGGTAATAGCCAATCGAACACAGCGCAACATCAACTCCCTATACCGGGAGAGACGAATCCCCTCCTTTCGCTCATTGCCTCCATGTGATTCGGGACTGTACCCAAAAACCACCGTTTTGCACGCCCTCTTGGACGTGGTAAGGAGGAAATCAAAGCACAGTGGGAATCATACAGGACTCTATGACGATCTCGGGTCTACAGACTAACCTGTACCAGTGTCACCAGAGAACTGCCATCTGACGTAAGGTATAATACCATCTTGGAGTTCTCGGCGAGTCCGTCCAGTGTACCCAGTCTCTACTGAGCACCCGTATATCATCTCTGATGTCAAACACCAATGGATATGGGATCATCCATCGCCCATCTGTATGGGTCGAGAGGGTATACGCTAGTCTACTCTGGTATATCGATGCCCCATCTCGATACACCCACGACTAGGGACCTTGAAGGATGTACTTATGGACTACCATGTCCCCACTAGTATGATCCGCATCATAGTCCAGGTAGTCAAGTACACATTCTAAGGGCTTTACCAACATGTAACAGAGAGACAATCAGTGTACACGTTAAGATAAAGAGTAACCTGATATCATACTATCATGTCGAGCAAGAAAGTCCTCCCTATATATGTCCAAGCATCCACTACAATATACATCCTATGTATAGTAATGGCCTCTAGGGAATACATATAACTAACAATATTTCTATTCACAAGTTGGAAACTCACCCCCGTTGTGCCCCAGTTCTCGCGGGTTGACCTCGTGGATCAGTAGCGGCATCGCTGGCGCACAGTTTCTCTTGGGTGTTTTGCAGTTTTAGATGGGACATTTGTATCGTACCCACTCTTGTATTGCATTTCATATTGTATCTAGTTAACTCCATCAATCAATCAAAATTAGAATTTGTATAAGTAATGAGACTTAGTGGGATTGTGGTTGCGAGACTTAGAGCTAGGGGTTTTTCGGTACTTGTGATATTATGTCTTGCTTCCTTTTATCCTTATGGTGATCTTCGCCGTTGGGCGTCGTATACTTATTTATACTGCCTTGCGTGGTTGTGATCCGCCGTTTGGCGAAGAGCTAGCTCCCGCTTGGGGATGCCATTATTCTTATTATGTACTTGTGGTTTTGGATCAAAATATACAAAGGAGGTGCTGCCAAAATTTTTAAAAGACGAAACATGTTTTCAAACTAGTAATTTTCACTTGCACCATTCATGTTCTTTTCCTATGCATCAAGAAAACTTGATTATATTATACCTTTATTTCAAAACTTCACCTCCTTTATTTTACTTAAAAGGTTTAGATTTCTGGGTTTCAGCTTACTTGTATTCCGTTACGCCTTTAGACGTTGCGTGATTCAAGTGCTGGTCACGAGCTAATATTTCGGGTCGTGACACCTGGTGACATGTGTACAGGTTAGTTCATCGACCTGAGATCGTCATTTGTCTCATGTGAGTTCCCACTGTGCTTTGATTACTATCCTACCACGGCTCAAAGGAGTCGTGCAAACAGGTTTTAGTTGGGTACAGTCCCGAGCCACATGGAGGCAGTGAGCGGATCGACAGGGGTTTCGTCTCTCCCGGTATTGGGGGTGAGATCGCGCTGTGCCAAGGAGAGACATTACACGAAGTCCTTGGCTAAGGCAAGTGAGATTTACTGGTAGGCATTCCAGTAGTATCTCAGGGTGTTCTGGGCTACACTCCGACATGACTTGTACCGCTTTGTGGGGTCGGACTTTTACCAGCCCTATAGGCCCGACATGCGATGCTCATAGAAGAATGGACCGGACTGTACGGATATTGTCACTGACAGGCTCAGTAGGGTTCCACGATGAGTTCGCTCATTGGCTTCCCTTTTGGTCAATACCTGGGTAGCCCGTTACGTATAGCTAGTACCACTGTCGTGCCTGTGGTTAAATCCACTGCCAGTGTATCGACGAGTCTTTAGAGTCCCCCACAGATAGTTTCCCAAGTTTTGGGCGAAACGTTGTAGAGGTCATATGGTTTTATGGCAGGGTTCGATCATATACGTGCACTCGTGCATGTATCATGATCGGACGGATCATACTAGTGGGCTTTGGTTTAAGCCAGATCCTAGTATTAGTTTTGTTGGATTACTTTAGTCTCATTGCATTCGCATTCAGTCGGATTGCGGATGCAGGTATGTATATATAGGTGAGGAGTATTCTTTTGATCCGTCACGAGTTTACTTTAGTTGATGCCATATCTTTTTTTTGTCATAAACATTTGGTTTAATGTTTATTTGGTGGAAATTGTGAGTGGTTGTCATGATTATATGCATTAAATATGCCATGTGCTTCATTGGTGACTCATGGTGTGTTTTATTGTGCCTTGACAATTATCTTGATCGATTAGTGGTGTGAGATGAAAGGTAGAGAGAGAGAGGGCAGCCACATGTATGGGGTTAGTTCTTGAGATTATCATTCCAAGCCTCTCTCAGTTTTTTATCTCACATAAGAGAGCAAGATCTTCTTCTTCTCTAGCTTTCTCTCTCTAGCTCACAAGTTCCACCATGGATTCATCTTCAACCTCCATCCATACACTCTCATGTGTTGAGAATCAATGGATACTTGAGACAAAGTTATCACACATTCTCTACATCACCTTGTACATGTCGATTAGTAAACTTCATGTCTGAGTTGCTTCGGTTTGAAGCGGGAGCCCGTAAAAAGACATCTTGATATTGTGCCCTTCAGACGAGGAGACCGGAGATCGGAGATGCCACATGGAGCTAAAGATGGTGGCTAAAGACCGAAGGACACTGATCGATCGGTATAGCAATTCTAACTTCTTGCAGATTGCTAGTTTAGCGCTAATGGTACGATCCGGGAAAAATTCTGCGTTAGCGCCAGCTTAGTAAAAAGTTTTTGTTTATGCGTTTGGCCTCGGATTGACGGCTGGGACGATACCGTAGACTTACATGGTATCAGAGCCACGCCATTAACCCTTTACTAGTTGGTTTAGAAATTGTTAAAGTATCAAAACCGAAACAAAACCCAAACACTGCCACTGAATTTGCAGTTTCTGTTGTTTTTGAAATGTTCTCGAAAAATTATTTAAACATGTGCAGAAGACTACTCAGGAGACCACATGACCACACCCCAAAGACGACCCCCACCGCTCGGATTTTGGCCGAGCCCAAGCCTCCAAAATCCGAGGTCGCCGGCCAGTTTTGGGATTCTGGGGTCGATGTTTTGGGCGTGGTCTGCTCTCTGGGATGTTGGTTCAATGGTGTTGTTTTTGTAGCCCAGTTTGGATAAAATTTTATCACGTTGTTTGGGCTATTCGGGGGTAATTTCGAATTCGGTGGTTTCTAACATTGTTAAAAGTTTATAGTGCATTACATTATATCTGTGACCGTGAATGTCATTTGATCGGTAAATCTTGTCTAATTGCTATAACTCTTTTAGACGGATTTGCGAACGTGATATTCACGTTGATGTTTTGTGTTGTGCTGTATTGTTGCGGATTTGTCATGGTGGATATCTTGCGTGCAATGGTAGTGCAGTTTGGTTATATTTGTACATTTGATATCGCGGGGCGAGCATCCGACATGTGGACTGCCGTCACTGCCTATTTGTATATTATTCTTTTGGGGCACGACCGGGTTGAGGTCGATGTCACTGTTGTACATATTTTCTTTTCTGTACTAGGATTACCCCGCGGTGGAGTGCACGGATAGCCGGGTTCTAGAGGGCAACGGGCCCGCATCTCATAGCTTTGAGACGGAGGGGGCTTCACTTTAGAATTGGCGGGCTATTCACAGCACTCGTAGGGGGTATAGGTTGACCCAAGGAGGGGTGCTCAAGTTACCGGATTCCGTGAAGTGCTGGGTGGTCCATTCACTTTGCTGTAGGGGTTGCCACGCTTCTGGTTTTGGCGGGTAACTTGCCGCATTCGTAGAGGTTTAGGGTTTCATTACACAGGCTATCAACACGACTAGGGGAACGTCGGGTTTCAGTTGCGGCTCAATAAAACCCGGGGATCCCAGATTATCTGTATTGTTCTGTGATGCTTATTACTTTTCTGTGATGTTGCATTTATCATGCCTGGAGCGATTATTATATATTGCTATATATATACTAGTAGATGTTGTATTGTTTAACACCCGTGCTAGTTCGGTCCCCGCTCTATCGTTAGTTATGTAACCTAACGGGTGATGACGGGACCCAGTGGCGAATGCGGATGGCATATACATACATCATATTTTCGTTCATTATTGGTGTGATCAATTGATGGGACTGCATTGATTTGGATCAAAGCAAGCTAAACAAAACTTTTTTATGTTGTTGGAACATTTTTCAAAAATCTGTTATTACAAGGACATTTTCTTTTGTTTTGCACAGTGGTATTCAGTTATAAATATCCAGCACCTCATTCGACGAGGCAAGGGCCGAGATCCTTTCATCGGGAGTGACCTCTTGCATAGAAATTTGTGTCAGGGTAATAACTTCACTATAGTTGATTACTTTTTGCTTTGCATCACGGTATTCAGTAGGAATATCCTGCACCTCATTCTACGGGGAAAGAGCCGAGATCCCTTCACCGGGAGTGACCTCTATAGCAAAGGTTTTTCGCCACTATATATTTATGAAAAGCTATCCGGTTCCTTCAACGATATCAAGTTCATTACGTTAAAGGTTTTTCGCCAAAAACCATTCGTATCCCCCCGTCATTTCAGACAAGTAGCACTTAGTATTCATGCTATATATGTTGGCCTTCGTCAAGGCATAGTTTATGGTAGCTATTTGTTACTTTTCTGTTGCATAGATAGATGCGTTGGTTTGGGACAGTCGTACTACCATTTTGGCCTTCGTCAAAGTTATGTACGGGTGGGTTCAAATTAACCTGGATAATGACGGGTAGAACTTGACATGTGACTTATGATATGTTGGCCTTCGTCAAGGTCATAAGAGCATGGGGTAAAAATCACATCGGGAGTTTCTAAAGAAACTGAAACTTGCCAGGCATGCGGATATCTTCTGGAGTGTGATAACTTGAGTGGATTCCATCAGGTTATCATGCGATTATAGTTGGATCCCGATTCCCACTTATGAGTTGGTTTACTCCTCGGGTGATCCCGACTAATTCTTCTTTCAGGTTTGGAGGAGAATTTGAGGATACGGTGGGAGGTTTCCTGATTAGATAAGTTGATAACAATTCTGATCTAGGTTATAGTGCACGAAGAGTGTTTCTTTTCTCTCTCTCATTGCAGCGACCATGGCCCGATCCTAGACTATGACTCAGTGACCAAGTTAATCGAACCTTCTTAAAACACTGACTTTTGGATTGTCTGAGTTGCATAGATCATTGCCACTCTTTCTTTTACCCTTTGCATTTCTCTAGAACACCCCGTATCACTCGAATATCCACTTCCATTGGATAAATCTATCGTATGGTTATATACGAACTCGAAGGAACTTGTTCCAGAATCGATGATGGATTCCGGTTCTGGAGAGATAGAATAGGATTATTCGGTTGTCTTTTCCTTTTACCTTCTCTCAGGTTGTGAGCGCTCCTAGGATTAGGAGAGGGAACACCCATTGCGCTTATTAGATAGTCTTCTTCCAAACCATAGGCAGGTGCCGAACGATAGGGAGGGAAGAAAACCAATTAGCTTAAGTGTGGTGTGTAGTAGATAATAAGTAAAGACAAATAAAGGGATCAGAAAGATGGCAAAGTAAATTGCAACTGCTATCATTCACGACCAAACCGAGTATGTCATCGCCACTCCTACTTCACCTTTGTATTTCTCCAAAACACCCCGTATCACTACAAAGATCCACAGTTATTTGGATACTCCATCATATGGTTATATACGAACTCGAAAGAACTTGTTCTAGTTCAGGGATGGATTCTGGTTCAGGAGAAAAAAGAATATTGTTTATTCAGTTGCCATTCATCTTTACCTTCTATCGGGTTGCGAGTGCTCCTAGGATTAGGACAGTACACTTATTACGCTTATTGGATATTCTTCTTCCAAACCATAGGCTGGTGCCGAACGGTGTCGAAGGAAGAAAACCATTAGGCCTAACGATGGTGTACAGAATATAATGACTAAAGAAAAATAAAAGGATTTGGAGAGATGGCAAGGAAATATACGGTAACATTCATGAATCTGATAATGGAAAAGGAAATACTATAAATACCGAGATACCCCTACGAAACATTTTAATGTTTCAGATTCAATATGTGTTGTTAAAGGAAAACTGATTTCCCAATTAGGTCCTTACTCCAGGGCATGTATTTACCAGGACTGATTCTCACATCTGTATGGTTCTACAGATGATGAGTGGGTGTAAGTTATTTGAAATTAGGTGATTATCCTCATTATATCGGGATTCGTTGTAATTGGTGATATTTGAGGAAATCGTCTGGGTTTTTGCCGGACGACAAATATTTGGTTTTGAATATTCGTCGTTATGCACCAATTTCAAACTGATATATCTGTACGTTTATTTTATAAAGCGAGATATAACTTTTTGAAATTATGTCCATGACATTTACCTATATCAGTTGATGGTTAGGTAAAGAGAATTAAACAGCGGTGTAATTCTTCATAACCATAGTACAGTTTTCAACCTACGATGCACAGGGTTTGAGTTATTCAACTAAGGGGACTTATACAGAGTATTGTATATTGTCCAGTGTCCATAAAGACAGAGGGGTTGGTCCTCGTACTATATTCTGTTTACTTATGACTTCTCTACTTTTTAGACAAGTGTTTCGAAGAAATACAAGGTCTAGGTTTTGAGAAGTTATCGGTATAAGAGTAAAGTAGAGAAGCATGTGTTGCAAGTATCATGATTCTTCAGGGTGATCGAAGATGTGGATACTTGTGTTTGGTATTCAGTCGATAGTAATGATTTTGATAACTTGCTTCTCTTTTCCACGTTACTCATAATTGGATGCGCTCCTAAGTTGAGTAATGCGGATCAGCCTCTTTCCATTTAGTTGAAATGCACTGGAGCCAGCTGCATGATTTGAATCTGGTTCCAATTAAATCAGTGCCTCTGTTTCTATATTAGATATAGAATGGCTCATATCTTAATGATGTTAAGGTATATGGAGTTGTCCGACAAATGTTTAAAACCAGACTCTGGATAACTCAAGGCACGTTTCTGTAATGGCTGTTTGTGGGTTAACCCGGGCTATGACGAGGGTTAACTTTATACCATCTGGAAGATCAATAGTGATATTGTTCTTGACTCGCCACAGTTTTGATAATATGGACTTTTTCAGAAAACAGTAGTGGGAGTATAATAGAACTGGAAATGATTCCAGAACCGCAAACGATTACTGAAAATTTTATAAGAACCTAAAGATTCAATCAGGTTTGACATTCCATTAGCCACTCCGCAGATATGATGGTTAAACACAGGCACCCGAGAGGTACTCCGGTAGCCTTAATTGTTAGTTATATGTATGCCCTAGAGGCCATTACTGTACATTGGATGTATATAGTAGTGGATACTGGGACATATATTGGTAGGACTTTCTTGCTCGACATGATAGTACGCTATCTGGTTGCTCTTTATCTTAACATGTATACTTTCTGTCTCTCTGATTACATGTTGATAAAGCCCTTAGGATGTGTACTCGACTTCCAGGACTATGATGTAGATCATACTAGTGGGGCCTGGGTAGTCAATGAGTACATCCTTCATTGTTCCTAGTCGTGGGAATATCGAGACGGGGCATCGATATTCCAGAGTAGACTAGCGTTTATCTTCTCGACCCATGTGATGGGCGATGGATGATCCCATATCCATTGATGTTTGATATCAGAGATGGTATGCGGGTGCTTAGTGGAGACTGGGTACACTGAACGGACTCGCCGAGAACTCCCAGATGGTATTATACCTCACGTCAGATGGCAGTTCTCTGGTGACACTGGTACAGCTTAGTCTGTTGACCCGAGATCGTCATAGTGTCTTGTGTGTCTCCCACTGTGCTTTGATTTCCATCCTACCACAGCTCTACTGAGTTATGCAAACAGGTGGTTTTTGGGTACAGTCCCGATTCACATGGAGGCAATGAGCGATAGGAGGGGATTCGTCTCTCCCGGTATTGGGGGTGGATGTTGCGCTATGCTCGACTGGCCATAACAGGAAATCCCTGGCCTGGGTTGCAGTGATATACTGGTAAGAGTTATGAGTAGTTTCACGAATGTTATGGACCTCACGTCGGCATGACTTATCAAGCTACTGGGGTCTGACGTTTACCACCCCTAGGCGAGATATGCGATATATCAGACGAACAGACCGGACTATACGGTAAGTGTTACTGGTTGGATTCATATGAGTGTGAGCGGGCTTGCTCATCGATCATCTGATCGCTCAATACCCGCGTGGTCGTTACGTTTAGCAGACCGCTTGCGGCTTGTGGATGTTTGATATGATCATCATCTGCTACCGGCGTATTGACGAGTCTTTAGAGTCCTACACAGAGGTTTCCTGGCTCAAGCGAAACGAAATGGGAGCGCATATGAGATATGTGCGGGACCGAGAATAATGAGTGTATGTGGTACCGTATTCCATTCTTGCGATTAATGTATCGATTAGTTATATGCGATATAACCTAGTTATCGAATCAAGGATTGATTCGATAAGCCGATACATTGGATATTACTCGGTTATATGCGATATGACCGGATCGTTAAATCAAGTATTGATTTAATGATTTAATGAATAATTATATATTTGATATATTACTTTGCATTAACTAGTATTGGTTCATTTTAAAAGAATTTTCTCACTTGATGCACATTGTATATGTTATATATTTTTTGTGCATTGTTTGTATCATGTTTGATGATACATGCTCACTTGGGTTTGTGTAAAGATTAAACCATGGTTGTGAGAGTGGTTAGGGTTTTGTTTATCCACTTTTTATCTATTTATTTATTTATCATTCTTTTGGAAAAGATAAAGAGAAAAGAATGGTGGCTTGTTTTGTTTGTTTGTTGAAGCTTCTTGAAGTTTTGAACAAGTCCACCATTCTTGTCTCATGTCTAACCCTAACCATTCATCTAACCTTAGTTAAATCTCTACACTAAACCATGGCTGAATATATGATAAGTATCATATTGTTTTCTTTTTTAAATATACTTATCATATTTTCTATCATATTCTTTTCTTCTTCTTCTTCATCTTCAACATGAAGAAACTATGCCACCATCAATGGCAACTTGAGAATAAGAGTGAGAAATCCAATTCTAAAGTGAACCCACCACCTATTTCTTCATCCTCTACCTCTTGCCAAGTAGTATAGGGTGTTTCCTTCACAAGTTTTCATGGCTTGGTGAAGTAGGAGCTTGATCTTGTGATGCCTCGACGTAGATCATCTTCGGCATCGTAGTCGATGACCTAGCCCGCCCATTCTCCGATCAAGCCGATGCTAGAGTCCGGGATCCGATATGGACAGCGACGGGACTTCATCACGGAGCGTAGGAGGTAGAGGACCGGATCTACAAAGGTTGTAGCCCCTTCCCTTTAGCTATAAATTCGTTTACTTGCATCGCATCACCTATCTAGTTAACGATCTGTATTAGGGTTTGTAGGCACAAGAAAATTTTTGAATTGAGCATGTTTGATCACTTGTGAGACTTCATTAGTGTGCCTAGGAACCCTACATTAAGGACTGTAACAGGGAGGTTCTTGTTTACCCAGACTTGACATTGCTGTTGTTCCAGACTATGAGACCCTGCAGGAGGATGAATATAGCATTGTTCTAAACTAGCTTTAGAAGTGCACGCGTATATGACTCTGGCAGAGGGTTGTTGTAGTCAGTGGGAGCAGCAGAAGCATAGTGGACAAGTAGCTTATGTCTATTTATAGACTAAAGCAAATATAGCGGAAATAGATCATCTATTTTTGATGTAACAGTCATGGGCTTTGACTTCATCAGAATTGGTGATGGATCTGTTGAGAAGGTAGCAGGGTGTGATGTCCTGGTATATGGATGACATACACAGAGTAGGAAGTGATATTCCTATACTATGATCGGTTATAGTTTGGTTGTAACTCAGAGGTTTCTCCACATAAGATATGGATATTATATCAGATATTCTGGTTACTAGATCTATGGTTTTTTTATCTAGATTTGGGAAGTATCCCAATCTGGATACTTAGACAGTATTCTAAAGGTGTTTTAGAATGGTCGACTCCTGGCATGGTATTGTACCTGCAGGTGATGGAGTCACCCTCTCTATATGTGTCTTACAGACTAAAGGGGAGAGGGATGTGCATGATTGGCATATCACTTGCTTAGGCAATTGAGTCAATCATGAGATGTGAAGTACCACACCAGATGTTGTTTTGCACTAGCTGCAATAAGTTTATATTAATCCAATCCGGGAGTAACATTCAGATTGGTGAAGTAGGAGCTCGATCTTGTGATGCCTCGACGTATATATAGGGTGTTTCCTTCACATGTTTTCATGGCTTGGTGAAGTAGGAGCTTGATCTTGTGATGCCTCGACGTAGATCATCTTCGGCATCGTAGTCGATGACCTAGCCCGCCCATTCTCCGATGATGCCGATGCTAGAGTCCGGGATTCGATATGGACAGCGAGGGGACTTCATCACGGAGCCTAGGAGGTAAAGGACCGGATCTACAAAGGTTGTAGCCCCTTCCCTTTAGCTATAAATTCGTTTATTTGCATCGCATCACCTATATATCTAGTTAAAGATCCGTATTAGGGTTTGTAGGCACAAGGAAATTTTTGAATTGAGCATGTTTGATCACTTGTGAGACTTCATTAGTGTGCCTAGGAACCCTACAGTGGTTTCAGAGCCTAGCTAGAGCCTTAGGCGATGCGTAGACGGAGTTAGAAGTCCGATCGAACCAAAACCCAACTCCAAAAATGCTCTCTGTACATTTTTGAAATTCGGGGATTTTTTAGAATTAAAAATATGCAGAAAACTAAGCAGGAAGTTATAAGAATTACTGTGAAGTTCGATCGCTTGATTCCATTAAAGTTCGGCGGAACCGCGGCATTAGCATGCCTAATGCGGCGGTTCCGCGGCAACTTTGTAGCTTCTCCTCATGATTTTCACACAGTAACTCTTATATTTTGTTCCTGTATTTTCTGGGAATTTTTAAATCTGACTCAAGAATTGAGTTTTTTGGGTTGTATTGGGAGTTCGTTGATTCGATCGGATTATCAAACTTTGTCTATGTGTTTTCCGGATATTTTTTGAATATGTTAAAAAGTTCGACAGGATATAAATACCCACTTTTTCCCCTGCCGGGAAATTTCCAATTGTTGGACTTTTCCGTAGTTTAACGACGTTCTAAGTAGTGCAAGTAACGCGATGGTCCCTCTAGAAGACAACAAACCTTAACTCGATTATGTGACCGTCTTGAACTGCCCTTTGAACCTTAGGGTTTGGGGCAGTACGGCGTGCCACATGTGAGGCGTTGGGTTGACCCTTCTACGGCTGGACCGTTGGTACTGAGGCACGAACTGAATGTTTTTAGACTTATTTCATGTGTTGGACTGTATCGGGAAAAATTGGGTGTTCGATTGTTCGATCGGAAAGTTTAACATTTTCTATTTATCTGGAATGTGATACAATAATTGGAATTCACAATTAGTTATGAGATGACTGAATGAATGTTATAAACACAGCACTTTAGTCTCACTTGATCGGTTGCCACGGAATTTTGATGTGATCAAAAGTCCGTCGCAATCACGTAGCGTACGCGGATACTCGCCGGATAAACTTAATAGACAGCCTCACCCCATAGCCCCGACTAAGTGACTGTAGGAGAACCCCGTCGCCGAAAGCATCCGTCCGGGTGCTCGCGGAAGCGGTGTTCCGCCTTGGTGCACTTCGTCGACGGTATCGGGGGTGCAGCCGCCTACTAAAGTTTGCGACGAGCATTCGTTTTGGAAGCCGGGAATCTTGTTGAATTGCCCGACTCGATATTGAAAAGAGTTTTCGATAAATAAGACTGAAATGCGGGGTTTATAATTGTTAGGCATGCGATGTCTAAGGAATTCATTTTATTAGGCATGCGATGTCAAAAGAGATTGCGGATTCCAACTGTTGTAGTTTTACACATTCTTTTCTGTGACCGTAAGTGTAATATGTGATATCGCCGGTTTCGTTGCTATATGTCAACGACAATTGGGATACGCATGTTTACTTACGTTGATGACATGTGATGTTATGTGTTGCTGGATATGTTATATTGGATCGTCGTGTTCGAATAGCCGGGGTTTTTTTTTATGTGAGACGAGTGTTTTTCATTTTCATTCATGTAAAAACTTGTATGTAATATTCTTTTATTGGGGCACTTCCAGGTTGCGGAAGTTGTCACCGTTGATGTATATTATTTACTTTTCCGCACTAGGATAGACCCAAAGAGGAGGGCACAAGTAACCGGGTTCTGGAGTCCAGTGGGAGACCAACTCTAGGAGTCGAGTCCGGGTCTCCTAACCCTAGAATTGGTAGGGTTGCTTGCCGCTCTCGTAGGGGTCTAGGGGTGTGGGATTGTCTATTCATCACGACCGTGGAATCCGTGTTTTATACTGGCTCGTATTAAAAACACGGACGTCCTAGTATATCCAATATTTTATATGATATTTTCTGCTGCGTTATCTATGATGTGATCATGTGATGTTCTGTGATAGATATAATATATAGTATATATGATATATTATATAGACGTTACTTATGTTTTACACCCGTCCTAGCCCTGCCCCGCTCTGGCGTTAGTTACCTAACCTAACGGTGCAGACGGGACATCGAGGCGAATGCTGATGGCATAAGCGTACGTTATATTTATCTGTGATGATTAGGGGGACATAAATGATGGGATATTCATTAATGAGATTAATGAAAGAAAATAAACCTAATTGATGTTGTGGAATCGAATTTCAAAATAAAAACAAGTAGCTACAGTTCTTGCTTTGCATCGCGGTGTTCCTTGTAGAACATCCTGCACCTTATTCGATGAGGAAAGGACCGAGATCCCTTCACCGGGAGTGACTCCTTTAGCAATAACTGGCAGATGCTACAACTCTCGGTTTGTCTTTTGATTTCTTCTATAGTTTCTGCTTTGCACAGTGATATATATGATATATCCCACACCTCATTCGACGAGGAAAGGGCCGACGATCCCTTCACCGGGAGTGACCCCTTTAGCAAAACTAGAAAAGCCTCAAAAACATTCCATTTAAAAACCATTTGATTCCGCAACGAGATCAAGTTCAAAGCGTTAAAGGTTTTCATAAAAACCAGCCGCAACCCTCCGTCATTTTAGGAAGTAGAGTACTTAGTATTCGTGCTGTGTTTGTTGACCATAGTCAAGGCACAGTGTACGGTAGCTAAGTGATGTCTTCCTACACCGCATATGATGCGATTAGTTAGGACAGTCGCGTGACTTTGTTGACCTTAGTTAAGGGTCATGTGGGTGGGTCTAATTAATCACGAAATGACGGGTAGAACTTGACTAGTGCTTATGATTTGTTGACCATAGTTAAGGTCATAGGTGCTAGGGGTAAAAACCTTTATCGGGAGTTTCAAGTGTTGAAATTTGCAATGAGATTGCATACCTTCTATATGATAGTTGGATCCCGATACCCACTGCGAGTAATTGTTACTCCTGGGAGAGTTTTGCACTTTGCAATTAGCCGATCAAGTAGGTGTCTAGAAAGGTGTCAACGGGGTTACGCCTCTGGGAAAACGAGGTTTACTGTAATTAGGTCCGTGCGAAAGCACGGGGAACCTCCCTCAAAGTACCGACACTGGCCTGGCTGAAAGATTGGCGAACTTGTAGAGTGTAATTAATCCCGGCTAGTCTTTCCTTTTATGGTTTGAAGAAAGATTTGATAAAAACAGTGGGAGCCATCCTGATTAGATAAAATATATAACCAATCAAATCTTGCAAGAGCGCACGCAGAGTGTTTTCTACTCTTTCTCTCCAGGTAGCGACCATATCACGCCTTAATCAAGATAATAATATGGATGTATTGACCGAACCCGCTTGTTATACTGAGCTGGGGAACGTTGGTCCCGCTCCAACTTATAATTGTTATAAGACAGAGCAGGAAATAAGGGAATACCAGAATTCCTATGCCGCCCAAACGAAGAAAGTGCATATGATGCATCTCCTTCGGGTATGTTCATTATAAAGAACTGTTTCTCAGTATTCTCTGCATCCTGAGTATTTGATACCAGATCAGGATCCCAGATATGTAATCTGTTACATAGGGCTACAAAAAGGTAGAAAAACTGAGAACGGGTGATAAGTTTCATGTGACAGAAAACGGGGCAAGTGTTTGTAAGTCTACGTTAGCGCCCCGGCAGTCTACAGACGCCAAATGCGGAACAAAAACTTTTTAACTGGCGCTATCGTATACTTTAACCCGGATCTGCCATTATTGCTAAACTAACAAATTGTAAAGAGTGTAGAAAGGTTGTACCGAACGATCCGAGTCCTTCGTTCTTCAACCATCATCCCACGCTCCGTTACGGCTACTCCGATCTCGTCGATCTCCGATTCCTTCGTCGAGGTGGCACCACATCACCGATTCTTTAAACGGGCTCCCGCTTCTGACTTGAGGCAACTCGATCGTCAAGTTTGCTAAAAGAGACGACCAAGAATGATGTAGAGAATGAGTAGATGACTTTGTCTCACTTCGTCCAAATCCGTGGACGATCGGTTAATGAAGTTGCCGAGGGAATTGGGTGATGGAATGAAATGAGGTAATGAAATTTCCATGCACCCAAATACTATCATATCTTTTCTAACCATAATGAAACATCAATTCAAGTGAGGAGGAAAGAGAGGGCCGGCCATTTTATATGCAAGAGGGAGGTGACCGTAGGAGGAGGGAGGTAACCTTAAGGGAAAATATCATATGAAAAGATCTTAAGGAAAACAAAATAGCATAATGAAAATGATGACTCATATTAACCTAGTCATCAAGTCTTTAATGCATCCAATAAGAACACTACACCAAATAGCCTAGTCACCTCATCTAGAATCTTCTAGAACACTGACTCACCTCATCTGAAGAAAAGATAAATCCGTCTTTAACAGAATGTTAAAAGACGGCTGATAGAAAACTGGAAACTGGCAACTTCCAAAAGTGATCCTGAAACGAATTTCAGGACAACCCCGAAACTGTATAAATATACCCGCATTTGTATTACGACCGAATACAAATGCAACTGAGACAAAGATATTATACCTACTCAATATAATACTCGGATCCGGCTTAAACCAAAGCCGGCCAGTTTTATCTGCCCGAAAAATAACACGTGCGTAAACGCACGTGCATTTTCCGAACCCTGCCATAAACCCATACGGCCTCTACAACGTTTCGCCCGAACTTGGGAAACAGTCTGTTGGGGACTCTAATGACTCGTCAGTACCCTGGAAGTGGGTTTAACCACAAACCGTCAGCGGCACTAGCTATGCGTAACGGCTGCCCATGGACTGACCTCAAGGGAAGCTGATGAGCGAACTCAAGGGAGGCCGATGAGTGAACTCATCCAGAAACCCTACCGAGCCTAACAGTGACAATGTATATACAGTCCGGTCCGTTCGTCAATGAGTATCGCATATCCGCCTAGGGGGCTAGTAACGTCAGACCCCCAAGAGCAGTATTAGTCGTGTCGGAGTGAAGCCCAATAACACCCTGAGATACTACTGGAGTACCTACCAGTAAATCTCCTGCCACGGCCATGGGCTTTGTGTAATGGCTCTCCTAGACACAGCACGATCTCGCCCCCAATACCGGGAGAGACGAATCCCCTGCCGATCCGCTCACGTGCCTCCATATGGCTCGGGACTGTACCCAAAAGCTACCTGTTTGCACGACTCCTTTGAGCCGTGGTAGGGTAGAAATCAAAGCACAGTGGGAACTCACACGAGACAAATGACGACCTCAGGTCGATGAACTAACCTGTACATATATCACCAGGGAACTGCTATCTGACGATAGATATAATACTAACTAGCAGATTCCCGGCGAGTCCTGTCCGGTGTACTCATAACCCAATGAGCACCTGTATACATCTTAGGTGATCCAACTGACACCAGTGGCTTGTGAGACCGGCCACCGCCCCTCGTCGGGGTCTCGACTGTACACACTAGTCTACTCCGGAGTATCGATGCCCTGTCTCGAAACTCCCACGACTAGGGACCACAATTAAGGATATGCATATAAACTACCCAACTCTCACGTATATGATCGCCATCATACTGTTGGTAGTAAAGCAAGATCCTAAGGGCTCTATCAAAGTGTAACATGCAATCAGTCACCTGAACAAGTACACGACTGATAAAGGCAAACCAGATAGCATACTATCATCTCGAGTAAGACTGTCCTACCGGGATAGGTCCTCCGCAATCATTGCAATCACGTACCTGCGATCCAATAATTGACTATGAGGGCACTATCTCCAACAGTGTTGCAGCCAAGTCTGTTGGTCACTGTCACCCTGTATTACCAATACATTGATTCTGAACAAATCCTATTAGATACCGAACCTGATATACAAAATCATATCAGTCTCTTTATTAGTAAAGAAATGATAAAATTTTGTATTGATGGATAATGTTTTGAACATTTCCTATATCAAAAGTTGATCGGTTCAGGCACGTTATCTAAAAGCATTGACGTTCTAAATCAAACTACAGTTCCTAGTATACAGAACACACACAAGAGGAAGAGTTCAGAAATGAACGAATCCTTCTTGAGGCATTGTAGACTAGGTCACATCAATGCGACCCGACTGGCTGAAGTTACATTTTAGATGCATATTTAAATCAGTTTGAATTTACATCTTGTCAAACTTGCCAGTCATGTCATAAAGATTAGATGACCATAGCCCTGTTTATTAGAAACAGAGAAAGAGTTAATGAACTCTTGGGACTGATACATGATGATGTATGTAAGGTCTCCAGTCTACACATGCCAGGACTGGTTCTTTATACTTCATTATATTCTCTGATAATCTCTCAAGATTCAGTCATATGTTTCTGTTGAAACATAAGTCCGAAGCTTTTGAGGTATTCACAGAATATAAGTCAGAAGTAGAGAACCAATAACCGGGTATAAGTATTATGTCCTATGATGAGATCAGGGAGGAGAATACTTGTGCATAGAATTCCTGGACTACTCTAAAGAAGAATGAGATTCTCTCTCAGTGTTACTCCTCTGAATACTCCACAGCACAACGGTGTATCGGGGTGGAGCAATCGCACAATATTAGATATGGTGTGCTCTATGATGAGTACTACTGAGTTTCCTATTTCCTTTTGGGAGTTATGCGCTTGAGAAGCTGCATACCTATTGAATTAGGTACGAATCAAATCAGTGCCTACCACTCCATATGAGATATGGTATGGGAAGAACCTATCTCTTAAGTAAGTTAAGATTTAGGATTGTTCGGCCTATGTCTTAAGCAAAATCCGGACAAGATCGAGGCAGGATCAGTTCTGTAGAACTGGAAAGGTTCCAGCTATACAAAACTGCAGTTGATGATTTGACAGAACCAAAGGATTCTATAGTTCCCGACGAACCTCAGCCTCTCCGCCGATCTAGTAGGGTTCCTCATCCGCCTGAGAGATGTAGGGATCCTAGGCACTCTTCTGAAGGTTCAAAAGGCATCAAACATGCCCGGATTAAATTTTAGACGTGCCGAACAACCCAAAGCCGGGATCTTTGCTAGATTATTAGGGTTTAACATGCATTAAGATAACTTTTATCTAAGTGTGAGGGATTACAACCTTTGTAGTCCGCTCCTTCACTTCACAAGCTCCGAGTAGAAGTCCCTTTACCGCGATCCACGATCTCCCGGACTCATGAGAGGCTCCACGACTCGAACGATCCATTCTAGCTTGTCGTATTCCAAATCTCCGATGTTTTACGTCGAGGTTTCGAAGAACTCAAGCTATCTCACTCTAAAGAATAGAACATACTAATCCCATGGGCTAGATGAGATGAGTATGAGAGAGTAGTGATTTTGCTTTCTTTTAATATCATTTTCTCATTTTATTTCATCACTTCAAGATTTTCTAGCAAGCTTTTCAAGAGAGAAGAAGAAGAAGCTAATGGAAAATCAATAATGAGATTAAAAACCTTTTGTGATGAATAGAAAGAATCATATGATTGATTTGTAACCATGGTCAAGGATGAATGGATAAGAAAGAGTAGAGAATAAACTATAGTTAGGGTTTGGTTTGGTTAATAAATGTGTCATCCATAAATATCTTCATAATGACAAAAGAAAATGCTTCTAGAAGCAACTAAACCAAATCAAACCCTAACCTCAATTAATCATCCTTAAACATGTTTAACAATTAATCATATCATGTCACAATAATATATATCACATATATATT
This sequence comes from Agapanthus africanus, assembly GCA_030015575.1. NCBI lineage: Eukaryota > Viridiplantae > Streptophyta > Magnoliopsida > Asparagales > Amaryllidaceae > Agapanthus > Agapanthus africanus. The sequence continues at coordinate 320,850,554 of JASDDO010000031.1, read as the reverse complement.
ATATATTTGCAACAAAAGAAAATAATACAATTAACATATATCGCATATATATCAATGTATCATCCACTAAGAAAATGAAATAATAAAGCAAGCCAATATTAGTTAATATAATAATATATCATATATATTATTATATATTAAATCATCGAATCAACACTTGATCCGACGATCCGGCTATATCGAATATAACCGGCTAATATATCATGTACCGATTCATCGAATCAACACTTGATCCGATGACCCGATTCATACCCATAAATCGCGAGAATATAATACGGTATCCCATATCGCATTATTCTCGCTCCTGCGCATATCACATATGTGCCACTACTCTGTTTCGCCTGAGCCAAGAAACCTCTGTGTAGGACTCTAAAGAATCGTCAATACGCCGGTAGCAGGTGATGATCATATCAAACACCCACAAGCTGCAAGCGGTCAGCTAAACGTAACAGCCACCCAGGTATTGAGCGATCAGAAGATCAACAAGCTAGCCTGTGTGTTCTCCTGTGAATCCGATCAGTAACACTCCCGTACAGTCCGGTCTGTTCGTCTGATATGTCGCATATCAAGTCTAGGGGTGGTATACGTCAGACCCCAGTAACCGATAAGTCGTGTCGATGTATGGCTCATAACGGGTCGAGAAACTACTAGTAACACTTACCAGTAAATCTCTATATCAGCCCTGGCCAGGGACTTCCAGTTATAGCCAATCGAACACAGCACAACATCAACTCCCTATACCGGGAGAGACGAATCCCCTCCTATCGCTCATTGCCTCCATGTGATTCGGGACTGTACCCAAAAGCCACCGTTTTGCACGCCCTCTTGGACGTGGTACGGTGGAAATCAAAGCACAGTGGGAATCACACAAGACTCTATGACGATCTCGGGTCTTCAGACTACCCTGTACCTGTGTCACCGGAGAACTGCCATCTGACGTGTGGTATATCACCATCTGGGAGTTCTCGGCGAGTCCGTCCAGTGTACCCAGTCTCCACTGAGCACCCGTACACCATCTCTGATGTCAAACACCGATGGATATGGGATCATCCATCGCCCATCATATGGGTCAAGATGCGTATACGCTAGTCTACTCTGGTGTATCGATGCCCTGTCTCGATATACACTCGACTAGGAACAGTTATTGGATGTACTCATTGACTACCGCGGCCCCACTAGTATGATCTCATCATAGTCCCAGTAGTCGAGTACAGATCCTAAGGGCTTTATCAACATTTGAGAGTAAAACAGTAAACCAATACAAGTCAACATGTTAAGATAAAGTGAAACCAAATAGCATACTATCATGACGAGCAAGAAAGTCTTCTCTATATATAACCAAGCATCCATTATAATATACATCATATGTACAACAATAGCCTCTAGGGCATATACATAACTAACAATCTCCCACTTGCACTAAGGCCAGCTGCTGTAGTATCTCATACCTAGCATCCCGAATAATCTCTCAAACTGTATCTGGGGAATAGCCTTCATGAATGGATCCGCAGTGTTGTCCTTCGTATCTACTCTCCTGACCTCGATCTCCCGGCGATCAACTATCTCTCTGATCAGGTGATACCGCCTCAGAATATGTCTGGACTTCTGATGGGACCTGGGTTCCTTGGCCAAAGCCACAGCTCCATTGTTATCGCAATACAGAGGTATTGGATGCTCAATGGATGGAACCACACCAAGTTCACTAATGAACTTCTTGATCCAGACAGCCTCTTTGGCAGCATCGTTGGCAGCGATGTATTCAGCCTCCATCGTTGAGTCTGCAACGGTATCCTGTTTGGAACTCTTCCAACATACCGCCCCTCCATTGAGGGTAAAGACAAAACCCGAATGCGACTTAGAGTCGTCCTTATCACTTTAAAGCTGGAATCGGTAAAGGACTCCACCTGGAGTTCTCCATTACCATACACCAAGAACATCTCCTTAGTCCTTCGTAAGTACTTGAGAATGTTCTTCACTGCTGTCCAATGACTCTCTCCAGGATCTGCTTGATACCGACTCACTACACTTAGTGAGTATGCTACATCGGGTCTGGTACATAGCATCGCATACATGATAGAGCCTACTGCCGAAGCATAGGGTATCCCTTGCATGCGAGCTCTCTCCAAACCAGTCTTGGGAGACTGCTCTTTGGAGAGAGTGAGTCCAGAGATCGTGGGTTGGTTCCCACGCTTGGATTCTTCCATACTAAACCTCTTTAGTATGGTGTCAATGTACCTGGATTGGGACAATCCCAGTATCCTTTTAGATCTATCTCTATAGATCATGATTCCCAATATGCAGGAGGCATCACCTAGATCTTTCATTGAGAATCTCTGTGATAAGAAGAGCTTGACTGATTGCAGCATAGGAATATCATTTCCTATCAAGAGTATGTCATCCATGTACAATACGAGGAAGACTACCTTACCCTCTGCCACCTTCTTATAGATACAAGGTTCATCTATATTTTTGATGAAGTCAAACTCTTTGACTACAACATCAAAACAGATGTTCCAACTCCGCGATGCTTGCTTCAACCCATAAATGGATTTAAGTAGTTTGCACACCTTTCCGCTGCTCCCACTATCTACGAAGCCCTCTGGCTGAGTCATGTACACGCACTCTTCTAAATCACCGTTTAGAAAGGCGGTCTTAACATCCATTTGCCAGATTTCGTAGTCATGATATGCAGCAATGGCAAGTAAGATCCGGATGGACTTAAGCATAGCTACTGGAGAAAAGGTTTCGTCATAGTCCATACCTGGTCTTTGACGAAATCCCTTTGCTACCAGTCTAGCTTTGAAAGTCTCAACTTTTCCATCTACACCAAATTTCTTTTTAAAAATCCACTTGCTCCCAATGGGTTTTACCCCTTCAGGAGCATTTTCTAAAATCCATACTTTATTGGTGTACATGGATTCCATCTCAGATCGCATTGCATCCAGCCATTTCACAGAGTCACCACTCGTGATGGCCTGCTCGAAACTAGTTGGTTCATCATCATCCATGATGCAATCCTCGCTTCCACCATCAATGAGAAAACCATAGTATCTTTCAGGTGGACGAGAAACCCTACTAGATCGGCGGAGAGGCTGGGGTTCGTCGGGTACAATTGAATCTTCTGGTTCCATCAAATCATCAGTTGCAGTTTGTGGTGTTGGAACCTCTTCCAGTTCTACCTCTCTGCCACTAATTTCTTTTGCAAGAAATTCCTTTTCTAAAAAGGTGGCATATTGAGAAATAAACACTTTTTTTTCCTCAGCGTGATAGAAAATATATCCTTGAGAATTCTTAGGATATCCCACAAATTTGCAAAGAACTGATCGTGCCTCGAGTTTGTCTGGATTTTGTCTTTTGACATAGGCCGGACAACCCCATATCTTAACTCTTTTAAAATATGGTCTCTTCCCACTCCATATCTCATATGGTGTGGTAGGTACAGATTTAGACGGAACTAGATTCAATATGTATATGGCTGTCTCAAGCGCATACCCCCAGAAGGAAATAGGTAACTCAGCTTCGCTCATCATAGATCGCACTATATCTAATAGGGTCCGATTCCTTCGTTCCGATACACCGTTGTGCTGTGGTGTATAAGGAGGAGTAAGCTGAGAGAGAATCCCATTCTCTTTTAGATAATCTAAAAACTCACCGCTTAAGTATTCTCCTCCTCGATCAGATCGAAGAATCTTAATACTTTTGCCCGTTTGGTTCTCTACTTCGTGCTTATATTCTCTGAATTTCTCAAAAGCTTCAGACTTGTGTTTCATCAGGAACACATGTCCGAATCTAGAGAGATCGTCAGTGAATGTAATGAAGTAGGAAGAACCGTTCCTAGCATGCGTAGACATGGGACCGCATACATCACTATGTACCAGTCCTAAGAGTTCGGTAACTCTTTCTCCGTGTCCACTAAACGGAGCTTTGGTCATTTTTCCTTTGAGACATGAATGGCAAGTATCATAAGATGATAATTCGAACGGATTCAAATAACCATCCTTATGTAACTTAGCCAGTCGTGTCGCATTGATATGACCAAGTCTACAATGCCACAAGTAGGATTCGTTCATATCTGAACTTTTCCTCTTGTGTGTGTTTTGTATATTCAGGACTGTATGCTGATTTAGAATGAATATGCCATTATGTAACGAGCCTGATGCAATCAACTTTTGATCTAGGAATATGTTCATAACATTATCCTGTACTACAAAATTATATCCCTCTTTACTCAATAAAGAAACTGATATAATGTTGCACATCATGTTCGGTATATAATAGCACTCATTTAGAATCAGTGTATTACGACTTGGTAATACAAGGTGATATTCGCCAACTGCTTTGGCTACAATACTTGCACCGTTCCCTACTTGAACGGAATGATCACCTTTTCCCAGTTCTCTACCTTTACGTAGCCCATGTAACTGTTTACATATGTGGGATCCTGATCCGGTATCTAATACCCAGGACGTAGGGTGAACTGAGAAACAGTTCTCAATAACAAACACACCTGAAGAAGATGCATCAACATGCATGTTCTTTTGGGCGGCGTGAGAATCCAGATATTCTCCTGTTTCCTGTTCAGTCCTATAACTCTTATATGAAAGAACGGGTCTGACGTTCCCTTGCTCAGTACAATAATCAGGTTCAGTCAATACATCCATATTATTATCTTGATTATGGCCTGAAATGGTCGCTACCTGGAGAGAGAGAGAAGAAAACACTTTAGCGTATGCTCTTGCAAGATTAGATTGGTTATTATCTTATCTAATCAGGATGTCTCCCACTGTTTTTATCAAATCTACCTTAAAACCCTAAAAGGTAAGATTAGCCGGGATTAATTACACCCTACAACTTCGTCAATCTTTCAGCCAGATCAGTGTCGGTACTTTGAGGGAGGTTCCCCGTGCTTTCGCACGGACCTAATTAAAGTAAACCTCGTTTTCCCAGAGGCGTAACCTCGTTAACACTTTTCTAGACACCTACTTGAATGACTAATTGTCCTGTGTAAAACTCTCCCAGGAGTAACTCTTACTCGCAGTGGGTATCAGGATCCAACTATCTCATAGGAGGTATGCAATCTCATTGCAAATTTCAACACTTGAAATTCCCGATAATATTTTGCCCCTAGCGATCTATGACCTTAACTAAGTCAACAAACCATAAATCGCAAGTCAAGTTCAACCCGTACATTTCCTGATTGGATTAAACCCACCCGCACGACCCTTAACTAAGTCAACAAAGCCGTACGAATACCCTAATCCAATCACATCTCATGTTTTAACAGATAAACATTACTTAGCTACCGTACACTATGCCTTAACTAAGTCAACAAACATAGCACGAATACTAAATAATATCTATCTGAAATGACGGAGGGCTACGCAGGTTTTTCAGAAAACCCTGAGCGTAATGAACTTGATATCGTCGTAGAATCATGTAGTTTTTGAAAAGGAGTGTTTTTGAGGCTTTTCTTAATTTCGCTAAAGGGGTCACTCCCTGTGAAGGGATCGTCGGCCCTTTCCTCATCGAATAAGGTGCAGGATATATCATATATACCGCTGTGCAAAGCAAAACACTTAAAGTAATCAAAAGACAAACCGCGTTTTGTAGCATCTGCCAGTTTCGCTAAAGGAGTCACTCCCGGTGAAAGGATCTCGGTCCTTTCCTCATAGAATAAGGTGCAGGATATATCGTATATATCACTGTGCAAAGCAAAACTGTAGCTACCCCTTTTTATAAAGTTTTTGATTCTACAACATCTTTAGGTTTCTTTTCTTTTATTAATCTCATTAATAAAAATCCCATCAGCTTATGCTTCCTAAGCATCACAGAAGAAACGAAAGCAGTAATATTTATATATCAGCATATATATATAGTATAAGCATTCGTCTCAGGCAGTAATATGATCTCATCACAGAACATTGCAGCAGAAGAACATATATGAAATATTGGATATACTAGGACGTCCGTGTTTTCAATACGAGCCTGTATAAAACACGGATTCCACGGTCGCGACGAATAGCCAAACCCACATCCCAAGACCACTACGAGAGCGGCAAGTAACACTGCCAATTCTAGGGTTAGGAGACCCGGTCTCGACTCCTCGAGATGGCCTCCCACTGGACCCTAGAACCCGGTTACTTGTGCTCCCCTCCTTGGGTCTACCTAATGCGGAAAAGTAAATAATATACACTGGTGACAGCAACCGCATCCTGGAAGTGCCCCAAATAAAAGAATATTACATTACAAATGAATTTTACATGAATGAAAATAAAAACCCTCATCTCACATAAAACCCCCGGCTATTCTGATCGCGACGATCCAATATAACATATCACAGCAACACATAATATCTCATATCATCAACGTAAGCAAGTATGCGTATCCCGATTGTCGTTGATGTATAGCAACGAAGCCGGCGATACACCACATACTACGCTTACGGTCACAGAAAAGAAAGTGTAAAACTACAATATTTGGAATCCACAATCACTTTAGACATCGTAAATCCGAAATATCACATACTTCGTATTTCATGCCTAACTCTATGAATTCCACATATTGTATCACATTCCAGATAAATATACGGTATTAAACTATTTGAACAGATAATCAAACACCCAAAATTTCCCGAAGTGCTCAACTCTTGAGCGGAGTTCAAATAATCCCAGAATATGTCACAGTACCAGTGATCCAGCCGTAGAAGGGCCAAGCCAACGCCTCACATGTGGCACGCCGTACTGCCCCAAACCCGAAGATTCAAAAGGCAGTTCAAGACGGTCACATAATCGAGTTAAGGTTTGTTGTATTCTAGAGGGTCCACCGCTTAACTTGTACAATTTTCCGAAAGATTTAAACCCAATAAAAATTCAACGCTTGAAAGTTTGCCGTGCCGGAATAAAGTGGGTTATTGATATCCGTTCAACCAGTTTAACAGTTTCTAAATATCCGGAAAGAAATACGAATTTAAATATTCCGATCGAATCTACGATTACAAAATAAACCCCAGATTTTATAAACACCTGAGACAGATTAAAAATATCCAGAATACTCAGCAAGTAACTACGAGCAATACCATGAAGCCACGTGTCCCAATTCAACAGTGCCGCCGCGCAAGCACCGCGCGAACCCCCTTTCTGCCGCGGATCCGCACTCCGTTGGTCGAATTGTCGGCACGTGTTTCATGGTAATTCTTAGAATTACCTGCTGATTTTTTTACACATTTTTAATTCTGAAAAATCCCAAAATTTAAAAAATTTCCAGAGAGGGGTCCATTTTGTCCGTTTCGGGTTCGATCGGAGTTTTAACTTCGTAAACACATCGCCTAATGCTCTAGCTAGGCTCTGATACCACTGTAGGGATCCTAGGCACTCTTGTGAAGGTTCAAAAGGCATCAAACATGCCCGGATTAAATTTTAGACGTGCCGAACAACCCAAAGCCGGGATCTTTGCTAGATTATTAGGGTTTAACATGCATTAAGATAACTTTTATCTAAGTGTGAGGGATTACAACCTTTGTAGTCCGCTCCTTCACTTCACAAGCTCCGAGTAGAAGTCCCTTTGCCGCGATCCACGATCTCCCGGACTCATGAGAGGCTCCACGACTCGAACGATCCATTCTAGCTTGTCGTATTCCAAATCTCCGATGATCTACGTCGAGGTTTCGAAGAACTCAAGCTATCTCACTCTAAAGAATAGAACACACTAATCCCATGGGCTAGATGAGATGAGTATGAGAGAGTAGTGATTTTGCTTTCTTTTAATATCATTTTCTCATTTTATTTCATCACTTCAAGATTTTCTAGCAAGCTTTTCAAGAGAGAAGAAGAAGAAGCTAATGGAAAATCAATAATGAGATTAAAAACCTTTTGTGATGAATAGAAAGAATCATTTGATTGAATTGTAACCATGGTCAAGGATGAATGGATAAGAAAGAGTAGATAATAAACTATAGTTAGGGTTTGGTTTGGTTAATAAATGTGTCATCCATAAATATCTTCATAATGACAAAAGAAAATGCTTCTAGAAGCAACTAAACCAAATCAAACCCTAACCTCAATTAATCATCCTTAAACATGTTTAACAATTAATCATATCATGTCACAATAATATATATCACATATATATTATATATTTGCAACAAAAGAAAATAATACAATTAACATATATCGCATATATATCAATGTATCATCCACTGAGAAAATGAAATAATAAAGCAAGCCAATATTAGTTAATATAATAATATATCATATATATTATTATATATTAAATCATCGAATCAACACTTGATCCGACGATCCGGCTATATCGAATATAACCGGCTAATATATCATGTACCGATTCATCGAATCAACACTTGATCCGATGACCCGATTCATACCCATAAATCGCGAGAATATAATACGGTATCCCATATCGCATTATTCTCGCTCCTGCGCATATCACATATGTGCCACTACTCTGTTTCGCCTGAGCCAAGAAACCTCTGTGTAGGACTCTAAAGAATCGTCAATACGCCGGTAGCAGGTGATGATCATATCAAACACCCACAAGCTGCAAGCGGTCAGCTAAACGTAACAGCCACTCAGGTATTGAGCGATCAGAAGATCAACAAGCTAGCCTGTGCGTTCTCCTGTGAATCCGATCAGTAACACTCCCGTACACTCCGGTCTGTTCGTCTGATATGTCGCATATCAAGTCTAGGGGTGGTATACGTCAGACCCCAGTAACCGATAAGTCGTGTCGATGTATGGCTCATAACGGGTTGAGAAACTACTAGCAACACTTACCAGTAAATCTCTATATCAGCCCTGGCCAGGGACTTCCAGTTATAGCCAATCGAACACAGCACAACATCAACTCCCTATACCGGGAGAGACGAATCCCCTCCTATCGCTTATTGCCTCCATGTGATTCGGGACTGTACCCAAAAGCCACCGTTTTGCACGCCCTCTTGGACGTGGTAAGGTGGAAATCAAAGCATAGTGGGAATCACACAAGACTCTATGACAATCTCGGGTCTTCAGACTACCCTGTACCTGTGTCACCGGAGAACTGCCATCTGACGTGTGGTATATCACCATCTGGGAGTTCTCGGCGAGTCCGTCCAGTGTACCCAGTCTCAACTGAGCACCCGTACACCATCTCTGATGTCAAACACCGATGGATATGGGATCATCCATCGCCCATCATATGGGTCAAGATGCGTATACGCTAGTCTACTCCGGTGTATCGATGCCCAGTCTCGATATACACTCGACTAGGAACAGTTATAGGATGTACTCATTGACTACCGCAGCCCCACTAGTATGATCTCATCATAGTCCCAGTAGTCGAGTACAGATCCTAAGGGCTTTATCAACATGTGAGAGTAAAACAGTAAACCAATACAAGTCAACATGTTAAGATAAAGTGAAACCAAATAGCATACTATCATGACGAGCAAGAAAGTCTTCTCTATATATAACCAAGCATCCATTATAATATACATCATATGTACAACAATGGCCTCTAGGGCATATACATAACTAACAAGAGATACATCGGTTTCTCGATGACAGTGGGAGCAAGGAATGCATTATGAGATGATGACCCAACTAGTTTCGAGCAGGCTATCGAGAGTTGGGACTCTGTAAGAATGGCTGGATGCTTAGCGATCTGAAATGGAATCTATATACACCAACAAAGTATGGACTTTGGTTGCTATATCTGAAGCGTTAAATCCCCATCAGGAGCAAGTATATCTTGAGAAGATTACTTGGTGTATATGGAAAAGTTGAAACTTTCACAGCTAGACTTGTTAAAGGTTTTCGTCATCGACCAAGAGTGGAAAATGATGAAACCTTTTCCAGGGACTATACTTAAGTCCATCCAGATCCTACTTACCATTGCTACATACCATGACTGCGATATCTGGTGGTTGGGTGTCATGACTGCTTTTCTAAATACTGATTTAGAATAGAAAGTCTATAAGTACATAGCCAGAGGGCTTCGTAAACAGTGGGAGCAGCGGAAACATGTGTAAGTTGCTTTACAGGATAAAGCAGGCATCGCGGAGTTGGAACATCTGTTTTGATGTCATAGTCAAAGAGTTTGAATTCATCAAAATGGTAGATGAACCTTGTATGTACAAATGGGTAGTATGGAGTATGGTAATGATCCTCGTAGAGTACGTGGATGACATACTCTTGATAGGAAAAGAGTTTCCTATGCTACGATCGGTCGATCTCCTCATATCACATAGATTCTCTATATAAGATCAAAATGATACCTCCTAAATCCTGAGATTTGGGTCTATGAGATAGATCTAAATGGATGTTAGGATTCTCACTAATTATAGTGAGATAGTATCAGTTGATCCTGGGGAGAATTAATGGAAAGGTTCCAGGGTGGTAAGGACGACTGAATGTCAGTCGCAGGCATTGTCTTTACCCTCAGTAGAGGGACGGTATGTTGGAAGAGTTCCAAGCTAGATACCGTGGCAAACTAGACGATAAAGGCTGGTAACATCGCTATTAAAGATACTACCAAAGAGGCAGTTTGGGTGTATATTGGTTCATAAGATGAACTAGGTTCCTGCCATTGTATGACAATGGAAGTGTGGCTTTGGCCCTGGAACCCTGGTCCCATCAGTGACCCAGACATATTCTGAGGAAGCATCACTTGATCATGGAGATAGTTGATCTCCGGGGTGATCGAGGTTAGGAGAGTAGACTCAGAGGACAACACGGCGGATCCACTCACTAAGGCCTTTTCCCAGAGAGAGACTCATATGGGATGGTTGAGTATTAGATACTGCAACCACTGCTACAGATGGCCCAAGTGCAAGTGGGAAATTGTTAGTTATATGTTTGCCCTAGAGGCCATTACTGTACATTGGATGTACATAGTAGTGGATACTGGGACATATATATGTAGGACTTTCTTGCTCGACATGATAGTACGCTATCTGGTTGCTCTTTCTCTTAACATGTATACTTTCTGTCTCTCTGATTACATGTTGATAAAGCCCTTAGGATGTGTACTCGACTTCTAGAACTATGATGTAGATCATACTAGTGGGGCCTGGGTAGTCAATGAGTACATCCTTCATTGTTCCTAGTCGTGGGAATAACGAGACGGGGCATCGATATTCCAGAGTAGACTAGCGTTTATCTTCTCGACCCATGTGATGGGCGATGGATGATCCCATATCCATTGATGTTTGACATCAGAGATGGTATGCGGGTGCTTAGTGGAGACTGGGTACACTGAACTGACTCGCCGAGAACTCCCAGATGGTATTATACCTCACGTCAGATGGCAGTTCTCTGGTGACACTGGTACAGCTTAGTCTGTTGACCCGAGATCGTCATAGAATCTTATGTGTCTCCCACTGTGCTTTGATTTCCACCCTACCACGGCTCTACTGAGTTGTGCAAACAGGTGGTTTTTGGGTACAGTCCCGATTCACATGGAGGCAATGAGCGATAGGAGGGGATTCGTCTCTCCCGGTATTGGGGGTGGATGTTGTGCTATGCTCGACTGGCCATAACAGGAAATCCCTGGCCAGGGTTGCAGTGATATACTGGTAAGAGTTATCAGTAGTTTCACGAATGTTATGGACCTCACGTCGGCATGACTTATCAAGCTACTGGGGTCTGACGTTTACCACCCCTAGGCGAGATATGCGACATATCAGACGAACAGACCGGACTATACGGTAAGTGTTACTGGTTGGATTCACAGGAGTGTGAGCGGGCTTGCTCGTCGATCTTCTGATCGCTCAATACCCGGGTGACCGTTACGTTTAGCAGACCGCTTGCGGCTTGTGGATGTTTGATATGATCATCATCTGCTACCGGCGTATTGACGAGTCTTTAGAGTCCTACACAGAGGTTTCCTGGCTCAAGCGAAACGAAATAGGAACTCATATGAGATATGTGCGGGACCGAGAATAATGCGTGTATGTGATACCGTATTCCATTCTTGCGATTAATGTATCGATTAGTTATATGCGATATAACCTAGTTATCGAATCAAGGATTGATTCGATAAGCCGATACATTGGATATTAGTCGGTTATATGCGATATGACCGGATCGTTAAATCAAGTATTGATTTAATGATTTAATGCATAATTATATATTTGATATATTACTTTGCATTAACTAGTATTGGTTCATTTTAAAAGGATTTTCTCACTTGATGCACATTGTATATGTGATATATTTTTTGTGCACTTGTTTGTATCATGTTTGATGATACATGCTCACTTGGGTTTGTGTAAAGATTAAACCATGGTTGTGAGAGTGGTTAGGGTTTTGTTTATTCACTTATTATCTATTTATTTATTTATCATTCTTTTGGAAAAGATAAAGAGAAAAGAATGGTGGCTTGTTTTGTTTCTTTGTTGAAGCTTCTTAAATCTTTGAACAAGTCCACCATTCTTGTCTCATGTCTAACCCTAACCATTCATCTAACCTTAGTTAAATCTCTACACTAAACCATGGTTGAATATATGATAAGTATCATATTGTTTTCTTTTTTAAATATACTTATCATATTTTCTATCATATTCTTTTCTTCTTCTTCTTCATCTTCAACATGAAGAAACTATGCCACCATCAATGGCAACTTGAGAATAAGAGTGAGAAATCCAATTCTAAAGTGAACCCACCTCCTATTTCTTCATCCTCTACCTCTTGCCAAGTAGTATAGGGTTTTTCCTTCACAAGTTTTCATGGCTTGGTGAAGTAGGAGCTTGATCTTGTGATGCCCCGACGTAGATCATCTTCGACATCGTAGTCGATGATCTAGCCTGCCCATTCTCCGATGAAGCCGATGCTAGAGTCCGGGATCCGATATGGACAGCGAGGGGACTTCTTCACGGAGCCTAGGAGGTAGAGGACCGGTTCTACAAAGGTTGTAGCCCCTTCCCTTTAGCTATAAATTCGTTTACTTGCATCGCATCACCTATATATCTAGTTAACGATCTGTATTAGGGTTTGTAGGCATAAAGAAATTTTTGAATTGAGCATGTTTGATCACTTGTGAGACTTCATTAGTGTGCCTAGGAACCCTACATTAAGGACGGTAACAGGGAGGTTCTTGTTTACCCAGACTCGACATTACTGTTGTTCCAGACTATGAGACCCGGCAGGAGGATGAGTATAGCATTGTTCTAAACTAGCTTTAGAAGTGCACGTGTATATGACTCTGGCAGAGGGTTGTTGTAGTCAGTGGGAGCAGCGGAAGCATAGTGGACAAGTAGCTTATGTCTATTTATAGACTAAAGCAAATATAGCGGAAATAGATCATCTATTTTTGATGTAACAGTCATGGGCTTTGACTTCATCAGAATTGGTGATGGATCTGTTGAGAAGGTAGCAGGGTGTGATGTCCTGGTATATGGATGACATACACAGAGTAGGAAGTGATATTCCTATACTATGATCGGTTATAGTTTGGTTGTAACTCAGAGGTTTCTCCACATAAGATATGGATATTATATCAGATATTCTGGTTACTAGATCTATAGTTTTTTATCTAGATTTTGGAAGTATCCCAATCTGGGTACTTAGACAGTATTCTAAAGGTGTTTTAGAATGGACGACTCCTGGCATGGTATTGTACCTGCAGGTGATGGAGTCACCCTCTCTATATGAGTCTTACAGACTAAAAGGGAGAGGGATGTGCATGATTGGCATACCACTTGCTTAGGCAATTGAGTCAATCTTGAGATGTGAAGTACCACACCAGATGTTGTTTTGCACTAGCTGCAATAAGTTTATATTAATCCAATCCTGGAGTAACATTCAGATTGTAACGTTTTAGAAATCGTTTTGCGAATTTTCCCGTTTTAGGGCAAAATTGTCGGTTTTTCCCGTTTTAACCCGATTTCGATCAAACGACCGTATAAGCTTACCGACACCTAATTTGGCCAAAATAAAGCTTGTGCGCGAACTTTGTGAGTATTTGGGAGGTTTGGTTCAGATAGATTTTTTCCCGAATAAAATATTATTTAAGCGTTATTTTGTGCACGTAAATCGGGAAAAATTTTCTTTTGTGAATAAATTAATTTTGTCACTACAATTATTTTAGAAGTTTCTTTTTAAATATCTAGATTTTTTTTGGTGACTAATGGTTTGTTTTTAAAAATAAAATAAAAGGGTGAAAAGGTGGCATGTTTGCTTTAATTAGCATTTATTACTCTTTTTCCTTGCTTCTTCTTCACAAAATATTCACAAAAACCCCCTCTCACCCCCTTGGCCGAGATCATCCCCCCCATTTCTGTCCTCAACAATTACAAACTCATTTCTCACTCATTTTCAATCAAAAACACAAAAAGAATTCCAAAAATAAATCCAAAAATTCCATATAAAAATTAAACCATTTTTCCTTCACTAATCTTTCATGGATCTTCTTCAAAGCTTGATTTTTGGAGGCTAAAATGATGGATCTATTTTCATTTTGGTGTTCTTGAGGAGGTATAATTTCTTACCTTAATCCATAATTAATTGCTTTAATCATAAACTAGCTAATTTAGTTAACTATAATTTCTTACCTTAATCCATAATTAATTGCTTTAATCATAAACTAGCTAATTTTTTAAGAACGAAAACTAAACTTAAAGATTTTTACTTGAAAAATTCCGAATGTTTAAAACAATGTTTTCTCCGTTGATCCAGTTTTGGGTGGTCTAGATTTCTGGGTTTCGGCTTACTTAAGTTGTGTACGCCTTTAGACGTTACGTAGTTTAAGTGCCGGTTACGGGCCAAATTTGGGTCATGACAAAGTTGGTATCAGAGCGCTAGGATTTTACCTTTCGGAGTGTATGATGACCTTGGTATGATGGAGTAGGTAGCTTAAGCAGAGTGACATAGCGTGTGTATATTCCGCGGCATACTTACGACACGGTACTCCGCCTAAGTGACCTTAGGACTTATTGATTGAAATTCCTTCCGTGATTGATATACATCTTTGTGATTCGATTTCCGTTTCCTTATCGAATATTGTTTCAATTTCTAGCCTATATGCCGCCGAAGATTACGAGGGCACAGAGAGCGGCCGCGAGGGCCGAGGCCAGAGTCGACTCGTCTGAGGCGTGGGTTGACCAGGGCGATACACCTGTGGTACCGGAGCACATTGCTATGATTGGGGCTGGTATGCTGGATCTGGGCCAGATTGTGGGGACTTTAGTAGAGGCCATTCGAGCACAGGAGCAGGCTGTTGTTCCACCCGTTGCACGGACCACGATGGTACCTACTGATCCGGCAGTCGTAGTTGCAGCTCCAGAGGTTATTATCGTTTCACTGACGGAGTTCATGAGGATGAGGCCTCCGGTGTTTACTGGCACAGATGTTACTGAGGATCCGTAGTCGTTCATCGACCGGATGGCCAGGATTTGTCGCTCACTCCGATGCTCCGACGAGAGATGGGTATAGTTTGCGAGTTTCCGGCTGGAGGGTATGGCCTAGAAGTGGTGTGAGTCATTGGAGAGCCGCTGGTCTTCCTCCTATGACCTGGGCTGAGTTTGTGACGTCGTTTCTTGCTCGTTTTATCCCACCGAGCGTCAGGGATGCGCGAGCACGCAGATTTGAGTCGTTACGTCAGACGCCGGGGATGACGGTGTCGGAGTATGATGTTTTGTTTACTGAGCTGTCGGTGTATGCTCTGTACCTGGTGGCGACTGAGGAGATGAGGGTGAAGAGGTTTGTTCGAGGCCTGCTTACCCAGTTGCTCCTAGCCATCAGCATTCAGCATTGTGACACGTATGCGGCATCTGTCGATACAGCCCTATTGGTGGAAAAGCATCTAGCTGAGTCATCGGTTGTTCCAGAACCGAAGAGGACTCGTACGGATGAGCCAGCACGGGGAACGAGGTTTGTCCGCAGAGGCAGAGTTCCTTCAGACTCGGGGAGTAGCAGAGACGTGGGACGTGGCCAGTTATTCAGTTCTTATTCCCAGGAGGGCCAGCGACCATCTTATGGATGCTTCGGTTGTGGCAGTTTGCATCATCTTGTTCGGAATTGTACTGTAGTGCGTCAGAAAGGGCCAGCAGTACCGCTGGTTACCTTACCACCTTCTCCGCCTCAGAGAGCGTTGCCTCTTATTCCTGTTGTTGCGCCGCATCAGACTCCTACTCAGAGAGGTCGTGGTCACAGTGGTTTTGTGCCGAGAGGACGAGGTGGTAGAGGCAGAGTTCAGCCAGTAGCCGGTAGAGGGCAGGCACGAGTTTTTGCCTTGACTCACCAGGACGCTCAGGCGTCCAATGCTGTGGTTTCAGGTACCATTTCCTTATGTTCTTTTGATGCACATGTTCTTTTCGATCCGGGATCTACGCATTCGTATGTTTCTACGCACTTCGCGCCGAGGTTAGGCCGAGAGTCGTGTTTACTGGATCAGCCGCTAGTAGTGACTACTCCTGTGGGAGAGTCGTTTGTTGCGCGGCACGTGTTCCGATCTTGTGTTGTCTGTTTAGGAGACAGAGATCTGTCCGTCGACTTGATCCTTCTTGAGATGTTGGACTTCGACGTTCTGCTAGGCATGGATTGGCGAGCTACTTGCTATGCGTCCGTGGACTGCCGCGAGAAGACAGTTAGATTTTTTTTCCCGGCGAGTCAGTGTTTGTTGTGCAGGGGGACTGTGGTGCCGCCCCTCACAGTTTGGCTTCTGTTCTGTGCGCTAGTCGGCTTTTGAGGAGGGGATGTCGGGGATTCTTGGCTTTCATTCATGATACTGGAGTTACGGTGGAGTCGTTGGACCAGGTTTCTACCGTAGGAGAGTTTCCCGATGAGTAACCTGGGTTGCCACCAGAGCGCGATATTGAGTTTTGCATTGATCTGATTCCTGGCACGGAGCCTATTTCTATACCGCCTTATCGGATGGCTCCGGCAGAGCTTAGAGAGCTTAAAGATCAATTGCAAGAATTTCTTGTTTTGGGACTTGTGCGTCCGAGTGTTTATCCGTGGGGAGCTCCTGTTCTGTTCGTCAAGAAGAAGGACGGCAGTTTGAGGTTATGTGTGGATTATCGTCAGTTGAACCGAGTTATGGTGCGGAACAGGTATCCTTTACCCCGCATTGACGATTTATTTGATCAGCTCCAGGGTGCGAAACATTTTTCGAAGTTTGATTTGCGTTCGGGTTATCATCAGTTGCGGGTTCGGAATGATGACATTCTTAAGACGGCTTTTCGTACGCGCTGTGGGCATTATGAGTTTTTGGTGATGTCGTTCGGACTCACCAATGCGCCAGCAGCGTTCATGGATCTGATGAACCGGATTTTCAGGTCTTTCCTCGACCAGTTCATTATAGTGTTTATTGATGACATACTGGTCTACTCTAGAAGTCATGAGGAGCATGAGCAGCACTTGAGGATTACTTTGAAGATATTGAGAGAGCACCGGATGTATGCTAAATTCTCAAAGTGTGCATTTTGGCTTGATATAGTTGACTTCCTGGGTGATGTGGTGACTGGTGATGGTATTCTTGTGGACCCGAGGAAGATCGAGGCTGTACAGCTTTGGCCCAGACCTGTATCGGTGACGGAGGTCCGCAGCTTTTTAGGCTTAGCTGGTTATTATCTCCGTTTTTTGCAGGATTTCTCGAGTATCGCTGCACCGCTGACTGGACTGACCCGGAAGGGAATTCCTTTTCTCTGGACTAATGCGTGCGAGCAGAGTTTTCAGCAGTTGAAGACTCGGTTGACGACAGCACCAGTTCTTTCTTTACCTTATGGATCTGGCGGCTATGTTGTTTATTGTGATGCTTCTCGAGTGGGGCTCGGCTGTGTTTTGATGCAGCATGATAGGGTGATTGCATATGCTTCTAGGCAGCTGAAGAAGCACGAGAAGAATTACCCCACTAACGATCTTGAGATGGCAGCGGTAGTCTTTGCGTTGAAGATTTGGAGACACTACTTGTACGGAGAGTCGTGTCAGATCTTCACGGATCACAAGAGTTTGAAGTATATCTTCCAACAGCGAGATCTGAACCTGAGACAGCGCCGATGGATGGAGCTAGTGAAGGATTATGATTGTGAGATCCTTTATCACCCGGGCAAGGCGAATGTGGTAGCTGATGCTTTGAGTTGTAGGCCCGTGGGTAGCTTGTCCCAGTTGAGCATAGTTCAGTGTCGGTCTTCTACAGATGGGCAGCTCTTGTGTGATTGTAGAGTGGAGTTCGAGTTCACTTCCGCTGGGGGACGGCTTGCTCATGTCCGCGCCCGTCCACTTCTATTTGATCGTATCCGTGAGGCGCAGCCCAGTGATGCCCGTTTGATTGAGATTCTTGAGCTTGTTCGGCAGGGAAGAGTTTCGGAGATCACGATTGATGACCAGGGTGTGCTACGATGCGGGACTCGCTTGTGTGTACCAGATGTTGATGGGTTGAGACGCGAGATCCTAGAGCAGGCACATCAGTCGGCCTTTAGCGTTCATCCAGGTTCCACCAAGATGTACCGTGACTTGAGGGACTTCTACTTGTGGGAATGGATGAAGCGTGATATATCGGACTTCGTTTCGAGGTGCCTGACTTGTCAGCAAGTCAAGGCTGAGCATCAGAGACCGGCTGGAGAGTTGCAGCCTTTACCCGTTCCGGAGTGGAAATGGGAGCATATTTCCATGGACTTCATTGTGGGTCTACCCAGGACCAGTTGAGGGTATGACTCCATTTGGGTTATTGTAGATCGGTTGACGAAAGCGGCTCACTTTCTTCCGGTGAAGACCACTTTCGGTTATGCTCAGTATGCTCAGTTGTACATAGATGAGATTGTGCGTTTGCACGGTGTTCCTACATGCATAGTATCCGACAGAGGCACCCAGTTTACTAGCCGTCTTTGGCAGAAGCATCAGGAAGCCTTGGGTACCCGGCTGAGTTTTAGTACCGCTTTTCATCCACAGACCGATGGCCAGTCGGAGCGGACTATACAGACTCTAGAGGATATGCTCCGTGCATGCGTGCTTGATTTTGGTGGCAGTTGGGATCGTCACTTGCCGTTGATTAAGTTTTCCTACAACAACAACTTTCAGGAGACTATTCAGATGGCACCTTTTGAGGCTTTATATGGTAGGAAGTGTCGATCGCTAGTCTTTTGGACAGAGATTAGTGAGAGTTTGGTTTTGGAACCCCGGCTAGTTCAGGAGACCACGGAGAAGATCCAGCTGATTCAGGATAGGATGA
The DNA here is from genome assembly GCA_030015575.1 of Agapanthus africanus. Classification (NCBI taxonomy): domain Eukaryota; kingdom Viridiplantae; phylum Streptophyta; class Magnoliopsida; order Asparagales; family Amaryllidaceae; genus Agapanthus; species Agapanthus africanus. Next base: position 320,831,393 of record JASDDO010000031.1, on the reverse strand, counting down.
GAGCAGCCCAGTGCAGGCAGAAGTCTTATGCCGACCATCGTCGTCGCAGACTTGAGTTCGCAGTGGGGGATCATGTATTCCTGAGGATTTCTCCGATGAAGGGCGTTATGCGATTTGGAAAGAGAGGGAAGCTCAGTCCCAGATTGTCACGACCCGAAAGAGCACGTGACTGGCCCTTGAACCATATGAAGTCTATAGGACTCCATCTGATCCAAGTAAACCAAAAGCCCAGAAATCTAAAACCATTTTAAGAATAAGTAAAGAAAACTGGTTTAAAGAAGTGAAGAAATACAGGTTTGAAATCAAGGTTTTTAAATAACTAAGCCGAAGGTACGTTTTGAAAACAATAAAGTCTTTTCTAAAAATTTCGGCAGAGTTTCTTTTGTAAAACTGGCCCCGAATGGGGTAAAACAAGAATAACGATATATATGCAATGATAAAGGCATCCCCAAGCGGGAGCTAGCTCTTCGTCAATCGACGGTCATAACCAGACAATGATATAATAATATACAACGCCAAGTGGCGAGGATCAAATCCAAAAGAAAGCTCAAAAGCAACAGTAAAACCACAATACTACTAAGCGCGACTCTAGGTCGAATAATACAACACTGTCTCTAAGTCTGAAAGAATATACAAGATTTGGTTGATGGACAATTTCTAGATACAATGAAATAAAATAATACAATGGTGATTCTTGATGCGAAAGAATCCACCTACCAAAAGCAAGTCACCCGCAAGAAGGAAGTGTGCCAGAAATGCCGCAAAAGAACCTGTACGGCAGAACCTGCAAGAACTGTGGCACAACGGGGGTGAGTTGCCAACTCGTGAATAGAAACATCTACAAGCAGAAACCGAATGCAAGACATAAACCTAAGTCAACGATCAATAATATAATCCACAAGAGTACATCTGAGTGTAATAGGGTGGCAAGGTAACATCTAATCAGGTATGTAGTGCCAGGTACTCAGGTAATCATATGTCATCAATGTAAGGTATGTCTGCATGAAGTAACCATGAAGAAATATCAATGATATCAATACACATATATTAGCGTCCCATACCACTAATATTGGTGTAAGGGTATATATAACAGCGCCCTCATACCCTGTTATATATACAAATAAAGTATGATCAATGTAAAACCAGTCTGTCTATGATCCAAGTCTGTATATAATCCATGTCTGTATGTATGTGGAATCCGTCCACCCGTCAACCAATGACAATAAACATCATGTATGCAATGTGAGGATATAAACAAAATCATGGAAAAACATCATGAAACCCGTGCCTAGCATCGACACGTAAATCCTCCTGTATCGGGCATCCGTCATTCCGGATCATGCCCTACATCAAAGTACATATCGGGAATCCGTCCGTCCGGGTCATCCCTGTCGCAATGCATCGGGCATCCGTCATTCCGGATCATGCCCTATATCAATCCATCGGGCATCCGTCATTCCGGATCATGCCCTATATCAATCCATCGGGCATCCGTCATTCCGGATCATGCCCTATATCAATCCATCGGGCATCCGTCATTCCGGATCATGCCCTATATCAATCCATCGGGCATCCGTCATTCCGGATCATGCCCTATATCAAAGTATATATCGGGAATCCGTCAGTCCGGGTCATCCCTCTCACAATGCATCCTCTAGCACCGAGAAAACACGGGGCGACGCACCAAATATCATGTCAAGGGAACCGGGTTTTTAAATGGTTTCTTATTGGAAAAGGCTACGGTTCCCAAATCCAGAAATCACATGAAAATCCAACATCGGGAAGTAAATCGAATGCAATGTGCTATGCAATCAACCCATGATGTATGCGACATATAAGGAAAGGTAATCATATCGGGAATCATGCAACATGGAATAGTAATGTGCATAAGTCGAAGGAAGAATCATCTCATGAATGCAATAGTACTACAGTGTAGTGGCATGGCAATTATCGATGATGAGGTGTGTGAGCCGACAAATAGTGTACGTGGAACATACGCATCATCGATAATAGTGCTGGTGTCCTAACAGCATAATAATAATATAGCAATGAACATATGCCAGCAATATGAATAGCATGAAGATGCAGAAATCTAGTAGTCAACATCACAGTGAAGTATCTACTATGCAAACTACACCTAAGTATCAGGTCAATCAGGAGGGGTAAGTGCGGAAACCACCCAAATCTGAGTCGGTATATATATAAAGATATATAGTCGGTGATCTCGCCTCAATGTCATATCATAAGATATCCTCGAGTTATGAGTGCGGATCTATCATCAATATCGGCACGTACGGTAAATCATCGTACGGCATCCCCAAAAGCTGGGTACAGGTCAAAATCTCACTGTCTCATCACACAACAGATATCACCATCATCTGATCATACAGTCTGGAGTACTACTCTATGTCTAGTACAAAACGGTAACATCAGTAAGTATGCATGCGGGGGTAAACACATATCCCAAGCCCGCAAGAATCATAAGTCATATCCCACATATGAATCGTATCAAATCACCGATCCCAGGGCACCAAGCCCACATCATCGACTCATCCCCAAAGTCATCACATATCATCAATCACAGTGCAAGTACAAGTGATAAGCAAGGGTGTGTGTATAAGTGCAATTCTATCCTAGGGTTCGCGACTATGAACTGCACTAGTCACTTCTAACCCTATACTATCCATAATACACCTAAAATCACAATTAAACTACATAGTAATCTATCTACGGACTGCGGGGGTGCTATACGCCATCCACCCGACTTCCCCCTGTAGATATAATCTACTCACCTGCATCATCATTTGCGGACGTCACCACGTATTTGCTTGTCGTCCGGAAGTCTTCATGGGTACCTACACATCAAATATCGTATATGCGCATTAAAACCAAATCCAAGCTAAAACGGCGCATGAAATCCAAAACGATACGATAAGGGGGCCTATAGGTGAGAACCTATGGCACGCTTTCAAAACCATCAATAAATCCTCTATATCGTCGTATAAACGAAAAATAGTCGAGGAAAAACACATTCCACCATTTCAGAAATGAAAATACGGAATACGGAAACTAAAGTCCAAAACAGCAACTCATGAAATGTGTTCCAGATTTTTCCCCAGGTCACTTTATACAAATCTATATATATCATGGGCCTAAACTTACAATGTAGGAGCTACAGAACCAAAACGAGCCAATAAGGTGGGACCCAGGCCGCAATTGGCGGCCAAAAGAGGGAATTTGGCGGCCGGAAAAGGGAATTGGGGGCTAGGGTTTGGGGTGTTGGTTCATAGGTGCCTGCACATGTCACTGTCCACTCAATATTATTTTAGGGTTCTCGGGGTGTTAGCAGATTCTAAATAACTGTGACAGATCCCAGTTTTTTCCCCGATATTGGTTTCAAAAATCCGTATTCTGGTTCAAGCTTCAGGTTTTGGGTTCTAATTCAAACACTAGGGTGTTGGTAAGACCTCTACTGAGCTCAATTTCATAATACAACACCAATTTCCCTCAAACCCTAACTAGGTTTTCAGCAAGTCCATAATATCACACAATATCGATTAAATCTTAACATGGGTTTATAGGAAAGGCTATAATTAAGCTAAGGGTTCAGAAATCACCTCCATTAGCAACTCAAGAAAATTCTTGAGTTGCCCCTAGTGGCCAAAATCCTTACTTCTTTAGCTCCATGTGTAGATCTAGGGATTTTGCACAATTTTAATGAAAGGAGATTGGGGTTTTGGAGTGATTTTTGAGATGAAATGAGGAGTTGAAGAGGGGAGGAAGATGAGGAAGGGCAGCAGCAGCAACTCCATGAATGGAGAGGGAAATGGTGAAGGAATTGGAGGAGAATGGCTAAGTATGCTAAGTCAAAGTCCACCTCTCTCTCTCACCTACCCTCATCATTACATTTTCCTTTCTTTTTCTTTTAAAAACCAAACCTTCTCACATCAATAGTAATCCCAAAAGAAAACCATGGCTAGAAAAATGCACAAGTGTAGAAAAAAGTGGTATGTGCAAGTTTTGCACAAAATTGCCAAAAAACCCGATTAGCGATTTTAATCGCGATTAGCACTAAATTAGTGTCAAACTAATCACAAAAACTTAAAAATGTCATAATTCACTAATTTACCCTATTTTAGAATTTTCCAAAATTTTTCATAATTTTTCAAACATTTTTCCTATTTATTTGCATTTAATATTAAAATAATCAATAAAATAATATTAAATTATAAAAATTCCCAAAATTAATATTTTATATTTTTGAAAATGTTACACAGATTTGTAGGTCCTTTCGAGATCTTTGATCGAGTGGGTTCTGTTGCTTATCGTTTGGCGCTCCCGCCCAGTTTTCCGAATGTTCACCCTGTTTTTCATGTGTCGATACTTCGTAGATACCTTCATGATTCTTCTGACCCGATTCAGCACGAGATCGTTCAGCTTGAGCGCGATCTTTCGTTCATCGAGCAGCCGGTAATTATTTTGGATCGGCAGGTGAAGAAACTTCGGTCAAAGGTCTTGCCATCTGTGAAGGTTCTTTGGCGTAGCCCGACTAATGAGGAGATCACTTGGGAGGCCGAGAGCGAGATGCGGAAGAAATTCCCTCATCTTTTTGAAGGTACGCTTAGTATGAAATTTTAATTCGGGGACCAAATTTCTATAAGGAGGGGAGATTGTAACATTTTAGAAATCGTTTTGCGAATTTTCCCGTTTTAGGGCAAAATTGTCTGTTTTTCCCATTTTAACCCGATTTCGGTCAAACGACCGTATAAACTTACCGACACCTAATTTGGCCAAAATAAAGCTTGTGCGGGATCTTTGGGAGTATTTGGTTCAGATAGATTTTTTCCCGAATAAAATATTATTTTAAGCGGTATTTTATGCACGTAAATCGGGAAAATTTTTCTTTTGTGAATAATTTAAATTTGTCACTAGAATTATTTTAGAAGGTTCTTTTTAAATATCTAGATTTTTTTTGGTGACTAATGGTTTGTTTTTAAAAATAAAAGAAAAGGCTGAAAAGGTGGCATGTTTGCTTTAATTAGCATTTATTACTCTTTTTCATTACTTTTTCTTCACAAAATATTCAAAAAAAAACCCTCTCTCCCCCTTGGCCGAGCTCATCCCCCCCATTTCTGTCCTCAACAATTCCAAACTCATTTCTCACTCATTTTCAATCAATAACACAAAAAGAATTCCAAAAATAAATCCAAAAATTCCTATATAAAAATTAAACAATTTTTCCTTCACTAATCCTTCATGGATCTTCTTCAAAGCTTGATTTTTGGAGGCTAAAATGATGGATCTATTTTCATTTTGGTGTTCTTGAGGAGCTATAATTTCTTACCTTAATCCATAATTAATTGCTTTAATCTTAAACTAGCTAATTTAGTTAACTATTTAAGTGCTTAGTTTAGCTTTTAATTCATGATTAATTCATTATATTTGGTTTAAGAAATTCATGTTAAGGTTAAATTTTGATTAAGTGATTAGTGTTTAATTGAAGTGTTAAATGGTGTTTTGGAAAAGATTAATCTAGTAGAAAGTGTTAAAATTTGCTAATAAGCATTTTGTTTAATTAAGCAAAGTTGCTTACTAGATTTTTGCTAAAACATAATTAGCGAGTGTTAAAAATATAAGATTGGTTTAGATAGCTTAGTTAAGCTATTTTAAGGTATTTGTAATTGTTAGATTTGCGTTATCTTGAATCTAGTGCGATATATTGCGATAGGTTGCTTACTAGATTTCGGGGTTTTTCCGACGTAGGGTTCGTTTGGTAGTTGCGAGATTATATCCAGTGTATTCCTCGTAATTTTTGTGTTGTGTTGCGCGATTGGGACGATCGGGGTCCAGACTTGGTGTTTTGTAGTTTAGCGACCCCAATTAGGGTTTTGGCCGGTACTGTGCGCGATAGATGCGCTAAGCGCGCAGTGTAATTTTCCGGGCTTTTTCGTCGCGTTTCGTTGTCTTTTCGTCATTTTAGGATATTTAGCTTATGTGTTGTATTTATGAAATTTTAGGTTCGCAAGCAGGGACTTCGGGTACTGCAGACAAGGGGAAGCAGGTGGTCGGATTTTCATAGCTCGAGACCATCGGTGAGTAGATTTAACATCTACGGGGAAATCGCCCGTATGGCGTTATGCGTCGGGGTGAATATGATATGATAGCGGCATGTATTTGCATATTAGTTACTTTCATATGAATGTCATTGCATAGCATTATCTGTTGTACTTGACTCGTACCTTTAGATATAACACATTACTGACGGTTCATGTTGCACGAGCACTAAATTGTATGCTACACCCACACCGTCTGTAATTGCCATGACACACACAAACACCTACCTATATGATATGATAATGGATAGGAATGATTTGAGTAGTAATTCTTATTCTATTGTGCATATGAAATACTGTGGGCACATACATACGTGATATTGCATTGGGCCGGAATAGTTAAGGTAGTGAACCTTATTCCACTTCACTTATATCTTGCTATAATTACTTATACATCATGCATACGTATTGACATGTACACCCTCGTACTTGATTACATGTAGATACTTAAATCTTATTACACTTACATGTACACTTCATATGATACTGCATTTATTTGCGAAGGAATTGGGAACCGCATGATGTGTATTAAAGCTAGATTCAATTTAAAGAGCGGTTTTCCCTTTATATGCTCATATTGATGTTTTATGTTGCATATATCAGTTTTATATGGATTTTACCCATTGAGATATGGATTTCATATGATTTATGAATTTGAGAACCGTGGGGGATATTTTCAAGAAAACTATGTATTGTTTGAAAACCCGGTTTCTCTTGATATGATATTTGATGCGTCCACCATGTGATTTCTCGGTTATGAGATTTGGCTTGTGATACCCGATTCGAGGAGCGGGACACATCGTCTGCGGGTACATGGTGGACCCGGTATGGTACCCCAGGGTGAATGGTGATTTCGTGGTGTAGACGATAAGCCTGACGGTGGGACCACTACCTACGGGTGATTGTATTTGGACTTGGCGGTTATCATGGAGATACCGAACGGAGTGAGGTATGACATATCGTCAGGGCCAGTCATGGTGACAGCGCCTGAGTTATGAGGATTTACGTGTCGATGCTAGACATGGGTTTCATGATGTTTCGAGTGTCGGTGTTTGACACTCAGGTTTTCGTGAGACATACAGGATGTGAGGGCCGATCTGAGGATGCGGTGCCTGAGTATTTGGGATTTGATGTGTTAGTGAGGGACACTGGTGTTTTTCCATGCTGATGATTTTTGCATGAGATTTTATAATATCATCCCACACTCAGGATTATGTTGATATGCATTGTTTCATGTAGTTGTAGTACCCTGATGATGTACCTTTACATGATTGTTGCATATTCACCTATCATACTTTTGCTATCGGATTACTTGTGATAGATAGATCGATGTTCGTGCATACTTGCGATTACTGTATGATGTTATTTACTATTCACGAGTTGGAAACTCACCCCCGTTGTGCTACAGTGTTGTGCAGGACTTACACTCTGAGTAGTCGCGGCATGGCATCTTTTCATCTCTACTTTTGCGGATACCGCTACGGTTGGCTGTGAAGCCTTACTTTTAGGTGGGTTTCGGTTATCTGTTTGTACTTTGTAAATTTTTTGTTGGATCTAGTATTCTCCATCTACCACTATATTGTATATGACTTAGAGACGACTTGTGAGGATTCAGTGTTATATTTTTGTGGTGACTTTGGGTGTCGTGCTCGTGGGTGCCGGTTTTGTTGAAAAGTTTTACTTCTTTATGCAGTTTTCTTTTATATTTCTTCGCTTCGGCGTCGTATATATGTTGTGGTGGTTGTCTCCGCCGTTGGGCTTGATTTGCTCCCGTTTGGGATGCTTTTATTATTATCTATGTTCTACCCGTTTTCGGGGTTAGTTTTTACAAAGGAGGTGCTGCCGAAATTTTTAAGAACGAAAACTAAACTTAAAGATTTTTACTTGAAAATTTCTGAATGTTTAAAACAATGTATTCTCCGTTGATCCAGTTTTGGGTGGTTTAGATTTCTGGGTTTCGGCTTACTTAAGTTGCGTACGCCTTTAGACGTTACGTAGTTTAAGTGCCGGTTACGGGCCAAATTTGGGTCGTCACAGAAGCAGTTTTAGAACATAAGTGGATGTTCTAGGAATTTGATAACGGCAGCCTCCTTCGGGAGAATGTTATCATTCCAGGCTTCCAAGGTGACCTGGATGACAGAGTGACTGTCAGAGTTATAATTTTCCCTCTGACGAGGGGTAGTAGTTTGGACAGGTGGTCCAAGTGGATATTGAGGGAGGCATGGCCCAGGATACTGATTAAATTCAGTTGACGATACAGTCTAAGAAGTATTCTGGATTTGGAGTTCATTTGTGAACTAAGTCCCATCAGATATGCAGACATATTTTATGAAAGGTATTGCTCATTTCGGGAGATGGATTTTTCCGCGAATTTGAGATTAAGAAAGACATAGAAAGAAATATCAGGGCGGATCCGCTCACCGAGGCTATTCCTTGAACGCAATAGTTTCACAAACGAGCTTTGTGAAACTGATTAGTAGAGGAGTTGGGTGTTCGGTATCACATGTTCTGTGAGTATGCGACATCGCAATAACTGTAAGTCCACGTTGCCCACCCCGGTGCTTACGGGGAGACGGAAACGTTATGAAAAATTCGATTTTTACAACATTAGGCAATATGGACTAACCAAAGGAGGGATTTTTGCTAAACATAAACTAACTACCAAGCTAAAAGAGTTAGCTACTCGGTTAAGGGGTTATACCTAAGTCTTGAAGTCCTTCTCTTCTTGCTCCTTGGAGTGGGATGAACGGGTTCTCCTCGTCGCCTTCTCTTGCCGAAGAAAGATCCACCCGAGGGCCTCTACCTTTGGCTCCAACCTCAAACTATAAGTAACTAAGGTGCTTGGTGTGCTAAACCTAGAACCTTAGAAAGAGTAGAGAGTTATTTTGAAGGCTTTATCTCAAGCTCAATGGTTCTCAACTCATGAGAGGGGAGAGTTTTGAGAGAGAGGAAGAGGATGAGAGAGAATGAGAATGATAGAATGAGAAGATAATGACAACCTTCTCACATATATGTGTGAATTATGATAATTAAAAAATTAGCTAAAGATAATTGTGATGGTTAACTTGAAATGACCATTATCATTTCGCATTAATTACTTTTGCAAGAATCAAAGAGCATCTTCCATTTGAAATGATGATGGTCAATATGTCAACATAGGTCAACAAGTCAACCATAGTCAAATGGTCAACAACCCTAACCATAACACAATTATAATTAACTAATATTAATAATCATATTTCACACATAAACATTAGGGTTAAGAAAAAGACAATGGTCCTCAACCCTAATGAAAGTACTCTGCCTCTGCCTCAGTCAACTGTGCATACACACCTGTATCCGTGTTCCGAGGAACATGAATACAAAGAGATAAAACCAATCCCAAAACATATACTAGGATCTGGCTTAAACCAAAGCCCGCTAGTATAAGCTGTCCGGACACCAAACGTGCACAAGTGCACGGATGTCAACGAACCCTGTCGCAAAACCATGCGACCTTTACTCATTTTGCCTAAAGGCGAATAACCCTCTGTGTGGGACTCTAAAGACTCGACACTACGTTGGCAGTGGGTTTAACCACTGACCGCAAGCGGCACTAGCTGTACATAACGGTCCCCAGGTAGATGCCGATAAGAAGACTGACGAGGTAAACCCATCTGAACTCCTACAGAGCCTGAATGTGACAATCTCCGTACTGTCCGGTCTATTCTTCTAAGAGTATCGCATGGCGGACTTAGGGGGGCGGTAAACATCAGTCCCCTAATAGCGGTACAAGTCGTGTCGGAGTGTAGCCCAGAACATCCTGAGATAACACTGGAAACCTACCAGTATATCTCGCTTGCCCTGGCCAGGGACTTTGTGTAATGGCTCTCCTAGACACAGCGCGATATCAACCCCCAATACCGGGAGAGACGAATCCTGTCTAACCGTCACTGCCTCCAAGTGCTTCGGGACTGCACCCAACTACTACCTGTTTGCACGACTCCTTTGAGCCGTGGTAGGGTAGTAATCAAAGAACACTGGGAACACACTCGAGGCGAAGTGACAGTGTCAAGTCAACGGACTAAGCTATACTCATGTCACCTGGGAACTGATAACTGTCAATAGGTATAATACCAACCAACAGTCCCCAAAGAGTCCTTTCCAGTGTACTCGTAACCTAACGAGCACCCGCATACTATCTCCCGTACGACGTACTGATGGCTGGGGGATAGACCATCTCCCCTGCTGGGATGAGAAGCGTATACGCTAGTCTACTCCGGAGTATCGATGCCCTGTCTCGATAGTCCTACGACTAGGGACCTGTATAAGGATGTACTTATAGATTACCCAACCCCCATATGTGTGACTGCCATCACAACGCTGGTAATCAAGCAAAGATCCTAAGGGCTCCACTAATATGTATATAAGCGAGATGCTAAAAGAAACACATGCACATATTAAAGTAGAAACAAACCAAGTAGCATACTACCATTTTGAGCAAGATTGTCTATACAACTTTGAATATCCCAAGCTTCCATTAAGTAATATACAAGCTAGTATGATACAGTAATGGCCTCTAGGGCATATACACTAACAATCTCCCACTTGCACTAAGGCTATGTACTGGCATATCGAAGACCTATCATCTCGATCAGCCGCTCGAACTGAGTCTGGGGTAGGGTCTTCGTAAGTGGATTTGCAGTGTTATTCTCCGAATTTACTCTCTTCACCTCGATCTCCCGGCGATCTGCGATCTCCCTGATCAGGTGGTACCGCCTCAAAATGTGCCTGGACTTCTGATGGGACCTGGGTTCCTTCGCAAAAGCTATAGCTCCGTTGTTGTCACAATACAGCGGTATTGGATCAACAATGGTTGGAACCACCTGAAGCTCCGCGAGGAACTTCTTCATCTAGACAGCTTCCTTTGCGGCATCGCAAGCAGCTATATACTCCGCTTCCATAGTTAAGTCAACAACGGTTTCCTGCTTGGAGCTCTTCCAGCAAACCGCGCCTCCATTGAGGGTAAAGACATAACCCGACAAGGACTTAGAGTCATCCTTGTCACTCTGGAAGCTGGAGTCAGCAAAGGCCACGATCTGGGGGTCTTTTCCGACATACACCAAGAACATCTCCTTAGTCCTTCTCAGGTACTTGAGAATGTTCTTTACTGCTATCCAGTGTTTCTCCCCTGGGTCCGACTGATACCGGCTTACAACGCTCAATGCATATTCTACATCTGGTCTGGTACATAACATCGCATACATTATAGAGCCTACCGTAGATGCGTAGGGTATAGATGACATGTGAGCCCTTTCCAAATCATTCTTGGGAGACATCTCTTTGGAGAGGGTGATTCCGTGACAAGCCGGTAGATTGCCGCGCTTGGAATCTTCCGTACTGAATCGTTTCAGTATGGTGTCAATGTACCTGGACTGTGAAAGTCCTAACATCCTCTTAGATCTATCACGATAGATCTGGATCCCCAGAATGTAGTTGGCATCGCCCAGGTCCTTTATGGAGAACCTTTGTGACAAAAATCCTTTGACTGACTGTAGCATAGTAATATCATTTCCTATTAGGAGAATGTCATCCACGTACAAGAAGAGGAATACCACAGTTCTCCCTACAATCTTACTGTAAATGCATGGTTCATCTGGGTTTTTGATAAAGTCGAATTCCTTGACAGTATCATCAAAGCAGATGTTCCAACTCCGCGATGCCTGCTTCACTCCATAGATGGACTTGAGCAACTTGCACACTTTACCGCTGCTCCCACACTGAATGAATTCCTCTGGCTGATCCATATAGACGCACTCTTCTAAATTTCCATTTAGGAAAGCCGTCTTTACGTCCATCTGCCAGATTTCATAATCGTGGAAGGCAGCAATGGCAAGAAGGATCCGAATGGATTTGAGCATAGCCACTGGAGAAAAGGTCTCGTCATAGTCCAAACTAGGTCTTTGACGAAAACCCTTTGCAACAAGTCTAGCTTTATAGGTTTCAACCTGCCCATCTACACCAATATTCTTTCTGAAGATCCATTTGCAGCCTACGGGTTTTACCCCTTCTGGAGCAAAGCCCAAAGTCCCAAATTTGTTGGTGTACATGGACTCCATCTCGGTCCGCATTGCATCCAGCCATTTTACCGAGTCACCGCTCTGAATGGCTTGCTGGAAGCTAGTAGGCTCACCATAGTCAATGGTGCAATCCTCTCTATCCCCATCTATGAGAAAACCGTAGTATCTCTCTGGCGGATGAGACTTCCTACTACTCCTGTGGAGCGGCGCTGAGATGTCCGGTTCTCCTGAACCTTATGGTTCTTCCAAGCTTTCAGTAATAGCTTGTGGTTCTGGAATTTCTTCCAGTTCTATTGCGCTCCTACTTATATGATTTTCAAAAAATTCAGTTTCCAAGAAGTGGGCATGCTGAGAAACAAAAACCTTTTGTTCCTCTGCGGAATAGAAAAGATACCCCCTGGAGTTCTTTGGGTATCCCACAAACTTGCACAGTACTGAACGTGCTTCGAGCTTGTCTGCATGCTGCTTCTTTACAAAAGCTGGACATCCCCATGTCTTAAGATACTTAAGACAGGGTTTCTTCCCACTCCACATCTGATATAGGGTGGTAGGCACAGTCTTGGTTGGAGCCTTGTTCAAGAGATATGCAGCTGTTTCTAGTGTATAACCCCGAAAGATCGCGGCAACTCAGCCTTACTCATCATGGAACGAACCATATCCAATAAGGTTCGATTCCGCCTTTCCGATACACCGTTGTGTTGTGGTGTGTATGGAGGAGTAAGCTGAGAGAGAATTCCATTCTCTTTTAAGTAGCCCAGAAACTCGGCACTCAAGTATTCACCACCTCGATCAGATTTTAGTGTCTTGATACTTTTGCCTATTTTTTTTTCAACCTCATTATTATATTCCCGAAATTTCTCAAAGGCCTCGGATTTATGCTTCTTTAGGAAGACATGTTCATACCTAGAGAAATCATCTGTAAAAGTAATGAAGTATGAATAACCACTTCGCGCATGTGTAGACATTGGACCACACACATCACTGTGTATGAGTCCCAAGAGCTCGCTTGCTTTTTCTCCGTGTCCAGTGAACGGAGTCTTCGTCATCTTTCCCATGTGACAAGATTCATAAGTGGTATAAGACTAATACTCGAACGGATTCAAGTATCCCTCTCTATGTAACTTTGTTAACCGTGTCTCATTAATGTGACCCAATCTACAATGCTATAAGAAAGCCTGATTTGTTTCCGGAGACTTTCTTTTAAGTGTGTTCTGGACACTGAAAATCTGATCTTGATTTAATACGTATATTCCGTTTTTTAATGTACCGACCCAATCAAAACTTGATTTAGGTAGATGTGGACCACATCGCTTACAAAAGTAAAATCATATCATTCCTTAGATAGTAAGGATACAGATATGATATTACAAGTCGAACCTGGTACATAAAAACAGTTATGTAGAATCAATATCTGCCCAGTTGTCAGTCTAAGATGATATTCCCCTACGGATTCAGCGTACATGCTCATTCCGTTAGCAACCCTGAGATTCATATCACCTATCTTGATAACACTACGGTTTCTCAGAGCGTGTAAAGAATTACAGATATGAGATCCTGATCTGGTATCCAATACCCAGGAGGTAGGGTTAACTGACATACGGTTCTCTATCACAAACACACCCGAAGCCGAAGCCACAACATGCTTCGAATCCTGGCTACTGGCTATGCTAGCCCTGCAATCCCTCTGCCAATGTTCATTCCTGTAACAATAGGAACGTCCCTCTTTTACTACATCCAGTCCCGAAACTTCTGCCTTTTCCTTTCCTTTTACTTCCCTGGTTTCTTTCAGGGTGGAAGGTAGAGACTGTAGAATCAAGTCAACATCTGACCCGTTCTTCAACGTGGTCTTCAGGTCCGTGAGCTCCAAATAGCTGGTCTCTGTAAGGACGTTGCCCCCTACAGATGACCCGATAGCCAACCTCGCTGGAAGCAATTCGTTCGAGATCTTATATCTTGCGATACGAGATTGCTCTCCATATAGATCTTTGTTATGGAGGAAGATAGAAGCAAAGTCCATCTTCTCGTGCTGCCTCTGGTACGCACCATCAACTGAGGCTAACACGAGGCACTTGGCTTTCGCACAGTCCTTTCCCGATGTCTTGCGGATATGAATATCCATGACATGGGAAACTGGACCTGAGACGGCAGGGGTTGGATCAGTCAAGAGGTGTTCTAGCTTGTCATGGGCAATGGACATCTGGACAGACCTTTGCCAGTCATAATAGTAAGATTCAGTCATTTTATTATCTAGATGTACCCTAATTCTGGTCACTGGGTCGCTGCAATTAAGAGAGAGAGAAGAAAACACATAGCGTGATGCTCTTGCAAGTTTAGATTGGTTTTTAATTTATCTAAAGAGGATGGCTCCCACTGTCCCTCGAATCCCTCCTCAAACCATAAAGGAAGAATTAGTCGGGATCAATCTTACCGTACAATACTTGCTTAACCGTTCAGCCAGGCCAGTGTCGGTACTTCGAGGGAGGTTTTCCAACGCTTTCGCAAAGTTCCTTAATTAAGTAACCTCTTTTCCCTGTGGGCGTAACCCCGCTAACACCTTTCTAGACACCTACTTGGTTTATAGCATTGATCGTTAAGTGAGAAAGTTCCCGAGGAGTAGCATATACTCACAGTAGGATCGGGATCCAAAGATCATCGTGCGATAAAACTGAACGAATCCTACCAGAATCATCACACTCCAAACGGTATGCAGCACTAGCAAGTTTCAGTTTCTTTAGAAACTCCCGATGTGGATTTTTGCCCCATGCTCTTATGACCTTGACGAAGGTCAACAAATCATAAGTCACATGTCAAGTTCTACCTGTCATTGTCCAGGTTAATTTGAACCCACCCGTATATACCCTTGACGAAGGTCAACAAGGTAATACGACTGTCCCAAACCAACGCATCTATCTATGCTACATATGAACACCCAACAGCTACCAATCACTATGCCTTGACGAAGGTCAACAAACATAGCTTGAATACTATTGAATATTTATACGAAATGACGGAGGGCTACGAATGGTTTTGGCGAAACCGTGAACGTAGAGAACTTGATATAATCGAAGGAACTTTGATAGCTTTTAAAAGGAGTGGTTTAAGCTCCGCGTTTAAAAGTTTTCTGTTTTGAAAAGAAACCGAGTGGTTTTGAAATTGTTCCAACGACTTTCGCTTGGTTTATTTTTCTTGCATTAATTTTAATGCGTCCCATCATTTCCCCTACCATTGCAGAAAACAACGAAAATATGACGTACGCTTATGCCATCCGCATTCGCCACGGGATCCCTTCATCATCCGTTAGGTTACTTAACTAACGACAGAGCGGGGGCTGGACTAGCGCGGATGCAAAACATAAGAAACACCTAAATAGATATCATATATAGATATATACATTCGTCACATGCAATGATAGCCATTCCAGATCACAGATGAACACATTGGATATACTAGGAATCCGCATTTCATACGAGCCTGTAACGAAGAGCGGATTATACGGTCGTGATGAATAGCCAAACCCCACCCTAGACCCCTACGGGTGCGGCAAACTACCCGCCAAGTACCCGAAGTGAAGCAACCAACCTCAACACCGTGAGTAGGCCACTCGACACTTCGAGATACGCGGTAGTTTGTGCACCCTACCTTGGGTCTATCCTAGGAGCAAAAACAGTAAAAGAAATTATACAATAACGGCTACAACCCCATCCCGGTTGTGCGGCCATATAAATAATATTACATCAATTTACATACTACATGAATTGAAAGAATAAGAAATCTCTCATCTCACAACCCCCCGGCTATTCATCCGCGACAATCCAACGAATTCATATACACAAACCATCAACATTACAGATCACAGATATGTAAAACCCCCACTAATCGACGTATAGCGATTAGCAAACGTTCAATACATATATCACATCACAGATATAACCCATTAGCCAAAGTGTAAAGAAGTTCGATCAAAATACGGATTTGTAACCACCCCAAAAACAAACTTGTTCTCTGGAAATTCTGGGCAGAAACAAACCATCTCAAAAATCACAAAACACCATCAGAAGAAAACTGCAGGAGAAACGATCCACGACCGAGTCAACTCGGCCGCGGTTCCGCGGCAGGAGAAAGCTCTTGCCGCGGATCCGCGGTGAGTTGGTCGACACACTGGATCATTTTTCTTTCCTGTTCAAACAAAAGCCTGAGCCGATTTTTAATACATGATTTATTATTTTTTGAGCAGAAATAAAAATCGGCAGAAACTGGGGTTTTAGAAAACGTGTTTTGCGATTTTTTCCGATCGAAGTTCTAGATACTTTGCTAACTAGTTAGTTTGTGTTTAGCTAGGCTCTGATACCACTGTAAGTCCACGTTGCCCACCCCGGTGGTTACGAGGAGGCGGAAACGTTATGAAAAATTCGATTTTTACAACACTAGGCAACATGGACTAACCAAAGGAGCGATCTTTGCTAAACATAAACTAACTACAATCTAAAAGAGTTAGCTACTCGGTTAAGGGGTTATACCTAAGTCTTGAAGTCCTTCTCTTCTTGCTCCTTGGAGTGGGATGAACGGGTTCTCCTCGTCGCCTTCTCTTGCCGAAGAAAAATCCACCCGAGGGCTCTACCTTTGGCTCCAACCTCAAACTAGAAGTAACTAAGGTGCTTGGTGTGCTAAACCCAGAACTTTAGAAAGAGTAGAGAGTTATTTTGAAGGCTTTATCTCAAGCTCAATGGTTCTCAACTCCTGAGAGGTGAGAGTTTTGAGAGAGAGGAAGAGGATGAGAGAGAATGAGAATGATAGAATGAGAAGATAATGACAACCTTCTCACATATATGTGTGAATTATGATAATTAAAAAATTAGCTAAAGATAATTGTGATGGTTAACTTGAAATGACCATTATCATTTCACATTAATTACTTTTGCAAGATTCAAAGAGCATCTTCCATATGAAATGATGATGGTCAATATGTCAACATAGGTCAACAAGTCAACAATAGTCAAATGGTCAACAACCCTAACCATAACACAATTATAATTAACTAATATTAATAATCATATTTCACACATAAAGATTAGAGTTAAGAAAAAGACAATGGTCATCAACACTAATGAAAGTCCCCTGCCTCTGCCTCAGTCAACTGTGCATACACACCCGTATCCGTGTTTTGAGGTACACGAATACAAAGAGATAAAACCAATCCCAAAACATATACTAGGATCTGGTTTAAACCAAAGCCCGGTAGTATAAGCTGTCCGGACACTAAACGTGCACAAGTGCGCGGATGTGAACGAACCCTGTCGCAAAACCATGCCACCTATACTCGTTTTGCCTAAAGGAGAATAACCCTCTGTATGGGACTCTAAAGATTCGACACTACACTGGCAGTGGGTTTAACCACAGACAGCAAGCGGCACTAGCTGTACGTAACGGTCCCCAGGTATATGCCGATAAGAAGACTGACGAGGTAAACCCATCTGAACTCCTACTAAGCCTGAATGTGACAGTCTCCGTACAGTCCGGTCTGTTCTTCTAAGAGTATCGCATGGCGGGCCTAGAGGGACGGTAAACGTCAGTCCCCTAATAGCGGTTCAAGTCGTGTCGGAGTGTAGCCCAGAACACCCTGAGATAACACTGGAAACCTATAAGTATATCTCGCTTGCCCTGGCTAGGGACTTTGTGTAATGGCTCTCCTAGACACAGCACAATATCAACCCCCAATACCGGGAGAGACGAATCATGTCTAACCGTCACTGCCTCCAAGTGCTTCAGGACTGCACCCAACTACTACCTGTTTGCATGACTCCTTTGAGCCGTGGTAGAGTAGTAATCAAAGAATAGAGGGAACACACTCGAGGCGAAGTGACAGTGTCAAGTCAACGGACTAAGCTGTACTCATGTCACCTGGGAACTGATAACTGACGATAGGTATAATACCAACCAACAGTCCCCAACGAGTCTTGTCCAGTGTACTCGTAACCTAACGAGCACCCGCATACTATCTCCAGTACGACGTACTGATGGCTGTGGGACAGACCATCTCCCCTGTTGGGATGAGAAGCGTATACGCTAGTCTACTCCGGAGTATTGATGCCCTGTCTAGATAGTCCTACGACTAGGGACCTGTATAAGGATGTGCTTATAGATTACCCAGCCCCCACAAGTGTGACTGCCATCACAACGCTGGTAATCAAGCAAAGATCCTAACGGCTCCACTAATATGTATATAAGCGATATGCTAAAAGAAACCCATGCACATATTAAAGTCGAAACAAACCAAGTAGCATACTACCATTTTAAGCAAGATTGTCTATACAACTGTGAATATCCCAAGCTTCCATTAAGTAATATACAAGCTAGTATGATATAGTAATGGCCTCTAGGGCATATTCACTAACAATAATTAGCCTTGAGTGCAAGTGGGAGATTGTTGGATATAGTGTCTCAAAGTCAATTATTGGATCGCAGGCACGTGATTTCAATGATTGAGGGAGGACCTATACCGGTGGGACAGTCTTACTCGAGATGATAGTAACCTATCTGGTTTATCTTTATCATCGTGTACATGCTTTAGGTGGTATTACAGATCATTATTACACGTTGATAGAGCCCTTAGGATTCTTACTTGACTACCAGCGGTATGATGGCGATCATATACGTGAGAGTTGGGTAGTCTATAAGCACATCCTCAAAGTGGTCCCTAGTTGTGGGAGTTTCGAGACTGGGCATCGATAGTCCATTAGTATACTAGTGTATACAGTCGAGACCCCGACGAGGGGCGATGGTCGGTATCACAAGCCATTGGTGTCAGTTGGTTCACCTAAGACGTATACAGTGTAAGTCGATGTACAACACCCCACTACTTATGGGGAGGCGGAATTTTCAAAAACGAACTTGTTTAGTGAACAAACATCGACTAACCGCTTGAATCGAAGCTAAACGATAACTAACTACAAACATAGAGTTTCTATGCTACTATGTTTAGGGATTATACCTAACGAATCGTGTCCTTCGTCTTTGCGAACTCCACCTCCTCCTCGGCCTTCTCGAAGTAGTAGACGATCCACCCGAGAGCTTTACTCCAAGCTTAGCCTCTAAACTTGAGGCAGCTAAACTTCTTTAAGTGATAATCAAAGAAGCTAGGTAAAATATAGAGAGGGTTATGGATTAAGTAGTCTAACTAATACTTGTACTCAACACATGAGAGGGGAGGATTAGGGTTTGAAGAGGGAGAGCTTGAGGAGAGAGAAGATGATAATAATAATGAAGTGAGAATAATGAGTTATGATAATATATATCAAGCATTTCTTTTTATCAAGAAAAGAATATAAATGAATTTAACAACCATGCTTGATAATATCCAGTGATGATTCACTCCATGAGTCATTAAGCATTTATCATGCATTAATGACATGGATGAATCATCCATATGACTCACTAATCACATTCATTGTATATGCCACCTAAACCTTCTTAGTCACCACCTTCTAGAAGCTTCTCGCGCAATTACGAGAACGCCCCTCCTTTCCGCAAAAATACGGAAAAACTTTAGACTGTATAAATCCAATAACCGGATACCAGTAACTGGCTTAAACCAAAGCCGACTGGTAAAAACTGTCCGAAAGTCGTACGCGCGTAAACGCACGTATGCGTCCGAACCCTTGTCGTAAAACCATACGACCTCTATATCATTTCGCCCGGTGTAGGGTACTCTCTGTGTGGGACTCTTGAGACTCGACTACTACGCTGGCAGTGGGTTTAACCACAGACCGCAAGCGGCACTAGCTGTACGTAACGGTCCCCAGGTAGATGTCGATAAGAAGGCCGATGAGGAAACCCATCCGAGCTCCTACTGAGTCTGATGTGAAAATCTCCATACAGTCCGTTCCGTTCGTCCAAGACTATCGCATATCGGGCCTAGGGGGCGGCAAGCGTCAGTCCCCTAATAGCGGTATAAGTCGTGTCGGAGGGAAGCCCATTAAACCCTGAGAAACTACTGGAACCTACCAGCAAATCTCGCTTGCCCTGGCCAGGGACTTTGCGTAATGGCTCTCTGACACAGCGCGATATCAACTCCCAATACCGGGAGAGACGAATCCTGTCTAACTGCCACTGCCTCCAAGTGCTCGGGACTGTACCCAACAGCTACCTGTTTGCACGACTCCTTTGAGCCGTGGTAGGGTAGTAATCTAAGAACAGTGGGACACACTCGAGGCGAAGTAGTAGTGTCAAGTCTGCGGACTATGCTGTACTCATGTCACCTGGGAACTGTTCACTGACGACTGGTATAAAACCAACCAACAGTTCCCTGTGAGTCCTGTCCGGTGTACCCGTAACCTAACGAGCACCTGCATACTATCTCCAGTACGACGTACTGACGGCTGTGGGACAGACCATTTCCCCAACTGGGATGAGAAGCGTACACACTAGTCTACTCCGGAGTATCGATGCTCTGTCTCGATAATCCAACGACTAGGGACCTGAATAAGGATGTGCTTGTAGACTACCCAGCCCCCACTAGTGTGACTGCCATCATAACGCTGGTAGTCAAGCAAGATCCTAAGAGCTCTATCAATACGTATACTCACATATTAAGATAGAAAAAACCAAGTAGCATACTACCATGTTTAGCAAGACTGTTATATACATGTGAATATCCCAAGCTTCCATTAAGTAATATACAAACTAGTATGATACAGTAATGGCCTTTTAGGGCATAAACACTAACAATCTCCCACTTGCACTAGGGCCATGTACTGGCGTATCGAAGACCGATGATCTCGAGTAGCCTCTCGAACTGAATCTGAGGTAGGGCCTTAGTGAATGGATCAGCAATGTTATCCTCTGTATTTACTCTCTTTACCTCGATCTCCCGGCGATCTACGATCTCCCTGATCAGGTGATACCGCCTTAAGATATGTCTGGACTTCTGATGGGACCTGGGTTCCTTCGCTAAAGCTATAGCGCCGTTGTTGTCACAATACAGAGGTATTGGACCAACACTGGTAGGAACCACCTGAAGTTCTGTCAGGAACTTCTTCATCCAGAAAGCTTTTTTTGCGGCATCGCAAGCAGCTATGTACTCCGCTTCCATCGTTGAGTCAGCAACGGTGTCCTGCTTGGAACTCTTCCAACAGACCGCCCCTCCATTGAGGGTAATGACATAACCCGACATGGACTTGGAGTCATCCTTGTCACTCTGGAAGCCGGAATCAGCATAGGCCTCCATCTTGAGGTCCTTTCCGCCGTAAACCAAGAACATCTCCCTAGTCCTTCTTAGGTACTTGAGAATGTTCTTTACTGCTATCCAGTGATTCTCCCCTGGGTTTGCCTGATACCGGCTTACAACGCTCAATGCGTATGCTACATCTGGTCTGGTACATAACATCACATACATTATAGAGCCTACCGCAGAAGCGTAGGGTATAATCGACATGCGTTCCCTTTCCAAATCAGTCTTGGGACACATCTTTTTGGAGAGGGTGATTCCGTGACAAGCCGGTAGGTTACCGCGCTTTGAATCTTCCATATTGAATCTTTTCAATATGGTGTCTATGTACCTGGACTGTGAAAGTCCCAACATCCTCTTTGATCTATCACGATAGATCTGGATCCCCAGAATGTAGGTGGCATCACCCAGGTCCTTCATGGAGAATTTCTGTGACAAGAATCTTTTGACTGACTATAGCATAGGAATATCATTTCCTATTAGGAGAATGTCATCCACGTACAAGACGAGGAATACAACAACTCTCCCTACAATCTTACTGTATATGCATGGTTCATCTGGATTTTTGATAAAGTCGAATTCTTTAACAGTATCATCAAAACAGATGTTCCAACTCCGCGATGCCTGCTTTAGTCCATAAATGGACTTAAGCAGCTTGCATACTTTTCCGATGCTCTCACTCTGAATGAATCCCTCTGGCTGATCCATATAGACGCACTCTTCTAAATTTCCATTCAGAAAAGCCGTCTTTATGTCCATCTGCCAGATTTCATAATCATGGAAGGCAGGAATAGCAAGAAGGACCCGAATGGATTTCAGCATAGCCACTGGAGAAAAGGTTTCGTCATAGTCCAAACCAGGTCTTTGACGGAAACCCTTTGCAACAAGTCTAGCCTTATAGGTTTCAACCTGTCCATCTACACCAATCTTCTTTCTGAAGATCCACTTGCATCCTACGGGTTTCACCCCATCTGGAGCAGTGTCCAAAGTCCATACTTTGTTAGTGTACATGGACTCCATTTCGGTCCTCATTGCATCCAGCCATTTTACCGAGTCACCGCTCTGAATGGCTTGCTGGAAGCTAGTAGGGTCGTCATTATCAATGACGCAATCTTCTCTATCCCCGTCTATGAGAAAACCGTAGTATCTCTCGGGCGGATGAGACTGCCTACTATTTCTTCGGATAGGCGCTGGTATGTCCCTTTCTTCTGAAACTTCTTGTTCTACCAAACTTTCAGTAACAGCTTGTGGTTCTGGAATTTCTTCCAGTTCTACTGCGCTCCCACTCTTCTGATTTTCTAAAAATTCAGTTTCTAAGAAGTGGGCATGAAGAGAAACAAAAACCTTTTGTTCCTCTGCGTAAAAGAAATAATATCCCTTGGAGTTCTTTGGATATCCCACAATCTTACACAGTACTGAGCGTGCCTCGAGCTTGTCCGGATGCTGCTTTTTTACAAAAGCTGGACACCCCCATGTCCTAAAATGTTTTAGACAGGGTTTCTTCCCACTCCACATCTGATATGGTGTGGTAGGCACAGTCTTGGTTGGAACCTGGTTCAAAAGATATGCAGCTGATTCTAGTGCATAACCCCAAAAAGATCGCGGTAACTCAACCTTACTCATCATGGAACGAACCATATCCAATAGGGTTCGATTCCTCCTTTCCGATACACCATTGTGTTGTGGTGTGTATGGAGGAGTAAGCTGAGAGAGAATTCCATTCTCTTTTAAGTAACCCAGGAATTCGGCACTTAAGTATTCACCACCTCGATCAGATCTCAGTGTCTTTATACTTTTTCCTGTCTGTTTTTCCACTTCATTCTTGTATTCTTGGAATTTCTCAAAGGCCTCGGATTTATGCTTCATTAAGAAGATATATCCATACCTAGAGAAATCATCCGTAAAAGTAATGAAGTAGGAATAACCACCTCGCGCATGTGTAGACATTGGACCGTACTCGTCACTGTGTACGAGTCCTAAGAGCTTGCTCGCTCTTACTCCGTGTCCAGTAAACGGAGTCTTTGTCATCTTTCCCATGAGACAAGATTCACAAGTGGCATAAGATTGATATTCGAACGGATTCAAATATCCTTCTTTATGTAACTTCGTTAACCGTGTTTCATTGATGTGACCTAGTCTACAATGCCATAAGAAAGCCTGATTCACTTCTGGAGACTTTCTTTTAAGTGTGTTCTGGACATTGAAAACCTGAGCTTGATTCAATACGTATATACCGTCATCTAATGTACCGGACCCAATCAGAACTTGATTTAGGTGGATGTGAACTACATCGCTTACGAATGCAAAGTCATATCCCTCTCTTGAAAGTGAGGACACTGATATGATATTACAAGTCAAACTAGGTACATACAGACAGTTACGTAGAATCAATATCTTCCCACTTGTCAAACCTAGGCGATATTCTCCCACGGATTCGGCGTCCACGCTCATTCCGTTTGCAACTCTGAGAGACAAATCACCTATCCTTATAACTTTACGATTTCTCAAAGCATGTAACGAATTACAGATATGAGATCCTGCTCCGGTATCTAGTACCCAGGAAGTAGAGTTAATTGACAAACAGTTCTCAATTACAAACACACTTGAGGCTGAAGCCACAACATGCTTCGTATCCTGGCTACTGGCTTCCAAAGCCCTGCAATCCTTCTGCCAATGTCCATTCCCACAACAATAGGAATGTCCCTCCTTACCTATACCAAGTCCCGAAACTTTTTCTCTTCCCTTTCCTCCTACTTTGCTGACACCGTATATCGGCTTTGTAGAGGTCTTCTTCTTTTCACCCTTTGCTTTCGCCTTGGATGAAGAAGAAGAAGGTCCCCTATTAAGCAGAGCTTGTGTCTCCCTGGTTTCTTTCAGGGTGTAAGTAGAGGGTAGGGACTGTGGAAATAAGTCAGTATATGACCTGTTTCCTAACGTGGTCTCCAGGTCCTGGAGCTCATCAATATAGCTAGTCATCGTAAGGACGTCGTCCCTTACAGATGACCCGTCAGCCGACCTCGCTTGAATCAATTCGTTCGAGGCCTCATATCTTGCGATATGAGATTGCTCTCCATATAAATCTTTGTTATGGAGAAAGATGGAAATAGAATCCATCTTCTCGTGCTGCTTCTGGTATATACCATCAACTGAAGCCAACACGAGGCACTTGGCTTTCGCTTTATTCTTTTCCTTTGTCTGACGGATATCCATATCCGTGACGGTGGAAACTGGACCTGGGACGATGGGATCTTGAGTAGTAATAGGGTGGTCCAGCTTGTCATAGGCAATGGTCATCTGGACAGACCTTTGCCAGTCATATAAGTTAGATTCAGTCAACTTGTTATCTAGATGTAACCTAGTCATGGTCACAAGGTCGCTGCAATGAGAGAGAGAGAAGAAAACACTTTAGCATGATGCTCTTGCAAGTTTAGATTGGTTTTTAATTTATCTAAACTGGATGGCTCCCACTGTTTTTTGAATCCTTCCTCAAACCATAAAAGAAGAATTAGCCAGGACTATTCTCACTGTACAATTCTTGCTTAACCGTTCAGCCAGGCTAGTGTCGATACTTCGAGGGAGGTTTTCCAACGATTTCGCGAAGTTCCTTAATTAAATAACCTCTTTTCTCTGGGGGCGTAACCCCGCTGACACCTTTCTGGACACCTACTTGGTTTATAGCATTGATCGTTAAGTGACGAATATCCTGATAAGTAGCATATACTCTCAGTAGGATCAGGATCCAAATATCATCGTATGATAATGTTGAAGGAATCCTACCAACATTCATCAAACTCCAAATGGTATGCATCTCTTTGCAAATTTCAGTTTCTTTAGAAATTCCCGATATTGATTTTTACCCCATGTTCTTATGATCTTGACTAAGGGCCAACAAATCATAAGTCACATGTCAAGTTCTGCCCATCATTATCCTGTTGATTTGAACCCATCCGTATATACTCTTGACTAAGGGCCAAACAAAGTAATACGACTGTCCCAAACCAACTCATCTATCTATGCAACAAATGAATACCCCAGCAGCTACCAATCACTATGCCTTGACTAAGGGCCAAACAAACATAGCTAGAGTACTACTGACCATTCATAAGAAATGACGGAGGGCTACGACTGGTTTTGGCGAAACCGTGAACGTAGTGAACTTGATATAACCGAAGGAACCTGATAGCTTTTATAAGGAGTGGTTAAAGCTCCGCATTTAAAAATATCTGTATTAAAATTAACCGAGTGGTTTCTTTTAAATTGTTCCAACGATTAAAACTTTGGTTTATTTTCTTTGCATTATAGATAATGCGTCCCATCATTAACCTATCATTGCAGAGAACAACGAAAATATGACGTCCTCTTATGCCATCCGCATTCGCCACTGGGTCCCGTCATTACTCGTTAGGTTACTTAACTAACGACAGAGCTGGGACTGGGCTAGCGCGGGTGTAAAACATAAGTGACGTCTAAAATAGCTATCATATATATAGATATTTTACATTCGTCTGAGGCAATGATATTCATTCCAAATCACAGATGAACTTAATTGGATTTGCAAGCAATCCGTGTTTGTTTTGAGCCTGCAACAAAAGACGGATTACACAGTTGTGATGAATAGCCATTACCCCACTCAAGACCCCAACGGGTACGGCAAACTACCCACCCGGCAGTTTGTGCACCCCACCTTGGGTCTGTCCTAGGAGCAAAAACAGTAAAATGAAATAATACAACGGTGGCTACAACCGCAACCTGGATGTGCCCCGCAAAATAATATTACAACAAATTACATTTACATCAAATGAATTAAATAATAACCCATCACTTAACCCCGGCTATACATCACAACAGTCCAACACAGTTCATATACACAAACAGATAAAATCCACTTCAGAAATGTGCAACCCCCTGCCAACCGACATACTAGCTGTTAGGGGAGGTTTACGAACACATTATACAAACACAGATATAATCCAACAAGCAAATACTGTATAATTTTGATCGATTAAACACTTTTAATTTTTCTCCAATACTTCTTTGTAAATCTGAAACCTGAGCAAAAATTAAAACTTCCAGAAAATACCAAATATTACATAGAAGCAACACAGGAAAGTTGGGTTCCTGAATCGCCAACTCGGCGGCGGAAGCGCGACGGATCGGTGGGATACGCCGCGGTTCCACGGTGCTTTAGGCGATTCAGGGGCCCAAATTTCTTGGGTGTTCTTCTACTGTCATTTCAAGCTTTCTGAACTTCCCTGAAAAATTTTTGGACTTCATTTGAAAAACGATAGAAACTTGTGATTTCGGGCTTTTCCGGTTTCGTTTTTTCCGTTCGAAATTCATACAAATTTGCAAGTAAGTTATTTATTGTTTAGCGAGGCTCTGATACCACTGTAAGTCGATGTACAACACCCCAATACTTATGGGGAGGCGGAATTTTCAAAAACGAACTTGTTTAGTGAACAAACATCGACTAACCGCTTGAATCGAAGCTAAACGATAACTAACTACAAACATAGAGTTTCTATGCTACTATGTTTAGGGATTATACCTAACGAATCGTGTCCTTCGTCTTTGCGAACTCCACCTCCTCCTCGGCTTTCTCGAAGTAGTAGACGATCCACCCGAGAGCTTTACTCCAAGCTTAGCCTCTAAACTTGAGGCAACTAAACTTCTTTAAGTGCTAATCAAAGAAGCTAGGTGAAATATAGAGAGGGTTATGGATTAAGTAGTCTAACTAATCCTTGTACTCAACACATGAGAGGGGAGGATTAGGCTTTGAAGAGGGAGAGCTTGAGGAGAGAGAACATGATAATAATAATGAAGTGAGAATAATGAGTTATGATAATATATATCAAGCATTTCTTTTTATCAAGAAAAGAATATAAATGAATTTAACAACCATGCTTGATAATATCTAGTGATGATTCACTCCATGAGTCATTAAGCATTTATCATGCATTAATGACATGGATGAATCATCCATATGACTCACTAATCACAATCATTGTATATGCCACCTAAACCTTCTTAGTCACCACCTTCTAGAAGCTTCTCGCGCAATTACGAGAACGCCCCTCCTTTCCGCAAAAATACGGAAAAACATTAGACTGTATAAATCCAATAACCGGATACCTGTAACTGGCTTAAACCAAAGCCGACTGGTAAAAACTGTCCGAAAGTCGTACGCGCGTAAACGCACGTATGCGTCCGAACCCTTGTCGTAAAACCATACGACCTCTATATCGTTTCGCCCGGAGTAGGGAAACTCTCTGTGTGGGACTCTTGAGACTCGACTACTACGCTGGCAGTGGGTTTAACCACAGACCGCAAGCGGCACTAGCTGTACGTAACGGTCCCCAGGTAGATGTCGATAAGAAGGCCGATGAGGAAACCTATCCGAACTCCTACTGAGTCTGATGTGACAATCTCCATACAGTCCGGTCCGTTCGTCCAAGACTATCGCATATCGGGCCTAGGGGGCGGCAAGCGTCAGTCCCCTAATAGCGGTATAAGTCGTGTCGGAGGGAAGCCCATTACACCCTGAGAAACTACTGGAACCTACCAGCAAATCTCGCTTGCCCTGGCCAGGGACTTTGCGTAATGGCTCTCTGACACAGCGCGATATCAACTCCTAATACCGGGAGAGACGAATCCTGTCTAACTGCCACTGCCTCCAAGTGCTCGGGACTGCACCCAACTGCTACCTGTTTGCATGACTCCTTTGAGCCGTGGTAGGGTAGTAATCTAAGAACAGTGGGACACACTCGAGGCGAAGTAGCAGTGTCAAGTCTGCGGACTATGCTGTACTCATGTCACCTGGGAACTGTTCACTGACGACTGGTATAAAACCAACCAACAGTTCCCTGTGAGTCCTGTCCGGTGTACCCGTAACCTAACGAGCACCTGCATACTATCTCCAGTACGACGTGCTGACGGCTGTGGGACAGACCATTTCCCCAACTGGGATGAGAAGCGTACACAATAGTCTACTCCGGAGTATCGATGCTCTGTCTCGATAATCCAACGACTAGGGACCTGAATAAGGATGTGCTTGTAGACTACCCAGCCCCCACTAGTGTGACTGCCATCACAACGCTGGTAGTCAAGCAAGATCCTAAGAGCTCTATCAATACGTATACTCACATATTAAGATAGAAAAAACCAAGTAGCATACTACCATGTTTAGCAAGACTGTTATATACATGTGAATATCCCAAGCATCCATTAAGTAATATACAAACTAGTATGATACAATAATGGCCTTCTAGGGCATAAACACTAACATACAGGTGCTTATTGGGTTATGAGTACACCGGATAGGACTCGCCGGTAACCTGCTAGTTGGTTTTATACATAGCGTCAGATAGCAGTTCTCTGGTGATATGTATACAGGTTAGTTCATCGACCTGAGATCGTCATTTGTCTCATGTGAGTTCCCGCTGTGCTTTGATTACTACCCTACCACGGCTCAAAGGAGTCGTGCAAACAGGTTTTAGTTGGGTACAGTCCCGTGCCATATGGAGGTAGTGAGCGGATCGGCAGGGGTTTCGTCTCTCCCGGTATTGGGGGTGAGATCACGCTGTGTCTAAGAGAGCCATTACACGAAGTCCTTGGCCAAGTCATGTGAGATTTACTGGTAGGCATTCTTGTAGTATCTCAGGGTGTTCTGGGCT
The DNA here is from genome assembly GCA_030015575.1 of Agapanthus africanus. Lineage (NCBI taxonomy): Eukaryota > Viridiplantae > Streptophyta > Magnoliopsida > Asparagales > Amaryllidaceae > Agapanthus > Agapanthus africanus. Next base: position 320,802,325 of record JASDDO010000031.1, on the reverse strand, counting down.
ACACTCCGACACGACTTGTACAGCTTTTGGGGGTCTGACGTTTACCAGCCCCCTAGGCCCGACATGCGATGCTCATAGACGAACGAACCAGACTGTATGGATATTGTCACTGACAGGCTCAGTAGGGTTCCAGGAGGAGTTCGGTCATCGGCTTCCCTTTTGGTCAATACCTGGGTAGCCCGTTACGTACAGCTAGTACCACCGACATGCTTGTGGTTAAATCCACTGCCAGTGTATCGATGAGTCTTTAGAGTCCCCCACAGATAGTTTCCCAAGTTTCGGGCAAAATGTTGTAGAGGCCATATGATTTTATGGCAGGGTTCGATCATATACGTGCACTTGTACACGGATCATGATCGGAAAGATCATACTAGTGGGATATGGTTTAAGCCGGATCCTAGTATTAGATTTGTTTTATTACTTTAGTGTCATTGCATTCGCATTCAGTCGGAATGCGGATGCATGTATGTATATACAGGTGAGGGGTATCCTTGTGATCCGTCACGAGTTTACTTTAGTTGATGCCATATCTTTTTATCGTCATAAACATTTAGGTTAATGTTTATTTGGTGGAAATTGTGAGTGGTTGTCATGATTATATGCATTAAATGTGCCATGTGCTTCATTGGTGACTCATGGTGTGTTTTATTGTGCCATGACAATTATCTTGATCGATTAGTGGTGTGAGATGAAAGGTAGAGAGAGAGAGAAAGCAGCCATATGTATGGGGTTAGCTCTTGAGATTATCATTCCAAGCCTCTCTCAATTTTTTATCTCACACAAGAGAGCAAGCTCTTCTTCCTCTCTAGCTTTCTCTCTCTAGCTCACAAGTTCCACCATGGCTTCATCTTCAACATTCATCCATACACTCTCATGTGTTGAGAATCAATGGATGCTTGAGGCAAAGTTATCACACACATTCTCTACATCACCTTGGACATGTCGGCTAGCAAACTTCATGTCCGAGTTGCTTCGGTTTGAAGTGGGAGCCCGTAAAAAGGCTTCTTGACATGGTGCCCTTCCTGTTAGTTGTATGTATGCCCTAGAGGCCATAATTGTACAGATGATGTATATTATATTGGATGCTTGGACATATATAGAGATGACTTTCTTGCTCGATATGATAGTATGCTATCTGGTTACTCTTTATCTTAACATGTATACTAGTCTTTTTAAACTGTCTTATAGTTACATGTTGGTAAAGCCCTTAGGATGTGTACTTGACTACCTGGACTATGATGCAGATCATACTAGTGGGGGCATGGTAGTCTATAGGCACATCCTTCTAGGTCCCTAGTCGTGGGTGTATCGAGACAGGGCATCGATATACCAGTGTAGACTAGCGTATACGCTTCTCGACCCATGAGATGGGCGATGGATGATCCCATATCCATTGGTGTTTGACATCAGAGATGGTATACGGGTGCTCAGTGGAGACTGGGTACACTGGACGGACTCGCCGAGAACTCCCAGATGGTATTATACCTCACGTCAGATGGCAGTTCTCAGGTGACACTTGTGCAGGTTAGTCTGTAGACCCGAGATCGTCATAGAGTCTTGTGTGATTCCCACTGTGCTTTGATCTCCACCTTACCACGTCCATGAGGGCGTGCAAAACGGTGGTCTTTAGGTACAGTCCCGAGTCACATGGAGGCAATGAACGATAGGATGGGTTTCGTCTCTCCCGGTATTGGGGGTTGATGTTGCGCTGTGCTCGATTGGCCGTAACAGGGAAGTCCCTGGCCAGGGCTGATCAGAGATTTGCTGGTAAGTGTTACCAGTAGTTTCTCGACCCGTTATGAGCCTCACATCGGCACGACTTATCGGTTACTGGGTCTGACGTTTACCACCCCTAGACTTGATATGCGACATATCAGACGAACAGACCGGACTGTACGGTAAGTGTTACTGGTTGGATTCATAGGAGTATGAGCGGGCTTGCTCGTCGGTCTTCTGATCGCTCAATACCCGGATGGCAGTTACGTTTAGCAGACCGCTTGCGGCTTGTGGGTGCTTCATATGATCATCATCTGCTACCGGCATATTGACGAGTCTTTAGAGTCCTACACAGAGGTTTCCTGGCTCAAGCGAAACGAAATAGGAGCGCATATGAGATATGTGGGGGACCGAGAATAATGCGTGTATGTGATACCGTATTTCATTCTTGCGATTAATGTTTCGATTGGTTATATGCGATATAACCTAGTTATCGAATCGAAGATCGATTCGATAAGTCGATACATTGGATACTGGTCGGTTATGTGCGACATGACCGGATCATTGAATCAAGTGTTGATTTAATGATTTAATGTATAATTATATATTTGATATATTACTTTGCATTAACCAGTATTGGTTCACTTTAAAGGGATTTTCTCACTTGAAAAGCACATTGTATATGTGATATATTTTGTGTGCACTTGATTGTATCATGTTTGATGTTGCATACTAACTTGTGTTTTGTGTAAAGATTAAATCATAGTTGTGTAATGGTTAGCTGTAGGGTTCCTAGGCTTCCTACGAGGAGACCGGAGATCGGAGATGCCACGAGGAGCTAAAGATGGTGGCTACAGACCGAAGGACACGGATCGATCGGTATAGCCATTCTAACTTCTTGTAGATTGTTAGTTTAGCATTAATGGTACAATCCGTGTAAAAGTCTGTATTAGCGCCAGCTTCGTAAAAAGTTTTTGTTTCCACGTTTGGCCTCGGATTTACGGCCGGGGCGCTACCGTAGACTTACTGTTTCCACTGCTCTCTTGTAAATTTTTGTTTTTCTATTCCACATTAGCCGCGGTTGTAGCTGTAAAAGCATTAGGAACTTTCAATGGTATCAGAGCCCATGCCAAACACTAGAACTAGGTTTAGTCAATGCTATAGTTTTGAAGCCGAAATTTTTCCGTATTTAATTCCAAACATTCATGTTTCTGTTGGGAACTACTCTAATTTTTTTTTAAATTATTGTGGTGTACTCTTCTTGATGTCAAAATGACCCAGAGCAAAAAACGAGCCCAACCAAAGAACACCAGGCCGCCAGAAAATACCTTTTGTCTGCTATGGTCAGCCTTGGTATCTTGGGTTGGCTCCATATTGCTTCAATTGCTTGAATATGTGGAATTAGGTTTAGAACTATTTGTTTTTGCCCAGATTTTAGTTTGTTCTGTTTGTTCATGTAGGTAAGCACGGAAAACTTTTGATCGAAATTTTGCATCGTTTAATGATCTGCTTGTTTATAAGTGTTGGTTCACGTTGTTTAATTGCTATATGTTCGATTAAACGGGGTTGCACATATTGTGGTGTTGCTTGATGTTGTATATATATCTTTGTGATGGTTTAGTTGGATTTTCGTGATGGATAGCACCACGTACTAATTCATGTACACTTTTGATTTATAATGTTGTATCCATTTGTTCGGGAAAAGCTCCAACTTGTGGCCGCCGTTTCCATATTATGTATATTCTTTTATTGGGGCTCGGCCAGGATGCGGTTGATGTCACCACAGTATATATATTTCATTTCTGTTTTCTGATTAACTCAGAGGAAGAGCTTAAGCAGCCGGGTTCTATTGGATATATATACCCTAGGGGCCATTATCGTATATGTATACATATGGATGCTTGGACATATATATGTACAGGACAGTCTTGCTCGATATGATAGTATGCTATTTGGTTTGACTTTATCTTAATATGTGTATGTTTTACTTGCTATTACATATCTTTTATACATGTTGATAAAGCCTGTAGGATCAATGCTAGACTACCTGCGTTATGATGGTGATCATACTTGTGGGAGCTCGGTAGTCGGTACGCACATCCTTAAATGGTCCCTTGTTGTAGGAGTATCGAGACTGAGCATCGATATTCCAGAGTAGACTAGTGTATACGTTTGTAGTCCCCGACGAGGGGAGATGGTTTGGTCGCACAACCATTAGTCTTTAGACCTAAGATCGTGTACAGGTGCTCACTGAGGGTGAGTACACCGGGCGGACTTGCCGAGAACTTCCAGATGGTACTATACATATCGTCAGGTGGATGTTCTTAGGTGACATGAGTACAGGTGAGTCTTTATAGCTGAGATCTGCATTTGTCTCGTATGAGTTCCCAGTGTGCTTTGATCACTACCCTACCACAGCTCTACTGAGTCATGCAAATAGGTTTTGGTTGGGTACAGTCCCGAGCCACATGGAGGCAGTGAGAGATTGTCGGGGATTCGTTTCACCCAGTATAGGAATTCGATATCACACTGTGTTCAATTGGTCAGGACCATAAGACCATGGCCAAGGCAGTTGGGATTTAATGATAGGCTGATCAGTAGTTTCTCGGATTGGTCCTGAACCGCATCAGCACAAATTACCAGGTTCTCAGGGTCTGACGTTTACCACCCCCTAGACCCGGTATGCGATACTTTTAGACGAAGAGACTGGACTGTACGGAGATTGTCACAGATAGGATCAGTAGGGATCCGGATGAGTTTGCTCGTCGCCCTTCCTTTTCGACAGGTACCTGGATAGCCGTTACCTACAGCTAGTGTCGCTGACGTGCTTGTGGTTATAGATTTATCCAGTAACTCACTGTCGGCTTACTGTTGATTCTTTAGTGTCTCACACAGAGGGTTTCCCTAGTTCAGTTGAAATGATGTAGTAGCCGTATTGGATACGTGCAGGGTCTCGATTGATTGATGTACTTTGTACTAGGACTTTCGATCGGACAGTTGGTAATACTACCCAGCTCAGGTTTGAGCCGGATTATTAAATCAGGTATTGATTTAATAGTTTACATATATGTATTTCAATATGCATATTCTAGTATTACGTTCTTCGTGTTATTCTATCTCATTAGGCATTCGTGTTTTTATCCGAGTGCAGGTATGTATGTACAGCAGACTGTAATCCGTATTTTGTTACAGATTACCTTCTAAAAGGTGCACACCTCATCATAGACTTTTCCATTTATTGATAAATATAAATGAGGTTGAAATTAAGGAGAGGGAGGCGTGGTGTGTGGCATGGCATCAATAGTTCACAAATGAATTATTTATTCATTTGTGGTTACTATTGAAGCATGTCTACTCTTCTTTATTGAAAGAAATTCATACACAAAACCTAGGTGTTGAATTTCTTTCTTTTTCATGCTTCTTTTTTTTCTTGAGCTCCCATATTTCTTCATCTCCTCCCTCCTCTTTATTTCCTCCACCTTCATCATCCTCCTCTTTCGCTACCCTCTCATGAGTTGAGAAACAAGTGAAGAGGCAAGATAGAGATAGTAGAACACATAGATCATCATACTACATCCTAGAAAACATGGATTAGCATCCCAAGTTCTTTAGTTTCTCGTTTTGTTACTTAGTTAGGATCTAGAGCCATGGATCACATCCTTCGGGTGGATCATCTACGACAAAGGAGGGCCGGAGAACAAGCTCAATCCCGGAGGACCGATGGATCTGGAAATAGAGATCAAACAAGTTCAATGTGGCCACTTGGAGCACATGATGTGGAAAGAAGACCGAAGGACTTGATTCGCTTGGTGAAAATTCTTTCCATGGTAGATAGCACTACTTTAGTTTTGCTAGTTAGGTTTATGGTAAGATCCGGGATAAAAGTTAATCTAGTGCTATGTTTTAATCGTTAGAAAAAATTTTGTTCCGCATTTGGTCACGGAAGTTGGCCGGGGCACTAGCATAACCTTTCATGGTATCAGAGCCAGCCCATAAACCCTACAGTAGCAAGTTTAAAAAATGTTAAAATAACGAAACCGAAATAACCCTATAACATTGAAACCAAGCTTCAAGTTTCTGTCGATTTTTTAAAGGCTTAAAAAAAATTAAGCAAGTGTAGAGTGCTCTTTACACTGAGAGATGAACACTGACCAAAAACGACACGATTCCCACCAATTTTGGCCGGCCACAACCCTCATAAAACCGAGCTCACCGGTTTTCTTACAGTGAAATGCATCGTGTTTTGGCCAGTGTTCTTATCTCTTGATGTTTGGGTTTCAGGTGTTGCTAGTTTTTTTGGCCCAAGTTTGATTTTCTGTTGTTTTTCAGTTTGGGGAAATTCAGAGTGTTTCGAAGTCGTTATAATTTTGACAACTGTTTAATTGTTATCAGTACTTATATTAGCATCTGTGACCTTGAATGCCATTTGATCGGTAAACCCGTCTATTTGCTATATGTCCTTTTAGACTAGTTTGCGAATGTGACATTCGTGTTGATGTTTTGTGATTGTGGTTGGAAAGTCATCGTGGATAGCTTGTGGTGCAATGTTAGTGGTACAGTTTAATATACATTTGTATATTCATTTGCGGGGCGAGCATCCGACATGTGGACTGTCGTCTTTGCCGGGTTGTATATTATTTTGGGGCATGAACGGGTTATGGTCGTTGTCACCATTTGTACATATTATTTTTATTTTCTGTACTAGGATTACCCCACGGTGGAGTGCACGAATAGCCGGGTTCTCGAAGGAAACAAGACCGCATCTCATGGCGCTGAGACGAAGGGGGCTTCATTCTAGAATTAGCGGGTCATTCGCCGCACTCGTAAGGGGTATAGGATGACCCACGGAGGGACGCCCAAGTTACCGGATTCCACGAAGTGCTGGGTGGCCCATTCACTTTGTTGAAAGGAGTTGCCTCACTTCTGTGATTGGCGGGTAACTTGCCGCGCTCGTAGGGGTCCAGGTTTTCACTGCACAGGCTATCCACACGACCGGGAACATCAGGTTTTATTTGCGGCTCAAATAAAACCCGGGGCTCCAAGATTATCCACCTTTCTGTATTTTTGGCTGAGATTCTGTGATGTTGCTTATTATCATGCCTGGAATGAATGTTATATACACTTATATATATACTAGTAGATGTTGTATATGTTTTGCACCCGCGCTAGTCCAGCCCCCGCTCTGTCGTTAGTTAAGTAACCTAACGGGTGATGACGGGGCCCTGTGGCGAATGCGGATGGCATATACGTACATTGTATTTTCATTCTTTTTCTGGTGTGATAGGATTAACTGATGGGAACGCAATTTTGATTAATGCAAGATAAGAAAACCTAAAAGATGTTGGAAAAAATTTCGAAAAACTATAGCTATATTCTTTCGCTTTGCACAGTGGTATTCGGTCATGAATATCTAGCACCTCATTCCAGGAGGCAAGTGCCGAGAGCCCTTCATGGGGAGTGACCTCTTGAGCAAACCCCATACTATAGATTACTCGGTTTTTTCAAAACCACAAGTTTTCAAAAGAGGAGCCTAAACCACTCCTTTTCAAAACTACTCAGGTTCTTTCAACGATATCAAGTTCATTATGTTAACGGGTTTTTCGCCAAAAACCCAGCGGTAGACCTCCGTCCTTTCAGATGGGTACCACCCAGTATTCGTACTGTGTTTGTTGGCAAGCGTCAAAACATAGTGAACGGTAGCTGAGTGATATTTATCTGTTGCATAGATATGCAATTAATCGAGACAGTCGTACAGCTTTGTTGGCAAGCGTTAGAAGTTTGTGTGGGTAGGTTCGAGGTAATCCAGGACAATGACGGGTTGAACTTAACTAGTGGCCTATGACTTGTTGGCAAGCGTCAAGGTTATTGGTCGTTAGGGGAAAACACCACATCGGGAGTTTCAAATATACAGGAAACTTGCTAGTGTTGCATAACTTCTGGAGTGTGGTGACTAGAGTGGCTTCTATGTAGTTTATCACGCAATGATAGTTGGGTCCCGATCCCGCTGATGAGTAGGATTACTCTTGGGAAATTTTCTCACTTAACAATCAATGCTATAAACCAAGTAGGTGTCTAGAACGGTGTTAGCGAGGCTACGCCTCCAGAGAAAAGAGGTTATGTAATTAAGGAACTTCGCGAAAGCTTTGGAAAACCTCCCTCGAAGTACCAACACTAGCCTGGCCGAAAGGTTGAGCAATTATTATGACGTGTGATTAATCCGAACTGATTCTTCTTTTAAAGTTTGAAGAAGAATACGAGGAAACAGTGGGAGCCATCCTGATTAGATAAACTAATAACCAATCTAATCTTGCAAAAGCGCACGCTGAGTGTTTCTTTTCTCAATCTCCAGGTAGCAACCATTTCACGCCCTAATCAAGATAATAAAATGTATCGCTTGACCGATCTGAATTCTTATTCGGTGCTGGAGAACGTCGGTTCGGATCCAACTTAAGACAATAGTCAAAAGTGTGAGCATGGGAATGAGGATTGTTTGAATTCCTTAATTACCCCATCGAATAAGAAACATACTATTGTGTCTTCTTCAGGTGTTCTTGTTATTGAGAACTATTTTTCGATCTGTCCTACCTCCTGGGTACTCGATACCGGATCGTACTGAGAAAAAGTAGGATGGTTGGACCTGGTGATATGTCTCTTAGAGTAGGGAACAGAGCACAGGTTGATGCTTCTGCTGTCGGTAAATATCACCTAGCATTGCCAAATGGCAATACTATGATTTTGAACAAACGCTACTATGTATCTTCCATAGTTTGCAACATCATATCAGTTTCTTTACTTGATAAAGATGGATATAAGTTTGTTATTGATAGAAATATCATGAACATTTACCTTAATCGAGTATTGGTTGCAGAAATCTATGTTCTTAATCAAATCACAGTTCTCAGTATACAAAACACACGCAAGAGGAAGAGTTCAGATATGGATGAATCCTACTTGTGGTATTGTAGACTTGGTCATATCGGAGAGAAAATACTGAGTAAGTTGCATAAAGATGGACTTTTGGATACGTTCGAATTTTCATCTTATGAAACTTGTCAATCTTGTCTCAAAAGAAAGATGACCAAATCTCTGTTCACCGGACATGGAGAAAGAGCAGCAGAGCTCGTGGGACTCATACACAGTGATGTATGTGGTCCAATGTCTATACATGCAAGGGGTGGGTTCTCATACTTCATCACATTCACTGACGGTCTCTCTATGTTCGGATATGTGTACCTTATGAAACAAAAATCTGAAGCTTTTAAGAAATTCAAAGAATTCAGAAACGAAGTAGAGAACAAGACTGGCAAAAGTATTAAGATCCTCCGATCTGACAGAGGAGGGGAGTACTTAAGCACGGAATTCCTAGAATACCTGAAAGAGAATGGAATTCTCTCTCAGCTTACTCCTCCGTATACACCACAACACAACGGTCTATCAGAGCGGAGGAACCATACCCTATTGGATATGGTTCGCTCCATGATGAGTAATGCCGATTTACCTCTTTCATTCTGTGGATATGCCCTTGAAACGACAATATATGTATTGAAAAAGGTTCCTACCAAAGCCGTGCCTACCACTCCACATACACTGTGGGAGCGGAAGAGACCATACCTTAATTTTATTAAGATATGGGGTTGTCCAGCTTATGTAAAGAAGCAGAACACGGACAAACTCGAAGCACGGTCAGTTTTGTGTAAGTTTGTAGAATAGCCTAAGCATTCGCAAGGGTATCTATTCTACCACACTGAGGAACAAAAGGTGTTTGTTGCTCGCCACTCTGTCTTTTTGGAGTAGGAATTTCTTACAAAATAAATTAGTGGGAGCACGGTAGAACTGGGAGAAATTCCATTGGGACAAACTATAACTAAAGGTTTGGTGGAACCAGAAGATTCAATAGTCCTAGACGAACCTCAGCCACTCCGCGGATCTGGTAGGATTTCTCATCCGCCCGAGAGATACTACGGTTTTCTCATAGACGGGGATCGAGAAGATTGCATCTTGGAAGAAAATGATCCTACTAGTTTTCGGTAGGCCATTATCAGTAGGGACTCTGATATGTGGCCGGATGCTATGCAATCCGAAATGGCGTCCATGTACACTAATAAAGTATGGACCTTGGATATTGCTCCACCAGGGGTAAAACCCGTTGGATGCAAATGGATCTACAAAAGGAAACTTGGTGTAGATGGGCAGGTGGAAACCTATAAGGCTAGACTCGTTGCAAAAGGTTTTCGTCAAAGACCAGGTATGGACTATGACGAAACCTTTTCTCCAGTGGCTATGCTCAAATCCATTTGGATCCAACTTGTCATTGCTGCCTTCCATATCTATGAAATCTGGCAGATGGACGTAAAATCGGCTTTTCTAAACGGCAGTTTGGAAGAGTGCGATTATATTGGTCAGCCAGAAGGTTTTTGTAGAAAGTGGGAGCAGCGGGAAGATGTGCAAGTTGCTTAAATACATTTATGGATTAAAGGAGGCATCGCGGAGCTGGAAAATCTGTATTGATGAAACAGTCAAGGGATTTGACTTCATCAAAAACGAAGATGAGGCTTGTATTTATAAGAAGATTGTAGGACGAACTGTCGTGTTCCTAGTTTTGTACGTGGACGACATTCTTTTGATAGGAAATGACATTCCTATGCTACAATCGGTCAAGCTATTCTTATCACAAAGGTTCTCCATGAAGAACCAGGGAGATGCCTCGTACATTCTGGGGATTAAGATCTACAGAGATAGATCCAAGAGATTACTGGGACTTTCACAGTCCAGGTATATAGAGACCGCACTAAAAAGATTTAGTAGGATGATTCCAAGCGCGGTAACATACCTGCATTGCACGGAATCACCCGCTACAAGAAGATGTCTCCCAATACTGAAGAGGAGAGGGTTCACATGAGCACTATACCCTATGCTTCGGCGGTAAGATCTATAACGTATGTGATTCTATGTACAAGGCCAGATGTAGCTTATGCGCTAAGCCTGGTGAGCCGGTATCAATCGAACCCAGCTAAGGACTACTGGACAACAGTAAAGAACATTCTCAAATACCTGAGAAGGACAAAGGAGATGTTCTTGGTTTACAGTAATGGAGACCTAAAGGTCGAGTCCTTTACCTATTCAAGCTTCCAGAGTGACAAGGATGACAACAACTCTATCTCGGGTTTTGTATTTACCCTCAATGGAGGGGCGATGTGTTGGAAGAGCTCCAAACAGGATACCATTGCAGACTCGACGGTGGAGGCTGAATACATTGCTGCAAGCGATGCCGCAAAAGAGGCGGTCTGGATGAAGAAGTTCATTAATGAACTTGAGGTCGTTCCATCCATTGTGGACCCAATACCTTTGTATTGCGATAACAATGGGGCTATAGCTTTAGCGAAGGAACCACAGTCCCATCAGAAATCCAGGCACATCATAAGGCGGTATCACCTGATCAGGGAGATCGTAGATCTCCAGGAGATCGAGGTCTGGAGAGTTGATACAAAAGACAACACTGCGGATCCATTCACCAAGTCCCTTCCTTAAGCACAGTTCGAGAGACTTTTTGAGATGTTGGCTATGCAGTACGCCAACAGCTGGCCCTAGAGCAGACGTTGGATACTCGGTACGCCAATATATATGGCCTCAGTGCAAGTGGGAGATTGTTGGATATGTATGCCCTAGAGACCATTATTGTATATGTATACATATGGATGCTTGGACATATATATGTACAGGAAAATCTTGCTCGATATGATAGTATGATATTTGGTTTGACTTTATCTTAACATGTGTATGTTTTACTTGATATTGCATATCTTTTATATATGTTGATAAAGCCCGTAGGATCAATGCTTGACTAGCTGCGTTGTGATGGCGATCATACTTGTGGGAGCTGGGTAGTCGGTACGCACATCCTTAAATGGTCCTTAGTTGTGGGAATATCGAGACTGAGCATCGATATTCTAGAGTAGACTAGTGTATACGTTTCTAGACCCCGAAGAGGGGAGATGGATTGGTCCTGCAACCATTGGTCTTTCGACCTAAGATCATGTACAGGTGCTCACTGGGGGTAAGTATACCGGATGGACTCGCCGAGAACTTCCAGATGGTACTATACCTATCGTCAGGTGGAAGTTCTCAGCTGACATGAGTACAGGTTAGTCTTTAGATCTGAGATCGGAATTTTTCTCGTGTGAGTTCCCACAGTGCATTGATCACTACCCTACCACAGCTCTACTGAGTCGTGCAAACAGGTTTTGGTTGGGTACAGTCCCGAGCCGTATGGAGGCAGTGAGCGATTGTCGGGGATTTGCCTCTCCCGGTATAGGGAGTCGATATCGCATTGTGTTTGATTGGTCAGGACCATAAGACCTTGGCCAAGACAGTTGGGATTTACTGATAGGATGATCAGTAGTTTCCCGGATTGGTCCTGAACCGCATCAGCACGAATTACCAGGTTGTCAGCGTCTGACGTTTACCACCCCCTAGACCTGGTATGCGATACTCTCAGACGAAGAGACCGAACTGTACGAAGATTGTCACAGATAGGCTCAGTAGAGATCCGGATGAGTTTGCTCGTCGGCCTTCCTTTTCGAAAGGTACCCGGATAGCCGATACGTACAGCTAGTGCCGCTGACGTGCTTGTGGTTATAGATTTATCAAGTAACTCACTGCCGGCGTACTGTTGAGTCTTTAGAGTCCCAGACAGAGGATTTCCCTAGTTCAGGCGAAATGATGTAGTAGCCGTATTGGATACGTGCAGGGTCTCGATCGATTGATGTACTTTGTACTTGGACTTTCGATCGGACAGTTGGTAATACTAGTCGGCTCGGGTTCGAGCCGGATTATTAAATCAGGTTTTGATTTAATAGTTTACATCTATGTATTTCGATATGTATATTCCAGTATTACGTTCTTCGTTTTATTCTATCTCATTAGACATTCGTGTTTTTATCCGAATGCAAGTATGTATGTACAACAGACTGTAATCCGCATTTTGTTACAGATTACCTTCTAGAAGGTGGACACCTCATCATGGACTTTTCCATTTATTGATAAATGGAAATGAGGTGGAAATTAAGGAGAGGGAGGCATGGTGAGTGGCATGGCTTCAATAGTTCACAAATGAATTATTTATTCATTTGCGGTTACTATTGAAGCATGGCTACACTTGTTTATTGAATGAAATTCATAAACAAAACCTAGGTGTTGAATTTCTCTCTCGTGCATGCTTCATTTTTTTCTTGAGCTCCCATTTTTCTTCATCTCATCCCTCCTATTGATTTCCTCTACCTTCATCATCTTCCTCTTTCACTACCCTCTCATGAGTTGAGAAACTAGTGAAGAGGCAAGATAGAGATAGTAGAACACATAGAACTTCATACTACATCCTAGAAAACTTGGATTAGCACCCCAAGTTCTTTAGTTTCTTCTTTTGTTACTTAGTTTGGAGCTAGAGCCATGGATCACATCCCTCGGGTGGATCATCTACGACAAAGGAGAGCCGGAGAACATGCTCGATCTCGGAGGACCGATGGAACCAGAAATGGAGATCAAACAAGTTCAAGGTGGCCACTTGGAGCACATGACGAAGAAAGAAGACTGAAGGACTTGAGTCGCTTGGTGAGAATTCTTTCCTTAGTAGATAGCACTACTTTAGTTTTGCTAGTTAGGTTTATAGTAAGATCCGGGATAAAAGTTAATCTAGTTCCATGTTTAAATCATTAGAAAAAAATTTGTTCCGCATTTAGTCACGGAAGTTGGCCCGGGCACTAGTGTAACCTTTTTGGTTCAAGGGTGTGGCAGGTGGCCGTCTCATGGTGTTTTGAGACCGAGCCGCCTCACTCTAGAATTGGTGGGTTGCTCACCGCACATGTAGAGGTTATATGATCGACCCGCGGAGGAGTGCATAAGTTACCGGATTCTAGAAAGTGACGGGTGACTGACTCATGATATTAAGAGCGGGTTACCTAGTTTATAGAATTAGCAGATGGATGCCGCACTCATAGAGGACGTGTTACGATGTTGTGAGGACTATCCACATGACCGGGAAACATTGAGTTTTATATAGGCTCAAATGAAACGCGGGGCTTCTTGTTTATCAACTATTCCATTTTGTTTGTCACTTTCCTATGATGTTTGTTACATGCCCGTGCTGTGATATATATTTGATACTTCTATATGTTTTGCATCCACGCTAGCCCTGTTCCCGCCCTGCCGTAAGTTAAGTAATCTTAAGGTGAAGACCCGAGACCCCGTGGCGAATACTGATAGCATATAAAGCATGCTATTTTGGTTGTTTCCAGTGTGGCTTAGAAACTTGAATGATGGGACTGTATAATATGCAAGGAAAATAAACCTAAATGATGTTGTCGGAACCATTTTTTAAAACTATAGTATTATTCTTTTGCTTAGCATAGTGATAAATGATTAGGAATATCCTGAACCTCATCGATCAGGAAAGATCCTAGATCCCTTCACGGGGAGTTTGCTCTTAAGAAATTTTTTTTATGTCATTATAACCAATCGGTTTTCTTCAATACTACTTGTTTTAAAAGTGGAGTCTAAACCACTCCTTTTCAAAGCCACTCAAGTTCCTTCAACGATATTAAGTTCATTACATTAAAGGTTTTTTGGCAAAAACCAGCCGTAGCCCACCATCATTTCCGATTAGTAGTGCTTAGTATTCATACTACGCATGTCAATCTTTAGTCAAAGTGAAGTGTCCGGTTGCTATATAGTACTTTTCTGCTATATGGTGGCGCGATTGGTTAGAACAGCCGTACGATAGTTTTGATATTTACTAAGGTGTCGTGCGGGTTGGTTTAATTCTATTAAGATAATGATGGGTAGAACTTAACTAGGACACTTTGGCATTTTGATCTTTAATCAAAGTCACTTGGGTCCTAGTGACAAAAACCATATCAGGAGTTTCAAATATAGGGGAAACTTGCCAAGTTTGTGCATACCTTATGAAATGTGGTAATTTTGGTCGGCTTCCGTCAAGATTATCACACGATGATAGTTTTGTCCCGATCCCCACTGATGAGTAGGTATTACTCCATGGGAGATTTTCACATCACAATTAGCTAACCTATTAAGTTTCTAGAAAGTGTTAATGAGGTTACGGCTCTGTTGAAATGGGGTTAATAAATTGGGTCCGTGGGAAAGCACGGGGGACCACTCTCGGAGTACCAACATCGTCCTGGCTGAACTGTTAGCGAACTTGTAAGGTGTACATGATCCCGACTAGTTCTCTTTCTAGGGTTTGAAGGAGAATTTGAGGATACAGTGGGAGCCATACTGATTAGATAAAGTGATTAACCAATTTAATCTTGAAAAGAGTGCACGCTGAGTGTCTCTTTTCTCACTCTTTGGTTTGGGACCATGACTTACCTTAAACTAAAACTCATAAACTAAATTAACCGAACCTTTTTACAGACTTTGTCTTTAGATTTTCATGATTCACGATAAAGTCGCATATGTCCCTGCCGCTCCTACTATCCCTTTACTTTCTTCAGAACAATTTGTATCACTACAATGATCCATATTGCTTGGAAAGACCATCGTATAGTTACATACGAACTTGAATTAACATGTTTCAGTCCGAGGATGGCCACTAGTTCTGGAGAAATTGAGTAGAATTATTTTGTTGTCTCATCCTTTTATCTTCTCTCAGGTCGTAAGTGCTCCTTGTATTAGAAGAGTACACCTATTACGCTTATTGGATAGTCTTCTTCCAAACCTTAGGTTGATGCTGAAAGGTAAGAAAGGAAGAAAACCATCTACCCTAAATGTGGTGTACGTAATGTAAGATGTAGAGAGATATAAAAGGGTTGAAGTGAGGGCGATGGAAATTGTAACTAATGTCATGAATCTGGATAGTGGATGAGGCAATACTAGGAATACCCGGCCACCCCCTTAAAACATTTATGTTTCAGAATTTCTGTGATATTATAATTGAAATTTTTTTTCCCTATTGATTCTGACTCCAGGGTATGTATTGTTGGTTATAGTGCCCATAAGGCAATTATTGTAGTCGCAGGCAGGCGATTATGATGATTGAAGGAGGACCTATACCGGTAGAACAGTCTTACTAGAGATGATAGTATGTTATTTGGTTTGTCTTTATCATCATGTACAGGCTTTATGTGGTATTACCGACCACTATTACATGTTGATAGAGCCCAAAGGATTTTTGCTTGACTACCAACATTATGATGGCGATCATATACATGGGAGCTGGGTGGTTTGTAAGCACATCCTTAAATGTCCTTAGTCGAGAGAGTATCGAGACTGGGCATCGATACTCCGGATTAGACTAGTGTATACTTATCGAGACCCCGACGAGGGGCGGTGGCCGGTCTCACAAGCCATTGGTGTCAGTTAGTCACCTAAGATAGTATAAAGGTGCTCATTAGGTTATGAGTACACGGTACGGATTCGCTAGGAACGTGCTAGATGGTATTATACCTATTGTCAGATAGCAGTTCTCAGGTAACATGAGTACAGGTTAGTCTGTCGACCTAAGATCGTCATTTGTCTCATGTGAGTTCCTACTATGCTTTGATTACTACCCTACCATGGCTCAAAGGAGTCGTGCAAATAGGTTTTAGTTGGATACAGTCCCGAGCCACATGGAGGCGATGAGCGGATCGCCAGAAATTCGTCTCTCCCGGTATTGGGGGTAGATGTCGTGTTGTGTACGGGTGGCCATCACCAGAAATCCTTGGCCAAGGTGGATGAGAATTACTAATTTGGATCAGTAGTTTCTCAGTGGGTGATGGACTTCACACTAACACAAAATATCGCGTTATTAGGGGTCTGACTTTATCCACCCCTAGACTTGATATACGTTACTCTCAAACGAACTGACTAGACAGTACGGAGATTGTCACAGACATGCTCTGTAACATTTTAAAAATCGTTTAGAAGAATTTTCCAATAATCGGTAATAAAACGTGTGTTTCTCGTAAAATCCAAGATATAATTATTTTTTCCCATATAGACTAAATTATACCTATTTTAGCTATGTAATTGCTAGTATTTGGGGTTTAATTAGTCACTTACAAATTGCTAGTTTTCTTAAATATTTTTCCTAAAATAATTATTTTTAAATATTGTTTTAATCTTTCACTTATACTTTTAATTAGTGTTAACACATTAGTGCACCATGTCAATTAAATAGCTAGTTGTAACAGTTTCCCTTTCCTTTTTGTTCTCCATGGTTCTAAAAATTTAAATAAAACAAAATAAATAAAAAAAATTGAGGAGATAAAGAAGTATGTTGCTAGTTTGACTTGGGGTATGGTGTTTATCATTTTCCTCACCCCCCCCCCACACCCACTCACCATTTCCAGCCTCATTCTGGCCGAAAATTCTGCTGCTGCCTCTCTCATTTCCACATCTCATTTCCACCTCAAAAATCATGAAAATTTCTTCAAAAATCCACACAACTTCTCACTAATTCAAAGTTCAATCTTCACCCAATTTTCCTTGGCCTAATCTAGCAAGGATCTTGGAGCAAGAAACCATTTTTGGTGGCAAGTTGCAAGTTAGATCTATAAATTTTGAGGTATAATCTTAACTCAATAGTTACTTTGTTGGTTAATTACCTTAATCTAAATTATTTAAGTTTTAATTTAGTGTTAATTGCAAGTTTGGGTTTTTAAAGATGAGGGTTTGAGTTAGAGCTAGGGTTTCAACCGTCATTACTATGTTAATTAAGTTTAGTTTGCTATCTAGTGACTATACAAACGTAATCTAAGTGGTTACCTTGCTTAAGTGGCTTCAAATTATTCTAATCGAGTGGTTATGCAAGAAAATTTCATGATTTTTGTGGGTTAGCGTGATGTTATATTAATTTGTTGACTATGGCTTATTACGATGTTTGCTTGTGATGGTGGCCACTAGACCGCTAATCCATGTAGTTTTGCGCCAATTTACCATTGGTTTGCTTGCAAGGTTTTTAGTGTTAATAGATGTTGGTTTAGTTTGTAGTTGTGGTGATCTACAGTCCATTTCCTTTGACATATATTGTATTGTGAATGCGCGATCGGTATGATCGGGTTCTAGGTTTGGTGGTTGTCACATTTAGTGACTCCTATTGTGTTTGTGGTGTTGTCGTACGCGTTTTGTGCACCAAATGCACACAAGTCTAACTTGTGGATGTTCATTCTTGCGTATCATTATCTTCATGTCGTCTCTGGATATTTAGATTCATGTATTGTGTTTGTGCAATTCTAGGATCGATTGCGGAGGCGTCGGACGCGGCGCGGAAAGGCAAGGCTGTGATCAGATCAGATTAGCCGAGGCGTCCGGGTGAGTAGATGTACACATCTATAGGGGATCGTCTGGATGGCGCGAGGATCCCGATAGTCAGGATTACTAATGGTGCTTGTAATCATATGCGTAGTCTCCTAGTCATTCATCTCATTACATTGCATAATCATAAATATATATGAAATTATCTCATAGGACACTTGCACCATTGCCATTGGTTCATGCTGCACGTGCACTATTCATGCAAACACACACGCCTTTGGTAATTGCTATGTCACGAACACTATAGAACTTGCTTAGAATCGATATCTATGCATTGCATCATATATGATCTGTAGACTTGTACTTGTATAGTCATTTCATCAGGATGGATACGTAGGATTGTTAGTCATATATACATACCTAATTGCATCATGATTCATGCATAGCATCTGGCCGTACTTCGCATGGTATATACTATCGTATCATAGACATCCATCATCACCGACATGTTTACATATTGTGATTCTTCTCGAGCATTTCAGTTTTTATGAGATTTATGGATTTTGGAGAAACCGCATGGATTTTAAGAACGTAATACAATTTTAAAAATGTAAGTTGCGGTTTTCTCGTGATATGATATCAGGGGCATCCACCATGTGTTTTCTCGGTTCTTGAGCAGTATCATATACCCGATTCGAGTAGAGGGATGCACCATCTGCGGGTACATGGGGACCCGGTGCGATACCTCCTGGCAAGAAGATCGCATAGATGGCGTTGAGCCCGGCAGGGGAGCACTACCGACCGGTTATTTTTTGACGCGGCGGATATCCGGAGGATACCGATGTAGTCGTGAGATTTGATGATATGGGTCGACCCGGACTAATGGAGCCCGAGATATTGAGATATTGAGACATTGAGATATTGGGATATATATTGTGTCGATACTTGACATGGATTTTCTGTTGATTTCATTGATGATACTTCAGTTTATTGCACAAATGTTTTTTTTCTAAGATAAGAATAAAGATTTTCTCATACCAGATAGGTTCAGGTTTCGTGCTTGATTATGCATTCATGTTGCATTCTTGTTAGTACATCGTATCATATTTATATGAGTAGGTTGTGACGCATTGTGTGCATGCTTTTGATAGCCTTATTAGATGTTACTTACTACTCACGAGTTGGCAACTCACCCCCGTTGTGCCAAAGTATCATGCAGGTCTGACCCATCAGCGTAGTAGCGGCGGGAGTACTTCCTCATTTTGTTCCTGGTACTTGGACTTGCGGCATTGCTCGTAGGTGGGTTGCGAGGATATTTTGTTTCCATTTTGTATTATTATTGTATCTAGTATACTCCATCTACCTATCCACCACTTCTACCATTGTATATGTGACTAGAGGTGTGACAGTGAGATTCGTATATGTGTTGTATTTCTGGTGTCGAGCTCACTTGGGGCTGACATGATGCTTTCTTATTTTCGTGCTTTTATATGCTTATTTTGGCACTACTGTGATTTATATTGCGTGTTGTTGTGATTCCGCCATTGGCGAAGAGCTAGCTCCCGCTTGGGAATGCCTTTATTCTTTACTTATGGATATTGTGTATTGTACCCGTTTTGGGGCCAGTTTTTACAAAGGAGACTCTGCCGAAATTTTCGGGAAAATCTGATGTTGCTTTTAAATGTCTAATGCCACTTATTTTATTAAAACCATTTGCTTTAAAACCGGTTTTCCTTCACTCTATTTCTTCAAAATGGTATAGATTTCTGGGCTTTAGCTTACTTAGATTACGTTACGCCTTTAGACGTTTCGTAATTTAAGTGCCAGTCACGTTCCATACCTTCGGGTCGTGACAGGCTCAGTAAGGGTACGGATGAGTATGCTCGTTGGCCTTCATTCGCTCAATTACTGGGTAGCCGTTACTTACAGCTAGTGCCACTGACGTGCTTATGGTTAAACCTACTACCAGCATATTGACGAGTTTTTAGAGTCCCACGAAGAAGGTTTTTCCGGTTAAGGAGATATGATGTAGATGCCGTATGTTGGTACATATAGATGTCCCATTAAATATGAGTACATGCTACACGAACTTTAATCGGACAGTAGATAATACCAGTGGCTTAGGATTAATCCGAATTATTAAATCAAGTTTTGATTTAATAATTTATATATATATTTTTAATATATGTATTCTAGTATTATTATTCACTATTCATTTTCTCTCTTGGCTATTCTTATTTTTATACGAATACGCGTATATGTATTTCGATACGTATACAGGTTTGTACTCCGTATTTATACGGAATATCTTCTAGAAGATGGACAACTCATTGTATAGTTTTATTTTTAGAAAATCATTTGCAAATGAGGTGGAGGGTGAGGTGGCATGTGCATGGCTGGAGGTATGTAAAGAAGAATGAGCCATTATTTGTTTATTGTAAAATATTGTGAGATATTTTCCATTGTTGTAAATATTGGGAGCCATTCTATTCTACATACTACTACACTCTTCACTCTATCATTCTTGATAGTTCTTCTACACTAGCTCATTCTGTCTTGAGTTGCCCATGGCCATGTTTCTTCACCTCCTCCTCCTTCTTTAATTGCTCCCTTGAGCTTTGGAAATGAGAGAAAAATATAGTGGAAAATTCCTACATCCCCACTCTCCATTCCTAGCGACCTTGGAGAGTCGGTTGTTCGCTAGGCAAAACTGGAGCTTGGATCGTTTCTCTCAGGTGGATCATCTTCGGCGAAGGAGGACCGGCTTGCAAGCGCGATCCGGAGCACTTGAAGAAAGCTTGAGGATATGAGCATTCTACACATAGTAGATTAGTTTAGCTCACTTGGTTTTTGTATGCAAGTTCTAGCTCTTTAGTTCGATTCATGGATTTGGAACTATAGCAAACTAGAAATTTTTTAAATCCATGTTGCCATCTAGCAAAATTAGTTTGCCACTGTGCCTAAGTTCCCAGTAGTGGTATCAGAACCATGCTAAAAGCTAGACTTGTTTGCACTAATTTAGAGTTTCGATCGACAGAATTTTCTGAATCGCAATTCCAAAATCCCTGCATGCTATTCGAATTTCAAAGTTGTTCAAATAAAATTTCTGGTTGCACTAAAATTATGTGCATGAAAAATTAGAGCTAGGAAAAAAATTTGGGCACCTAAACATAAAATTCGACCGAAGAACAAAGGTCAAATGCGCTATTTGACCGCTAAACCGCGGTCCAATTTTGGCTACAGTGCCTCAAATTTTTTCTGGGGCTCTACATGGAAATATGACTTTTGGGATATTTGGTTTTGATCCAGATTTGTTTGTGTACTGGTTGTACATTGGGGGCCAATGCGGAAAGTTATAATCGATCAAAATTTTAAATTTGTGTTTTTCTGAGCATTTGTTTCTGCGACCGTGAATATCATAGCACGGTATAATCCGAAAAGTTGCTATATGCACAATCGGACAGGTTTACGAACATGATATTTGCGTTGATGTTCTGTGGTGCTCTGTGATTATGGTTATGTTGGATTTGTAGCGATGGATAGCCCGATGTACGTAGTATTAGATTTAGTTCTCTGTGATATAATATATATTCATATTACATGGCGAGCCTCCGATATGTGGACTACCGTCATCGCGACCTGTATTATTCTTTAGGGCACGTCTAGGTTGCGGATGTAGTCACCGTTGTATATTCTGTTTTTCATTACATGCACTAGGATTACCCCACGGTAGGGTGCTCGAGCAGCCGGGTTCTAGAGGGCAACGGGCCTCCATCTAATGGTGTTGAGACCGGGGTGCTTTCCTTTAGAATTAGAGGGCTATTCACCGCACTCGTAGGGGGTTTAGGATTGACCCGCGGAGGGGTGCCCAAGTTAACGGGTTTCGAAAGTGCTGGGTAGCCCACTCACTTCGTTGATTGGGGTTGCTTTGCTTCTGGGATTGGTGGATGGCTTGCCGCACTCGTAGGGGTCTAGGATCCGATACTACGGGCTATCCACACGACTAGGAAAATTGCATTTCATATTTCGCTCCATTGAAATGTGTTTTCCTAGTTTACCTGCATTACCGTATTGGTTTTTCTTCCGCTGTGATTCTGCTGTGATGTTACTTGATATCATGCGTGAGATGAATGTTTATATATTATATATATATCTAGTACATGCTATATATATTTTGCATCCGCGCTATGTAAGTCTACGGTAGTGCCCCGGCCGTCTTTCAGAGGCCAAATGCGGAACAAAAACTTTTTACTAAACTGGCACTATCGTAGTCTTTCACCCGGATCTAACCATTAACAATAAACTAGCAACTACTAAAAGGTAGAAAGGCTATATCGATCGATCCGAGTCCTTCGATCTTTAGCCACCATCCCCAGCTCCTCGCGGCATCTCCGATCTCCAGTCTCCTCGTCGGAAGGGCACCACATCAAGAAGTCTTTTTACGGGCTCCCGTCTCTGAACCGAGGCAACTCGGACACAAAGTTTGCTAGCCGATGTGTCCAAGATTGCTGTAGAATAAGTGTAGAATGCTTTGTCTCAGGTCATCTAAGCTAATGGATGAAGTTTAATGGAAGTTGCCTTTTGGAGTGGAGATGGAGAAATGAACTTTGGAGATTAGCTAAGAATTTTTGTTGCAAGAATGAGATCAAAGTTCCCACACCCAAAAGAATGGAGGGCTGCCCATCTTGTGCTCTTGGCCATTTTTAGAGAGGAAGGTGGTGAGGGCAAGAGCAAGAGAGATGGTGACCATATCCAAAAAAATAGCTACAAAAAACATCACCTCAATCAAGAATAAAGCACAAAAGAAAGCAAGCTCAATCAAGAGCACTCAAGTGGGTTCCGAAAACTGCTGGAGAACCGGCCACCGCGAAAAAGCCCCTCCTTTACAAATTGCAACTTTGCAAATAAGCCCCCTTCAATGAAAAAATCAGCCATGAAAGGATTAAAGTGAATTTGGCCAAAAGGAATGCAAACTGGCAATTTCAAAAAGCGATCCCGTAATAAATTACAGGCTAACCACGCAACTGTCTATACATACCCGCATTTGTATTCTAACGGAATACAAATGCAATGAGACAAAATCTACATAGTATAAAACTAGGATCCGGCTTAAACCAAAGCCCGCTAGTATTATCCGTCCGAACCATAACACGTGCACAAGTGCACCCGTATGTTCGAACCCTGCCATGAAACCTTACGGCCTCTACAACGTTTCGCCCGAAATGGGAAATTTTCTGTGGGGGGCTCTAAAGACTCGTCAATACTCTGGCAGTGGGTTTAACTACAAGTCGTCAGTTGTATTAGCTGTACGTAACGGCTGCCCATGTACTGAGTGAAAGGGGGTACGATGAGCGAACTCATCCGAGAACCCTACTGAGCTTATGTGTGACAAAATCCGTACAGTCCGGTCCGTTCGTCTATGAGTATCGCATATCGGGCCTAGGGTGCTGGTAAACGTCAGAACCCTAATAGCGGTATAAGTCGTGTTGGAGTGTAACCCAAAACACCTGAGATACTACTGGAATACCTACCAGTAAATCTCGCTTGCCATGGACATGGACTTTATGTAATGGCTCTCCTAAACACAGCACGATCTCACTCCCAACGTTGGGAGAGACGAATCCCCTGCCGATCCGCTTACTGCCTCCATATGGCTCGGGACTGTACCCAACTAAAACCTGTTTGAATGACACCTTTGAGCCATGGTAGGGTAATAATCAAAGCACGGTGGGAACTCACACGAGACAAATGACGATCTCAGGTCGATAGACTAACCTGTACACATGTCACCTGGGAATTGGTATCTGACGACAGGTTTTAATAACCAGCTAGCATGTTCCCGGCGAGTGCAGTCTGGTGTACTCATAACCCAATGAGCACCTGTATACATCTTAGGTGAACCAACTAACACCAATGGATTGTGAGACCGGCCACCGCCCCTCGTCGGGGTCTCGACTGTATACACTAGTCTACTCTAGAATATCGATGCCCTGTCTCGAAACTCCCGAGACTAGGGACCACTTTTAAGGATGTGCTTATAGACTATCCAACTCTCACGTATATGATCGCCATCATACTGTTGGTAGTCAAGAAAGAATCCTATGGGCTCTATCAACGTACAATAGTGATATATATAATGTCACTTAAAGCAGTACACGATGATAAAGATAAACCAGATAGCATACTATCATCTCGAGTAGGACTGTCCTGCTAGTATAGGTCCTCCCTAAATCATTGCAATCACGTGCCTGCTATCCAATAATTGACTTTGAGGGCACTATATCCATCAATCTCCCACTTGCACTTAAGGCTAATTATTGCGATGTCGCATACTCGCATACCGTGTGATATCGAACACCCAACTCCTCTACTGATTATTCCCACAAAGCACGTTTGTAAAACTGTGGCGTTCGAGAAATAGCCTCAGTGAGTGGATCCGTTCTGATGTTTCTTTCTATGTCTCTCTATATATCAAGTTCGCGGAGAAACCCATCTCTCGAAATGAGTAATACATGTCTTAGAATTTGTCTAGATATCTGATGGGACCTAGTTCACGAATGAACTCCAAATCCAAACTTCTTAGACTGTATCGTCAACTGAACTTAATCAGTACCCTGCGCCATGCCTCCCTCGGTATCGGCTTGGACCACTTGTCCAAACTACTGCCCCTCGTCGGAGGGAAAACTAAAACTCTGACAGTCACTGTGTCATCCAGGTCACCTTAGAAGCCTGGAATGATAACTGTCTCCCGAAGAAGGCTACCGTTATCAAATCCCTAGAACATCCACTTATGTTCTAAAACTGCCTCCGAACGTTTCTCCAGGATTGGATCAATATCAACTTATTGCATCTATTGCAAAAACAACATCTGGTGTGGAACTTGACATCTCATTATCAGCTCAATTGCCTAGGCAAGTGATCTGCCAATCATGCACATCCCTCTCCCCTTTAGTCAGTAAGACACCTTTAGAGAGGGTGACTCAATCACCTGCTGGTACACCACCATGCCCGGAGTCGTCCATTCTAAATATCTTTAGAATGCAGTCTAAGTACCCAGATTGGGAAGCTACCCAAATCTAGATCTAAAACCATAGATCTAGTAAGTAGAATGTCTGATATAATATCCATATCCTATGTGGAGAAACTACTGTGTGACAACTGTATAACCGATCGTAGTATAGGAATTTTACTTCCTACTCTGTGTATGTCATCCAAATCCCAGGACATCACACCCTACTACTTTCTTAACAGAGCCATCCTCTATTCTGATGAAGTCAAAGACCATGACTGTCACACCAAAAAATAGATGATCTGTCTCCACTATATCTGCTTTAGTCTATAAATAGACATAAGCTACTTGTCCACTATACTTCCGTTGCTCCCACTGACTGCGACAACCCTCTGGCAGAATAATATACACGTGCACTTCTAAAACTAGTTTAGAACGACGCAATACTTTTGCTCCTCCCGGATCTCATAGTCTAGAACAGCAGTAATGGCAAGTCTGGGTAAACAAGAACCTCCATGTCACCGTCCTTGAGGCTACCGGAGTACCTCTCGGGTGTCTGAGGTTACCCACCATATCTACGGAGTAGCTAATGGAATGTCAAACCTGCTTGAATCTTAGGTCCTATTAAATTTTCCGTAATCGTTTGCGGTTCTGGAATCTCTTCCAGTTCTAACATACTCCCACTACTGATTTCTGAAAAAGTCCATTTTACTGAAACTGTGGCAAGTCAAGAACAATATCACTATTGATCTTCCAGATGGTAGAAAGTCAACCCTCTTCAAAGCTAGGGTCAATCCACAAACTGCCATTACAGAAACGTGCCTTGAGTTATCCAGAGTCTGGTTTTAAGCAAAAGACGGACAACTCCATATACCTTAACACTGTTAAGATACAATCCATTCTATATACAATATAGAAACAGAGGCACTGATTTAGTTGGAACCAGATTCAAATCATGCAGCTGTCTCCAGTGCATGTCAACTAAATGGAGAGAGGCCGATCAGCATTACTCAACTTAGGAATGCATCCAATAATGAGTAACCTGAAAGAGAAGCAAATTCTCCGAAACATTACTATCAACTGAATACCATACACAAGTATCTACATCTTCGATCACCTTGATGAATCTCGATACTTGCCACTGTTAGTGTATATGCCCTAGAGGCCATTACTGTATCATACTAGTTTGTATATTACTTAATGGAAGCTGGTGTAAGTGCATGGCGGCGCCCCGGCCGTCAATCCGACGGCCAAATGCGGAAGCGGTGATAAACTTTAATTTTGTGAACTTAGCAAACCGGCACCACCGCGCACTAAACACCCGGATCGAACCATTAACTAGTCTAAGCTAACTACAAGACGGGTTAGAGATATACCGAATGATCCGAGTCCTCCGGTCTTCTCGTCGTCGTCCCGATCTCCTGCGGAAACTCCGGTCGTCGCCTCCTCGCCGGAAGGGCACCACATCGCCTGCATCTTTTACGGGCACCCACCTCAATACCGAGGCAACTCGGGCGCGAAGTTGGCTGGCCGACGCGTCCAAGATTTGCTGTAGAATGTGTAGGGTTGAAGCTATGTCTCATTTGGGGTTTGTTGCCTTTGAAGATGATGGAGGAATCAAGATAAGAAAAATGGTGCTTGCATTTTTCTAGCATGAAATAAGATCAAGAATGCCACACTCTCAAAGATGAAGCTCTCATTCTTTTTTTTCTCTCAAATGTCTTCAACCATATCATCTGAGAATGGTTGAGGAAAAGAATACAAAACCACAACCTTAGAAGGAAGGTGAGTGTAAGAAAAGGTGGAGGGTGACCACAACCTAATCATCATCATAACAAATCCACATCAACCTCTAATCACCTCAAATCACCAAAAAGCAAGTGATGATGATAGAAAAGAATGGTATCAAAAGATACTTTCATAATAAATACATTTGCAAGAAACCCCTCCACAATGTGTTATTTGCAAACTTGCAAATAACACCCTCCATCGGAAAAGTCCGGCCGGGAAAGAACAAAGGAAAACCGGCCGGAACGGAATGCAAACTGGCAACTCCATAAAACTGGTCCCGTAATAAATTACAGGAAAACCCCCATACTGTGCATACACACCCGCATCTGTATTCCGTCCGGATACAAATGCAATGAGACAAAATCTACACTGTACTATACTAGGATCCGGCTTAAACCAAAGCCGGCTAGTAATATCCGTTCGATCCTGATCCGTGCAATACCGCACGTATCCGATCGAACCTTGCCATATATCTATACGGCCTCTAGTACTAACCGTCCGATCCTGATCCGTGCAATACCGCACGTATCTGATCGGACCCTGCCATATCTCCATAGAGCCTCTACAGCGTTTCGTCCGAAACTTGAGTAACTGTAAGTGTGGTGGACTCTAAAGACTCGTCAATACTATGGCTGTGGATTTAACCACTAGCACGTCAGAGGTATAAACCAATACGTGACGGGCCACCAGCTATTGACCAAAAGGGACGTCGATGAGCGAACTCATCCTGACACCCTACTGAGCCTGTCAGTGACAATATCCGTACAGTCCGGTCCGTTCGTCTATGAGCATCGCATGGCGGGCCTAGGGGTTGGTAAAGTCAGACCCCCAAAAGCGGTACAAGTCGTGTCGGAGTGTAGCCCAGAACACCCTGAGATACTACTGGAATACCTACCAGTAAATCTCCTGCCTTGGCCAACGACTTCGTGTAATGGCTCTCCTAGACACAGCGTGACCTCACCCCCAATACCGGGAGAGACGAACCCCTGAAGATCCGCTCACTGTCTCCATGTGGCTCGGGACTGTACCCAACTAAAACCTGTTTACACGACTCCTTTGAGCCGTGGTAGGGTAGTAATCAAAGTACAGTGGGAACTCACACGAGACAAATGACGATCCTAAGGTCGATGAACTAACCTGTACACATGTCACCAGGGAACTGCTATCTGACGTCAGGTATAAGACCAACTAGCATGTTCCCGGCGAGTCCTGTCCGGTGTACTCATAACCCAATGAGCACCTGTATACATCTTAGGTGAACCAACTGACACCAGTGGCTTGTGAGACCGGTCACCGCCCCTCGTCGGGGTCTCGACTATATACACTAGTCTACTCTGGAATATCGATGCCCTGTCTCGAAACTCCCACGACTAGGGACCTTTTAAGGATGTGCTTATAGACTACCAGCTCCCACGTATATGATCGCCCTCATACTGCTGTCCGTCAAGCACAAATCCTAGGGGCTCTATCAACGTGCAATAGTGACATGTCAGGTCACCTAAAGCAGTACACGATGATAAAGGTAAACCAGATTGCATACTATCATCTTGAGTAAGACTGTCCTACCGGGATAGGTCCTCCCTCAATCATTGCAATCACGTGCCTGTGATCCAATAATTGACTCTGAGGGCACTATCTCCAACAATCTCCCACTTGCACTCAAGGCTAATTATTGCGATGTCGCATACTCACAGCCCGTGTGATACCGAACACCCAACTCCTCTACTAGTCAGTCTCACAAATCCCGTTTGTGAAATTATTGTGGTCGAGGAATAGCCTCAGTGAGTGGATCCGCCTAGATGTTTCTTTCTATGTCTCTCTATATCTCAAGTTCGCGGAGAAAGCCATCTCCCGAAATGAGCAATACCTGTCTTAGAGTGTCTGGATGTCTGATGGGACCTAGCTCATAAATGAACTCCAAATCCAAACTTCTTAGACTGTATCGTCAACTGAACTTAATCAGTATCCTGCGCCATGCCACCCTCAGTATTGCCTTGGACCACCTGTCCAAAATACTGCCCCTCGTCAGAAGGAAAACTATAACTCTGACAACCTCCTTATCGTCCATGTCACCTTGGAAGCCTGGAATGATAATCGTCTCCTAAAAGAGGCAGCCATTATCATATCCTTAGAACATCCACTTATGTTCTAAAACTGCTTCCGACTGTTTCTCCACGATTGGATCAATGTCAACTTATTGCATCTAGTGCAAGAACAACATCTGGTGTGGTACTTGGCATCTCATGATTGGCTCAATTGCCTAAGCAAGTGATCTGCCAATCATGCACATCCCTCTCTACTTTAGTCTATAAGACACCTTTAGAGAGGGTGACTCCATCACCTGCAGGTACACTACCGTGCCAGGAGTCGTCCATTCTAAATACTCTTAGAATGCTGTTTAAGTACCCAGATTGGGAAACCACCCAAATCCAATCTAAAACCATAGATCTAGTAACCAGTATGTCTGATATAATGTCCAAGTCCCATGTGGAGAAACCACTGTGTGACGACCAAAGTATAACCGATCGTAGTATAGGAATATCACTTCCTACTTTATGTATGTCATCAAATACCAGGACATCACACCCTACTACCTTCTCAACAGATCCATCCCCTATTCTGATGAAGTCAAACCTATGACTGTCATATCAGAAATAGATGATCTATCTCCGCTATATCTGCTTTAGTCTATAAATAGACATAAGCCTGATGTCCACCAAAGCTTCCGCTGCTCCCTCTGACTACGACAACCCTCTGGCAGAGTCATATAGACGTGCACTTCTAAAGCTAGTTTAGAACGACGCTATACTCATCCTCCTGCCGGGTCTCGCAGCCTGGAACAACAACAATGGCAAGTGTGGGTAAACAAGAACTTCCCTGTCACCGTCCTTGAGGCTACCGGAGTACCTCTCGGGTGCCCGAAGTTACCCACCGTATCTGCGGAGTGGCCAATGGAATGTCAAACCAGATTGAATCTTTAGGTTCCTTATCAAATCTTCAGTAATCGTTTGCGGTTCTGGAATCACTTCCAGTTCTACCATACTCCCACTACTGTTTTTGAAAAAATCCATTTTTAATAAAACTGTGGCGAGTCTAGAACAATATTTCTATTGATCTGCCAGATGGTAGAAAGTCAACCCTCGTCATAGCCTGGGTCAACCCACAAACAGCCATTACAGAAACGTGCCTTGAGTTATCCAGAGTCTGGTTTTAAGCATAAGCCGGACAACTCCCCGTACCTTAACATCGTTAAGATATGAACTGTTCTATATCCAATATAAGAACCAGAGGCACAGATTTAATTGAACCAGATTCAAATCGTGCAGCTGTCTCCAGTGCATGTCAGCTAAATGGAAGGAGGCCGAACATCGTTACTCAACTTAGGAATGCTTCCAATTATGAGTAACCTGAAAAGAGAAGCAATTTCTCTTTATCTTTACTATCAACTGAATACCATACACAAGTATCTACATCTTCGATCACTTTGAAGAATCCCGATACTTGCTACACCTTGTTCTCTACTCTATTCAAATACCTATAACTCCTCAAAACTTAAACCCTGTGTTTCTTCGAAACACATGTCTAAGAACTAGAGAAGTTAAAAGTAAACAGAATATAGTATGAAGACCAACCCCTCTGTCCTAATGGACACTGGACAACATACAATACTCTGTATAAGTCCGCTGAGTCTAACAACTCTTTCACTGTGTGTCGTAGGTTGAAAACTGTACTTATGGTTAAGAAGAATTACACCGCTGTTTAATGCTCCTTACCTAACCATCCACTGATATAGGTAAATGTCATCGACATAATATCAAAAGGTATATCTCACTCTATGAAAATTGACGTACAGATATATCAATTTGAAATTGGTGCATAACAGCGGATATTCAAAACCAAACATTTGTCGACCGGCAAACAGCCCAGGTGATCTCCTCAAATATCACCGATTACAACGAATCCCGACATAATGAGGATGATCACCCTATTCCCAATAACTTACTCCCACTCATCATCTGTAAAACCATACAGATGTGAGAATCAAACCTGGTAAATACATACCCTTGAGCAAGTGTCTAATCAGGAAATCAGTTTTCTTTTAACAGTACACAGTTGAACTGAAATATTGAAATGTTTCGATAGGGTATCCTGGTATTCCTAGTAATGCCTCTACCATTATCCAGATTCACAACTATATCCGTATAATTCTTTGCCACCTCTCCAAATCCCTTTATATGTCTTTAGTCATTACCTTCTGCATACCCCTTAGGCCAAATGGTTTTCTTCCTTCCCTACCTTTTCGGCACCAGCCTATGGTTTGGAAGAAGACTATCCAATAAGCATAATGGGTGTACTGTCCTAGTCCTAGGAGCACTCGCAATGCGAGAGAAGGTGAAGATAAAAGACAACCGAACAAACCATATTCCTATTTCTCCTGGACCAGAATCCATCCCCGAACTGGAACAAGTTCCTTTCGAGTTCGTATACAACCATACGATGGAGTATCCAATAAACTGTGGATCTTCGTAGTGATACGGAGTGTCCTGGAGAAATACAAAGGTGATTTTGGATTGGCGAAGAAATATTTGGTTTGGTCGTGAATATCAGTCGCAATTTACTTTGCCCTCTTACTAATCCCTTGCTTTGTCTTAATCTTAATACCTTCTGCACACCATCGTTATGCTAATTGGTTTTCTTCATTCCCCATTGTTCGGCACCAGCCTAAAGTTTGGAAGAAGACTATCCAAATTGCGTAATAGGTGTACTATCTCCTAAACCAAGGAGTACTCACAACATGAGAGAAGGCAAAAAGGAAAAGACAACTGAATAATCCTATCCGTTTTCTCCAGAACCGTAAACCATCCTCGAATTCCTTCGAGTTCGTATCTAACCATACGATGGCTTTGTCCAATGGAAGTGGACGTTCGCAGTAATACGGGGTGTCCTGGAGAAAAGGGTAAAAGTAGGAGTGACAATGAGGTCTGCAACTCTGACAATCCAAAAGCCAGTGTTAAGAAGGTTCGGTCAACTTGGTCACTGAGTCATAGTCTAGGGTCGGGTAAATGGTCGCTGCCAGAGAGAGAGAGAGAGAAAAGAAATGCTCAGCGTGCACTCTATCCTAGATCAGAATGGTTATCACTATTTCTAATCAGGAAACCTTCCACTGTACCTCAAATTCTCCTCCAAACCTTAAAGAAGAATTAGTCGGGAACACCCGAGGAGTAAACCAACTCATCAGTGGGAATCGGGATCCAACTATCATTGCATGATAACGTGACGGAATCCGCTCACGTCATCACACTCCAGAAGGTATGCGCATATCTGGCAAGTTTCAGTACTTTTGAAACTCCCGATGTGATTTTTACCCCATGCTCTTATGACCTTGACGAAGGTCAACAAATCATGAGTCACATGTCAAGTTCTACCCGTCATTGTCCAAGGTTAATTTGAACCCACCCGTACAAGCCCTTTACGAAGGTCAACAAGGCTATACGACTGTCCCAAACCAACGCATCTATCTATGCAACAGAAAAGCAACAAGCGGCTACCATACACTATGCCTTGACGAAGGTCAACAAACATAGCATGAATACTACGTGCTACCCGTCTGAAATGACGGAGGGCTACGAATGGTTTCTGGCGAAAACCTTTAACGTAATTAACTTGATATCGTTGAAGGAACTGATAGCTTTATAAAAATATAGTGACGAAAACATTCGCTAAAGAGGTCACTCCCGGTGAAGGGATCTCGGCTCTTTCCTCATAGAATGAGGTGCAGGATATTCCAACTGAATACCACGATGCAAAACAAAAGAGAACGTCCTTGCAATAACAGCTTTTTGAAAAGTGTTCCAACAACATCAGATTAGGTTTGTTTATCTTGCATTGATCCGAATCAACGCAGTCCCATCAATTGATCAAACCATAAAGAACGAAAATATACTGACGTACGTATATGCCATCCGCATTCGCCACTGGGTCCCGTCATCACCCGTTAGGTTAGCTAACTAACGGCAGAGCGGGGACTGGACTAGCGCGGATGTAAAACATATACAACATCTACTAATATATATACCAATATATTATATTCACTCAAGGCGTGATAAGAAATGTAACATCACAGAAATGTACAGCATCACAGAACAATACAGATATCTGGGATCCCCGGGTTTCACAGAGCCACTACTGAAACCCGACGTTCCCCTGGTCGTGTGGATAGCCTGTGCAATGAAATCCTAGACCCCTACGGGCGCGGCAAGCTACCCGCCAAAACCTAAAGTGAGGCAGCCCCTTTCAGCACCGTGAATGGACCACCCAGCACTTCACGGAATCCGGTAACTTGGGCACCCATCCTGGGTCAACCTGTACCCCCTACGAGTGCGGCGAATAGCCCGCGAATCCTAGAGTGAAGCCCCCTCCGTCTCAATGCCATGAGATGCGGGCTTGTTGCCCTCTAGAAACCGGCTATCCGTGCACTCCTGCGCGGGGTAATCCCAGTACAGAAAGTAAAATATACATACAACGGGTACATCGACCGCAACCAGGTCGTGCCCCAAAAGAATAATACAAACTGGCAGTGACGGCAGTCCACATGTCGGACGCTCGCCCCGCAATATCAAATGTACATAATACAACCACAACTGTACTAGCATTGCATCCAGGCTATCCCTCACGACCGATCCGCAACATCACAGCAATACATAGAACATCAACGTGAAAGTCACGTTCGCAAATCCGTCTAACCGGGCTATAGCAGTTAGACCGGATTTACCGATCAAGTGACATTCACGGTCGCAGATTTAATGTAAATACCTTGAAAAATGTGTTTAAAATATCCGAACGATCAAAAATTAACAAGTGGGCCCCCAAGCAATACTGTAGCACTCACAGAAAATCTGGGCCCAATTTTAATATTCCAAAACCCCCAAAATCAGCCCAGAAGCTCACTGGAAAAAATTGATGCAGTGAGGACACCAATGTGCGGCGGAACCGCGGCCCAAGGGGGGTTTGGCCGCTGTTCCGCGCTTCAGTGATCGACTGACAGCGTCGAATTTTGAATCCGCGCTTCAGTGATCGACATACAGAAGGATATTTGAATCCGTTCGAATATCAATCGTATGCCACTTGTCAATCCTGTCTCAAAGGAAAGATGACAAAGACTCCGTTCACTGGACACGGAGTAAGAGCGAGCGAGCTCTTGGGACTCGTACACAGCGACGTATGTGGTCCAATGTCTACACATGCGCGAAGCGGTTATTCTTACTTCATTACTTTTACGGATGACTTTTCAAGGTACGGTTATGTCTTCTTAATGAAACATAAATCCGAAGCCTTTGGAAAGTTCCAGGAATATAGGAATGAAGTAGAAAAACAAACCGGCAAAAGTATCAAGATTCTAAGATCGGATTGAGGTGGTGAATACTTAAGTGCCGAGTTCCTGGACTATTTAAAAGAGAACGGAACTCTCTCTCAGCTTACTCCTCCATACACTCCGCAACATAACGGTGTATCGGAGAGACAGAACCGAACCCTATTGGATATGGTACGGTCCATGATGAGTAACACTGAGTTACCGCGATCATTCTGGGGGTATGCGCTAGAATCAGCTGCATACCTTTTGAACCGAGTTCCAACTAAGACTATGCCTACCACACCATATGAGATATGGAGTGGGAAGAAACCCTATCTTCAATATCTGAAGATCTGGGGATGTCCGGCTTTTGTCAAAAAGCAGCATGCGGACAAGCTCGAGGCACGCTCAGTACTGTGCAAGTTTGTGGGATACCCAAAGAACTCCAAGGGGTATCTCTTCTATTACGCAGAGGAACAAAAGATCATTGTTTCTCGTAATGCCCATTTTCTAGAACACCAGTTCTTAGAAAAGGAAACAAGTGGGAGCGAAATAGAACTGGAAGAAATTCCAGAACCCCAGACTATTACTGAAAGTTTAGTGGAACCAGAGGGTTCAAAAGAACAGGACATTCCAACGCCGCTTGTTCATATCATATTTTTGCATTTTTATACCGTCCAATTTTTATCACATTGCATATCGGTAGGTACTCTTGAGCCGTGTTTGCTAGTCAATTGCTAGATACAGGTTCTCGGCTCTAAAAGGTGAAATCCATGGAAAAATACGACAAAATCCGAGTTCCTGCCAACCACAGATAAAACACGGGTCTCCGCTCTTTATCCGTCTGTTGCCACACACCAGTTTAGGAGACAAAATGACAAATCAATTGTCACCTTCATGCACAAAGCACAATGGCAACACCAAGTCCAAGAAATCTACGCGGAGCTCAAGAAAATCATGACAAAAGATCCATGTCCAATCACCTTTTGATCCACTAGAATTCTGGAAGAAATGTGGCAAGATTATCAGAAAAAACATGTACCAGACAAAATGGGACAGCAGACCAGGGAAGCACAGAAAGTTGGAGGGCCCAACTCCCCTATAGGGCGGCGGAACCGCGGCCAATAGGGGGTATAGGCCGCGGTTCCGCGGCCGTACTAGCTCTTTAGTGGGAGAGTTTTCTGGGGTAGTTTGGGTACTTCATTTTATGCCAGATTCTTGCCTTAGGGTTTCTGTAAGCAGCCTATAAATACTCCAGAACTGAGCTAAGCCAAGGGTCCAATTTTGTGTCCATTCTTTTAGCCACTTTAGTGTAGTTTTAGTTCTTCTTCTTCTTCTTCTTCATTCTTCCTCCATGGAAATGTAGTGAGAGCATTGAGTGGATGTGAATAAAGATGAGGGTTTTTATATCATTCTTTTTGCTTAGCTTCCTCCTTGAGCTCTCTACCTTAACTTGATCTTGCAACCTCTTAAGTGAGCTTGCAAGTTTAAGCTTTGGTCATTGGTCTCAAGGGGTTGTATCATTTTGTTCTCTCCTTAGTGCTTCATTTCACATGAGTTTTTTACCCTTCTCTTGATCTTGCAACCTCTTGATTGAGCTTGCAAGTTTAAGGGTTGGCTATTGATCCCATGTTTGTTTTGAGTTCTATGGTTCTTGTAATTACTTTCTTGTATTTTTCATTCTTGTCTTTAATTACTTGCAATTTATTACCATGCACTTTAATTACTTGCTTGTAATCTTTTCTTTTCTTTTGCTCTTTTTGGTTTGTTTTGTGAATGGTTGTAATAATTATTGTTAAGAAGAAATACGATATTATAAGTTAACGTTTCTTTGCTCATTTCCTTTTCCCGTATTTTCCATTGAACTCCGCCCAAACGATACGCAAGCGCTCCGTTAGGCACCCTACCCTAACAAGGTAACGGTGATTCCTAACCGCGACCGGTTGCGTTCGGTTTGGCCGGAGGCGAAAGCAAGAGACAAGAACGGAAGGACAAGGGTAAATAAGCCGGATTCCACGAATACCGCGCTTAAATCCCCTAATCCACGTTGTTGCCGATTGCTCTAGCTTCAATTGGTCAAGACTCGGCTCAAAGATTTTGAGTACGGATTTCTTTAGCTTATAATTTCGTATCTTTTTCTTAACAACTTTATACTTGCAAATAATACACATAGGTTAGATTGAACAAACTCATACAAATTCTTTATTGACTCGTCTAAAACAAGAACGGAAATACAACCATCTCCTTGTGGATCGACCCGTGCTCAACCGGCTAGCTGCATAGCGACA
Source organism: Agapanthus africanus (assembly GCA_030015575.1). Lineage (NCBI taxonomy): Eukaryota > Viridiplantae > Streptophyta > Magnoliopsida > Asparagales > Amaryllidaceae > Agapanthus > Agapanthus africanus. The sequence continues at coordinate 320,765,922 of JASDDO010000031.1, read as the reverse complement.
CCGTCCTGATCGCGGTAAACTTTAGAACTTTGAACATCCGACACGCCAAAAAGGTGCGATCAAATGGTGCCGTTGCCGGGGAGACGGTAGCGTATTTTCTTTCTTGTTATTCGGGTTAATATTCTTTTTTTATATATTTATAAAAAAAAAATTATTTTTGTTATTTTTGATCATTTTTGTTGGCAAGAGTGCAGATTTTTGCGGATTTGCAAACTGCGATTGTGGGGAGCAAAGTGTACGTTCAAAGCTAAGGTGATTGCAAAGTACAGTGCCAAAAATCCGCGTAGTTTGACCCGCGCAAGCGAACTTTTCAAGCTTACCGGATTTGATTCAACGGGGGTTTCCTAACCCAAAACTTAACGGTACGTACTTTACTAACACCTTCTTCTCAAATCCGACGCATCCAATATACTATTCTTTGCAGGATTCTTTGCAAGTTCGCTAGCAAACGCTAAAAATTGACTAACCCGTATTTGTTGCAGTGCCGCGCTTAAACTAAAAAACGATTGTTTGATTCTTTATAGAATTTTTATTGAATTGCGCATTGCATACATTAATACGGACTTAAGGGCAAGCGAACCCCACAATATACGGTAAAGGATTTCATCACCTTTTTCGTGGCCCACAAATCACGAACTTGAGCATAACGTTTACCCGCACAAAATTTAAAAGAAACTAGACTTTAAGCCTTAAGGACTTCGCTCTCACTAGGAGAAGTTAACTGTGTTTAGAACCTCGCTTAACGGTATATTGCTTACGGGGTGTCTAGAAAAGTGTTAACGGCGAATACGCCAAAAGAGAAAGGGTTATTTAATTAAGGAACTTCGCGAAAGCGTTGGAAAACCTCCCCTTATCTCTGCACTTACCTGGCCTCGTGATCAGTGTATCTTGAGCCCGTTTCTCGACACAGTTTTACTTCGACAATCAAGTTCTGGAGCAGGTCTAGTTGACCTAGGTGAACCCTAGAACGATTAGGTGTGTGGTATTTTTGTGTCGTGATTGTTTTTGTCCATATTCTTTTTGTGTGTATATTTCATTCTTCTGTTAATATATAAACTAAAAAAAAAATTAATATCACATTCTTTTTCCCCTCCTTTTTTCTACCTATCTTTCTCTCTCTTCATATCATGGATACCCCACCTCGAAAAACTCTTGCCGAACTTTGGTACCCACAACCAGACATTACTTCTTACGGTTCTTGCTTTGGCCGAACTTCGAACGACCCCTCCATGCCCAAAATTTCATTGAGAGATCGGATAGACGCGTCTAGGACAAACAATTTGACTCCGCAATCCACTTCGTATCAACCATTTCATACATTCACCCCTTCTTACGTTGATACCCCTTCTTCGAGTCATGTTGCAACTCCAAGACCTATGTCTATTGCAGAACGTATTGAACAATCTCGTAGCCGATCTTTCACTCCTTTCACCACTTCAAATTGTTGGGATCAACAATTCCATTCACCTTCCTATCCAAATTTTGATCCTGCTCCTGTCCAGCCATTCAATTCCTACCAATCCTACCCTACTTTTGCACCTTCCCTAGACATTGCATCAAAACTGCCATTTGGGAGTCTTCAGTATCCAAACAACTTTGAATCTTTTACTGAAACCCCTTCACAACCAATGTCTAGTCTAGAACAGTCGTTGGAAGACTTTAGGGTAGCGTCAAGCCAACAGATGATGGATTTGAATGCGTCCATGGCCGCTCTCGTACAACATACTGACCCGGTAGCTAGTTTTCAACTAGCTCCTAATTTTTCAATGTATGATGAGGCGGCAGGACAGGCTGTGAATTTGAGTGGAGAGAGTGAGATGTACCCCCTTCCGAATCAAGCCTACCCGGTCCAAATTGAATCCCACAACTCCTGTTTTGAAAGTCTATCGAGTATCCCACATGATTTATCAATTGAAGATAGAATGATGAATGAGTTGTGCGACTTTGTAGTGTTTGATTTACCCGATTGTGAAGGACCTTGCCAAGTGAAACCAATCCCAAACCTTTTGACCTCTACACCTCCACTCTAGAACCTGAATTGATTGATATCCATGCTTTTGATGAGGTGTCTGAGAATATTGATTTTCACTTGATTGAGGATATTGACGCGGGGAATAATTTGGATGATGAACCCATAGATTTGGCTGAGTTTTTCTCTTCAAATCATCATCCCGAGTCATTAAATGTTTTTTCCGAATCCCATATGCGTCTGGATTTTGATAATAAATGCATGGATGAGATAAATTTTGAGGAGAATAATGAGGATAGTACTGAGGATGAAACAGTTGTAATTGATGAGTTGGATTTTCCAATTCCTCCTATCCCTTCCACTGACTGTGTACACCCTCCTGAACCTTTAACCGATAACCTTCCTCAATCACTTCCCCCCACCCTTTCCATCGTTCCGACCATGCAAGAAACCGTCTCACTTTCATTTCGTATGTCTGGTTTACCAAGTTCGCCGTACCCATGGTTTCTCACGAATCTTGAGGGATTTGACCCCATTTCTCGACGGATAAATATATTAGCACAATCGCTTTTCACATATCGGTCATCACAAATTGTGCTAATCTATTTACTTCATTTGCACCCTCAAGTTCGTATTCCACTTATTTTTCCCTTCCGCCATTCTTCTTCCTCTCATATACCGAGACCGTATACCACTTCTATCTCCATACGGTCTCGCGTATTCTCCATCTCTTTTCTCTACGCCTTTATTTCACCAGCCACTGCTTTATTACGATAAGATCTTTGAATGGTTGGTGCTCACTTTTGGCCTGTGTAAGGCCTTGTATAGCTTGATACTGTTCTTTCCCCCCTAATCCTGAACTTCAACACTTAACAGTGGAAACACTGTTTTACTTAAGTTTGGGGGGACACTTTTTTTGTATATATTTTTGTTTTCCTTTTTTTTTTGTATATAATTTGTTCTTAGGGAGAGCGCCGACAATTTTGACCCTCTTGGTATACCCTGACAGTGAGGGCACTGTCAAGTTTATATTTGGGGGTGTGCTCGGTAAGCTTTCTTCCTTCGCATTCATTTGTATATTTTGCATTTGCATACCTTATTAAAAACCCACAAAAATCGAAAATTTTCCAAAAATATAAAAACTTTGTCGTCAAGTTAGCTAATAGGGTAACTTAGATTTTTATTCTGAAAGTTTAGTTGATATGTTAGAAATAACTAAATTCTAGGCTTAGGAATTGAAAATCTTAAAAATAACCCTCATTCTGTCTAACTTTGGTAAGTATACGTCCTTACAGTTTTTTTTGAGAAATAGATAATCTTGAGTTCAGTTCTTGAGTTAAGTCAAGATGAAGGGAAAGTATTGAAGCTCTACTGAAGGTTAAGTCTGGAAAATAGTTTCTTTTCTTGAGTTCAAATTTAGAAAGTATATACCCTACAACTGCACTTACACGCACCTTGAAACTTGGGATAGTAGAGGATACCTAGAAATACTCTTGCCTGAAAGCCTAGTATGAAAGAAAAAACGGTATTTAAAGCAAAACACCAAAAGAGCATATTGAAAAATATATCCGGTCATGAAAAAGAAAAAGAAAAAGAAAAAGAAAAAGAAAAATAGAATAAAGTCAAGACCTGGAAACTGCTATTTACGCTTTAAAGTTCACACATTCAGTAATCGGTCGTTAGTGCCTCAAGAAGCATTAATAGTCGCATGAAAGGTGTGTGGGCAAATCCGTCCATCCTTAATGAAAAGAAGTAGTATTAGGTATTAGGGCAAGGGTATTATAGCTTGAATTGAATTCTTGAGTGTAGGGGTGCAAATATACACACACGTAGGGGTATACAATCGATGTTTGGATAAAAGATAGAAATAAAGAATAAGACTTGTGTTTTCTATAAAGTTGATAAAAATCCCTGATTTGAGGCCGCACTTTAGAAGGAAAACTCAGGAGAACCAACATCTTTCTAAACTTTTTTGGAACGTATAAGACCTAAGGTTAAATAGATAGGAGGTGTGAAAAATAAGGGTTGGATATTTCTAACTTAGGATGATAGAGTTTCTAACGTGAATACTAAAACTGTAAGAGTAGAATCGATGTTAACTTATGAAACTAGCTTGACGGGATTTTGTGGGTAGTATCCGCTGAAAACCCTCAGGAGACAACACTCCTCCTACTAGGGACACCTAGAGGTTTAACGGCTTGTTGCACATGCTCAGTGCAATCGCGTTCCCTGCGAAAGTGAGGTTAGGATTTTTTTTTTGTGAATAAACTGGCTTTGCTCGGGACGAGCAAATGATAAGTTTGGGGGTATTTGTTCATATCAGATTTTTGCATTTTTATACCGCCCAATTTTTATCACTTGCATATCGGTAGGTACTCTTGAGCCGTGTTTGCTAGTCAATTGCAGGATACAGGTTCTCGGCTCTAAAAGGTGAAATCCATGGAAAAATACGACAAAATCCGAGTTCCTGCCAACCACAGATAAAACACGGGTCTCCGCTCTTTATCCGTCTGTTGCCACACACCAGTTTAGGAGACAAAATGACAAATCAATTGTCACCTTCATGCACAAAGCACAATGGCAACACCAAGTCCAAGAAATCTACGCGGAGCTCAAGAAAATCATGACAAAAGATCCATGTCCAATCACCTTTTGATCCACTAGAATTCTGGAAGAAATGTGGCAAGATTATCAGAAAAAACATGTACCAGACAAAAGGGGACAGCAGACCAGGGAAGCACAGAAAGTTGGAGGGCCCAACTCCCCTATAGGGCGGCGGAACCACGGCCAATAGGGGGTATAGGCCGTACTAGCTCTTCAGTGGGAGAGTTTTCTGGGGTCGTTTGGGTACTTCATTTTATGCCAGATTCTTGCCCTAAGGTTTCTGTAAGCAGCCTATAAATACTCAAGAACTGAGCTAAGCCAAGGGTCCAATTTTGTGTCCATTCTTTTAGCCACTTTAGTGTAGTTTTAGTTCTTCTTCTTCTTCTTCTTCATTCTTCCTCCATGGAAATGTAGTGAGAGCATTGAGTGGATGTGAATAAAGATGAGGGTTTTTGTATCATTCTTTTTGCTTAGCTTCCCCCTTGAGCTCTCTACCTTAACTTGATCTTGCAACCTCTTAACTGAGCTTGCAAGTTTAAGCTTTGGTCATTGGTCTCAAGGGGTTGTATCATTTTGTTCTCTCCTTAGTGCTTCATTTCACATGAGTTCTTTACCCTTCTCTTGATCTTGCAACCTCTTGATTGAGCTTGCAAGTTTAAGGGTTGGCTATTGATCCCATGCTTGTTTTGAGTTCTATGGTTCTTGTAATTACTTTCTTGCATTTTTCATTCTTGTCTTTAATTACTTGCAATTTATTACCATGCACTTTAATTACTTGCATGTAATCTTTTCTTTTCTTTGTTCTTTTCTTTTGCTCATTTTGGTTTGTTTTGTGAATGGTTGTAATTATTATTGTTAAGAAGAAATACGATATTATAAATTAACGTTTCTCTGCTCATTTCCTTTTCCCGTATTTTCCATTGAACTCCGCCCAAACGATACGCAAGCGCTCCGTTAGGCACCCTACCCTAACAAGGTAACGGTGATACCTAACCGCGACCGGTTGCGTTCGGTTTGGCCGGAGGCGAAAGCAAGAGACAAGAACGGAAGGACAAGGGTAAATAAGCAGGATTCCACCAATACCGCGCTTAAATCCCCTAATCCACGTTGTTGCCGATTGCTCTAGCTTCAATTTGTGAAGACTCGGCTCAAAGATTTTGAGTACGGATTTCTTTAGCTTATAATTTCGTATCTTTTTCTTAACAACTTTATACTTGCAAATAATACACATAGGTTAGATTGAACAAACTCATACAAATTCTTTATTGACTCGTCTAAAACAAGAACGGAAATACAACCATCTCCCTGTGGATCGACCCGTGCTCAACCGGCTAGCTGCATAGCGACACCGTCCTGATCGCGGTAAACTTTAGAACTTTGAACATCCGACACGCCAAAAGCGTGCGATCACCGCTCCGCAGGAGTAGTAGGCAGTCTCATCCGCCCGAGAGATACTACGGTTTTCTCATAGACGGGGATAGAGAGGACTGCATCATAGATTATGATGAGCCTACTAGCTTCCAGCAAGCCGTTCAGAGCGTCGACTCGGTAAAATGACTAGATGCAATGCGGACCGAAATGGAGTCCATGTACACCAACAAAGTATTAATGTTGGACATTGCTCCAGACGGGGTAAAACCCGTAGGATACAAGTGGATCTTCAAAAGGAAGATTGGTGTAGATGGACAGGTTGAGACCTATAAAGCTAGACTGGTTGCAAAGGGTTTTCGTCAGAGACCTGGTTTGGACTATGACGAGACCTTTTCTCCAGTAGCTATGCTGAAATCCATTCGGATCCTTCTTGCCATTGCTGCCTTCCACGATTATGAGATTTGGCAGATGGACGTAAAGACCGCTTTTTTAAATGGAAATTTAGAGGAGTGTGTCTATATGGACCAGCCAGAGGATTTCATTCAGAGTGGGAGCAGCGGAAAGGTGTGCAAGTTGCTTAAGTCCATTTACGAACTAAAGCAGGCATCGCGGAGTTGGAACATCTGTTTTGAAGAGACGGTCAAGGAATTTGGCTTTATCAAAAATCCAGATGAACCATGCATCTATAGTAGATTTGTAGCGAGAACTGTAGTATTCCTCGTTTTATACGTGGATGACATTCTCTTAATAGGAAATGACATTCCTATGCTACAATCTGTCAAGGGGTTCTTGTCACACAGGTTCTCCATGAAAGACCTGGGTGATGCCTCATACATCCTGGGGATTCGGATCCATCGTGATAGATCCAAGAGGATATTAGGACTTTCTCAGTCCAGGTACATCGACACCATACTGAAAAGATTCAGTATGGAAGATTCCAAGCGCGGTAACCTACCGGCTTGTCACGGGATCACCCTCTCTAAAGAGATGTCTCCCAAGACTGATTTGGAGAGGGATCGCATGTCTATTATACCCTACGGTTCTGCGGTAGGCTCTATAATGTATGCGATGTTGTGTACCAGACCGGATGTAGCTTATGCTCTGAGTGTAGCAAGCCGGTATCAGTCAAACCCAATGGAGAAACACTAGATAGCGGTAAAGAACATTCTCAAGTACCTGAGAAGGACTAAGGAGATGTTCTTAGTGTATGGCGGAAAAGACCTCCAGATCGAGGCCTTTGCTGACTCCAGCTTCCAGAGTGACAAGGATGATTCCAAGTCCATGTCGGGTTTTGTCTTTACCCTCAATGGAGGGGCGGTGTGTTGGAAGAGTTCCAAACAGGAAACCGTTGCAGACTCGACGATGGAAGCGGAATACATCGCTGCATCTGATGTCACAAAAGAAGCTGTCTGGATGAGAAAGTTCTTGAAAGAACTTCAGGTGGTTCCGTCCATTGTTGATCCAATACCTCTGTATTGCGACAACAACGGGGCTATAGCTTTAGCGAAGGAACCCAAGTCCCATCAGAGATCCAGACACATCTTGAGGCGGTATCACCTAATCAGGGAGATCGTGGATCGCCAGGAGATCAAGGTTCGGAGGGTCGCTTCAGAAGACAACACTGCAGATCCATTCACCAAGGCCTTGCCCCAGACTCAGTTCCAGTGGCTGATCGAGATGATATGTCTTCAATATGCCAGTACAAGGCCTTAGTGCAAGTGGGAGATTGTTAGTGTATATGCCCTAAAGGCCATTACTGTATCATACTAGTTTGTATATTACTTAATGGAAGCTGGGGATATTCAACTTGTATATACAATCTTGCTCAAAATAGTAGTATGCTACTTGGTTTGTTTCTACTTCAATGTGTACATGTGTTTATTTTAGTATATCCCCTATACACATTAGTGGAGCCCTTAGGATCTTTGCTTGATTACCAGCGTTGTGATGGCAGTCACACTAGAGGGGGCTGGGTAATCTATAAGCACATCCTTATACAGGTCCCTAGTCGCAGGACTATCGAGACAGGGAATCGATACTCAGGAGTAGACTAGCGTATGCGCTTCTCATCCCAGAGTGGGAGGTGGTCTGTCCCACAGCCATCAGTACGTCGTACTGGAGATAGTATACGGGTGCTCGTTAGGTTACGAGTACACTGGACAGGACTCGTCGGGAACTGACCGGTGGGTACTATACCTATCGTCAGTTATCAGTTCCCAGGTGACATGAGTACAGCTTAGTCCGCTGACTTGACACTGTCACTTCGCCTCGAGTGTGTTCCCACTGTACTTTGATTACTACCCTACCACGGCTCAAAGGAGTCGTGCAAACAGGTAGTAGTTGGGTACAGTCCCGATGCACTTGGAGGCAGTGACGGTTAGACAGGATTCGTCTCTCCCAGTATTGGGGGTTGACATCGCGCTGTGTCTAGGAGAGCCATTACACGAGTAGTCCCTGGCCAGGGCAATCGAGATATACTGGTAGGCTTCCAGTGTTATCTTAGGGTGTTTTGGGCTTCACTCCGACACGACTTGTACCGCTATTAAGGGACTAACGTTTACCGCCCTCCTAGGCCCGCCATGCGATGTATCAGACGAACAGACCGGACTGTAGGGAGACTGTCACATTCAGGCTCAGTAGGAGTTCAGATGGGTTTCACCTCGTCAGTCTTCTTGTCGGCATCTACCTGGGGACCGTTACGCACAGCTAGTGCCGCTTGCGGTCTGTGGTTAAACCCACTGCCAGCGTAGTGTCGAGTCTTTAGAGTCCCACACAGAAAGCTATTCGCCTTTAGGCAAAAGAGTAGAGGTCGCATTGTTTTGCGACAGGTCGCATGGTTTTGCGACAGGTCGCATGGTTTTGCGACAGGGGTTCGGTCACATCCGTGCACTTATGCACGTACAGTGTCCGGACAGTTTACACTAGTGGGCTTTGGTTTAAGCCAAATCCTAGTGTACGTATTGGGATTGGTTTTATCCAGTATGTATTCGTGTTCCTTGGAACGCGGATGCAGGTGTGTATGCACAGTTGACGGAGAGACAGAGGCAGAGGATTCTCATTAGGGTTGTTGACCATTGACTGTTGACTATTGTCTTTTTGCTCAACCCTAATGAGAATATGATATATGATTAACAATAATATTAATTAAGTATTGTGGTGACATGGTTGTTGAGGGGTTGACTTTGTTGACTTTGTTGACCGGTTGACTAGGTTGGACTAGTTGACCATCACGATGACAATGGCTATCATTTCATGGCAAAGACTTTTCACTTGCTTGTTCTCTTGTGCAATATGAGTGCATGAAATGATATAGCCATTTTGACTTAAACCATTTACACAATACTTGATTACTATTTTTGTGATGATGGTTTTGGGTTATGAGAGCCAAGAGAGAAAAGTCTTTCTTATTATTCTATCATTCTCATTCTCTCTCTTGTTCTTGAGCTCTCATCTTCTTCCTTTTGCTCTCCCTCTCTTTAGTCTATGGTTCACTTGTCTCATGTGTTGAGAACCAAGAACCATAGAGAAAATCCCAACACACTCTTCTCTACTCACTCTAGTTCATAAGGTTTAGCAAACCAAGTGAACTAGTTTCTTCAAAGACCGAAGAAGAAGCCAAAGGTAGAAGCTTTCAGGTGGATCGATCTTCGACGCAAGGAGACGACGGGGTGAAGCCGATCCGGACAACCATCGAGGCTTGAAGACAAAGGAGTTCAAGAAAGAAAGGTATAACCCCTTAACCGAGTAGTTAACGACTCCTAGTTAGGTTGTTAGTTAGATGTTTAACAAAGATCCGGTTTTGAGTCCATGTTACCACCTCTAGAAAATTGTTTTTCACCAAATTCCGCATGCCCGAAAGTACCGGGAGAGGTAGCATGGACTTACAGCCACACCTGGTTCTCTACTTTATTCTTATACCTATAACTTCTCAAACTTGGACCTTGTATTTCTACGAAATACTTGTCTAAAACTTGAAAAGTCATAAGTAAATAGAATACAGTACGAGGACCAACCCCTCTGTCCTAATGGACACTGGACAAAATACAATACTTTGTATAAGTCCCCTGAGTTTAATAACTCAAACCCTGTGTGTCGTGATTGAAAACTGTACCCAGGCGATTTCCTCAAATATCACCGATTACAACGAATTCCATTATAATAATGATGATCACCTAATTTCCAATAACTTACTCCCACTCATCATCTATAAAACCAGACAGATGTGAGAATCATACCTGGTAAATACATACCCTGGAGTAAGGACTGATTGGGAAATTAGATTTTTATTAACAATACACAGTGAAACTGAAACATGAATATGTTCCGAAAGGGTTACCGAGTATTCCTAGTAATGCCTCTTCCATTATCCAGATTCATGACTATAACCGAATATTTCATTGCCATCTCTCCAAATCTATTTATTTGTCTTTAGTCATTATCTTCTGTACACCATCATTGGGCTTAATGGTTTTCTTCCTTCCCAACCGTTCGGCACCAACCTATGGTTTGGAAAAAGACTATCTAATAAGCATAATAGGTGTACTCTCCTAAACCTAGGAGTACTCGCATCCTGAGAGAATGTGATGATAAAAGACAACTGTATAAACCTTATTCTATTTCTCCCGAACTAGAATCCATCTCGGAAATGGAACATGTTACATCCCCGAAATGGAACAAGTTCCATCGAGTTCGTATATAACCATACGATGGATTATCCAGATAACTGTGGATCTTCATAGTGATACGGGTTGTTCTGGAGAAATATAAAGGTGAAATAGGAGTGACGATGAAATACTTGGTTTGGTCGTGAATAGCAGTCGCAATTTACTTTGCCCTCTTTCCAATCCCTTTATTTTTCTTTACTAATTACCTTCTATACACCACACTTAGGCTAATTGGTTTTCTTCATTCTCTACCTTTCAGCACCTGCCTATGGTTTGGAAGAAGACTATCCAATCAACATAATAGGTGTACCCTTTCCTAATCCTAGGAGGGCCTCACATCCTCAGAGAAGGTAAAAGGAAAAGACAACTGAATATTCCTATTCAATCTCTCCAGAACCAGAATCCATCCTCGAATCTGGAACAAGTTCCTACGAGTTCGTATATAACCATACGATGGATTTATCCAATGGAAGTGGATGTTCATAGTAATACGTGTAGGGTAACTAGGGACACTCAAGAGGTTCCACAAGGCATCAACCATGCCAAAATAAAAAATTCATGTGCCGAGAAACCCTAAACTAGATCGTTAACTAGAGGATAGGCGAAACAATGCAAGTTAATAACTTAAATACAAGTGAAAGGGACTACTACTTTTGTAGATCCGGTCCTCTACTTCTTTAGCTCCGTGATGACGTCCCTCCGCTGCGATCAACCAGATCCCGGACTCTAGCGTTGGTTTCATCGGAGAAATGATCGGGCTAGGTCGTTGACTTCGATGCCGATGATGATCAACGTCGAGGCGACTCAAACCCAAGCTCCATCTTCACTAGGTCATGAAACTTGTGAAGATAACACCCTATACAACATGGCAAGTGGTAGAGGATGAACAAATAGAAAGTGGGTTCACTTTGGATTTGGATTTCTCACTTGATTTCATCACTTGAAATTTTCAAGAAAGGTTTTCTTTTCTTCATGAAGAAGAAGAAGAAGGAAATGAAAAGAATTAACTTAAAAGAAAATTCAAGTGAATCTTATCATAATGTAACCATGGGTATGTTAATTCATGTAGAGAATAAACTAGGGTTTAGGTTGATGGTTAGGTTAAAGCAAAAAACAAAATGGTTAGACTTTTCAAAGATGCTTAAAATGCTTCATGAAGCTTCAAGCATAAAAAGAAAGAAAGCCACCATTTTTATTTTTGCCAAAATAAATAAAGAAAATAAAACCCTAACCATTAACCTAAACTTGGTGTAAGTCATACACACACCCAAGTTTGCATGTATCATCAAACATGATACAAACTAGTGCACAAACATATATCATATATACAACTTGTACACATCAAGTGAGAATGTTAATCTTAAGTGAACAAATACTAGTTAATGTAAAGTAATATATCAAATATATAATTATACATTAAATCATTAAATCAACACTAGATTTAATGATCCGGTCATATCGCATATAACCGACTAATATCAAGTGTATCAATGTATTGAATCAACACTTGATTCGGTAACCCGGCTATATCACATATAACTGACCGATGATACGAATCGCGAGAATAGAATACAGTATCACATACTGGTATTATTCTCGGTCCCGCACATATCTCATATGCGCTCCTATTTCGTTTCTCTTGAGCCAGGAAACCTCTGTGTAGGACTCTAAAGACTCGTCAATACGCCGGCAGCAGGTGATGATCATATCAAACACCCACAAGCCGCAAGCGGTCTGCTAAACGTAACGGCCACCCGGGTATTGAGCGATCAGAAGATCAACGAGCAAGCCCGCTCACACTCCTGTGAATCCAACCAGTAACACTTACCATACAGTCCGGTCTGATCATCTGATATGTCGCATATCTCGCCTAGGGGTGGTAAACGTCAGACCCCAATAGCTTGATAAGTCGTGTCGATATGAGGTCTATAACAGTTCGAGATACGACTGATAACACTTACCAGTAAATTTCGGCAACCCTGGCCAGGGATTTCCGGTTATAGCTAATCGAACACAGCGCAACATCAACTCCCTATACCGGGAGAGACGAATCCCCTCCTATCGCTCATTGCCTCCATGTGAATCGGGACTGTACCCAAAAACCACCTGTTTGCACGACTCAGTAGAGCCGTGGTAGGTTCGAAATCAGAGCACAGTGGGAGACACACAAGTCTCTATGACGATCTCGGGTCAACAGACTAAGCTGTACCAGTGTCACCGGAGAACTGCCATCTGACGTGAGGTATAATACCATCTGGGAGTTCTCGGCGAGTCCGATCAGTGTACCCAGTCTCCACTGAGCACCCGCATACCATCTCTGATGTCAAACACCAATGGATATGGGATCATCCATCGCCCATCACATGGATCGAGAAGATATACGCTAGTCTACTCTGGAATATCGATGCCCCATCTTGATATTCCCACAACTAGGAACATTGAAGGATACTACTCAGGCCCCAATTGTATGATCTGCATCATAGTCCTGGTAGTCGAGCACACATCCTAAGGGCTTTATCAACATGTAATAGAGAGACTGCAAATATACATGTTAAGATAAAGAGCAACTGATAGCGTACTATCATGTCGAGCAAGAAAGTCCTACCTATATATGTCCCAGCATCCACTACAATATACATCCTATGTACAGTAATGGCCTCTAGGGCATACATATAACTAACAATCTCCAACTTGCACTAGGGCCATCTGTAGCAGTGGTTGTAGTATCTAATACTCAACCATCCCATAAAAGTCTCTCTTTGGGAAAAGGCCTTTGTGAGTGGATCCGCCGTGTTGTCCTTTGAGTCTACTCTCCCAACCTCGATCACCCTGGAGATCAACTATCTCCATGATCAGGTGATGCTGCCTCAGAATATGTCTGGGTCACTGATGGAATCAGGGTTCCTGGGCCAAAGCCACACTTCCATTGTCACACAATGGTAGGAACCTAGTTCATCTTATGAACTAATATACCCCAAATTTCCTCTTTGGTAGTATCTTTGATAGCGATGTCACCAGCCTTTATCGTCTAGTCTGCTACGGTATCTAGCTTGGAACTCTTCCAACATATCGTCCCTCCACTGAGGGTAAAGACAATACCTGCGACTGACATTCAGTCGTCCTTATCACGCTGGAACCTTTCCAGTGATTCTCCCCAGGATCAACTTATACCATCTCACTACAATTAGTGAGAATCCTAACATCCATTTAGATCTATCTCATAGATCCAAAACCCAGGATTTAGGAGGTATCATTTTGATCCTATATGGAGAATCTATGTGATAAGTGGAGATTGACCAAGTGTAGCATAGGAAACTCTTTTCCTATCAAGAGTATGACGGTTTCCAAGAACCGAAAGGATTGGTCGCTCAAACTCACTGATGCCCTTTGGGCATTTCGAACCGCTTATAAGACCGACCTTGGCATGTCTCCCTATCGGCTTGTGTACGGAAAAGCCTGCCACCTACCTGTCGAAATAGAGCATCGCGCATTTTGGGCGATAAAGGAGCTGAATCTGTCTCTCGAGGATGCGGGCAGCCATCGGAAGCTGCAGTTGAACGAATTAAGCGAGCTTAAGGATGAGGCTTACGATAACGCGGTTGTCGTTAAGAATCGAACGAAGGTGTTTCACGATAAACACCTTTTGCGCAAAACCTTCGTACCTGGTCAACAGGTACTGCTTTACGACACCCGACTTCACTTCCATCCAGGAAAGCTCAGATCTCGCTGGAAAGGGCCGTATTTTGTGCGGAATGTATATCCGCAGGGCGCTGTTAGGGTTTGAATCTTAGTTATTTTACAAAACTAGCTTGACCGGATTTTGTGGGTAGTATCCGCTGAAAACCCTCAGGAGACAACACTCCTCCTACTAGGGACACCTAGAGGTTTAACGGCTTGTTGCACATGCTCAGTGCAATCGCGTTTCCTGCGAAAGTGAGGTTAGGAAATTTTTTTGTGAATAAATTGGCTTTGCTCGGGACGAGCAAATGATAAGTTTGGGGGTATTTGTTCATATCAGATTTTTGCATTTTCATACCGCCCAATTTTTATCACATTGCATATCGGTAGGTACTCTTGAGCCGTGTTTGCTAGTCAATTGCAGGATACAGGTTCTCGGCTCTAAACGGTGAAATCCATGGAAAAACACGACAAAATCCGGGTTCCTGCCAACCACAGATAAAACACGGGTCTCCGCTCTTTATCCGTCTATTGTCACACACCAGTTTAGGAGACAAAATGGCAAATCGATTGTCACCTTCATGCACAAGGCTCAATGGCAACACAAGATCCAAGAAATCTACACGGAGCTCAAGAAAATCATGACAAAATGATCCACATCAAATCACCTTTTGGTCAACAGAAATTCTGGAAAAACCGTGAAGAAATTATGAGAAAAATCATATACCAGAATAAAGATCACAGCTGAACAAAGAAAGCCACCAAATTTGAAGGCCCAACTGCCTCCTTTGGCCGCGGAACCGCGGCCTAAGCATGCTTAGGCCGCGGAACCGCGGCCGTACGGTATCGGCAGTGGGTAGGGTTTTAGGGGCAATTTTGTCATTTCATGAAGGATCAGAATTTTGCCCTAGATTTCCAGCTCCCTGCCTATAAATAGCCCAGAACTTGCCAAAGCCAAGGGTGCATAATCTTGTATTTTATTTTCTAGGATTTAGTTGTTGTTCTTCTTCCTCCTCTCATCTCTTCTCCATTAAAAATCTTGTAGTGAGCTTTTGTGAGTGAAGAATGAATAAAGGAGTTCTTTTTACTTATCAGGCTTGTCTTGTTCTTTAGTTAAATTGTTAATTGCTTGTAATTTTCATTTGTTAACTTAGTTGTTATTTCTTGTTGTTTCTTTCTTGTCTCTTTTCCTTTATCATTAAAACAACCATGATGCTTACGCTTGATCCTTGCCAAGGTGAGGTCGTAAATAGCTAGTTGTTATCTTCTAATCTCTTTCTTTCTATCTTCCTCTTTTGTTTTGTTTTCTTTTCATTATGATGTGTGAGTAGTTTCATACTTGTTAGGGTAGGATAAGGGAAGTTTGAGAGAAGGAAATCTCTCTCACTCTTTCCTTGCCCAACAGCTTAAATCGACTCCCGTTAATTGAACCACAATCCGCTCCTTACGGCACCCTATCCTACATGATAGCGGTGATTTCGTAGTGAGACCGGTTGTGGTTGAATTAACCGGAGGTTATGGCTAAGAGCCAAGAACGGACGGACAAGAACCAAAAGGAAGAACTTAAGCGTTGGAAAGCCTAGCTTATACTCGCAAGTTCCTTCCTAGTCGTGCTAATCCCCGTTGTTGCCGATTACCGTAACACCGATATTAAGAGGGGAAACGAAAGAAGTGGGTGACTCCTAACTCAATCTAACCTAATCCTAACAAGCTCTCTTTACATATCATTTTAACACTTAGATAATCACAAACAAAATCTGGACCTTCGGACTTAACTCGTTAAAACACATAGAAAAAGATTCCCATCTCCCTACGGACGACCCGTACTCAACCGGCTAGCTACAAGCGAAACCGTCTTGATTGCGGTATTTAACTAAACTTGAACACGCAGAACCTCTAACAATCACTGGAATATATACTTTAAGCTCTTGTGATCAGTGAATATCTGGCACGACTCGCCGTATAGGTAATGTCGCCAGATCTTAAGTGCAATGACCACTGCAGCCATCTCCAAATTGTGAGTGGGGTAGTTCTGTTCATGTTTCTTCAATTGCCGTGAAGCATACGCGATCACCCTGTCATGCTGCATCAGAATACACCCTAGCCCCACTAGAGAAGCATCACAATATACCACAAATCCGCCTGGCCCTGAAGGCAATGATAATACTGGCGCTGTAGTCAGTAGAGCCCGTAACTGCTGAAAACTGTGCTCACACTCCTCTGACCAAACGAAAGGAACTCCCTTCCGGGTCAACCCGGTCAAAGGTGTAGCAATGTGAGAGAAATCCTGCACAAATCGCCTGTTGTAGCTGGCCAGCCCTAGAAAGCTGCGAATCTCCGTAACTGATGTGGGTCTGGGCCAACTCCGAACGGCCTCGATCTTCCTCGGGTCTACACATATACCGTCTCGTGAAATCACGTGCCCCAAGAAGTCTACGCTGTCCAACCAGAAAGCACACTTGGAGAATTTGGCGAAAAGCTGATGCTCTCTCAAGGTCTGCAGTGTAATCCGCAAGTGCTGCTCGTACTCCTCTCTACTTCGAGAATACACCAGAATATCGTCAATGAATACAATGATGGACAGATCAAGATACGGCCGGAAAATACGGTTCATCAAATCCATGAATGCCGCAGGTGCATTGGTGAGTCCGAACGACATCACCAAAAACTCGTAATGGCCGTAGCGCGTGCGGAAAGCTGTCCTAGGAATGTCCTCCTGTCAAACCCGCAGCTAATGATAGCCTGATCGCAAATCGATCCTCGAAAACTATCCTGCCCCCTGAAGCTGGTCGAACAAATCGTCGATACGGGGCAAAGGATATCTGTTCCGCACTGTAACCCTGTTCAGCTGGCGATAGTCGAAACACAGACGCAAACTGCCGTCCTTTTTTTTGACGAACAGGACTGGAGCACCCCAAGGAGAAACACTGGGTCGAATAAGTCCCTTGTCCAGCAAATTGTGCAACTGGCACTTCAATTCTCGAAGTTCCGTCGGGGCCATCCGATAAGGCGGTACAAAAATAGGTCCCGCGCCAGGAACCAAATCAATACAGAAAGAAATGTCGTGCTCGGGCGGTAGCCTTGGAAGCTCGTCAGGGAACACATCAGGGAACTCGCTAACAACCGGAACCTGATCCAGAGGAACCTCTGTAGCTCTAGTATCACAAACATAGGCGAGAAATCCCAGACATCCCTTCCTCAAAAGCTGTCCAGCGCGAAAAGAAGAAATCACAAAGTGTGGGGCGGCACCACGGTCCCCCAACACAACAAAAACCGACTCGCCGGGAAAACAAAATCTAACTGTCTTCACACGGCAGTCCACAGAAGCATAGCACGTGGCTAACCAATCCATGCCCAAAAGAACGTCGAAGTCCAACATCTCGAGAAGGATCAAATCGACAGGAAACTCTCTCTCGCCAATACAGACGGTACAGGATCGGAACACGTGCCTAGCAATAAACGACTCTCCCACAGGAGTAGTCACAACAAGCGGCTGATCAAGCAAACCGAACTCTCTACCCAAACTCGGCACGAAGTGTGTAGATACGTACGAGTGCGTGGATCCGGGATCGAACAATACGTGTGCATCAACAGAACATACTGGAAGTATACCTGAGACCACCGCATTGGTCGCCTGCGCGTCCTGATGCGTCAAAGCAAAAACTCGTGCCTGCCCTCCATCTGTGATTGACTGTCCTCTGCCTCGGTCATCCCGTCCTCTCTGAGCAACTCCTCCACGCCCACGACCTCTCTGTGTATGAGTCTGACGCGGAGTAACAGAAGGAACAACAGGTAACACCCTCTGGAGTGGTGAAGGTGGTAAGGTGATGTACGGTGCTGCTGTCTCCCTTCGGTGTATCTCAGGACAATCTCTGACGAGGTGAAGTAAATTGCCGCATCTATAGCAACCTCGCGATGACTGCTGACTCTCCCATAGATACGAACTATACATCTGACCTCGTCCCGAATCTCTGCCACTCCTCGTACCTGAACGATACCTGTTGCTGCGTCTGAATGTCTGTCTCCATGCTCATATACCAGTACGAACTCTCTTCGGCTCTGGAACTACCGAAGTCTCAGCAAGGCGCTCCTCGACTAATAGAGCTGCATCTACCGCTGCTGCATATGTCTCGTAGTGCTGCGCGCTGATCGCAAGGAACTGTGTTGTAAGCAAGCCTCGAACAAATCTCTTGACTCACAACTCCTCGGTAGCCACTAGATACGGCGCATAGATAGATAGCTCTGTGAACAGCACATCATACTCTGCCACTGACATCTCCGGAGTCTGGTGTAAGGACTCGAACCTGCGTGCTCTAGCATCTCTGACACTCAGTGGGAGAAAGCGGGCAAGGAATAGCGCCACGAACTCTGTCCAGGTCATACGAGGAATACATGTTGCTCTGCCCTTCTCGACTGATTCGCACCATTTCTGCGCAAGACCTTCTAGGCGAAAGCTCGCGAACTCAACCCATCTCGCATCTGCGCATCTGAGGGAACGACATATCCGAGCCATACTATCAATGAAGGACTGTGGGTCCTCGGCTGCATCGGTGCCTGTGAAGACCGGAGGCTTCAGCCTCATGAACTCTGATAGTGATACTGTAATCACCTCCGTAGCTGCAGGGGCAACTGGCTGTGCGGTAGGTACCATCGCGGTCTCTGTAACGGGTGGAGCTACCTCTGGTCGCTGCGCTCGAAGTGTCTCAACTAACGATCCTATCATCTGGCGCATCTTCTGCATGCTGGATCCTACCGTCTGGCGCATCTCCTGCATACCAGCCCCTAGCGTGGCGATCTGATCTGTCACGGGAGGAACAACCTGCTCGGGTACAACCGGTGTACTACCCGGATCAGTCCTCGTCTCAGACGAATCAACTCGAATCTCGGCCCTCGCGGCCGCTCTCTGCGCCCTCGTAGTCTTTGGCGGCATAATGGCTGAAAGGAAAATAGGATTCGATAAGGATGCAGAAATCGAATCACAAGAATGTATATACACAAAAGGAATTTAAATCAATAAGTCCTAAGGTCGCTTTGGCGGAGTACCGTGTCGTGAGTATGCCGCGGAACATACGCACGCTACGCCACTCTGCTTCAGCTACCTACTCCATCATACCAGGTCATCCTACACACCGAAAGGTAAAACCTACGCTCTGATACCAACTTTGTCACGACCCGAATATTTCGACTCATGACCGGCACTTAACCACGCTACGTCTACAAGCGTAACGCGACTAAGTAAGCCGAACCCAGAAATCAAAACCATTTAAAAGTAGTGAGTGTTGAAAACATTTAATTAAAACATTTAGAAAACATTAATTAGTTCAATGAGGTTCTTTTTAAAGTTAAATTATCCTTATAATAATTTTGGCAGCATTTCCTTTGTAAAAGTAACCCCGAAAATCGGGTAAAAACGGGATATAAGTGAAGGTGAGATATAATGAACAAAGCATCCCCAACCGGGAGCAATCACGGCCAACGGTGGAAACCATCACCACAAGAGTAATATACGACGCCGTAGCGAAGAATGAGCAATAAGTAACATCCCAGAATAATAACTGCAAATCTAAAGTCGGCTCCCACGAGCTTGACACCAGAATACAAAAATATACATCATCGTCCTCACACTGTCTCTAAGTCAAGTACATATATGGTAGATGGAGAATACTAGATACAAAAGTGTGTACAATAAAAGTAACCAGATAACACAACCCACCTAAATAGCAAAATAGCTCTCGCACCAACTGTAGTGGTATCTGAAGCCAAAAGATGCAAAAAGGCAGCCTGCCGCGACAACTCTGAGGGGCAGCCTGCAAATACTGTGGCACAACGGGGGTGAGTTGCCAACTCGTGAATAGAGATAATATATAAAGGTAATCACGAGCATGCACGTACTGCGCTACGCTATCATATGCCAGCAGGTAAATCTATATGCGACAAGCAATAGGTGCAATAATCATGCAAATGCTCTGTCAGGTAAAATAACTACAGGATGAGATACATGATAATCACTGCTGAGCCTGGGATAAACAACATCTACACGAAATATCAATCGTGGAAAAATAGTCGTTGCCCAAGCTGCACCCAAATCCCAAATAAACTCAAGCGCCGGCACTCTCCTCGGCCCTCAAATCTTGTACATCTCTTAGAATCACGAGTGCCCAACATCGGCACCCAAAATATCATAAATACCCATGTCCAGCATCGACACGCAAATCCTCATACAACGGTCTCTGTAAGTCCGGATCAGCCCACGGGCTCCGTCTGGGGTATCGGCCCTCGGCCCCGGCAGTACGGATCATCCCGCATCCATCTCTCGACTCCGGTCAGTATCCTCCGGATAACCGCCAGGTCCAACCAATCACCGGTAGGTACTCGCCCACCTCCAGGCTCAATCGGCAAAGTCCATCGATCATCTTGTTGAGGGAAACCATACCGGGTCCACCACGAACCCGCAAACGGATCATCTACTCCACGAATCGGGTTTCAAGCACACGTCTCAGCACCGAGAAAACGCGTGGTGGACGCACCAAAATATCATATCACGAGGAACCGGGTTTTCAAATAGTGCATCTTTTCGTAAATAATTCGACGGTCCTCAAAACCAGAAATCACATAAAAATCGAACACTAACGAGTAGATCAAATACGATATAATATGTACATCAAGTCATAATATAGGCACAAGGGAGAAACCGCTTTTCTTAAGACAGTTTCAGTTTTCAAGACAGCATGCGGCTTCCAATTTCTATGAAAATCATATCGAATCATATGTGAAATGAACTACAGTATAATGATCATGGCAATTCTACAGTGAGTGTGTCATGGCAATTACTAACAGTGTGTGTGTAACATGCAGATTAGTGCTCGTGCAACATAAACCGTTAGTAATAGTGCGGTGTTCTATCAATTCTAAGTTTTCGTACATATAGCAGGGAATGCAGTATGCAACACCAGTATCCATGAACAGTCAATGTAGGTAAATGCAATGTGTAGATATAAAGTCCTATCAGCCCTGACGTAGAACGCCATGCGGGCGATATCCACGTAGATGTTAAATCTACTCACCGAAGTCTCGCGCTAATTGTAGCCGACGACTTGTTTTCCCTTCTTCGCAGCGTCCGTCTCACTCGCCTGCGAACCTAGATTTACACAATATATCACACATAAGCTCAAATCCACCAAAAACGCAATATTAAGGTCAAACTAGAAACCCGCGTTGCAAACCAAGCGCGCGTGTGCGCGATACGCTAAAACGTGTGATCACGCTCCTGAAGCTAACCTGACGCGTCGCGATACGCAGCACAACTCAAACCCACACACGTATCGCGTGTGTCGCGAAGATTTAAAATACGGAAAATAGGGTAATAAGTCCCAGATTTTGACACAGAAAGAATTTTATAAAAATAAATATACCATAATACTCCACACAGCAGCAGACACCCATCACCCAAACCCCAACCCACAAATCCCTCATCTGGCCGCAATTTGCGGCCAGAAGTCTTTTTCCGGCGGCCTTGGTTGGGAGGTGGGCCCCCAGGTTTGGTGTGTGCACTCCATACATACTGTGTATATCCCAGTAATTACAATTTTATACTGAAACACCCCGGGTAGTAGCAGTTTCAACAGAACCCAATTTCAAGTTAAAAAATCACACTTTGCACTAAAATGATACTTTAGGGTATTTATCTGAAACCTGAAACAACCTCAAGTCTAAAACCACTCTAATATCACATTACCAAGCTAATCAAGCCATAAAAAGTTAATTTTTATCACAACCTCACTAAATCCCTTTATAAAGCACAAAACATGCATAAAATGTGATATTTTGCTAGAAATACTAAAAGTTATGTAAAAGGGGTGCTAAGGGTGAGTTAATACCTTCAAAACACCTTATGAAACACCAAAAATCCCTTCTTTTTCCTTAAGTGTGCAGATCCACCACCAAACACCTCAAAAGCTCATTTTTTCTATGGTTTTGTGATGGAAAAGTGTTGGTTTGAGTAGGGTTTTAACTTGTTGAAATGGGGGGGAAATAGATTATCAACCATGCATCAAATGAAGGGGGGTTATCATGTCACATTTTCTCATCTAGCCTCAAAATGCTAAGTGTGCATGTGTGCTCCTAACACAAAAATTCACACTTAGGGTAAACCCGACTAAAAATAATTAACAACCCTATATATATATATATATATATATATATCCTTAAAAACACGCACACTTGCTAATTAACGCGAAAACATCCTAAACGAATTTCAAGGCGTTACAATGGCTAAGTCATTTTCCACCATACAAAGAAAATATTTCCTTTCAATATCCAAATAAACAAAGATATGGCATACCTCTCTACATGCGAAACCATGCTCATGCCAACTCACCCCTCCACCTCATTTCCCGAAATGATTTTCTAAAAAGGAAAAGCATATAATGAGGTGGCAATCTTCTCGAAGTAATTCCATATAAATACGGAATACAACCTGGTATATGTATCAAAATATATATACGTGATTCGTACAAAAATATGAATAGCCAAGAGAGAAAATGAATATTGAACAATAATACTAGATTACATATATATATATATATATATATATATATTAAATCAAAACCTGATTTAATAATTCGGCTTAATCCTAACCCGCTAGTATTATCAACCGTCCGATTAAAGTCTGTGTAGCCTGTACACATATTTAATCGGGCACCTGTATGTACCAACATACGTCATCTACACCATATCGCCGGAACCGTGAAAACTCTCTGTGTGGGACTCTAAATACTCGTCAATATGCTGGCTGTAGGTTTAACCACAAGCACGTCAGCGGCACTGGTTGTACGTAACAGCTACCCAGGTATTGAGCAAAAGGAAGGCCAATGAGCAAACTCATCCAAAGCTCTACTGAGCATGTCCGTAACAATCTCCATACAGTCCGGTCTACTCGTCTAAGAGTATCGCATATCGAGTCTAGGAGTATGGATAAAGTCAGACCCCTAATAACGCGACATATCGTGTTGGTATGAAACCTATCACCACCTGAGAAACTACTGATCGACTACCTTGGCCAAGGATTTCTGGTTATGGCCACCCGTGCACAACGCGACATCAACTCCCAATACCGGGAGAGACGAATCCCCGACGATCCGCTCACTGCCTCTATATGGCTCGGGACTGTACCCAACTAAAACCTGTTTGCACGACTCCATTGAACCATGGTAGGGTAGTATTCAAAGTATGGTGGGAACTCACACGAGACAAATGACGATCTAGGTCGACAAACTAACCTGTACTCATATCACCTGGGAACTGCTATCTGGCAATAGGTATAATACCAACTAGAATGTTCCTGGTGAGTCCGTCCAGTGTACTCATAACCCAATAAGCACCTATATACTATCTTAGGTGACTAACTGACACCAATGGCTTGTGAGACCGGCCACCGCCCCTCATCGGGGTCTCGATAAGTATACACTAGTCTACTCTGGAGTGTCGATGCCCATTCTCGATACTCCCACGACTAAGGACATTTAAGGATGTGCTTAAAGACCACCCAGCTCCCATGTATATGATCGCCGTCATAATGCCGGTAGTCAAGAAAAAATCCTATGGGCTCTATCAACATGTAATAGTGATCTGTAATGCTACCTAATGTTGTACATGATGATAAAGACAAACACGATAGCATACTATCATCTCGAGTAAGTCTGTTCTACCGGTATAGGTCTTCCCTCAATCATCACAATCGCGCGCCTGCGATTCAATAATTGACTTGAAGGCACTATACCTAACAAATAAAAAAAACATATATGCCATCCGCATTCGCCACAGGAACCCGGGTCTTCACTCTAAGGTTACTTAACTTACGGCAGGGCGGAGTCAGGACTAGCGCGAATGCAAAATATATATAGTGCCTGCTAGTATATCATATATATAAGTAGCATTCGTCTCACGCAGTTATATGTGTTAGGAATATGTTTGCCCTATAGGCCATTATTGTACATGTGATGTATATTATAGTGGAAGCTTAGACATATATATAGAGGACATTCTTGCTCGATATGATAGTATGCTATCTGGTTACTCTTTATCTTAACATGTTGACTGGTATTCTTTATTGTCTCGTTCTCATATGTTGATAAAGCCCTTAGGATATATACTTGACTTCCAGGATTATGATGAAATCATACTAGTAGGGCCAGGGTGGTCCAAAAGTACATCCTTTAATCAGTTCCTAGTCGTGGGAATATCGAGACTAGGGCATCGATTTTCCAAAGTAGACTAGTGTGTATGTTTCTTGTCCCTTAGAGGGCGATGGTTGATCCCACAACCATTGGTGTGTAACATCAAAGATTGTACACAGGTGCTCATTAGAGAATGGGTACACTGAACAGGACTCTTCGAGGAGTCCTAAATGGTAGTATACCTATCGTCAGATAGCAGTCCTCTGGTGACACTGGTACAGGTTAGTCTGTTGACCCGAGATCGTCATAGAGTCTTGTGTGGCTCCCACTGTGCTTTGATTTCCTTCCTACCACGGCTCAAAGGAGTCATGCAAACAAGTGGATTTTAGGTATAGTCCCTAGTCACATGGAGGCAATAAGAGATAGGAGGGGTTTCGTCTCTCCCGGTATTGGAAGTTGATGTTGCACTATGCTCGATTGGCTATAATTGAAAATCCCTGACCAGGGTTGCTGAGATTTACTGATAAGAGTTATCAGTAGTTTGTCAAACTGTTATGAGCCAGACATCGGCATGACTTATCACCTTACTGAGGTCTGGCGTTTGCCACCCCTAGACATGATATGCGACATATCAGACGAAGAGATTGGACTGTACGGTAGTGTTACTGATAGGCTTCATAGAGAGTTTGGAGGAGCCTGCTTGTTGATCTTCATATCGCTCAATATCCGGGTAGCCGTTACGTCCAGCTAGTACCGCTGATGGCTTTTAGGTGATTGATGTGATCATTGTTGGGTTATGGGAGCGCCCCGGCCATCGAACCGTGGCCAAATGCGGAACAAAAATTTCTTAAAACCCGGCGCTTCCATTACCCGATTAACAAGATCGAAACCATTAACCCTAAAACTAGCAGGCTAAGAAAAGAGATAGGAATGGTTATACCTAATGAACCAAGTCCTTCGGGTCTTCAACCATCTCCAAGCTTCTAGTCATGTGGTGGATCGACTTTGGTCGCCGGTCTTCCTCCATCTCCGATGATCCACCCGAGGGATGTACTTCTGGCTCTAGTTCCACGCCAAGATGCTAGTGGAGCAACTAGGGTCTCTAGGATGCTACCCTAGAGAGCCTAGGATGTAGTGTGTATGTATTCTTAGTGTTTTCTATCTCATATCATGAAGAAGGTAGAAGCAAGCATGATAGCTAGAAGAGGCGAAGAACAAAAATGGTGAGGGTGGAGCTCAAGCTCAAGAGAACAAAACCTAGCATGCATCAACAAAAAATGAAGATCAAGGAGAGAGAAAATGAAGCATCCTAGGTTTTGTAAAAACCAATTTTCCATTTTAATAATCCTACCATGCTTGAATAGTGCACCCAAATGAATTAACAATTCATTTTTGAGCACTATTCCAAGCATGGTTCTCACCATTCCTCTTCATGCCATTTTTCACCTCATTATCCAATTTAATAAAAATATTCTAATCCAAAATGAGGTGGCACCTTCTAGAATGTTATCCGGCCAAAAAGACGGATTACATTCTACTGTATATACATACCTGTATCCGTACCGAAATACGAATATCAAAGAGATAGAATAACACAAAGAATATAATACTAGAATATACGTATCGAAATACATATATGTAAATTATTAAATCAATACTTGATTTAATAATCCGGCTCAAACCCGAGCCCGCTAGTATTATCAGCTGTCCGATCAAAAGTCCGAGTACTATGTACATCAATCGATCGGAACCCTGTACGTATCAAATACGGCTACTACACCATTTTTCCAGAACCAGGGAAACCCTTTGTATGGGATTCTAAAGACTCATCAATACTCTGGCAGTGGGTTTAACCATAAGCACGTCAGCGGCACTAGCTGTACGTAACGGCTACCGTGGTATTGAGCGAAAGGAAGGCCGACGAGCAAACTCATCCAAACCCCTACTGAGCCTGCCAGTGACAATATCTGTACAGTTCGGTCTGTTCGTCTATGAGTATCGCATATCGGATCTAGGGGGTGGATAAAGTCACGCGATAATTCGTGTCGGTATGAAACCCATCACTACCTGAGAAGCTATCGATTCTGGATCGGTAATTCTCACATACCCCGGTCGACGATTTCTAGTGATGGCCACCCGTGCACTGCGCGACATCACCGGGAGATACGAATCCTCGATGATCCGCTCACTGCCTCCATGTGGCTCGGGACTGTACCCAACTAAAACCTGTTTGCACGACTCCTTTGAGCCGTGGTAGGGTTGTAATCTAAGCACAGTGGAAACTCACACGAGACAAATGACGATCTCAGGTCGACAGACTAACCTGTACACATGTCACCAGGGAACTGCTATCTGACTATAGGTATAATACTAACTAGCATGTTCCCGGCGAGTCCGTCCAGTGTACTCATAACCCAATGAGCACCTGTATACTATCTTAGGTGAACAACTGACACCAATGGCCTGTGAGACCGGCCACCGCCCCTCTTCAGGGTCTAGATAAGTATACACCAGTCTACACTGGAGTATCGATGCCCAGTCTCGATACTCCTATGACTAGGGACATTTAAGGATATGCTTATAGACCCCCAGCTCCCACGTATGTGATCGCCATCACAATGCTGGCAGTCAAGCAAGAATCCTATGGGATTTATCAATATATGATGATAAAGACAAACCAGATAGCATACTATCATCTCGAGTAAGACTGTTTTATCGGTATAAGTCCTCGCTCAATCATCATGATCACATACCTGCGACTATGATAATTGCCTTGAGGGCACTATAGCCAACAATCTCCAACTTGTACTTAAGGCTAATTATTGTGATGTCGCAGACTCACTGCCCGTGTGATACCGAACACCCAACTCCTCTACTAATCAGTTTCCCAAACCTTGTTTGTAAAACTATTGCGTTCGAGAAATAGAATCAGTGAGTGGATCCGCTCCAGTGTTTCTTTCTATGTCTCTCTTTATCTAAACTTTGCGGAGAAAACTATCTCCCGAAATGAGCTATACCCATCTTAGAATATTTATGGATATCTGATGGGACCCAGTTAACAAATGAACTCCAAATCCAGCAAATTTCTTAGACGGTATCGTCTAGTAAACTTAATCAGTATACTGCACCATGCCTTCCTCAGTATCCGCTTAGACCACCTGTCCAACATACTGTCCCTCGTCAGATGGAAAACTATAACTCTGACAATCACTCTGTCATCCAGGTCACCTTGGAAGCCTGAAATGATAACCGTCTCCAGAAGGAGGCTGCCGTTATCAAATCCCTGGAACATCAACTTATGTTCCAAAAACTGCTTCCCAACGTTTTTCTAGGATTGGATTAATATCTCAACTTATTGCATCTAGTGCAAAAACAACATCAGGTGTGGTACATTACATGTCATGATTAACTCAATTGCCTAAACAAGTGACATGCCAATCATGCACATCCCTCTCCCCTTTAGCCTATAAGACACCTTTAGAGAGGGTGACTCCATCACCTGCAGGTTCAGCACCATGCCAGGAGCCGTCCATTCTAAAATGCTTTTAGAATACAGTCTAAGTACCCAAATTGGGACACTTACCAAATCTAGATCTAGTAACCAGAATGTCTGATATAATATCCATAACCTATATGGAGAAACCACTGTGTGACAACCAAAGTATAACCGATCGTAGTATAGGAATTTCACTTCCTACTCTGTGTATGTCATCCAAATACTAGGACATCACAACCTACTACCTTCTTAACAGATCCATCCCATATTCTGATGAAGTCAAAGCCCATGACTGTCACATCAAAAATTAGATGATCTTTCTCCGCTATATCTGCTTTAGTCTATAAATAGACACAAGCTACTTGTCCACTATGCTTCCGCTGCTCCCACTGATTACGACAACCCTCTGGCAGAGTCATATACACGTGCACTTCTAAAGCTAGTTTAGAATGACGCTGTACTCATCCTCCTGCCGGGTCTCATAGTCTGGAACAATAGTAGTGTCAAGTCTGGGTAAACAAGAACCTCCCTGTCACCATCCTTGAGGCTACCGAAGTACCTCTCGGGTGCCTGGGGTAACCCACCATATCTGTGGAGTGGCTAATGGAATGTCAATCCTGATTGAATCTTTAGGTTCTTTATTAAATTTTCAGTAATCGTTTGTGGTTCTGGAATCACTTCCAGTTCTACCATACTCCCACTACTCCATTTTGAAAAAGTTCATTTTACTAAAACTGTGGCGAGTCAAGAACAATATCGCTATTGATCTTCAAGATGGTAGAAAATTAACCCTTGTCAAAGCCCGGGTTAACCCACAAACTGCCATTACAGAAACGTGCCTTGAGTTTATCCGGATTCTGGTTTTAAGCATCAGCCGGACGACTCTCTATACTTTAACATCGTTAATATATAAATTGATTCTATATATATCTAATATAGAAACAAAGGCACTAATTTAATTGGAACCAGATTCAAATCATGCAGCTGTCTCCAGTGCATGTCAACTAAATGGAGAGAGGCCGATCAGCATTACTCAACTTATGAGTGCATCCATTTATGAGTAACCTGAAAAAGAAACAAGTTTCTCAAAACCATTATTATCAACTGAATACCTTATACAAGTATCTACATCTTCGATCACCTTGAAGAATCCCGATACTTGCGACACCTGGTTCTCTACTTTATCCTTGTACCTATAACTTCTCAAAGTTGGACCTTCTATATCTACGAAACAGTTGTCCAAAACTTGAGAAGTCATAAGTAAACAAAATATAGTACGATGACCAACCCCTTTGTCCTAATGGACACTGGACAACATACAATACTTTGTATAAGTCTGGTGAATTTAATAACTCAAACCCTGTGCGTTGTAAGTTGAAAACTGTGCTATGGTTATGAAGACTTATACCGCTGTTGAGTGCTCCTTACTTAACCATCAACTGATATAGGTAAATATCATGGATATAATTTCAAAAAGTTATATCTCACTTTATTAAAATAAACGTACAAATATATCAGTTTGAAATTGGTGCATAACAACGGATATTCAAAACCAAATATTTGTCGTCCGGCAAAACCCAGGCAATTTCCTCAAATATCGCCAATTACAATGAATTTCGATATAATGAGGATGATCACCTAATTCCCAATAACTTACTCCCACTCATCATCTGTAAAACCATACAGATGTGAGAATCAAACCTGGTAAATACATACCCTGGAGTAAGGACATAATTGGGAAATCAGTTTTCAATTAACAACGCATAGTGAATTAAAATGTTTTGTAGGGGTATCCTGGTATTCCTAGTAATGCCTCTTCCATTATCCAGATTCATGACTGAAACCATATATTTCCTTGCCATCTCTCCAAATCCCTTTATTTGTCTTTAGTCGTTACCTTCTGTACACCTTCGTTAGGCTTAAATGGTTTTCTTCCTTCCCTACCGTTCGGCACCAGCCTATTGTTTGGAAGAAAACAATCCAATAAGCGTAATAGGTGTACTCTCCTAATCCTAGAAGTACTCGCAACCTGAGAGAAGGTGATGATAAAAGACAACTAAATAATCCTTATTCTATTTCTCCTGAACCAGAATCCATCCTCGAAAAAGTTCCTCCGAGTTCGTATATAACCATACGATGGATTCATCCAATAGGATTGGAAGTTCGTAGTTATACGGTGTGTTATGGAGAAATACATATGTGAAGTAGGAGTGGCGTTGAAAGACTTGGTTTGGTCATGAATAGCAGTCGCAATTTACTTTGCCCTCTTTCTAATCCCTTTATTTGTCTTTACTTATTACCATCTGTACACCACACTTAGGCCAATTGGTTTTCTTCATTCCGTACCGTTCGGCACCTGCCTATGGTTTGGAAGAAGACTATCCAATAAGCGTAATAGGTGTACCGTCTCCTAATCCTAGGAGTCCTCACAACCTGTGAGAAGGTAAAAAGAAAAGACAACTGAATAATCCTATTATTTTTCTCCAAAACCGGAAACCATCCTCGAAACAGTTCCTTCGAGTTCGTATATAACCATACGATGGTTTTATCCAATGGAAGTGGATATTCGTAGTGATATATACGGGGTGTTCCGGAGAAAAGCAAAGGGTAAAAGAAGGAGTGGCAATGATGTATGCAACTAGAACAATCCAAAAGCCAGTGTTTATAAGAAAGTTCGGTTTAACTTGGTCACTGAGTTATAGTCTAGGGTCGGGTCATGGTCGCTGTCAGAGAGAGAGGAAAGAAACACTCAGTGTGCACTCTAACCTAGATCAGAATGGATAATCATTTTATCTAATCTGGATGGCTCCCACTGTTTTCTCGAATTCTCCTCCAAACCTAAAAGGAGAATTAGTAGGAATCACCCTAGGAGTAATCCTACTCATCAGTGGGAATCGTGATCCAACTATCATCGCAAGATAACTTGATGGAAGCCACTCAAGTCACCACACTACAGAAGGTATGCGCATGCTTGGCAAGTTTCCTATATGTTTGAAACTCCCGATATGATTTGTACCCCTAGGATCCAAGTGACCTTGACAAGGTCAACAAGTCAAAGGGTCCTAGTCAAGCTCAACCCGTCATTATCTTGATTGCATTAGACCCACCCGCACAGACCCTTGAAAAGGTCAACAAGGTCGAACGACTGTCCTAACCAATCCACATTTGCTTGCGACAGAAAAGTATTACAGAGCTACCGCTCACTACGCCTTGACAAGGTCAACAAACGTAGCACGAATACTAAACAATACTAATCTGAAATGACGGAGGGCTACGGCTGGTTTTTGGCGAAAAACCTTTAACTTAATGAACTTGATCTCGTTGAAGGAATCCAAGTGGTTTTACAAAAGTATAGTAGCGAAAACTTTTGCTAAAGAGGTCACTCCCGGTGAAGGGATCTCGGCTCTTTCCCCGTCGAATGAGGTGCAGGATATTCCAAAATGAATACCATGATGCAAAGCAAAAGGTAATCGACTATAGTGAAGTTATTACGTTGACGCAAACTTGTGCCCAAGGGGTCACTCCCAATGAAGGGATCTCGGCCCTTGCCTCGTCGAATGAGGTGCTGAATATTCATAACGGAATACCACTGTGCAAAGCATAAGCGTACGTTTGTAATGACAGTTTTTTTTTTAAATCTTGGTTCCAACAACATCATATATATAGGTTTGTTTTCCTTGCATTGATAAGAATCAACACAGTCCCATCAATTAATCACACCAGAAAAGAAAGAAAATAAAATGTATGTATATGCCATCCACATTCGCCACTGGGTCCCGTCATCACCCGTTAGGTTACTTAACTAACGACAGAGCGGGGAGTGGGCTAGCACGGGTGCAAAACATATACAACATCTACTAATATATAAAAATATATATAACAATCATCCCAGGCATGATAAATGCAACATCACAGAAAAAAAATAAGCATCACAGAACAATACAGATAATCAGGGATCCCCGGGTTTCCTTTGAGCCACAACTGAAAACCCGACGTTCCCCTGGTCGTGTGGTTAGCCTGTGCAATGAACTCCTAGACCCCTACGAGCACGGCAAGTTACCCGCCGAAACCTGAAGCAAGGCATCCCCCTTCAACAAAGTGAATGGACCACCCAGCACTTCACGGAATCCGGTAACTTGAGCACCCCTCCTTGGGTCAACTTATACCCCTACGAGTGCGGCGAATAGCCCGCCAAATCTAGAGTGAAGCCCACTCCGTCTCAACACCATGAGATGAGGGCCCGTTGCCCTCTAGAACCCGGCTATTCGTGCACCCCACCGCGAGGTAATCCTAGTATAGAAAAGAAAATATATACAACGGGTACATAGACCTCAACCCGGTCGTGCCCCAAAAGAATAATATACAAACAGGCAGTGAAGGCAGTCCACATGTCGGACGCTCGCCCCGCAATATCAAATGTACAAATGAAACAAAACTGTACTACCACTGCACCCAGGCTATCCACCACGACAATCCGCAATATCACAGCACAACAGAGAACAACAACGGGAATGTCACGTTCGCAAACTCGTCTAAAAGAACATATAGCAATCAGACGGGTTTACCGATCGAGTGACATTCACGGTCGCAGATGCTAAACTAAGTACTGATAATATCACAATTAAAATATCGATCGATTAAAATTTCTGTCTAGCCCCAAGTGCAAATCAGTACTCAAGAGAATCTGGGCTAAAACTAAACATCACAAAAATCATTTCTCCTTGTCATAGAGTGCCAGAAAAAATTTGGAGGCATTTGGCCACAAAAACGCGGAGGAACCACCGCCAAATGGCATGTTTAGCGACGGTTCCGCGGCCAAAAAATCGAATCAAGCTTCCAAATTTCTTGTGGTGCTCTATAATTGCCTGCATGGATTTTTAAGCTACACAGAAAGATTTTTCAAGCAAGTTTTAAAATCGACAGAAACTTGGCAAAATGGAAAAATGATTTGGAAATTTTAATCGATCGATGTTCTAACTTCGTGCAACCTAGCTAGTAGTGTTTAATGGATAGCTCTGATACCATGTTGGGTTATGCGAGCGCCCCGGCCATCGAACCGCGGCCAAATGCGGAACAAAAATTTCTTAAAACCCGGCTCTACCATTCCCGATTAACAAGATCGAAACCATTAACCCTAAAACTAGCAAGCTAAGAAAAGAGATAGGAATGGTTATACCTAATGAACCAAGTCCTTCGGGTCTTCAACCATCTCCAAGCTCCTAGTGATGTTGCGGATCTGATGGTGCTAAAGAAACAATCACAAGGATCATGCTAGAAAAATAAGGGCAACAAAACATTAACACAAACACAAGTAGAAAAAGCTAGGGTTTTGAGAGTACCACCATTGTAGCTCCCTATGCTAGACTCCTTGGCTACTTGAAGGTTGGAAAAAGGTCCGCTTAAGATCCTCTAGGTCCACGACGATCCACCCGGAGTCCTCTTTGTCCAAGCTTGAAGCTTCACTAGATCAAGAGAAGAAATGGAAGCTAACACTCTACACTAATGGGCAAGACTAGTGTAGAATGGTGTTGTGGTTGGTTTCTCACTTCAAAATCCTAACTTGTTAGCTCTTTTTCTCACTTGAGAAAAGTAGAGAGCAAGAGAGAAAGGAGGAAGAAGATGATGGCTTTCTAAAACTCAAGATAATGATAATGTAGTGAATAAAATGAGAAAATGAAAATATATATATTTTCACTCTCTCATTCTCAACCATGGTTATAAAATATCTAGATATTTTAGTTTGGAAAAAAAATGACCATGGAAAATGAATCATGGTTAAAACCAAGGGTTAGTGCAAGAATATAAAATTAAACCATGATAATCAATTTCCATTTCTATTTTTCTTTTTCCAAAAATTAATATCCATATATTTTACAAATGGTGTGAGTCTTATATTGCCACCATCCACTATATCAACAACCATGATAACATTATGTATGCATGTATGTGTGCATGCACATCCCATGTGCATAAATGAGAATAATGCATACACGCATGCATACAAAAAGACAAGAAAGGAATTCAAGTGAGAAACTAATGGTCAAATGATAAATCAACACTTGATTTAGCAACCCGGTCATATCACATACGATCCTACCAAAAGCAAACCGCCCGATTAATATACAGTATCACATACACGCATTTTAACCGGGTCCACGCGCATATCTCATATGCGCACCACATCATTTCTCCTGGACTAGGCAACTCCATTGTGGGACTCTAAGACTCGTCAATACGCCGACAGTGGGTGATAATCATATCAAGCACCCCCAAGCCGCAAGCGGTCAGCTAAACGTAACGGCCACCCAGGTATTGAGCGATCAGAAGAAAACAAGCAAACCTGTTACAACCCCGTCGAGCAAACCGGCAAAACTACCGTACAGTCCGGTCTCTTCGTCAGATATGCTACATATCAAGTCTAGGGATGGTAACGTCGACCAAAATAACTCAATAAGTCGTGCCGATGAATGGTCTATAACAGACCGAGAAACTACTGATAACACTTATTAGTAAATCTCAACAGCCCTGGCCAGGGACTTACTGATATAGCCAGTCAAGCACAGCACAACATCAACTCTCAATACCCGGGAGAGACGAAACCCCTCCTATCGCTCATCGCCTTCGTGTGTCTCGGGACTGTACCCAACGACCACCTGTTTGCACGACTCAGTAGAGCCATGGTAGGGTGGTAATCAAAGTACAGTGGGAGAACACACAAGACTCTATGACGATCTCGGGTCTACAGACTAACCTGCACCAGTGTCTCCTGAGAACTGCTATCCGACGATAGATATAATTCCATATAGGAGTTCTCGGTGAGTCCGTCCAGTGTACCCAGTCACCACTGAGCACCCGTATACGATCTCGATGTCAAACATCGATGAATGTGGGAACATCCATCGCCCATCATATGGGTCTAGTATCATATACGCTAGTCTACTCTGGTATATCGATGCCCCGTCTCGATACACCTACGACTAGGGAGATTTCAGGATATGCTTATAAACTACAGATCTCCCACTAGTATGATCTCCATCATAATCACAGTAGTCAAGCCTAT
This sequence comes from Agapanthus africanus, assembly GCA_030015575.1. NCBI lineage: Eukaryota > Viridiplantae > Streptophyta > Magnoliopsida > Asparagales > Amaryllidaceae > Agapanthus > Agapanthus africanus. Next base: position 320,730,905 of record JASDDO010000031.1, on the reverse strand, counting down.
ATCCTCAGGGCATTATCAACATGTATGAATGAATAAAAGCTTGATCAAATCAACATGTCAGATAAAGAAGAACCAGATAGCATACTATCATGTCGAGCAAGAATGTACACCGAATATATATATACACATGTATAAATACATCCACTATCATATAATGGCCGCTAGGGCATACATATATCCAACAATCTCCCACTTGCACTAAGGCCAGTTATTGGCGTATCTCATACCCAACATCTCAAAAAGTCGCTCATGCTGCGGCTGAGGGAGGGCCTTGGTGAGTGGATCCGCGGAGTTATTCTTTGTGTCTACTCTCCTAATCTCGATCTCGCGGCGATCTACAATCTTCCGGATCAAATGAAAGCGCCTCAGGATGTGTCTGGACCGCTGATGGGACCTGGGCTCCATGGCTAACGCCATAGCCCCATTATTATCAGAATACAATGGTATTGGATCAATAATGGTTGGAACTACTCCTAGCACCGAGACGAAATTCCTCATCCAGACGGCTTCCTTGGCGGCATCATTTGCAGCAATGTACTCAGCCTCCATCGTAGAGTCTGCAACGGTATCCTGTTTGGAACTCTTCCAACTTGCCGCCCCTCCATTGAGGGTAAATACAAACCCTGAGATAGATTTGTTGTCGTCCTTATCGCTCTCTAAGCTCGAATCGGTAAAGGCCTCCATTTGGAGATCTCCATTACCATACACCAAGAACAATTCTTTAGTCCTTCACAAGTACTTAAGAATGTTCTTCACAGCTATCCAGTGATTCTCTCCTGGGTTGGATTGATACCTGCTTACAACACTAAGTACATAAGCTACATCAGGGCGTGTACATAACATCGCATACATTATAGATCCTACTGCCGAAGCATAGGGTATAATGCTCATGCGAGCTCTCTCTTCATATGTCTTTAGGCAAGAGTCCTTGGAGAGAGTGACCCCATGGCAAGCGGGTAAGGCACCCCGCTTGGAGTCTTCCATACTAAACCTTTTATGATGGTGTTGATGTACCAGGTTTGGGACAATCCCAATAACCTTTTGGATCTATCACTATAGATCCTAATGCCCAGAATGTATGTGGCATCACCCAGGTCCTGTAGGATTACTAGGCACACTAACAAGGCTCTACAAGGCATCGACCATGCCAAAATTAAATTTTTATGTGCCGAACAACCCTAAGCAAGATCATATACTAGAGTTTAGGCGAAACTAAGAGCAAGTAAACAACTTTACTTCTAAGGGAACACGAAATACAACCTTTGTAGATCGGTCCTTCACTTCTTTAGCTCCTTGTTGAAGTCCCTTCGCTACGATCGTGGTTCTCCCGGACCCTTGCATGGCTTCACGAGGCGGAAAGACGCGTCCTTACTTGAAGTCTTCGAGGCCGAAGATGATCTACGTCGAGTGGATGCCAACTCAAGCTACTACTTCACTAACTTGAGAATTAGTGAAGTAAACACCCTAAACTAAAGTGCTAGTCTAGTAGAGGATGGAGAAATAGGAAGTGGGTTCTCTTTAGAATTTTATTTCTCACAAAGTTTCACTCTTTTTTTAAAACCCTAGCAAGCTTTTTCTTTTGCTCAATGAAGAAGAAGATGAACAAAAGAAAAGAATGAGGATAATGATCAAGTGAGAAGGCTAACCATGGTGACTGAGTATCATATACTAACTCTTGTAGAGACATAACCATAGCTAACACTTGTGGTTGGGTTAAGAAATATCTATGGTAAAAACAAACTCAAGTGGACTTAGTCAATGCATCTACAAGCTTCCACAAGCTTCATGCATTGATCTAATCCTCCACTTAATTTTGTAATTACTTAAAATATAAAAACCCAACATAATATATAGCATGGTGTAAGTCTCATACACCCAAGTCATGTGTATCATCAACCATGATACATTAAGAAAACACAATTTTAATATATATCATATATACATTAAAATAGTGCTCATGTGAGAAAAACCCTAAAGTGAACAAGTGTTAGTAAATGTAAACTAGTATATCTAATATACAATTATACACTTATTTATTAAATCAACACTTGACTTAATAATCCGGTCATATCACATATAACCGACTAACATCCAATGTATTGTCTTATCGAATCAACACTTGATTCGATAACCCGGCTATATCATATATAACCGATTGATACATAAAGTCACGAGAATAGAATACGGTATCACATACATGCATTATTCTCGGTCCTGCACATATCACATATGCGCTCCTATTTTGTTTTGCCTGAGCCAGCAAAACCTCTATGTAGGACTATAAAGACTCGTCAATACGCCGACAGTAGGTGATGGTCACATCAAGCACCCACAAGCCGTCAGCGGTACTAGCTGGACGTAACGGCTACCCGGGTAGTGAGCGATCAGAAGATCAGCAAGCAAGCCCGCTCCAACTCCTGTAAAATCCTGCCGGTAACACTTCCCGTACAGTCCGGTCTCCTCGTCTGATATGTCGCATATCAAGTCTAGGGGTGGTAAACGTCAGACCCAAATAACCGATAAGTCATGCCGATGTGAGGCTCATAACGGGTCGAGAAACTACTGGTAACACTTACCAGTAAATCTCTAATCAGCCCTGGACAGGGACTTCCCTGTTACGGCCAATCGAGCACAGCGCAACATCAACCCCCAATACCGGGAGAGAGGAAACCCCTCCTATCGCTCATTGCCTCCATGTGACTCGGGACTGTACACAAAACCCACCGTTTTACACGCCCTCATGGACGTGGTAAGGTGGAAATCAAAGCATAGTGGGAATCACACAAGACACTATGACGATCTCGGGTCTACAGACTAACCTGCACAAGTGTCACCAGAGAACTGCCATCTGACGTGAGGTATAATACCATCTGGGAGTTCTCGGCGAGTCCGTCCAGTGTACCCAGTCTCCACTGAGCACCCGTACACCATCTCTGATTTCAAACACCAATAGATATGGGATCATCCATCGCCCATCTCATGGGTCGAGAAGCGTATACGCTAGTCTACACTGGTATATCGATGCCCCGTCTCGATACACCCATGACTAGGGACCTTGAAGGATGTACTTATGGAATACCATGTCTCCACTAGTATGATCCGCATCATAGTCCAGGTAGTCAAGTACACATCCTAAGGGCTTTACCAACATGTAACTATAAAACAGTATAAAGAGACAAGTATACATGTTAAAGTAAAGTGCTACCAGATAGCATACTATCATATCGAGCAAGAAAGTCCTCTCTATATATGTCCAAGCATCCAATATAATATACATCATCTGTACAATACTGGCCTTTAGGGCATACATACAACTAACAATCTCCCACTGGCACTAGGGCCAGTTGTTTTAGTATCGCATATCGAGCATCCCGAAGAGTCTCTCAAACTGTATCTGGGGAATGGTCTTCGTGAGTGGATCCATATTGTTGTTCTTCATGTCAACCCTCCTGACCTCGATCTCCCGGCGATCAACTATCTCCCGGATCAGGTGATACCGCCTCAGAATATGCCTGGATCGCTGATGGGACCTGGGTTCCTTGGACAAAGCCACCGCTTCATTGTTATCACAATACAAAGGTATTGGATGCTCAATGGATGGAACCACTCCAAGTTCAGTAATGAACTTCTTTATCTAGACAGCCTCTTTGGCAGCATCGTTGGTAGCGATGTATTCAGCCTCCATCGTCGAGTCTGCCACTGTTTCCTGCTTGGAACTCTTCCAGCTAACCGCCCCTCCGTAAAGGGTAAAGACAAATGCCGACTGCGACTTAGAGTCGTCCTTATCACTCCGGAAGCTCGAATCGGTAAAGGACTCCACTTAGAGTTCTCCGTTACCATACACCAAGAGCATCTCCTTAGTCCTTCGTAAGTACTTGAGAATGCTCTTCACAGCTGTCCAGTGACTCTCTCCAGGATATGCTTGATACCTACTCACTACACTTAGTGAGTATGCAACATCGGGTCTGGTACACAGCATCGCGTACATAATAGAGCCTACAGCCGAAGCATAGGGTATCCCTTGCATGCGAGCTCTCTCCAAATCAGTCTTGGGAGACATCTCTTTGGAGAGAGTGAGCCCGGAGATCGTGGGTAAAAACCCACGTTTGGAATCTTCCATACTAAACCTCTTTAGTATGGTGTCAATGTACCTGGATTGGGACAATCCCAATATCCTTTTAGATCTATCTCTATAGATCATAATTCCCAATATGCAGGAGGCATCACCAAGATCTTTTATTGAGAATCTTTGTGATAAGAAGAGCTTGACCGATTCCAGCATAGGAATGTCATTTCCTATCAAGAGTATGTCATCCACGTACAATACGAGGAAGACAACCTTACTCTCTGCCACCTTCTTGTAGATACAAGGTTCATCTACATTTTTGACGAAATCAAACTCTTTGATAACGACGTCAAAGTAGATGTTCCAACTCCGCGATGCTTGCTTTAATCCATAAATGGATTTAAGCATCTTTCACACCTTCCCGCTACTCCCACTATCTACGAAGCCCTCTGGCTGAGTCATATAGACACACTCTTCTAAATCACCGTTTAGAAAGACGGTCTTAACATCCATCTGCCAGATTTCGTAGTCATGATATGCAGCGATGGCAAGCAAGATCCGGATGGATTTAAGCATAGCCACTGGAGAAAAGGTTTCGTCATAGTCCACACCTGGTCTTTAATGAAAACCTTTTGCAACAAGTCTAGCTTTGAAAGTCTCCACTTTCCCATCTACACCAAGTTTTTTCTTGAAGATCCACTTGCTCCCAATGGGTTTTACCCCTTCAGGAGCATCTTCCAAAGTCCATACTTTGTTGGTGTACATGGATTCCATCTCGGACCGCATTGCTTCCAGCCATTTCACTGAGTCTCCACTCGTGATGGCCTGCTCGAAGCTAGTTGGGTCATCGTCAACCATGATGCAATCCTCGCTCCCACCATCCATGAGAAAACCGTAGTATCTCTCAGGCGGGTGAGGAACCCTACTAGATCTGCGGAGTGGCAGGGGTTCATCGGGAACTACCGAATCCTCTGGTTCAACCAAATCTTCTGTTGTAGTCTGTATTGCTGGAACCTCTTCCAGTTCTACCTCCATGCTACTAATCTCTTTTTCAAGAAATTCCTTTTCTAAAAAGGTGGCATGTCGAGAAACAAACACTTTTTGTTCCTCGGTTTGGTAGAAGATATACCCGCGCAAATGTTTGGGATATCCAATAAACCTACACAGAATGGACCATGCCGCGAGTTTGTCCGGATTTTGTGTTTTTACATAGGCCGGACAACCCCATATCTTAACATAATTAAGACATGGTCTCTTTCCTTTCCATATCTCATATGGAGTGGTTGGCACAGATTTGGTGGGAACCATATTCAATAGGTCTGCAGATGTTTCCAGTGCATATCCCCAGAAGGAAATAGGTAATTCAGATGTGCTCATCATAGAGCGCACCATATCTAATAGGGTACGGTTCCTCCGTTCCGATACACCGTTGTGCTGTGGTGTATATGGAGGAGTTAGCTGAGAGAGAATCCCATTCTCTTTTAGGAAGTCCAGGAATTCATTGCTCAAGTATTCTCCTCCTCGATCAGATCGTAGGATTTTAATACTTTTTCCGGTTTGGTTCTCGACTTCCTGTTTATATTCTCTAAATTTCTCAAAAGCTTCTGATTTGTGTTTCATCAGGGAGACATATCCGAATCTAGAGAGATCTTCAGTGAATGTACTGAAGTACGCAGAACCATTCCTGGCATGTGTAGACATGGGGCCGCATACATCACTATATACCAGTCCCAAGAGTTCTGTAACTTTCTCTCCGTGTCCCGTAAACGGATTTTAGGTCATCCTGCCTTTGAGACATGATTGGCAAGTGTCATAAGATGAAAGTTCAAACGGATTTAAATATCCATCCTTATGCAACTTAGCTAGTCGTGTAGCATTGATGTGACCTAGTCTATAATGACACAAGAAGGATTCGTTCAGTTCTGAACTCTTCCTCTTGTGTGTGTTTGTTATACTCAGAACCGTTGATTGATTTAGAACATAAATGCCATTGCACAACGTGCCTGATCCAACCAATATTTGGTTTAGGAAAATGTTCATAACATTATCCTGTAATAAAAATTTATATCCCTCTTTACTCAACAAAGAAACCGATATAATGTTGCATATCAGGTTCGGCATGAAATAGCATTCGTTCAGAATCAATGTATTACCAGTTAGCAATACAAGGTGATATTCCCCAATGGTTTTAGCTGCAACAATTGCACCATTTCCGACCCTTATGTCTTTATCACCTTCTCCATGTTCTCTACCTTTCCTAAGCCCATGTAACTGATTACATATATGGCATCCTGACCCGGTATCTAATACCCAGGACGTACAGTAAATGGAGAAACAGTTCTCTGTAACGAACACACCCGAAGAAAATGCATCAACATGTACTTTCTTCATTCGGGTGGCATGGGATTCCTGGTATTTCCCTATATCCTGTTCAGTGCTATAACTCTTATAAGAAAGAACGGAACAAATGTTCCCCAGCACAGTATAACATGCGGGTTCGGTCAATACATCCATATTATTATCTTGATTATGGCATGATATGGTCGCTACCTGGAGAGAGAGAGAAGAAAACACTTTAGCGTATGCTGTTGCAAGATCAGACTGGTTATTATTCTATCTAATCAGGATGGCTCCCACTGTTTTTATCAAATCTTCCTTCAAACCCTAAAAGGAAAGACTAGCCGGGATTATCCTAACCTTCTCTCTCCTCAAGCTCTCCCTCTTCAAACCCTAATCCTCCCCTCTCATGTGTTGAGTACAAGGATTAGTTAGACTACTTAATCCATAACCCTCTCTATATTTCACCTAGCTTCTTTGATTAGCACTTAGAGAAGTTTAGTTGCCTCAAGTTTAGAGGCTAAGCTTGGAGTAAAGCTCTCGGGTGGATCGTCTACTACTTCGAGAAGGCCGAGGAGGAGGTGGAGTTCGCAAAGACGAAGGACACGATTCGTTAGGTATAATCCCTAAACATAGTAGCATAGAAACTCTATGTTTTAAGTTAGTTATCGTTTAGCTTCGATTCAAGCGGTTAGTCGATGTTCGTTCACTAAACAAGTTCGTTTTTGAAAATTCCGCCTCCCCACAAGTATTGGGGTGTTGTACATCGATTACACAAGGGTCGTGCGGGTGGGTTTAATTCAATCAGGAAATGACGGGTTGAACGTGGCTAGCACTTATGATTTGTTGACCTTAGCCAAGGTCATAAGCTGCTAGGGGAAAAATATTATTGGGAATTTCAAATGTTGAAATTTGCAATGAGATTGCATACCTTCTATGAGATAGTTGGATCCCGATACCCGCTGCGAGTAAGAGTTACTCCTGGGAGAGTTTTACACATTACAATTAGCCGATCAAGTAGGTGTCTAGAAAGGTGTTAACGGGGTTACGCCCCTGGGAAAACGAGGTTTACATTAATTAGGTTCGTGCGAAAGTACGGAGGACCTCCCTCCAAGTACCGACACTGGCCTGACTGAAAGATTGGCGAACTTATAGCGTGTAATTAATCCCGGCTAGTCTTTCCTTTTAGGATTTGAAGGAAGATTTGATTAAAACAGTGGGAGACATCCTGATTAGATATATTAGATAACCAATCTAATCTTGCAAGAGCATACGCTGAGTGTTTTCTTCTCTCTCTCTCCAGGTAGCGGCCATATCACGCCTTAATCAAGATAATAAAACGGATATATTGACCGAACCCGCTTGTTATACTGAGCTGGGGAATGTTGGTCCCGCTCCAACTTATAATTGTTATAAGACAGAGCAGGAAATTGGGGAATACCAGATTTGTCGTGCCGCCCAAACGAAGAAAGTGCATGCTGATGCATCTTCTTCGGGTGTGTTCATTACAGAGAACTGTTTCTCAGTATCCTTTACGTCCTTGGTATGAGATACCGGATTAGGATCCCGCATATGTAATCTGTTACATGGGCTACAGAAAGGTAGAGAACTGAGAACGGGTGATAAGTTTCATGAGATAGAAACGGTGCAAGTGTTGCAGCCAGGTCTGTTGGTCATTGTCACCCTGTATTACCAGAATACATTGATTCTGAATAAATGTTATTAGATACCGAACCTGATGTACAAAATCATATCCGTCTCTTTATTAGTAAAGAAAGGATATAATTTTGTATTGTTGGATAATGTTTTGAACATTTCCTATATCAAGAGTTGATCGGTTCAGGCACGTTATCTAAAAACATTGACGTTCTAAATCAAACTACGGTTCTTAGTATACAGAACACACACGAGAGGAAGAGTTCAGAAATGAACGAATCCTTCTTAGGGCATTGTAGACTAGGTCATATTAATGCGACCCGACTGGCTGAAGTTACATTTAGATGCATATTTAAATCTGTTTGAATTTACATCTTGTGAAACTTGCCGGTCATGTCACAAATAAGATGACCATAGCTCTGGTTATTGGAAACAGAGAAAGAGTTAGTGAACTCTTGGGATAGATACATGCTGATGTATGAAAGTTCCCTGTCTACACATGCTAAGACTGTTTCTTTGTACTTCATTACATTCTCTGATAATCTCTCAAGATTCAGACATATGTTCCTGTTGAAACACAAGTCCGAACCTTTTGAGATATTCACAGAATATTGTTAGTTATATGTATGCCCTAGAGGCCATTACTGTACATTGGATGTATATTGTAGTGGATGCTGGGACATATATAGGTAGGACTTTCTTGCTCGACATGATAGTACGCTATCTGGTTGCTCTTTATATTAACGTGTATACTTTCTGTCTCTCTGTTACATGTTGATAAAGCCTTAGGATGTGTACTCGACTTCCAGGACTGTGATGTAGATCATACTAGTGGGGCCTGGATAGTCCATGAGTACATCCTTGAAATGTTCCTAGTCGAGGGAATATCGAGACGGGGCATCGATATTCCCGAGTAGACTAGCGTATATCTTCTCGACCCATACGATGGGCGATGGATGATCCCATATCCATTGGTGTTTGACATCGAAGATGGTATGCGGGTGCTCAGTGGAGACTGGGTACACTGAACGGACTCGCCGAGAACTCCCAGATGGTATTATACCTCACGTCAGATGGCAGTTCTCTGGTGACACTGGTACAGCTTAGTCTGTTGACCCGAGATTGTCATAGAGTCTTGTGTGTCTCCCACTTTGCTTTGACTTCCACCCTACCACGGCTCTACTGAGTTGTGCAAACAGGTGGTTTTTGGGTACAGTACCGATTCACATGGAGGCAATGAGCGATAGGAGGGGATTCGTCTCTCCCGGTATTGGGGGTTGATGTTGTGCTATGCTCGACTGGCCATAACAGGAAATCCCAGGCCAGGGTTGCAGTGATATACTGGTAAGAGTTATCAGTAGTTTCACGAATGTTATGGACCTCACGTCGGCATGACTTATCGAGCTACTGGGGTCTGACGTTTACCACCCCTAGGCGAGATATGCGACATATCAGACGAACAGACCGGACTATACGTTAAGTGTTACTGGTTGGATTCACAGGAGTGTGAGCGGGCTTGCTCGTCGATCTTCTGATCGCTCAATACCCGGGTGGCCGTGACGTTTAGCAGACCGCTTGCGGCTTGTGGATATTTGATATGATCATCATCCGCTACCGGCGTATTGACGAGTCTTTAGAGTCCTACACAGAGGTTTCCTGGCTCAAGCGAAACGAAATAGGAGCGCATATGAGATATGTGCGGGACCGAGAATAATGCATGTATGTGATACCGTATTTCATTCTCGCGATGAATGTGTCGAATGGTTGTATGCGATATAACCTAGTTATCGAATCAAGGATTGATTCGATAAGCCGATACATTGGATACTAGCCGGTTATATGCGATATGACCGGATCATTGAATCAAGTGTTGATTTAATGATTTAATGTATAATTATATATTTGATATATTATTTTGCATTAACTAGTATTGGTTCACTTTAAATGGATTTACTCACTTGGTTTGTGCACATTGTATATGTGATATATTTTGTGCACATGATTGTATCATGTTTGATGATACATGAAAGCTAGGGTTAGTGTAAAGAATTAGACCATGGTTAAGTTTATGATTAGGGTTTTCTTTTTAATTACTTATTCATTTATATTTGTTTATTTTGGAAAAAGGAAATGATAATGAAAATGGAATGGTGGCTTGATTTGTTTGTTGTTGAAGTTTCTTGAAACTTTGACTAAGTCACCATTCTTGTCTCATCCTTAACCCTAACAATTCAAGTTAACTATGGTCCATTCTCTACAACTAACCAAGGGTTAGTAAATGATAAGTATTGATTTATTTATCATTTACATAACACTTATCATATCATCTTCTTCTTCTTCGTCTTCTTCTTTCATGAGAAGAAAGCTTGCTACATCAATGGTGATTGATGAAAAAGTGTGAGAAATCCAAATCTGAAGTCTACCCACTTCCTATTTCTTCTTCCTCTACCTCTTGCCAAGTAGTATAGGGTGTTTCCTTCACAAGTTTTCTTGACTTGGTGAAGTTGGAGCTTGATATAGCGATGCCTCGACGTAGATCATCTTCGGCATCGTCGTCGATGACCTAGCCCGCTTTTTCTCCGATGAAGCCGACGCTAGAGCCCAAGATATGATATGGACAGCGAGGAGACTTCATTGCGGAGCTATGGAGGTGGAGAACCGGATCTACAAAGGTTGTATTTCCCTATTCTAGTAGTTAAGTGTTAACTAGTTTGCTTTATCTTCTATATATATCTAGTCAACGATCCGTTCTAGGGTTTCTCGGCACCGTATTTTTAGAAATTTGCATGGATGATGACTTGTGAGACCTCACTAGGGTGCCTAGGAACCCTACAGTGGTATTAGAGCCTAGCTAGAGCCTTAGGCGAAGTCTAAACGGAATTAGAACACCGATCGAATCAAAACCCAAACCCAAATATTGCTCTCTGGACATTTTTGAAAATCGCGGTTTTTTCCAAATTAAAAGTATGCAGAAAATCCAGCTGGGAATTCTAAGAATTAGGATGCAAAATTTTTTCAATGATACCTCTATTACGCGGCGGAACCGCCGAAGAAGCCTGGCTTCTGCGGCGGTTCCGCGGTCACGTGACTTGATTGGCCTTCAAACTTTGCACAGTAATTCATGTTTTCTGGTGCTGCTTTTCTTGGGAATATTTTAATATTTATTCCAGAGTTGTATTTTCTGGGTTGTATTGGGGACTCGGTGTATTCGATCGGACTGTCTAATTTTTGTCGGTGTGCTTTTCCGGGTATTTTTAGAATATGTTAAATAGTTCGACCGGATATAAATACCCACTTTTTCCCCTGCCAGGAAATTTCCAATTGTTGGATTTTTCCGTAGTTTAACGACGTTCTAAGTAGTGCAAGTAACTCGATGGACCCTCTAGAAGACAACAAACCTTAACTCGATTATGTGACCGTCTTGAACTGCCCTTTGAACCTTCGGGTTTGGGGCAGTACGGCGTGCCATATGTGAGGCGTTGGCTTGACCCTTCTACGGCTGGACCGTTGGTACTGAGGCACGAACTGAATGTTGTTAGACTTATTTCATGTGTTGAGCTGTATCGGGAAAGCTTGGGTGTTCGATTGTTCGATCGAAAAGTTTAGCATTTTTTATTTATCCGGAATGTGATACAATACTTGGAATTCGCAAAAAGTTATGAGATGACTTGATGAATGTTATAAACATAGCACTTTAGTCTCACTTGATCGGTTGCCACGGAATTTTGATGCGATCAAAAGTCCGTCGCAATCACGTAGCGTACGCGGATACTCGCCGGGTAAAACTTAATAGACAGCCTCACTCCATTGCCCCGACCAAGTGACTGTAGGAGAACCCCATCGCCAAAAGCATCCATTCGGGTGCTCGCGGTAGCGGTGTTCCGCCTTGGTGCACTTCGTCGACGGTATCAGGGGTGCGGCCGTCTACTGAAGTTTGCGACGAGCATTCGATCAAAATGTCGGGAATCCTGTTGAATTGCCCGACTTGATATTGAAAAGAGTTTTCGATTTTGAGACTAAAATGCGGGGTTTATAATTGTTAGGCATGCGATGTCTAAGGAATTCATTTGATTAGGCGTGAGATGTCTATAGAGGTTGCGGATTCCAACTGTTGTAGTTTTACACTTTCTTTTCTGTGACCGTAAGTTTAATATGTGATGTCGCCGGTTTCGTTGCTATATGTCAACGACAATTAGGATGCGCATATTTACTTACGTTGATGACATGTGATGTTATGTGTTGCTGGATATGTTATATTGGATCGTCATGTTTGAATAGCCGGGGGGTTTTTATGTGAGATGACTGTTTTTCCAATTTCATTCATTTAAAAACTTGTATGTAATATTCTTTTATTGGGGCACTTCCAGGTTGCGGATGTTGTTACCATTTGTATATTATTTACTTTTCTGCACTAGGATAGACCCAAGGAGGGGAGCACAAGTAACCGGGTTCTGGGGTCCAGTGGGAGACCAACTCGAGGAGTCGAGTCCGGGTCTCCTAACCCTAGAATTGGTAGGGTTGCTTGCCGCTCTCGTAGGGGTCTAGGGGTGTTGGATAGGCTATTCATCACGACCGTGAAATCCGTGTTTTATACTGGCTCGTATTGAAAACACGAACGTCCTAGAATATCCAATATTTCATATGATTTTTTCTGCTGCGTTATCTGTGATGCGATCATGCGATGTTCTGTGCTCTGTTCAGATAAATGTAGTATATAGTATATATGATATATTATATAGACGTTGCTTATGTTTTACTCCCGCGCTAGCCCTGCCTCGTTCTGCCGTTAGTTACCTAACCTAAAGGTGCAGACGGGACATCGAGGCGAATGCGGATGGCATAAGCGTACGTTATATTTATCTGTGATGATTAGGTGGACTTAAATGATGGGATATTCATTAATGAGATTAATGAAAGAAAATAAACCTAATTGATGTTGTGGAATCGAATTTCAAAATAAAAACAGGTAGCTACAGTTCTTGCTTTGAATCGTGGTGTTCCTTGTAGAACATCCTGCACCTTATTCGATAAGGAAAGGACCGAGATCCCTTCACCGGGAGTGACTCCTTTAGCAATAACTGGCAGATGCTACAACCCTCGGTTTGTCTTTTGATCGCTTCTATAGTCTCTGCTTTGCACAGTGATATATATGATATATCCCGCACCTCATTCGACGAGGAAAGGGCCGACGATCCCTTCACCGGGAGTGACCCCTTTAGCAAAACTAGAAAAGCCTCAAAAACATTCCATTTAAAAACCATTTGATTCCGCAACGAGATCAAGTTCAAAGCGTTAAAGGTTTTCACAAAAACTATTCGCAACCCTCCGTCATTTTAGGAAGTAGAGTACTTAGTATTCGTGCTGTGTTTGTTGACTTTAGTTAAGGCACAGTGTACGGTAGCTAAGTGATGTCTTCCTACACCGCATATGATGCTATTAGTTAGGACAGTCGCGTGACTTTGTTGACCTTAGTTAAGGGTCATGTGGGTGGGTCTGATTAATCACGAAATGACGGGTAGAACTTGACTAGTACTTATGATTTGTTGACCATAGTTAAGGTCATAGGTGCTAGGGGTAAAAACCTTTATCGGGAGTTTCAAGTGTTGAAACTTGCAATGAGATTGCATACCTTCTATATGATAGTTGGATCCCGATACCCACTGCGAGTAATTGTTACTCCTGGGAGAGTTTTGCACTTTACAATTAGCCGATCAAGTAGGTGTCTAGAAAGGTGTCAACGGGGTTACGCCTCTGGGAAAACGAGGTTTACTGTAATTAGGTCCGTGCGAAAGCACGGGGAACCTCCCTCAAAGTACCGACACTGGCCTGGCTGAAAGATTAGCGAACTTGTAGAGTGTAATTAATCCCGGCTAGTCTTTCCTTTTAGGGTTTGAAAGAAGATTTGATAAAAACAGTGGGAGCCATCCTGATTAGATAAAATAAATAACCAATCTGATCTTGCAAGAGCGCACGCTGAGTATTTTCTTTTCTCTCTCTCCAGGTAGCGACCATATCACGCCTTAATCAAGATAATAATATGGATGTATTGACTGAACCCGCTTGTTATACTGAGCTGGGGAACGTTGGTCCCGCTCCAACTTATAATTGTTATAAGACAGAGCAGGAAATAGGGGAATACCAGAATTCCTATGCCGCCCAAACGAAGAAAGTGCATATGATGCATCTTCTTCGGGTGTGTTCATTAAACAGAACTGTTTCTCAGTATCCTCTGAATCTTGGATATATGATACCGGATCAGGATCCCAGATATGTAAGCTGTTACATAGGGCTACAAAAAGGTAGAAAAACTGAGAACGGATGATAAGTTTCATGAGACAGAAACCGGGGCAAGTGTTGCAGCCAAGTCTGTTGGTCACTGTCACCCTGTATTACCAATACATTGATTCTGAACAAATGCTATTAGATACCGAACCTGATATACAAAATCATATCAATCTCTTTATTTATTAAAGTAATGATAAAATTTTGTATTGCTGGATAATGTTTTGAACATTTCCTATATCAAAAGTTGATCGGTTCAGGCACGTTATCTAAAAGCATTGACGTTCTAAATCAAACTACAGTTCCTCGTGTACAGAACACACACAAGAGGAAGAGTTCAGAAATGAACGAATCATTCTTGAGGCATTGTAGACTAGGTCATATCAATGCGACCCGACTGGCTGAAGTTGCATTTTAGATGCATATTTAAATCAGTTTGAATTTACATCTTTTGAAACTTGCCAGTCATGTCACAAAGATTAAATGACCATAGCTCCGTTTACTGAAAACAGAGAAAGAGTTAGTAAACTCTTGGGACTGATACATGATGATGTATGTAAGGTCTCCTGTCTACACATGCCAAGACTGGTTCTTTATACTTCATTATATTCTCTGATAATCTCTCAAGATTCAGTCATATGTTCCTGTTAAAACATAAGTCCGAACCTTTTGAGGTATTCACAGAATATAAGTTAGAAGTAAAGAACCAATAACCGGGTATAAGTATTATGTCCTATGATGAGATCAGGGAGGAGAATACTTACGCATGGCATTCCTGGACCATTCTAAAGTAGAATAAGATTCTCTCTCCGTATTACTCCTCTAAATACACCACTGCACAACGGTGTATCGGGGTGGAGCAATTGCATAATATTAGATATTGTGTGCTCTATGATGAGTATTACTGAGTTACCTATTTCCTTTTGGGGTTATGCACTTGAGAAGCTGCATACCTATTGAATTAGGTTTGAATCAAATCAGTGCCTACCACTTCATATGAGATATGGTATGGGAAGAAACCATCTCTTAAGCGAGATAAGATTTGGGGTTGTCCGGCCTATGTTTAAAGCAAAATCCGGACAAGATCGAGGCAGGATCAGTTCTGTAGAACTGGAAAGGTTCCAGCTATACAAAACTGCAGCTGATGATTTGACAGAACCAAAGGATTCTATAGTTCCCGACGAACCTCAGCCTCTCCGCCGATCTAGTAGGGTTCCTCACCTGCCTGAGAGATACCTCGGTTTCTCGATGACAGTGGGAGCGAGGATTACATCATGAGATGATGACCTAACTAGTTTCGAGCAGGCCATCGAGAGTAGGGACTCTGTAAGAATGGCTGGATGCTTAGCGATCTGAGATGGAATCCATATACACCAACAAAGTATGGACTTTAGTTGCGATATCTGAAGGGTGAAACCCCCATCAGGAGCAAGTATATCTTGAGAAGATTACTTGGTGTAGATGGAAAAGTTAAGACTTTCAAAGCTAGGCTTATTAAAGGTTTTAGTCATCAACCAGGCATGGATAATGATGAAACCTTTTCCAAGTGACTATGCTTAAGTCCATCCGGATCCTACTTAACATTGCTACATACCATGACTACGATATCTGGTGGTTGGGTGCCCTGACTGCTTTTCTAAATACTGATTTAGAAGAGAACGTCTATAAGAACACAGCCAGAGGTCTTCGTAAACAGTGGGAGCAGCGGAAACGTGTGCAAGTTGCTTTACATAATGAAGCAGGCATCGCGGAGTTGGAACGTCTGTTTTGATAGTCAAAGTGTTTGACTTCATCAAAATGGTAGACGAACCTTGTATATACAAAAGGGTAGTAGAGAGTAAGGTGGTCATCTTCGTATTGTACGTAGACAACATACTCTTGATAGGAAAAGAGTTTCCTATACTACGATCGGTCAATCTCCTATCATCACTAGGATTCTCCAAATAGGATCGAAGTGATACCTCCTAAATCCTGAGTTTTCATCTATGAGATAGATGTAATTGGATGTTAGGATTCTCACTAGATGTAGTGAGATGGTATCAAACGATCCTGAGGAGAATCACTAGAAGAGTTCCAGGGTGATAAAGATGACTGAATGTCAGTCACAGGCATTGTCTTTACCCTCAGTAAAGGGACGGTATGTTGGAAGAGTTCCAAGCTAGATACTGTGGCAAACTAGACGATAAAGGCTGGTAACATCGCTATTGAAGATACTACCAAAGAGGAAGTTTGGGTGTATATTGGTTCATAAGATGAACAAGGTTCCTGCCATTGTATGACAATGGAAGTGTGGCTTCGGCCCTGGAACCCTGGTCCCATCAGTGACCCAGACATATTCTGAGGCATCATCACCTGATCATGGAGATAGTTGATCTCTATGTTGATCGAGGTTAGGAGAGTAGACTCAGAGGACAACACGGCGGATCCACTCACGAAGACCTTTTCCCAGAGAGAGACTCATATAGGATGGTTGAGTATTAGATACTGCAACCACAGCTACAGATGGCCCTGGTACAAGTGGGAGATTGTTAGTTATATGTATGCCCTAGAGGCCATTACTGTACATTGGATGTATATTGTAGTGGATGCTGGGACATATATAGGTAGGACTTTCTTGCTCGACATGATAGTACGCTATCTGGTTGCTCTTTATCTTAACGTGTATACTTTCTGTCTCTTTGTTACATGTTGATAAAGCCCTTAGGATGTGTACTCGACTTCCAGGACTGTGATGCAGATCATACTAGTGGGGCCTGGATAGTCCATGAGTACATCCTTGAAATGTTCCTAGTCGAGGGAATATCGAGACGGGGCATCGATATTCCAGAGTAGACTAGCGTATATCTTCTCGACCCATGCGATGGGCGATGGATGATCCCATATCCATTGGTGTTTGACATCGAAGATGGTATGCGGGTGCTCAGTGGAGACTGGGTACACTGAACGGACTCGCCGAGAACTCCCAGATGGTATTATACCTCACGTCAGATGGCAGTTCTCTGGTGACACTGGTACAGCTTAGTCTGTTGACCCGAGATCGTCATAGAGTTTTGTGTGTCTCCCACTGTGCTTTGACTTCCACCCTACCACGGCTCTACTGAGTTGTGCAAACAGGTGGTTTTTGGGTACAGTCCCGATTCACATGGAGGCAATGAGCGATAGGAGGGGATTCGTCTCTCCCGGTATTGGGGGTTGATGTTGTGCTATGCTCGACTGGCCATAACAGGAAATCCCTGGCCATGGTTGCAGTGATATACAGGTAAGAGTTATCAGTAGTTTCACGAATGTTATGGACCTCACGTCGGCATGACTTATCGAGCTACTGGGGTCTGACGTTTACCACCCCTAGGCGAGATATGCGACATATCAGACGAACAGACCGGACTATACGTTAAGTGTTACTGGTTGGATTCACAGGAGTGTGAGCGGGCTTGCTCGTCGATCTTCTAATCGCTCAATACCCGGGTGGCCGTTACGTTTAGCAGACCGCTTGCGGCTTGTGGATGTTTGATATGATCATCATCCGCTGACGGCGTATTGACGAGTCTTTAGAGTCCTACACGGAGGTTTCCTGGCTCAAGCGAAACGAAATAGGAGCGCATATGAGATATGTGCGGGACCGAGAATAATGCGTGTATGTGATACCGTATTTCATTCTCGCGATGAATGTGTCGAATGGTTGTATGCGATATAACCTAGTTATCGAATCAAGGATTGATTCGATAAGCCGATACATTGGATACTAGCCGGTTATATGCGATATGACTGGATCATTGAATCAAGTGTTGATTTAATGATTTAATGTATAATTATATATTTGATATATTACTTTGCATTAACTAGTATTGGTTCACTTTAAATGGATTTACTCACTTGGTTTGTGCACATTGTATATGTGATATATTTTGTGCACATGATTGTATCATGTTTGATGATACATGCAAGCTAGGGTTAGTGTAAAGAATTAGACCATGGTTAAGTTTATGATTAGGGTTTTCTTTTTAATTACTTATTCATTTATTTATTCTTTTTGTTTATTTTGGAAAAAGGAAATGATAATGAAAATGGAATGGTGGCTTGATTTGTTTGTAGTTGAAGTTTCTTGAAACTTTGACTAAGTCACCATTCTTGTCTCATCCTTAACCCTAACCATTCAAGTTAACCATGGTTCATTCTCTACAACTAACCAAGGGTTAGTAAATGATAAGTATTGATTTATTTATCATTTACATAACACTTATCATATCATCTTCTTCTTCTTCATCTTCTTCTTTCATGAGAAGAAAGCTTGCTACATCAATGGTGATTGATGAAAAAGTGTGAGAAATCCAAATCTAAAGTCTACCCACTTCTTATTTCTTCATCCTCTACCTCTTGCCAAGTAGTATAGGGTGTTTCCTTCACAAGTTTTCTTGACTTGGTGAAGTTGGAGCTTGATCTAGCGATGCCTCGACGTAGATCATCTTCGGCATCGTCGTCGATGACCTAGCCCGCTTTTTCTCCGATAAAGCCGACGCTAGAGCCCAAGATATGATATGGACAGCGAGGAGAGTTAATTGCGGAGCTATGGAGGTGGAGAACCGGATCTACAAAGGTTGTATTTCCGTATTCTAGTAGTTAAGTGTTAACTTGTTTGCTTTATCGCCTATATATATCTAGTCAACGATCCGTTCTAGGGTTTCTCGGCACCGTATTTTTAGAAATTTGCATGGATGATGACTTGTGAGACCTCACTAGGGTGCCTAGGAACCCTACAAATATAAGTTAGAAGTAGAGAACCAAAACGGGTATAAGTATTATATCCTTTGATGCGATCAAGGAGGAGAATACTTGAGCACGGAATTCTTGGACTATTCTAAAGGAGAATGAGATTCTCTCTCAGTATTACTCCTCCGTATACACCATAGCACGATGGTATATCGGGACGGAGCAATAACACCCTATATGATATGGTGTGCTCTATGATGAGTACTACTGAGTTTCCTATTTTCTTTTGGGAGTTATGCGCTTGAGAAGCTGCATACCTATTGAATAGGGTTCAAATCAAATCAGTTGCCTACCACTTCATATGTAATATGGAAAAGGAAGAGCCCATATCTTTAGTTTGTTAAGATTTGGGGTTGTCTGGCCTATGTCTAAAAAGCAAAATCCGGACAAACTCGAGACAAATTCAGTTCTGTGGAAGTTTGTTGGATATCCTTAGCATTCGCAAGGGAATATCTTTTACCAAACAGAGGAACAAAAGATGTTTTGTTTCTCAACATGCCTTCTTTGTGAAAAGGAATTTCTTGTGAAGAAATTAGTGGTCATAAGGTAGAACTGGAAGGAGTTCCAGCTATACAAACTGTAACGTTTCAGAAATCGTTTTGCGAATTTTCCCGTTTTAGGGCAAAATTGTCGGGTTTTCCCCTTTTAACCCGATTTCGATCAAACGTCCGTATAAGCTTACCGGCACCTTTTTTAGCTAAAATAAAGCTTGTGCGCGAACTTTAGGGGTATTTGGGAGGTTTTGGTTCAGATAGATTTTTCCCAAATAAAATATTATTTTAGCCGGTAAAATATGCACGTAAATCGGGAAATTTCTTCTAAATAAAAATTCTTGGAAATTATCACTACAATTATTTTAGAACCTTCTTTTTAAATATCTAGGTTTTTATGGTGAAAGGATTTATTTTTTTAAAAAGATAAAGAAAAAGAAAAGTAGTGTGAACATAAGCTTTTTGTTTTATTATACTATTATTCTATTTTCTTCTAGAAAATTCTACAATTCACCAAAAACCCTTATCTTCATCATTTGGCCGGCCCCTCTCTCCCCTTTGCTTCCCTTGTTCTTCCACGCTCACTTTTCATCATTTCTTTTACAAATAAATCATGAAAACTCCAAATAAATTCATAGAAATTCAAATAAAATCCAAAACTTTCTTTCTTCTTCACAAAAGTTGCTTGGATCTTCATTCTAGTGAGGATTTTGGAGGCTAAAGTTTGGTTTTATCCTTGATTCAAGTGGTGTTCTTGAAGGTATAAAACCCTAACCCTAATCTCTAATTGTTAAGTTTAAATCTTTATGCTAGCTTAATTAGATGTTAGTTTAAGCTTTAAATTTCATGTTTCAAAATTCTAGAAATGGTTTTAGAAATTCAAGTTAAGGTTAAAGTATAATTTAAGTGTTTAATATTTAATTGAAGTGTTAATTTGTGAATTGGAAAAGCTTAACCTAGTAGAAAATGCTATTTTTTGTTAATTACTACTTTGTCTGATTAAGGGTTTTTGCTTACTAGGTTTTTGCTAAAGCTTAATTAAGCAAGTTTAAAAATATAGAAATGGTTTAAATGGATTAATATTTCTATTTGAAGATGTTTGTAAATTATAGTTTTGGTAAAACTTGTAGTTTTGTGTTAAAACGGTAAATACTGCTTACTAGATTTTGGTAACTTTTAGGCGTGGGTTTCTTTTGACGTTGCGATGTTATTTATATTGAGACCACGTTTATTGTTGTGTTTTGAATGCGCGATCGGGACGATCGGAATCTAGACTATGTGTTTCGTAGTTTGCCGACCCTAGTTAGGATTTTTTGACCGATGTCGTGCGAGTTAGATGCGCTAAGCGCGCAATGTAATTTTTATGGCGTTATTCTTGCGTTTCGATGTCTTTTCGTCGATGTAGAATATATGCTTATGTGATGTGTTTGTGAAATTTTAGGTTCGCAAGCGGGAACTTCGGACGCTACGACAAGGGGAAACAGGTGGTAGGATTCACCTTGCTTGGAGCGTTGGTGAGTAGATTTAACATCTACAGGGGAATCGTCCGCATGGCGTTATGCGTCAGGGCTAGAGATTTTATTACATGTCGCATATTCTACGTTATTGTTAGAATTGCGCCTTTAGCCTATTACTTAGATGTAGTTGTGCCTGGACTAGTAGTAGTAGGACACTGCACATATTATTGACGATTCATGTTGCACGAGCACTGATTGTATGCTACACACACCGTCAATAACTGCCATGTTACGCATAACCCACTTATAGATATAATATGGCTTGGTTAGGGACATTGAGACTTTGATTCATATTTCTTTACGCATTGACTTATAGCATACCTGTATACCTACATGCTTACACATATGTTCTGACATACTTACATGCTAGTTACCTGTATACCTATAGAGTATTGTACCATTAGTGATGGGTACATGCACACTTTACGTCATAGCTACAGGTATACCTTGCACATACTATTCTTATACCCAGGGGGTATACTACATCATTACTTATAGGTAAATACATATATATTGATATACCTTTATGTTGCACATATATCTGGATATAGCTACATGTTTACCTTTACTTGATGTTATTTTAGAATTGGAGAGATTAGGAACCACATGATATTATATTAACTTGTTACAGTTAATTGCTGCTTTTCCTCTATATGCTCGCATTTCAGATTCATGATGCGTATACTTTATTCATGGATTTTCGCATTGAGATATGGATCTTTCATGATGTTTTCTGGATTTGGGAACCGTGGTAGTTCATGAAATTATGCATTATTTGAAAAACCCGGTTTCCCTTGATATGATATTTCAGCAGCCACCATGAGATTTGTTGTTTACGATGTGTATACCCCACGCGAGGAAAGGAGGGGTCCGTGTGCGGGTACATGGTAGGGCCCGGAGGTACCCCGAAGCAAGAACGATGTCGTGGTGTCAGGCGATGAGGCTTAGGGGAACCATACTATCCGGTGACTGGACCAATGACTCAGCGGCTATCATGTGGATACTGACGGGAGTCATGTACGTATGGATACGTCGAGAGGCGAGGGTCAGAGCTAGGCACTCGAGCTTTCGGGATAGCGTATGATACGTACCTATCAGGGGGCCAGTCATGGAGACAGCACCTGATGGATCAGCATTTCTGTGTCGATACTTGGCACATTGGTTTCATGATATTTCTAATTACACCTTTGTATATATAACTGGGAATTGAGCCGCTGTTATATATACCCTTACACCAAAATTAGTGGAATGGGACGCTAATATATGTGTATTGACCTCATCATATTTATTTACGCCATTATATTTAGGATATTAGAATTTTGCTGGAGATTTGATTCGGGATATAAGAGATTCATTTGAGATTGGATACTGGATAGATATGTGAGATCTACTTACTGTTGTACATTCGAGATATGTGAGATATACTTGATATGGTACATACGAGATATGTGAGATCTACTTGATATTGTACATTCGAGATATATGAGATCTACTTGATGTTGTACATGCGAGATATGTGAGATATACTTGATATTGTACATACGAGATATGTGAGATCCACTTGATTTTTTACATTCGATATATACGAGATATACTTGATGATTGTACATTCGATATATGTGAGATATACTTGAGGTTGTACATTCGGGATATATGAGATATACTTGATATTGTGCAATTGAGGAGAGGTGATACTTAGATAATATGAGTGCCAATTTGGGGGATGATTTGAGGAATTGGTATTTAAATTATCTTGCTGGATTGTGATCCTACCACGACGTCAGGATTCCGTGGAAATGACATACTTCACACCATACCTCACCTTATTTGTTTGTGCATTGCTTCATGTACTAGTAGTACCTGTTAGTGTACCTTTCATGATTATTGCACATTTACATTCTCATATCCCTATCGCATGATTATTGTATACTGTTGTCATATCATTATTGCTTTATATATATTGGTTGTACCTGCTAGTGTACTTTCCATTATTCTGCATTCATATGACATGTTATTACTGTTAATTGCATATCTTAGATTCACGCTTTACGTGCATACTTGCGATTACCTGCATATGTTATTTATTATTCACGAGTTGGCAACTCACCCCCGTTGTGACACAGTGTTTGCAGGTGTTCCTCAGGATAGTCAGAGGCAGGCTATTATCACACATCTTATCATCTTTTGCTACAGATACCGCATCAGCTCACAGTGTGCAGTTTGCTTATGTGGGTTTTGCGGTTATTCGTTGTATTGTATATTCGTTGTATCTATGTACTCTCCATCTACTATTTTCATATTGACTTAGAGACTTCGTGAGGACGATGTTGTATATTATGTTGGATTTGTTGTCTTTTATAGAGTTTCCTTTCTATCGTCTTCTATTTCTTCGCTACGGCGTCGTATATTTGTTGTGGTGGTTGTTTTCCGCCTTTGGGCGTGGATATGCTCCCGTTGGGGATGCTTTACTTTATATTTATGTTATACCCATTTTTGGGGCTAGCTTTTACAAAGGAGGTGCTGCCAAAATTTTAAAGGAAATAAAGTTGGACTTTTAAAGAATTTGGGTTGTGATTTCAAAGACTTTTAAACAATGTTTCTTATCTTTTTTGGTATTTTAATGATTTAGATTTCTGGGTTTTGGCTTTCTTTTACTGCGTTACGCCTGTAGACGTTGCGTAGTATTAGGGCCGTCACGTGCCAATTTTGGGCCGTGACACAAACTACAGCAGATGATTTGGTAGAACCAAAGGATTCAATAGTTTCCAATGAACCTCAGCCTCTCCGCCGATCTAGTAGGGTTCCTCACCCACCTGAGAGATACTTCGGTTTCTCTATGACAGTGGGAGCGAGGATTGCATCATGAGATGATGACCCAACTAGTTTCGGGCTGGCCATCAGGAGTGGAACTCTGTAAGAATGGCTGGATGCTTATCGATCTGAGATGGAATCCTTATACACCAACAAAGTATGGACTTTGGTTGTTTTATCTCAAGGGTTAAATCCCCATCAGGAGCAAGGATATGATAACAACAATCTCTTTCGGGAGACAGTTATCATTCCAGGCTTCCAAGGTGACCTGGATGACAGATTGGTTGTCAGAGTTATAGTTTTCCTTCTGACGAGAGGCGGTATTTTGGACAGGTGGTCCAAGGGGATACTGAGGGAGGCATGACGCAGGATACTGATTAAGTTCAGTTGACGATACAGTCTAAGAAGTTTGGATTTGGAGTTCATTTATGAGATAGGTCCCATCAGACATCCAGACACATTCTAAGACAGGTATTACTCATTTCGGGAGATGGCATTCTCTGCGAACTTGAGATATAGAGAGACATAGAAAGAAACGTCAAGGCGGATCCACTCACTGAGGCTGTTCCTCGAACGCAATAGTTTCACAAACGGGTTTTGTGAGACTGATTAGTAGAGGAGTTGGGTGTTCGGTATCACACGGGCTGTGAGTATGCGACATCGCAATAATTAGCCTTGAGTGCAAGTGGGAGATTTTTGGAGATAGTGCCATCAGAGTCAATTATTGGATCACAGTCACGTGATTGCAATAATTGATGGAGGACCTATCCCGAAAGGACAGTCTTACTCGAGATGATAGTATGCTATCTGGTTTATCTTTATCATTGTGTACTGCTTTAGGTGACCTTACAGGTCACTATTGCGCGTTGATAGAGCCCCTAGAATTCTTGCTTGACTGCCAGCAGTATAATGGCGATCATATACGTGGGAGCTGGTAGTCTATAAGCACATCCTTAAAGGTCCCTAGTCGTGGGAGTTTCGAAACAGGGCATCGATACTCCAGAGTAGACTAGTGTATACAGTCGAGACCCCGACGAGGGGCGGTGGCCAGTCTCACAAGCCACTGGTGTCAGTTGAATCACCTAAGATGTATACAGGTGCTCATTGGGTTATGAGTACACCGAACAGGACTCGCCGAGAACATGCTAGTTGGTCTTATACCTGACGTCAGATAGTAGTTCCCTGGTGACATGTGTACAGGTTAGTTCATCGACCTGAGATCGTCATTTGTCTCGTGTGAGTTCCCACTGTACTTTGATTACTACCCTACCACGCTCAAAGGAGACGTGCAAACAGGTTTTAGTTGGGTACAGTCCCGAGCCACATGGAGGCAGTGAGCGGATCTGCAGGGGTTCGTCTCTCCCGGTATTGGGGGTGAGGTCGCGCTGTGTCTAGGAGAGCCATTACACGAAGTCCTTGTCTAAGGCAGGAGATTTACTGGTAGGTATTCCAGTAGTATCTCAGGGTGTTCTGGGCTACACTCCGACACGACTTGTACCGCTCTTGGGGGTCTGACTTTTACCAACCCCTAGGCCCGCCATGCGATGCTCATAGGCGAACGGATCGGACTGTACGGATATTGTCACTAACAGGCTCAGTAGGGTATCAGGATGAGTTCGCTCATCGATGTCCCTTTTGGTCAATACCTGGTATCCCGTTACGTATGGCTAATACCTCTGACGTGCTAGTGGTTAAATCCACAACCAAAGTAATGACGAGTCTTTAGAGTCCCCCACAGACCGTTTTCTCAAGTTTCGGGCGAAACGCTGTAGAGGCCGTATGGAGATATGGCAAGGTTCGATCAGATACGTGCGGTATTGCACGGATCATGATCGGACGGATAATACTAGCGGGCTTTGGTTTAAGCCGGATCCTAGTATTGTACAGTGTAGATTTTGTCTCATTGCATTTGTATTCGGTCGGAATACAAATGCGGGTATGTATATACAGTAGCGGGGTTTCCTGTAATTTATTACGGGATCAGTTTTATGAAGTTGCCAGTTTGCTTTCCGTTTCGGCCATTTTTCTTTGTATCTTTCATTGGCTGAAAATTGGTGGAGGAGGGCTTATTTGCAATTGTGCAAATTAGCATTTTGGAGGGTTGTTTTTACAAGTAGTTGCTTCATGATGGCTCTTGTTTGACCTTGACTTCTATTTCTTTATCATTACTTGACTTTGTGATGAGATGGTTGTTGATGGAGTGTTGGACTTTGTTTGTGATGATTTCTTCTCATCATTCCTTCTTGCATTATTGTTCCACTCTCTCACTCCTCTCATGCTCTCTTGGATGCTTGGCCGGCCAAAGGAAATGAGGGGGTCATTTTTGGTGTGAAAAAGTGGTTCATCTCATATTATCTTGCACACACCAAAATTTCCTAGTTCATCTCCATAGTTCATTCCTCCACCAAAAGGCAACTTCCTCAAACCCCATGAGACATAGAGTTCCACACTATTCTACAGCACTTCTTGGGCACGTCGGCTCGCCAACTTCGTGCCCGAGTTGCCTCGGTCCAGAGGTGGGAGCCCGTAAAAGAACCCGACGATGTGGTGCCCTTCCGACGAGGAGATGAAGACCGGAGATTCCGCGGGGAGATCGGGACGATGACGAGAAGACCGAAGGACACAGATCGCTCGGTATATCTCTCTACCCCTTCTCTAGTTAGCTAGGACTATGTTAATGGCCCGATCCGGGATTTTAGTGCGCGGTGGTGCCGGTTCAAAAGTTAAAGTAAATTATCGTTTCCGCATTTTGGCCTCGGATTGACGGCCGGGACGCCGCCGTGCACTTACACTTATTGCAATATTTTGCACAAGTCTAAATCTAATACAATTCTAAAGATTTCAAACATCTTAAAATAGCTTAACGAAGTTATCGAAACCCCCTCCATATTTTTAAACTTGCTTAATTAAGCTTTAGTAAAAATCTAGTAAGGTAAAACTTTTAATTCGACAAAGTTGGAATTAACAAAAATTAACATATTCCACCACTAGAATAAGTTTTATTAAACTTCAATTAACATTCAACACTTCAACAAGTTTAAACCCTAACTTGAAATTCTTTAAAATTATTAATAATGAATTTATCATGAGTTTAAAGCTATATTAATCATATAATTAGCAAACTTAATGATTTTATCATAACAAAAGAATTAGGGTTTTGTAATTATACCTTAACAAGAACACCCCAAAAGCAACAAGATTCAACAACTTTAGCCTCCAAAAAACCATGTTTTGTTGAAGATCCAAGCAAGATTAGTGAAGGGAAATGATGGTTTAATTTTATTTAGGAATTTGTGGATTTATTTTTGGAATTTTTTGATGAGTTTTGAAGCAAGAGAATGAAGAAATGAGCAAGTAAAAGAAAATGGGGCAGATTTGGGGGGCTCGGCCAAGGGAATGGGGGTTGTTTTGTGTAAAATGCAAGGAATTTTCTAGCACAAAACATTAATTGCTATATTAAATGCAAATACCACCTTTTTCCTTCTTTATTTTCTTTTAAAAAATAAACCATTTGTCATCAAAAAATATCTAGATATTAGAAGAGAAGGTTCTAAACTAATTCTAGTGATTAGATTAGAAATGATCCTAATTAGAACTAATTAACCCACACAAAAATATAATTTCCACTAATTAAGTGCATAAATAACACATTAAAATAATATTTAATTAGGGAAAAATTCTATGTGAACCAAAACTTTCCATTGATCCCGTAAGCCCACGTAATGGCTTTATTCTAGGTAAACTAGGTGCCGGCAAGTTTATATGGAAGTTTGATCACAATCGGGATAAAACGGAAAATACCGACTATTTTACCCTAAAATGGAAAAATTCGCATAACGATTTCTAAAACGTTACTGCTTGGAACGCAAAACGACACAACCACCAAGCTTAGACCCCGATCGTACCAATCGCGCATTCAAAACACAATATATATCGTGGGAAAATAATATATATAATATCGCAACGTCAATTGAAACTCACGCCTAAATTAACCGAAAACCTAGTAAGCACATTTTAAACATTTTAGCTCAAACCTAGTAGTTTAAACCATTCTAGTGATCACAATCATCACCTAATAGCTTGATTAAGCCACACAAACACTTACTACAATTTTAATCTTACCCATATAAGATGTAGTAAAAGTTAGTTTGCAATTAAGCTTAACTAAACAATTAGGAAATATAACAATTAACAATCTCACAACTATGTTATGTTTTCCAAGTATAAACTACTTAATTAAATATTACAAATAATCAAAACCTTAACTTGATCTTCAAAACCCTTTCTAGAATTTCCAAAACATGCTAATTAAAGTTTTATTTAAACATCTAATAACTAGATTAAGGTATTAAAACAACTAAGTTTTGAGTTAGGATTGTATACCTCAAAACTTGATTCTAAACTAGCAAAAAGATTTCCAAAATAGCCTCCAAAATACTAACTTTCATGAAGATCCAAGCTTGGTTAAGGTTAAAGAATAATGGGTATGGATTTGTTTTTGAGTTTATGGGATTATTTATTGAATTTTGATGAATTTTTGGAGCTTGAAGGAGTGGAAATGGAGTGAGGAAATGAAATGGGCAGCCAAGGGGGGGTCGGCCAACAAGGAAAGAAAAGGGAAATGTGTAGAAGATTCTAGGTTAAAACATCATTAAAGCTTAATAAATACACTTTACTTATATGCCACCTTAAAACCTCTTAATTAAATTTTTCTTAAACCACCAAAATATCTAGATATTTTCCAAGATATTTTGCAAGAAGTCAAAGATGATTAATCTTGTGATTAAGTTGGTATGGATTTAATTTAGCATAATTAACCCAATCCAAATTGTAATTACCACTAATTAGGTGTATAATTAAAAGCTTATAATAATATTTTAATTAAGGAAAAATATTTAAGTGAACTAAAATTTACAAGCGACTAACTAAATACCGCAACTTGCAATTTCCTAGTTAAACTAGGTGCAGTTAATTCTATACATAAAAAAGATCACTTCTAGGTTTTTACAGAAAACACAATTTATTTTACCTATTAACGGAAAATTCGCCTAAACGATTTCTAAAACGTTACACTTCTTGAGTTGCTTCTTTTGTTCAAATCCTTATCACTCTCATGTGTTGAGAACCAAAGGATTTGAGATTGAAAACTACTACTAAACATCACCACATCATTTAAGCAAACTAGACTAGCAAATTAGTTTGTTTAGTTTACTTCATATTGAAGTAGGAGCTTGAATCAAGAACGTTCAGGTGGATCATTTAGGACCTGTAAGTCTAATTTACATGCTCTGCAAAGTTTGTAAAGAAGCGAAATTTCAAAAATCGAATTTTGAGAGCATGCAAGAAAGACATTTTAACCAAGATCTACCACAAAACCCTAACTAGCTGTACTTCAAAGGTATTTATTTTACTATGTTAGAACTTTATACCTATCGGATTAGTGTCCTTCGGGTCTTGAATCCCCTTCTGTCACTACCCGAATGTGCGAAACGTGACTGGCACTTAAATCACGCAACATCTAGAGGCGTAGCGTAATCTAAGTAAGCCCAAATCCCAGAAATCTAAACCGTTTAAATAAATATAGTGAAGAACTACTTGTCTTAAAACATGATTTTAACAAAATAAAGTCACATTAAACATTTTAAAAGCATCAAGTTTTCCCGAAAATTTCGGCAGAGTTTCCTTTGGAAAAACTGGCCCCAAATGGGTACAAAACATGAATAAGTATAAGCAATAATAAAGAGGCATCCCCAAGCGGGAGCTAGCTCTTCGCCGAATGGCGGAATCACAACTACATGCAAGAAACATCATAATAGTGTGAAATAAGTATCTAAAAGCAAGAAATAAGAAAGCACCACGTCGGCTCACATGAGCTCGACACCAGAGAACAAATATACAAATCTCACTGTCCAGTCTCTAGGTCACATATACACATGGTCGATGGAGTGTACTAGAAACAAAATAAATATACATGGTGGGAACAAAAGAATATCCTCCTAAAAACCCACCTATGCCCAAAGTCATGATTCGAAGCAAAAAGTAACATAAGAAGAAGTATGCCCGCCACTACTATGCTGACAGGTCGGTCCTGCAATATGCTATGGCACAACGGGGGTGAGTTGCCAACTCGTTAGTAGTAAGTAACATCTAATAAGGCTATCACAAGCATGCACGCGAATGCGTCGCAACCTGTGTATACCACAATGATGCTATGCACCTATATGAATGCAACATGAATGAATGATTAAGCACGAATTCTAGTTGTATATCTGGTATGAGAAAAATCTGTGTTTTTATCTTAGTAAAACTTTTGTATAATAAAACTGGGGAATCATCAAATGAAATCGACAGAAAACCGTATCAATATCGACACCATATATATATATATATATATATATATATATATATATATATATATATATATATATATATATATATATGTCGAATCTCGGTAGCAGTCTCTCAGATCGGCCCTCAAATCTGTCAAATCACACGACTCCGGTCGTTATCCTCCGGATGACCGCCAGATCAAAATCACCGGTAGGTAGTGCTCCCATGCCAGGCTCAACATCTTGCTATAAGACCTTCTTGTCCCGGGGTACTGATCAGCACGCTTTGGCGTGTCGAGTTTTAAGAGTTCTAAAGTTTACCGCGATCAGGACGGTGTCGCTTTGCAGCTAGTCGGTTGAGCACGGGTCGATCCACAGGGAGACGGAGTGTTCTACGTTCTTGTTGTTACGAGTTAATGCGCGTGGGTGGGATTGTTCTTATCTACCCTATGTGTTATATGCACAAGTAAAGTTGTTAGGAAAAGATACGAAAGTGTAAGCTAAGGAAATCCGTATTCAAAACCTTTGAGCCGAGTCTTGACCAATTGAAGCTAGAGCAATCGGCAACAACGTGGATTAGGGGATTTAAGCACGGTATTTGTGGAATCCGGCTTATTGACCCTTGTCCTTCCATTCTTGTCTCTTGCTTTCGCCTCCAGCCAAACCGAACACAACCGGTCGCGGTTAGGAATCACCGTTACCTTAGTAGGGTAGGGTGCCTAACGGAGCGCTTGCGTAACGTTTGGGCGGAGTTCAAAGGAAAATAACGGGAAAAGGAAATGAGGAACGAAACGTTAACTTACAATATCGTAATTCTTCCTAACAACACCATATTAACAACCATTCACAAAACAAACCAAAAAGAGCAAAAGAAAAGATAAACAAAGAAACGAAAAGATTACAAGCAAGTAATTAAATGACATGGTAATAAATTGCATGAATGTAATGCAAGTAAGAAAAATGCAAGAAAGAGATAAGAAAGTAACACTAAGAACCATAGAACAAGTCACACACTATGGTTTTAACAACCCAAATTTAAACTTGCAAGCTCAATTAAGAGGTTGCAAGATCAAGAGAGAGCTAAAAACCCAAGGCAAAATTAAGCACAAAAGAGACTTTATTCCTTCCAAAATGATACAACCCTTGAGATCAAATACCAACCCTTAAACCTTCAAGCTCAATGAAGAGGTTGAAAGATCAAGAGAAGGCAAGGATCTCAAGGGGAAGCTAAGCAAAAGAATGATACAATGTATGGAAAAATTTGACTCCTTCTCACTTACCCAATGGTTTCCTTTTATAGGCAAAACAAGACCTTTCCTTTAATTTTAATTTGAATGCGCCCAAAGTTTGGAGGGAAGTTTGAATCTTTGAATTTTTGAATCACATCAACACTTTATGCATTAAATGCACCATACCCACTCGTGCTTTGTGCTTGTCCCTCTCGTGCTTTGTGCTTGTCTCGTGCTTTGTGCTTGTCCCTCTCGTGCTTTATGCTTGTCCCTCTCGTGCTTTGTGCTTGTCCCTCTCGTGCTTTGTGCTTGTCCGAGACACGAATGACCACTGTCATGTGTCTTGTCTCTGGAGCTGGTACGCGGAACTGGACGGATACGGATGACTGGAACCTGGTTTTTATCTGTCTGTGACAGATGTTCTGGATATTGGCACAACTGTAGAGATTTTGTCTGATTTGTATTATTTTAGACTGGGAACCTGTAACCTGTAAATATGTAGCAAACACGAATTAAAAGCACCTATTTATAAACAAACGAGCATAAGAATGGGCGGTATAAAACGCAGTTTTCTGTGATGAATGGGTACCTTACCGGGTCCACCATGTACCCGCAGACGGCGTCTCTCTCCTCGAATCGGGTATATGTACATATGTAGCTGAAGAACCGAGAAATCTCATGGTGGACGCCACACACATCATATCACAAGAAAACCGCGCTTTATATTTGAAATCTTTATAAGTTTATGAAATTCTTTTGCGGTTTTCCCCAAATCCAGAAATCTCATGAATACGGAAATCTCCAAGAAAACCATAATATATGAATATGTAGGTAACTATGAATGTCCATTATATCTAGGTGTAACTAATTTTGAGAAAAAGGTTGTAGATCAAATCACAACCTAAAACATAACTAAAACCTTATCTTAAAAAAAAACTAGTTAGCAACAATAAGGTATTTTAGTGCAAATCTAGGTGTTTTAGTAAGCCTGTTAGTCACTAATTATACTTAAATACCCTAATTAAGCCATACAACATTAATTAAATCTAACCTCACTTAAACACACTAAACATGCAATTAAGTTACAAAAACACCTAATTAATACAATTAAAAGCAATATTAGCAAAGTACAGCTGGATTAGATTTATAAAGCCATTAGATGTTAAACTACACCTAGCTACCCTAATTAAGTGATAAAAACCTTACTTAACCCAAATCCTCTCTTTAAAATTCTAAACTTGCTTTAAAACTACATTAACACCTAATTAAAATTAAATTAAGGAAAATATTAGCAAAGTAACAACTAGAAATCTCATGGTGGACGCCACACACATTATATCACGAGAAAACCGCACTTTATATTTGAAATCTTTATAAGTTTATGAAATTCCTTTACGGTTTTTCCCAAATCCAGAAATCTCATGAATACGGAAATCTCCAAGAAAATCACAATATTTGAATATGTGGGTAACTATGAATGTCCATGATATCAACATGATACAATGTGATGTATGACTAGAAGACTATATATAAATGATGATGCAATGAAGCATATGACTAGAAAACTACATATCATACATGATGCAAATACACAGATACCGATTATTAAGCAAGTTCAAAATGTATCGTGACATAGCAATTACCAATGGCATGTGTGTTCACATAAAATAGTGCACATGCGGCATAAACCATTAGTAATAGTGCAAGTGTCCTAGGTTATAATATCAATGTACATGATGATGCAAAACTATATGAAAATGACATATGCATATGAACACAAGAATTATAACTAAGTCTTAACTATCAGGCACTTTATGCCATCCATGTGATTTCCCCGTAGATGTGTATATCTACTCACCGGAACGTCTCGGCTAATCGAATCCAACCACTACCTTGTCTTTCCTTGCCGCGTCCGACGTCTCCGCGACCGATCCTATAATCGCACAATTAAAACATATGAGGCTAACCATTTATATAGACGCGAAGTCAAAATGATACGAAGCAACTAACGCGCACTAGCTAAACGCGCGTGCACTTGGTGCACAAAACGCGTGCAACATCGCCACAAACCATAACTAGGGGTTGCTATACGTAGCAAAAACCAAACCTAAAATCTAAACGTTCGTATCGCACATGAAATCACACCAACTAATTTTAGGGAAAAGGTTGTAGATCAAATCACAACCTAAAAATTAACTAAAACCTTATCTTACAAAAAACTAGTTAGCAACAATAAGGTATTTTAGTGCAAACTAGGTGTTTTAGTAAGCCTATTAGTCACTAATTACACTTAAATACCCTAATTAAGCCATACAA
Source organism: Agapanthus africanus (assembly GCA_030015575.1). Lineage (NCBI taxonomy): Eukaryota > Viridiplantae > Streptophyta > Magnoliopsida > Asparagales > Amaryllidaceae > Agapanthus > Agapanthus africanus. Next base: position 320,697,104 of record JASDDO010000031.1, on the reverse strand, counting down.
CATTAATTAAATCTAACCTCGCTTAATCACACTAAACATGCAATTAAGTTATAAAAACACCTAATTAAGACAATTAAAAGAAATATTAGCAAAGTACAACTAGCTTAGATTTATAAAGCCATTAGATGTTAAACTACACTTAGCTACCCTAATTAAGTGTTAAAAACCTTACTTAACCCAAATCCTTTCTTTAAAATTCTAAACTTGCTTTAAAACTATATTAACACCTAATTAAAATTAGATTAAGGAGAATATTAGCAAAGTAACAACTAGAAATCTCATGGTGGACGCCACACACATCAAATCACGAGAAAACCACACTTTATATTTGAAATTTTTATAAGTTTATGAAATTCCTTTGCGGTTTTCCCCAAATCCAGAAATATCATGAATACGGAAATCTCCAAGAAAATCACAATATATGAATACAGTGATAAAAACCTTACTTAACCCAAATCCTCTCTTTAAAATTCTAAACTTGTTTTAAAACTACATTAACACCTAATTAAAATTAGATTAAGGCAAATATTAGCAAAGTAACAACTAGAATAGGTTTTATACCTCAAAAAGATTTTGGAAAGATCTAACTTGCTAACCTTGCCACCCAAACTGCAAACTTGCTTCAAGACCCATGCTTAGTTTAGGAGAATGAATTTTTGTGATGATTTTGATAGGAATTTGTGTTGATTTTTTTTGTGGATATTGCAATGAGGAAATGAGTTTTAGCATGAAAAAAAAAAGAAAGGAGATGAGGGGAGGGGCTGCTGTGGCCGAGAGTGAGCGGGAGAGAGTGAGGGTGGAAGGTAAGCTTACCTCCACATACACACACACCATGCTCATTTATTGCATCATGCTTCGTTATTGTTTCATTTTTCATTTTCACTTTCTTTTATAATTAAAAAGGAAATCCTAGAACATGCAATATACAAAAATATGTTAACCAAAATTTATTTGTGACATGGTTGCAAAAACTTGTAACAACTAATCCTAACTTGATTAATACTAGATTAGTTTGTAAGTGCAAGTTTAAAATAATTTTTAATAATTAAATAAATAAGGAAAATAATTAAGTAACTAGCAATTAAATAAGTAACTGATTTAAATACCCATACCTGAGCAATTACAAAATTAAAATATGTATATTTAAGTCTATGTGGAAAAATAATCATAACTAAGTTTTACGGAAAACACGAGTTGTACTACTAATTATCATACAATTAACCTAAACGTTTTTTAAAGCGTTACAATCTTCCCCCTTAAAGAAATTCAGTCCCCTAATTTAAAATCTAGATACGCGTACTTTCGAAAAGATGGGGAAACTTCTTTCGCATCTCGTCTTCTGTTTCCCAGGTGACCTCTTCGCTCTTCGGGCCACGCCAAAGAACCTTTACGGACGGAATGACCTTGGACCTCAGTTTCTTCACCTGCCGATCTAGAATGACTACCGGCTGCTCGGTGAAAGAAAGATCACGCTCCAGCTGGATCGTCTGATGCTGAATCGTGTGAGAGGGGTCATGAAGGTACTTGCAGAGCATCGATACATGAAACACGGGGTGAACATCTGGGAAGTTGGGCGGAAGAGCCAAACGATAAGCAATTACACCGACTCGCTCGAGAATCTCGAAGGGACCCACATATCTGGGACTAAGCTTCCCTTTCTTCCCAAATCTCATCATGCCCTCCATTAGCAAAACCCGCAAGAAAACATGATCACCCATGGTGAACTCAAGTCTGCGACAACGTCTATCAGCATAAGATTTTTGCCTTCTCTGGGCTGCTTTTATCTTGTCCTGAATCAACTGGATCTTCTCTGTCGTCTTTTATACCGGCTGTGGTCCCATAATACTGCTCTCACTGAGTTCTGTCCAACAAACTGGTGATCGACATCTCCTCCCATGCAATGCCTCGAAGGGTGCCATCTGAATCGTCTCCTGGAAGCTGTTATTGTAGGAGAACTCTATCAAGGGCAAGTGACGATCCCAACTGCTACCGAAATCTAGAACGCTAGCTCGGAGCATATCCTCGAGAGTCTGTATGGTTCGCTCTGACTGACCATCGGTCTGTGAATGGAAAGCTGTACTAAAACTCAATTGGGTGCCCAAAGCCTCCTGAAGTTTCTTCCATAGTCGGCCGGTGAACTGGGTGCCTCTGTCAGACACAACACAAGTCGGAATGCCGTGTAGTCACACAATCTCATCAACATATATCTGAGCATACTGAGCGAATCCAAAAGTGCTCTTCACTGGAAGGAAGTGAGCCGCTTTCTTCAATCGGTCTACGATCACCCAAATAGAGTCATACCCTTGACTGGTCCTAGGTAGACCCATGATGAAATCTATAGAGATCTGTTCCCATTTCCACTGCAGAATGGGCAAAGGCTGTAACTCTCCTGTCGGCCTCTGATGCTCGGCCTTGACTTGCTGGCAAGTTAGGCATCTCGAAACAAAAACTGTGACATCTCTTTTCATCCCTTCCAATCAGTAGACATCTCTCAAGTCATGATACATCTTAGTGGAACCCGGATGAACACTGTAAGATGACTGATGTGCCTCCTTTAAGATCTCATGTTTCAGTCCCTCAGAATCTGGCACACATAGTCGAGTCCCAAATCGTAGTACTCCCTGTTCATCGATCACGAACTCGGAATCTCTACCCTGTCGAACCTGCTCCATGATCTTTGACAAACGAACATCATCGGGCTGTGCCTCCCGAATTCAATCAAGTAACTATGGACGGGCGCGGAGCAAACTGTCCTCTGGTCGAAGTAAACTCAAAATGTACTCCGCTGTAACATAAGATCTTCCAATCTGCGGAAGACCGTCTCTGAACTTCTCTCATACAGGACAAGCTACCACTGGGCCTCCGACTCAAAGCGTCAGCTACAACATTCGCCTTACCCGGATGATAAAGAATCTCGCAGCCATAGTCCTTCACAAGCTCCATCCAACGGCGCTATCTCGAATTCAGATCCTGCTGCTGGAAGATATACTTTAAGCTCTTGTGGTCCGTAAATATCTGGCACGACCCACCGTATAAGTAATGCCTCCAAATCATAAGTGCAAAGACCACCGCGGCCATCTCTAAGTCAGGAGTGGGATAGTTCTGCTCGTGCTTCTTCAACTATCGAGAAGCGTAGGCGATGACCCTACCATGCTGCATCAACACACAGCCTAAACCCACTTGAGAAGCATCACAAAAGACAACAAAGCCGCCTGACCCTGAAGGCAAAGATAAGACTGGTGCAGTCGTCAAACGAGTTTTTAACCGCTGAAAACATTGCTCGCATGCCTCGGTCCAAAAAAGGAACTCTCTTCTGGGTCAACCCGATCAGCAGTGCAGCGATACGAGAAAAATCCTAAACAAAGCGTCGGTAGTAGCCAGCCAAACCCAAGAAGCTGCAAACCTCCATCACAGATACAGGTCTGGGTCAGTGCAGAACGGCCTCGATCTTCTTCGGGTCTACACATATACCATCTCTCGTAACCACGTGACCCAAGAAATCGACGCTGTCAAGCTAGAAGGTGCACTTGGAGAATTTAGCGAACAGCTGGTGCTCCTTCAAAGTCTGCAACGTAGTCCTCAAATGCTGCTCATGCTCCTCTCGAATCCGGGAGTATACTAGGATATCGTCAATGAATATGATGGTGAACTGGTCAAGAAACGACCTGAATATGCGGTTCATCAAATCCATGAATGCAGCTGGGGAATTAGTGAGTCCGAACGACATCACCAAAAACTCGTAATGCCCGTAACGTGTCCGAAAAGCAGTCTTCGGAACGTCATCATTCCGAACCCGCAATTGATGATAGCCCGACCGCAAGTCAATCTTTGAGAAATTTCCCACACTCTGAAGCTGATCAAACAAATCGTCAATGCGAGGTAGGCGATATCTATTCCGCACAGTAAATCGATTTAATTGACAATAATCGATGCACGATCGCATACTGCTGTCCTTCTTCTTGACGAACAGGACAGGAGCAACCTAAGGTGACACACTCGGACGAATGAGCCCTTTTACCAGCAAATCTTGCAACTGATCCTTAAGCTCCGCTGGGGCCATCCGATAAAGCGGTATAGAAATAGGCCCCGTGCCGGAGATCAAGTCAATGCAGAACTCGATATCGCGCTTTGGTGGCAATCCAGTCAACTCGTAAGGAAAGACATCGGAAAACTCGCTCACAATTGGAACCTAGTCTAACAGAGCCTCCGCGGCTCCAGTATCACGTATATAGGCTAGGAATCCCTGACATCATTTCCTCAAGAGCCTACTAGCACGAAGGGAAAAAATCAGACTAGGGAGGGTAGCACTACAGTCTCCCTGAAAAACAGGAACTGGCTCACCCGGAAAACTAAATCCGGCTGCCTTCTCACGGCAGTCCACGAACGCATAACATGTGGCTAACCAGTCCATGCCAAGAAGAACGTCGAAATCTAACATATCGAGAAGAATCAAATCAACAGAAGAATCCCTAACCCCGATACGAACAGAACATGATCGAAATACATGTCGAGCGACAAAAGACTCGCATACAGGAGTAATAACAACCAGTGGCTAATCAAGCAAAGACGACTCTCGGCTAAACCTAGGTACAAAAAGTGTGGATGCAAAAGAATGCGTAGATACCAGGTCAAACAAAAGCACGCAACAAGAGGAAACACCGAAAGAATTCCTGTCATGACTACGCTCGACGCCTGCACGTCCTGAGGAGTCATCACAAAAGCTAGGGCCTGCCCTCTACCAGCGACCAGCTGTCCTCCGCCTCTGCCACCTCGTATTTTCGGAATACGACCGCCACGACCATGGCTCTATGGGGATCGATCTGGCGTGGAGCAACAGTAGGTGTAGGAAGTAATGCACTCGGAGGAGGGAGTGGAGGTGGTAAAGTCGCATGTGGGACTGTCGCCTCACCCTGGAGCCTCACGGTACAATTTCTGACAAGGTGATATGGACTCCCACACCGATAACACCCTGGCGATGGCTGCTGACCATGTGGGTAAAAGCAATATAACTAGCCCATACAGAATCCGCCACGGCCTCTGCGAACACGCTTAGGAGCTAATATATCAGTACGAATCCGCTTTGGTCCCGGAACAACCGTAGGTGGAGCAATATCCGATCTCCGTGCTCGACTGATCTCTATCAAGGATCCGATCATTTGGCGCAAATCCTGAATACTCTCCTCCAGCCTAGCTATATGATCTATAGAGGGTGGATTAATCTTTCCATGAGAGATAGGCGTACTGCCCTGGTCAGTCCTCGTCTAAGACGAGACCGCTCTAATCTCATCTCTGGCGGCGGCCCTCAGGGACCTTATAGTCTTCGGCGGCAAAGTGGCTGGAACAAGAAACAGGATTTGATGAGAATGTTGCAATCGAATCAAAGGATATATGGAATCAAGGAAGGAAGTACAAGCAATTATATATCCTAAGGTCACTTAGGAGGAGTACCGTATCGTGAGTATGCCGCGGAACATACACACGCCACGTCACTCTGCTTAAGTCACCTACTCCATCATTCCAAGGGTCATCCTAAACTTAGAAAGGTAAAACCTAACTCTCTGGTACCAACTTTGTCACGACCCGAATGTGTGGAACGTGACTGGCACTTAAATCACGCAACGTCTAGAGGCGTCGCGTAATCTAAGTAAACCAAAACCCAGAAATCTAAACAGTTTAAATAAATAGAGTGAAGAATTACATGTTTTAAAATGGTGATTTTACCAAAATAAAGTCATATTAAACATTTTAAAAGCATCAAGTTTTCCCGAAAATTTCGGCAGAATTTCCTTTGTAAAAACTGGCCCCAAACGGGTACAAAACATGAATAAGTATAAGCAATAATAAAGAGGCATCCGCAAGTGGGAGCTAGCTCTTCGCTGAATGGCGGAATCACAACCACATGCAAGAAACATCATAATAGTGTGAAATAAGCACTAAAAGTAAGAAATAAGAAAGCACCGCGTCGGGTTACATGAGCTCGACACTAGAGAACAAATATACAATTATCACTGTCCAGTCTCTAGGTCACATATACACATAGTCGATGGAGTGTACTAGATACAAAATAAATATACATGGTGGGAACAAAAGAATATCCTCCTAAAAACCCACCTATGCACAAAGTCCTCGAGTCGAAGCAAAAGGTAACAGAAGAAGAAGTATGCCCGCCATTACTATGCTGACAGGTCAGTCCTGCAAAATACTGTGGCACAATAGGAGTCAGTTGCCAACTCATGAATAGTAAGTAACATCTAATAAGGCTATCACAAGCATGCACGCGAATGCGTCGCAACCTGTGTATACCACAATGATGCTATGCACCTATATGAATGCAACATGAATGAATGATCAAGCATGAAATCTAGTTGTATATCTGGTATGAGAAAAATCTGTGTTCTTATCTTAGTAAAACTTTTGTATAATAAAACTGGGGTATCATCAACTGAAATCGACAGAAAACCGTATCAATATCGACACCATATATATATATATATATATATATATATATATATATATATATATGTCAAATCTTGGTAGCCGTCTCTAAGATCTGCCCTCAAATCTGTCAAATCACAAGACTCTCGTCGGTATCCTCCAGATGACTGCTGGGTCAAAATCACCGGTAGGTAGTGCTCCCCTGCCAGGCTCAACTTCTCGCTATATGACCTTCTTGCCCCGGGGTACCTTACCGGGTCCACCATGTACCCGCAGACGGCGTCTCTCTTCTCGAATCGGGTATATGTACATACGTAGCTCACGAACCGAGAAATCTCATGGTGGACACCACACACATCATATCACGAGAAAACTGCACTTTATATTTGAAATCTTTATAAGTTTATGAAATTCCTTTGCGGTTTTCCCCAAATCCAGAAATCTCATGAATACGGAAATCTTCAAGAAAATCACAATATATGAATATGTTGGTAACTATGAATGTCCATGATATCTAGGTGTAACTAATTTTGCGGAAAAGGTTGTAGATCAAATCACAACCTAAAACTTAACTAAAACCTTATCTTAAAAAAAACTAGTTAGCAACAATAAGGTATTTTAGTGCAAATCTAGGAGTTTTAGTAAGCCTATTAGTCACTAATTACACTTAAATACCCTAATTAAGCCATACAACATTAATTAAATCTAACCTCACTTAAACACACTAAACATGCTATTAAGTTACAAAATCACCTATTTAAGACAATTAAAAGAGATATTAGCAAAGTACAACTAGATTAGATTTATAAAGCCATTAGATGTTAAACTACACTTAGCTACCCTAATTAAGTTATAAAAACCTTACTTAATCCAAATCCTCTCTTTAAAATTCTAAACTTGCATTAAAACTACATTAAAAACTAATTAAAATTAGATTAAGGAAAATATTAGCAAAGTAACAACTAGAAATCTCATGGTGGACGCCACACACATCTTATCACGAGAAAACCACACTTTATATTTAAAATCTTTATAAGTTTATGAAATTCCTTTGCGGTTTTCCCCAAATCCAGAAATCTCATGAATACGGAAATCTCCAAGATAATCATAATATATGAATATGTGGGTAACTATGAATGTCCATCATATCAACATCATGCAATGCGATATATGACTAGAAGACTATATATAAATGATGATGCAATGAAGTATATGACTAGAAACTACATATCATACATGATGCAAATGCACAGATATCGATTATTAAGCAAGTTCTAAGTGTATCGTGACATAGCAATTACCAATGGCGTGTGTGTTCACATAAAATAGTGCACGTGCGGTATAAACCATTGGTAATAGTGCAAGTGTCCTGGGTTATAATATCAATGTGCATGATGATGCAAAACTACATGAAAATGACATACGCATATGAACACAAGAATTATAACTAAGTCCTAACTATCGGGCGCTTTACGCCATCCATGTGATTTCCCCATAGATGTGTACATCTACTCATCGGAACGTCTCGGCTAATCGAATCCGACCACCTCCTTGCCTTTCCTTGCCGCGTCCGACGTCTTCGCGACCGATCCTATAATCGCACAATTAAAACATATGAGGCTAACCATTTATATACAAGAGAACTCAAAATGATACGAAGCAACTATCATGCACTAGCTAGACGCGCGTGCACTTGGTGCACAAAACGCGCGCAACATCGCCACAAACCATAACAAGGGGTTGCTATGCGTAGCAAACACCAAACCTACAATCTAAACGTTCGTTTCGCACATGACATCACACCAACTAATTTTGGGAAAAAGGCTGTAGATCAAATCACAACCTAAAACTTAAATAAAACCTTATCTTAAAAAAAACTAGTTAGCAACAATATGGTATTTTAGTTCAAATCTAGGTGTTTTAGTAAGCCTATTAGTCATTATAACCTAATTAAGCCATACAACACTAATTATCATACAATTAACCTAAACGATTTTTAAAGCGTTACACCTTCTTAAGATCCTTTTGGGTCTTTGGTGTAATTTGATCGCTGGTCTCCTGGATCCTAAATAATCCACCCGAAGGTCCTAGGTGCAAGCTACAACTTTCAAGTGAAAGAAACTTAACTAACTAGATTGCTAATCTAGCTAGTGAAGGATGAGAGGAGAAGATTAGTGGTGATTTTTCTTTCTCAAAATTCATTATTTCTCAACTCATGAGAATGATAGGATTTTGAAGAGGAGGAAGCAAAGAAGAGAGGATGGCAGCTCAAGAAAGAAAAATGAGCTCAAGGAAAAAAAAAGAGCTAGCAACCATGAAGAATGGCTAGTAAAACTAATATGAAGCCTTTTTTTTTCTTTTTAAATTCTTTCCATACTTCAATAGTGATAGCAATAAATGCCCAAACCATCCCTCATCCCATGCTTCCTTTACACCTCATTTTCTATTTATCAATAAATATAAAAATCCATATTATGAGGTGTCCCCTTCTAGAATGTATTTTGTATAAATAAAAAATACTCTCTACGGTATATACATACCCGTATTCGTATCAAAATACGAATACCTAGGAGATAGAATAATACCACTAAAAATAATACTAGTATTAAATCAATATCTGATTTAATGAACCGACTTAATCCTAAGCCCGCTAGTATTAAAAACCGTCCGATTAAATTCCGCGCAACCAGTACACGCAATCAATCGGAACCCTGCATGTATAAACATACAGCCTCCATTCTTTTTTTCTAAACCAGAGAAACCTTCTTTGTGGGACTCTAAAGACTCGACGGTACGCCAGCAGTAGGTTTAACCACAAGCGCATCAGCGGTACTAGCTGTACATAACGGCTACCCGGTACCTGTCGAAAAAGAAGGCCGACGAGCAAACTCATCTGAACTCCTGCTGAGCCTAACCGTGATAATATCCGTACAGTTCGGTCTGTTCGTCTGAGAGTACCGCATACCGGGTCTAGGAGGCGGTCAACATCAGACCCCTACTAACCCTGATAAGTCGTGCTGGTGTGGTTCAATACCATCCGAGAAATTACTGATCTAACTATCAGTAATACAAACCCCTACTGAGCCTGTCCGTGAAAATCTCAATACTGTCTGGTCTGTTCGTCTAAGAGTATCGTATATCGAGTATAGGGGGTGGATAAAGTCAGACCCCTGATAACGCGATATTTCATGTCGGTATGAAGCCCATCACCCACTGATAAACTACTGATCCAAATCAGTAATTCTCGTCCACCTTGGTCAAGGATTTCTGGTGATGGCCACCCATGCACAACGTGACATCAACCCCTAATACCGGGAGAGACGAATCCCCGACGATCCACTCACTGCCTCTATGTGGCTCGTGATTGTACCCAACTAAAACCCGTTTGCACGACTCCTTTGAGCCGTAGTAGGGTAGTAATCAAAGCACAGTGGGAACTCACACGAAACAAATGACGATCTCAGGTCAACAGACTAATATGTACTCATGTCACCTGGGAGCTGCTATCTGACAATAGGTATAATACCAACTAGCATGTTCCCGGCGAGTCCGTCCAGTGTACTCATAACCCAATGAGCACCTGTATTCTATCTTAGGTGACTAACTGAAACCAATGGCTTGTGAGACCGGCCACCGCTCCTCGTCGGAGTCTCGATAAGTATACACTAGTCTACTCTGGAGTATTGATGCCCAGTCTCGATACTCCCATGACTAGGGACATTTAAGGATGTGCTTATAGACCACCCAGCTCCCACGTATATGATCGCCATCATAATGCTGGTAGTCAAGCAAGAATCCTATGGACTCTATCAACATGTAATAGTGATCTATAATGCCACCTAATGCATATACATGATGATAAAGACAAACCAGATAGCATACTATCATATCGAGTAAGACTGTTCTCCCGGTATAGGTCGTCCCTCAATCATCACAATCGCTTGCCTGCGATTCAATAATTGACTTGAAAGCACTATATCCAACAATCTCCAACATGCACTTAAGGCTTATTATTGCGATGTCGCATACTCACAGCCCGTGTGATACCGAACATCCAACTTCTTTACTAATCAGTCTCACAAAGCCCATTTGTGAAACTATTGCGTTCGAGAAATAGCCTCGGTGAGTGGATTCTCTCCAGTGTTTCTATCTTTATCTCAACTTCACGGAGAAAAACTATCTCCTGAAATGAGCGATACCTGTCTTAGAATTTGTCTGGATATCTGATGGGACCTGGTTCACAAATGAACTCCAAATCCAACAAACTTCTTAGACTGTATCATTTACTAAATTTAATCGGTATCATGCTCCATGCCTTCCTCAGTATCCGCTTAGAACACCTGTCCAACATACCGCCCCTCAAAAAGAGGGAAAACTATAACTCTAACAATCACTCTGTCATTCAGGTCACCTTGGAAGCCTGAAATGATAACCGCCTCCCGAAGGAGCCAGCCGTTACCATATACCAAGAACATCCACTTATGTTCATAACTGCTTCCCAACGTTTCTCCAGGATTGGATTAATATATGTTTATTGCAGCCAGTGCAAAAACAATATCTGGTGTGATACTTGACAACTCATGGTTGATTCAATTGCCAAAGCAAGAGATATGCCAATCATGCAAATCCCTCTCCTCATCAGTCTAGAAGATATCTCTTTAGAGAGGATGACTCCATCATCTGCGGGTACACCACCACGCCAGGAGTCGTCCATTCTAAAACATCTTTAGAATAGTGTCAAGTACCCAAATTGGGACACTTCCCAAATCTAGATCTAAAACCATAGATCTAGTTACCAGAATCCTTGATATTTTCTCCATATCCAATGTGGAGAAACCACATTGTGACAACCATAGTGTAACTGATCGTAGTATAGGAATATCACTTTCTATCAAGAGCATGTCATCCAAATACCAGGACATCACTCCCTACTACCTTCTTACTATATCCATCTCTTATTCTGATGAAGTCAAACTCTATGACTGTCACATCAAAACTAGACGATCTATCTCCGCTATACATGCTTTTGTCTATAAATAGACATAAGCTACTTGCCCACTATGCTTTCGCTGCTCCCACTGACTACAACAACCCTCTGACAGAGTCATATACACGTGCACTTCTAAAGTTAATTTAGAACGACGCAATACTCATCCTCCTGCCAAATCTCATAGTCTAGAACAACAGTAGTGGCAAGTTTGGGTAATCAAAAACCTCCCTGTCACCATCTTTGAAGAGACCGAAGTACCTCTCGGGTGCCTAAAGTTACCCACCAAATCTGTGGAGTGGCTAATAGAATGTTGAATCCAATTGAATCATTAGGTTTTTTTAAATTTTCAGTAATCGTTTGTGGTTATGGAATCACTTCCAGTTATACCATACTCACACTAATGTTTTCTAAAAAGAATTCATTTTACTAAAACTGTGACGAGTCAAAAACAATGTAACTATTGATCTTCCAAAATGGTAGAATGTTAACCCTCGTCAAAGCCCGGGATAACCCACAAACCGCCCTTACTGAAACGTGCCTAGAGTTTATCCGGATTCTGGTTTTAAGCATAAGCCGGACAACTCCATATACCTTAACATCGTTAAGATATGAAGCCATTCTATATCCATATAGAAACAAAAGCACTAATTTAATTGGAACCAGATTCTAAAACATGCAGCTGTTTCCAGTGCATATCAACTAAATGTGAGGAGGCCAAGCAGCATTACTCATCAAGGAATGCACCCATGCATGAGTAACCTAAAAGAGAAGCAATTTCTCAAAACTATTACGTACAATGGAATACCTAACACAAGTATCTACATTTTCGATCAACTTGAAGAATCCTGATACTTGCAACATATGGTTCTCTACTTTATTCTTATACCTATAACTTCTCAAAACATGGACCTTGTATTTCAACGAAATACTTGTCTAAAATTAGAGAAGTCATGAGTAAACAGAATATAGTACGAGTACCAATCTCTTTGTCCTAACGGACACCGGACAACATACAATACTCTGTATAAGTCCAATGAGTTTAATAACTCGAACCCTGTGTGCCGTAGGTTGAAAACTGTATTATGGTTAAGAAAAATTACACCGCTGTTAAATGCTCCTTACCTAACCATCAACTGATATAGGTAAATGTCATAAACATAATTTCAAAAATTTATATCTCACTTTATAAAATAAACGTATAGATATATCAGTTTGAAATTGGTGCAAAATGACGGATATTCAAAACCAAATATATTTTCCGTCAGGCAAAACCCAGGTGATTTCCTCAAATATCACCAATTACAAAGAATTCTGATATATAGAGGATCTAATCACCCAATTCCCAATATCTTACTCCCACTCAGCATCTATAACACCATACAGATGTGAGAATCAAATCTGGTAAATACATACCCTAGAGTTAGAATCTAATTGGGAAAACATTTTCCAATTAACATCGCAAAGTGAAACTGAAATATGAAAATGTTTCGAAGGAGTGGTCGGGTATTCCTAGTAATGCCTCTTCCACTATCCAGATTCATGACAGTAACCGTATATTTCCTTGCCCACACTCCAATCCCTTTATATGTCTTTACTTCTTACCTTCTGCACTTAAGCTAATTGGTTTTCTTCCTTCCTACCCTTCGGCACCAGCCTAAGGTTTGGAAGAAGACTATCCAATAAGTGCAATAGGTGTACTCTCCTAATACCAGTAGCCCTCGCAACCTGAGAGAAGGTAAAGAAAAAAGATAACTGAATAATTCTTATTCTATTTCTCCAGAACCAGAAACCATCCTCGAACTGGAACAAGTTCCTTCGAGTTCGTATGTAACTATACGATGGAATATCCAAGAAATGTGGGTCTTCGTAGTGATACGGAGTACTCTGGAGAAATGCAAAGATGATATAGGAGTGGCAGGGGTATACGCGGTTTTTTCATGAAAGATAGCAGTCGCAATTTCTTTTGCCCTTTATCTAATCCCTTTATATGTCTTTACTTATTACCTTTTGTACACCATACTTAGGCTAATTGATTTTCTTCCTTCCCTTCCATACGGCACCTGCCTAAGGTTTGGAAGAAGACTATCCAATAAGCGTAATAGGTGTACTCTCCTAATACTAGGAGCTCTCGTAACCTGAGAGAAGGTAAAGAGAAAAGACAACTGAATAATCCTATTCAATTTCTCCAGAACCGGAAACCATTCTCGAACTGAAACAAGTTTCTTCGAGTTCGTATGTAACTGTACGATGGCATATCCAATAAATGTGGATCTTTGTAGTGATACTGAGTGTTCCGGAGAAATGCAAAGGGAATGTAGGAGCGGCAGGGATATATGCGACTATGACAATCCAAAAGCCAAATTGTTTTAAAAAGGTTCGGTTAACTTGGTTTATGAGTTTTAGTTTAGGGTCATGCCATGGTCGCTGCCAAAGAGAGAGAGAAAAGAAACACTCAGCGTGCACTCTAACCTAAATTAGATTGGTTAATCACTTTATCAAATCAGGATGTCTCCCACCGTTTCCTCGAATTCTCCTCCAAACTCGTAAGGAGAATTAGTCGGGATCATCTAAAATCATCCGAGGAGTAGCATCTACTCATCAGTGGGAATCGGGATCCAACTATCATCGCATAATAACTTGATGGAAGCCACTCCAGTCACCACACTCCAGAAGGTATGCGTATGCCTGGCAAATTTCCTGTATGTTTGAAACTACAGATGTGGTTTTTGCCCCAAGCGGCTATGACCTTGACAGAGGTCAACATATCATAAGTCACAAGTCAAGTTCAACCCGTCATTGTCCTAGATTAACTTAGACTCATCCGCATGAACCCTTGACAGAGGTCAACATGACCGTGTGACTGTCCTAAATAATCGCATATCAATGCAGCAAACAAGTATTACCCAGCTACCATTCATTATGCCTTAACAGAGGTCAACATACACAGCATGAATACTAAGTAGTACCTATTAGAAATGACGGAAGGCTATGACTGGTTTTTGGCGAAAAACCTTTAACGTAATTAACTTGATATCGTTGAAGGAACTGAGTGGTTTTACAAGTATATAGTGGCACAAACTTTTGCTAAAGAGGTCACTCCCAGTGAAGGGATCCCGGCTCTTTCCTCATCGAATGAGGTGCGGGATATTCCAAACTGAATACCATGATGCAAAGCAAAATAATCGACTATGGAGAAGTTATTACACTGACGCAAACTTTTGTCCAAGAGGTCACTCCCTATGAAGGGATCTCGGCTCTTGCCTCGTCGAATGAGGTGCTGGATATTCATAACCGAATATCACTGTGCAAAGAAAAAAGAAACGTCTGTGATAACAGTTTTTGAAAATTTGGTTCCAACAACATCATATAGGTTTGTTTTATCCTTGCATTGATCAGAATCAACGCAGTCCTATCAATTAAACATATCACACCAGATAAAGGAACGAAAATATAATGTACGTATATGCCATCCGCATTCGCCACTGGGGACCGTCATGCACCATTAGGTTACTTAACTAACGGCCGAGCGGGGGCTGGACTTATGTGGGTGCAAAACATTTACAACATCTACTAGTATATATATAAATATATATATAACATTCATCCCAGGTATGATATAAGCAACATCATAGAATCTCAGCAAGCAATACAGAATGGTGGATAATGTTGGAGCCTCGGGTTTCATTTGATCCGCAAATGAGACCCGACGTTCCCGCTCGTGTGGATAGCCCGTGCAATGAAAACCTGGACCCTTACGAGTGCGGCAAGTTACCCGATAATCCCAGAAGTGAGGCAACCCCAATCAACAAAGTGAATGGGCCACCCAGCACTTCACGGAATCCAGTAACTTGAGCGCTCCACCGTGGGTTATCCTATACTCCCTACGAGTGCGGCGAATAGCCCGCCAATTCTAGAGTAAGGCCCCCTCCATCTTAATGCCATGAGATGCGGGCCCGTTTCCCTCTAAATGACGGCCATTCGTGCACTCCACCATGAGGTAAACCTAGTACAGAAAAGAAAAAATATATATACAATGGCGACATCGACCTCAACCCGGTCGTGACCTAATAAAAGAATATACAATCTGGCAGAGACGGCTATCCACATGTCGGACGCTCACCCCGCAATACTGAATATATAAATGAATCTGAACTGTACAACTATTATTGCACCACTGGCTATCCACCATGACAATCCAACCACAATATCAGCACAACACAGAACATCAACGTGAATATTATGTTCGCAAACCCGTCTAATTGAACATATATCAACGAGTCGGGTTGTACCGCTCAATAATATTCACGGTCGCAGATATCATCAAATGTACTGATAAACACACAGTTAATATTTCGATTGACTAAAAGATTTCTTTATAGGCCCCAAATGCAAA
This sequence comes from Agapanthus africanus, assembly GCA_030015575.1. Lineage (NCBI taxonomy): Eukaryota > Viridiplantae > Streptophyta > Magnoliopsida > Asparagales > Amaryllidaceae > Agapanthus > Agapanthus africanus. Next base: position 320,681,286 of record JASDDO010000031.1, on the reverse strand, counting down.
CCATTACTCCAACGAATCTGGGCCAAAACCAAATATCACAAAAATCAAGTTTCCATGAATTATAGTGCCAGAAAAAATTTGGCGCCATTTCGCCACAAAAGCACCGTGGAACCGCAGCAAATAGGCAACTTTCACAGCGGTTCCGCGGCCAAATTATTGGCTTAGGCGCTCAAATTTCTTCTGGTGCACTATAAATGCCTGCATGTATTTTTAAGATACCCAGAAAGATTTTTTGAACACTTTTCAAAATCGACAGCAAGCATGTGAAAATGGAATTTTGATTCGGAAAAATTGGTCGATCGATATTCTAACCTTGTGCAAACTAGCTAGTATTCGTTTATGGGTGGCTCTGATACCATGCTGGGTTTTTCCGACGCCCTGGCCATCTTCCGTGCCCGGTGCGAAACAAAAAATGGCGTTTAAAATTTTTGGCACGAACAAAACCCGCCCCGGGATCGAAACCATAAACCTATACTAGCAAAATTAAAGAGAACTAAACTACAAGGTTGGAATGTTATATCGAATGAACCAAGTGTTGGATATAGTGCCCTCAAAGTCAATTATTGGATCGCAGGTACGTGATTGCAATGATTGAGGAGGACCTATACCGGTAGTACAGTCTTACTCGAGATGATAGTATGCTATCCGGTTTGTCTTTATCAGTCGTGTATAGGTTCAGGTGACTGATCACTATTACACGTTGATAGAGCCCTTAGGATCTTGCTTGACTACCAACAGTATGATGGCGATCATATACGTGAGAGTTGGGTGGTCTATAAGCAAATCCTTAATTGTGGTCCCTAGTCGTGGGAGTTTCGAGACAGGGCATCGATACTCCGGAGTAGACTAGTGTATACAGTCGAGACCCCGACGAGGGGCGGTGGCCGGTCTCACAAGCCACTGGCGTCAGTTGGATCACCTAAGATGTATACAGGTGCTCATTGGGTTATGAGTACACCGGACAGGACTCGCCGGGAACCTGCTAGTCGGTATTTATACCTAGCGTAAGATAGCAGTTCCCTGGTGACATGTGTACAGGTTAGTTCATCGACCTGAGGTCGTCATTTGTCTCGTGTGAGTTCCCACTGTTCATTGATTTCTACCCTACCATGGCTCAAAGGAGTCGTGCAAACAGGTATTTTTTTGGTACAGTCCCGAGCCACATGGATGCAAGTGAGCGGATCGGAAGGGGATTCGTCTCTCCCGGTATTGGGGGTGAGATCACGCTGTGTCTAGGAAAGCCATTACACCAAGTCCTTGGCCATGGCAGGTGAGAATTACTGGTAGGTACTCTGGTAGTTTCTCCGGTTGTTAAGGGCTTGTCTCCGACACGACTTATACCGCTATTGGGGGTCTGACGTTACCAGCTCCCTAGGCCCGATATGCGATACTCATAGACGAACGGACCGGACTGTATATACATTGTCACTGTTAGGCTCAGTAGGGTTTCAGGATGAGTTCGCTCATCGGCCTCCCTTGAGGTCAGTACATGGGCAGCCATTACGCACAGCTAGTGCCGCTGACGGCTTATGGTTAAACCCACTGCCAGGGTACTGACGAGTTATTAGAGTCCCCCACAGATAGTTTCCCAATTTCGGGCGAAACGTTGTAGAGGCCGTATGGTTTTATGGCAGGGTTCGGAAAATGCACGTGCGTTTACGCACGTGTCATATTTCGGGGAGATAATACCGGTGGGCTTTAGTTTAAGCCGGATCCATGTATTATACTTTGTAGATATAATATCTTTGTCTCAGTTGCATTTGTATTCGGTCGTAATACAAATGCGGGTATGTTTATACTGTTACGGGGTTATCCTGAAATTCGTTTCGGGATCGCTTTTGGAAGTTGCCAGTTTTCTATCACCTGTCTTAAACATTCGGTTTAATACGGATTTACCTTTTCTTGAGGTGAGTCATGAGTGAGAAGGTTCTAGTTTTGGTGACTAGGTTAGTGAGTCACTATATTGCATTAAATGAATGATGAGGTCTTTAGTGACTCATTCTTTCCATTAATGTTTTGATAAGCTTTGCTTATGGTTACCCTCCCTTGCTCCTACCCTCACCCCCTCCTCATATATATGGCCGGCCCCTCCCCTCCCCACTCTCTTACTTGGTTGAAAAAGATGATTGATTTTGGGAAAATGATTATGATAGCTTTACTTCATGTAATTTCATATAGCTCATTTTTCCATCACCCGATTCCAAAAAGGCAACTTCATTAACCGTTCGTCCATGGCTTTGGACGAAATGAGACAAAGTGTTCAACTCATTCTCTACATCAATCTTGGTCATCTCTTTTAGCAAACTTGATGACCGAGTTGCCTCGGTTCAGAGGCGGGAGCCCGTTTAAAGATCCGTAGATGTGGTGCCACCTCGACGACGAGCCAGAAGATCGAAGCAGCCGCAACGGAGCGTGGGATGATGGTTAAAGAACGAAGGACTCGGATCGTTCGGTATAACCTTTCTACCCACTGTGTAGTTTGTTAGTTTAGCGTTAATGGCAGATCCGGGTTATAGTATGCGATAGCGCCCGTTATAAAAGTTTTTTTTCCGCATTTGGCGTCAGATTGACGGCCGGGGCGCTACCGTAGACTTACATGGTATCAGAGCCACGCCATTAAGCTTTACTAACTTGTGCTAACGCGTTTAAAATATCGATCGAAAGGATTTTCGAAAACTACAATTTTCTGTACAAAAGTTTCTGTCGATTTTAAAACAAGCCTAAAAATTATTTTCCATATCACAGAAAATAGAGCAGGCTTTTTGAAGCAAACTGGTGAAATTTGATCACGTGATCCCACAGTACGGCCGCTGATCCGCGGCCCAAACCAGGTTTTGGCCGGGGATCCGCCGCGAGATTGTGAGAATAGTGAGTCAAATTTCTACAGTGTGTTCTCCATGGTAAATTGTGGTTTCTGGAATATTTCTTTTGGGCCCAGATTTTGTTACTGTACAGCAGATGTACGTGAGGCCCACTTCGGGAAATTTTGTCGATCGAAATTTAAACGTGTTAACTTACATTATATCTCCGACCGGGAATGTCATTTGAGCGGTAAATCGTGTCTAATTGCTATAGTCCTTTTAGACGGATTTTCGAACGTGACATTTGCGTTGATGTTCTGTGTTGTGCTGTGATGTTGCGGATTTGTCATGGTGGATAGCAGTGTGCAATGGTAGTGCAGTTTGGAATTATTTGTACATTTGATATTGCGGGACGAGCGTCCAACATGTGGACTGCCGTCACTGCCTGTTTGTATAATATTCTTTTGGGGCACGACCGGGCTGAGGTCGATGTACCCGTTGTACATATTTTTCATTTCTGTACTAAATTTACCCTACGACGGAGTGCACGGATAGCCGGATTCTGGAGGGCAACGGTTCCGCATCTCATGGCTTTGAGGGGCAGAGGGCTCTCACTCTAGAATTGGCAGACTATTCGCCACACTCGTAGAGGGTACAGGTTGACCCAAGGAGGGGTGCTCAAGTTACCGGATTCCGTGAAGTGCAGGGTGGTCCATTCATTCTGCTGTAGGGGGCTGCCTCGCTTCACGTTTTGGCGGGTAACTTGCCGCACCCATAGGGGTCTAGGTTTTATTGCACAGGCTATCCACACGACCAGGGAAACGTCGGGTTTCAGCAGCGGCTCTGTGAAACCCGAGGATACCAGATTATCTGTATTGTTCTGTGATGCTTATTACTTTTCTGTAATGTTTCATATTATCACGCCTGGAGCGATTATTGTATATTGGTATATATACTAGTAGATGTTGTATATGTTTTACACCCGTGCTAGTTCAGTCCCTGCTCTGTCGTTAGTTAAGTAACCTAATGGGTGATGACGGGACCCAGTGACGAATGCGGATGGCATATACGTACATTATATTTTCGTTTCTTTTCTGGTGTGATTAACTGATGGGACTGCGTTGATTCTGATCAATGCAAAGGAAAAAAAACCTGTTTGGATGTTGTTGGAACAGTTTTAAAAAGTGTTATTACAAAGACGTTTCCTTTTGTTTTGCACGGTAGTATTCAGTTGGAATATCCTGCACCTCATTCGATGAGGCAAGGGCCGATATCCCTTCACCGGGAGTGACCCCTTGGGCAAAAGTTTGCGTCAGAGTAATAACTTCACTATAGTCGATTACATGTTGCTTTGCATCGCGGTGTTCAGTTGGAATATCCTGCACCTCATTCCACGAGGAAAGAGCCGAGATCCCTTCACCGGGAGTGACCTCTTTAGCAAAGGTTTTCGCTACTATATTTTTATAAAAAGCTATCAGGTTCCTTCAACGAGATCAAGTTCATTACGTTAAAGGTTTTTCGCCAAAAACCAGCCGTAGCCCTCCGTCATTTCATATGAATGGTCAGTAGTATTCAAGCTATATTGGTCTGGCCCTTAGCCAGGACATAGTGATTGGTAGCTGCTGGGGTGTTCACATGTTGCATAGATAGATGCGTTGGTTTGGGACAGCCGTACAGCCTTGTTGGCCCTTAGTCAAGGGCAAGTACGGGTGGGATCAAATTAACAAGATAATGATGGGAAGAACTTGACATGTGACTTATGATGGGTTGGCCCTTAGTCACGATCATAAGAGCATGGGGCAAAAATCGCATCGGGAGTTTCTAAAGAAACTGAAACTTGCCAGGCATGCGCATACCTTCTGGAGTATGATAACGTGAGTGGATTCCGTCACGTTATCATGCGATGAGAGTTGGATCCCGATTCCAACTGATGAGTTGGTTTACTCTTCGGGTGATCCCGATTGATTCTTTTTTCAGGTTTGGAGGAGAATTTGATGGTACAGTGGGAGGTTTCCTGATTAGATAAAGTGATAACCATTCTGATCTAGGTTAGAGTGCACGCAGAGTGTTTCTTTTCTCTCTCTCTCTTTGGCAGTGACCTTTGACCGACCCTAGACTATGACTCAGTGACCAAGTTGACCGAACCTTCTTAAAATACTGGCTTTTGGATTGTCTAAGTTGCATAAGTCATTGCCGCTCCTTCTTTTACCCTTTGCATTTCTCAGAACATCCCGTATTACTACGGACATCCACTTCCATTGGATAGATCCATCGTATGGTTATATACGAACTCGAAGGGATTTCTTCGAGAATGGATCCAGGTTCAGGAGAAATAGAATTGGTTTATTCAGTTGTCTTTTATTATCACCTTCTCTCAGGTTGCGAGGGCTCCTTTGTTTAGGAGAGTACACCTATTACGCTTATTGGATAGTCTTCTTCCAAACCATAGGCAGGTGCCGAAAGGTAGGGAATGAAGAAAACCAATTAGCCTAAGTAGGGTGTGCAGAAGGTAATAACTAAAGACAAAATAAAGGGATTAGAAAGAGGGCAAAGTAAGTTGCGACTGCTATCATTCACGACCAAACCGCGTACTTCATCGCCACTCCTATTTCACCTTTGCTTTTTTCCCCTGTTCGGGAGAAATAGAATAAGGTATTATTCAGTTGTCTTTTATCATCACCTTCTCTCAGGATACGAGTACTCCTTGGTTTAGGAGGGTACACCTATTACGCTTATTGGATAGTCTTCTTCCAAACCATAGGCTGGTGCCGAACGGTAAGGAAGGAAGAAAACCACTTAACCTAAAGGGGTGTACAGAAGGTAATGACTAAAGACAAAATAAAGGGATTTGGAGAGATGGAAAAGAAATATACGGTTATAGTCATGAATTGCATTATGGAAGAGGCATTACTACGAATACCAGGATACCTCTAAGAAACTTTTTCATGTTTCAGTTTCACTGTGCATTGTTAAAGGAAAACTGTTTTCCCGATTAGATACTTACTCCAGGGTATGTATTTACCAGGTATGATTCTCACATCTGTATGGTTTTACAGATGATGAGTGGGAGTCGGTTATTGGGAAAATGGTGATCATCCTCATTATATCGGAATTCGTTGTAATTGGTGATATTTGAGGAAATCGTCTGGGCACAGTTTTCAACTTACGACGCACAGTGTTTGAGTTATTCAACTCAGCGGACTTATACAGAGTATTGTATGTTGTCAAGTGTCCGTCAGGACAAAGGGGTTGGTCCTCGTACTATGTTCTGTTTACTTGTGACTTCTCTAGTTCTTAGACAAGTGTTTCGTTGAAATACAATGTCTAAGTTTTGAGAAGTTGTGGGTATAAGAATAAAGTAGAGAACCAGGTGTCGCAAGTATCGGGATTCTTCAAAGAGATCGAAGATGTAGATACTTGTGATTGGTATTCAGATGATAGTAATGGTTTTGAGAAACTTGTTTCTCTTTCGGGTTACTCATAATTGGTTGGATTCCTAAGTTGAGTAATGCTGATTAGCCTCTCTCCATTAAGTTGATTTGCACTGGAGACAGCTGCATGATTGAATCTGGTTCCAATTAAATAAGTGCCAAAGTTTCTATATTGGATGTAGAATAGTTCATATCTTAACGATGTTAAGGTACGGGGAGTTGTCCGGCTTATGCTTAAAACCAGACTTTGGATAACTCAGGGCACGTTTCTGTAATGGCAGTTTGTGGGTTGACCTGGGCTATGTCGAGGGTTGATTTTCTACCATCTGGAAGATCAATAGTGATATTGTTCTTGACTCACCACAGTTTTAGTAAAATGGATTTTTTTAGAAAACAGTAGTGGGAGTATGGTAGAACTGGAAGTGATTCCAGAAGCGCAAACGATTACAGAAAATTTAATAGGACCTAAAGATTCAATCAGGTTTGACATTCCAATAGCCACTCCGCAGATATGGTGGGTAACCTCTGACACCCGAGAGGTACTCCGCTAGTCTCAAGGACGGTGACAGGGAGGTGCTTGTTTACCCAGACTTGACAGTACTGTTGTTCCAGGCTATGAGACCCGGCAGGAGGTTAAGTATAGCGTCGTTCTAAACTCATTTTAGAAGTGCACGTATATATTATTCTGCCAGAGGGTTGTTGTGGTCAGTGGGAGCAGCGGAAGTATAGTGGGCAAGTAGCTTATGTCTATTTATAGACTTGAGCAGTTATAGCAGAGATAGATCATCTAATTTTGATGTTACAGTTATGGGTTTGACTTCATCAGAATAGGGGATGGATCTGTTAAAGAAGGTAGTAGGGTGTGTGATGTCCTGGTATTTGGATGACATACACAGAGTAGGAAGTAAAATTCCTATACTACGATCGGTTGTACTGTGGTTGTCACACAGTTGTTTCTCCAGACAGGATATGGATATAATATCAGACATTCTGGTTTCTAGATCTATGGTTTTAGATATAGATTTGGGTAGTTTCCCAATGTGGGTACTTTGACAGTATTCTAATAGTTTTTAGAATAGATGACTCCTGGCATGGTGGTGTACCTGCAGGTGATGGAGTCACCCTCTCTAAAGGTGTCTTACAGACTAAAGGGGAGAGGGATGTGCATGATTGGCAAATCACTTGCTTAGGCAATTGAGTCAATCGTGAGATGTCAAGTACCACACCAGATGTTGTTTTTGCACTAGATGCGATAACTTTGTATTAATCCAATCCTGGAGAAACATAAGGAAGAAGTTTTAGAACATAAGTGCATGTTCTACGGATTTGATGACGGCAGCCTCCTTCGGGAGACGGTTATCATTCCAGGCTTCAAAAGTGACATGGATGACAAAGAGATTGTCAGAGTTATAGTTTTCCCTCTGACGAAGGGAGCAGTATTATGGACAGGTGGTCCAAGAGGATACTGTGGGAGGCATGGTGCAGGATACTGATTAGGTTCAGTTGACGATACAGTCTAAGAAGTTTGGATTTGTAGTTCATTTATGAACCAGGTCCCATCAGATATCCAGACATATTCTAAGACAGGTATTACTCGATTCGGGAGATGGCTTTCTCCGCGAACTTGAGATTAAGAGAGACATAGAAAGGAACATCAGGGCGGATCCACTCATTGAGGCTATTTCTCGAACACAATAGTTTTACAAATGGGATTTGTGAAACTGATTAGTAGAGGAGTTGGGTGTTCGGTATCACACGGGCTGTGAGTTTGCGACATCGCAATAATTAGCCTTAAGTGCAAGTGGGAGATTGTTGGATATAGTGCCCTCAAAGTCAATTATTGGATCGCAGGTACGTGATTGCAATGATTGAGGAGGACCTATACCGGTAGTACAGTCTTACTCGAGATGATAGTATGCTATTTGGTTTGCCTTTATCATTCGTGTGCAGGTTCAGGTGACTGATCACTATTACACGTTGATAGAGCCCTTAGGATCTTGCTTGACTACCAACAGTATGACGGCGATCATATACGTGAGAGTTGGGTGGTCTATAAGCATATCCTTAATTGTGCTCCCTAGTCGTGGGAGTTTCGAGACAGGGCATCGATACTCCGGAGTAGACTAGTGTATACAGTCGAGATCCCGACGAGGGGCGGTGGCCGGTCTCACAATCCACTGGTGTCAGTTGGATCGCCTAAGATGTATACAGGTGCTCATTGGGTTATGAGTACACCGGAAAGGACTCGCCGGGAACCTGCTAGTTGGTATTTATACCTAGCGTAAGATAGCAGTTTCCTGGTGACATGTGTACAGGTTAGTTCATCGACCTGAGGTCGTCATTTGTCTCGTGTGAGTTCCTACTGTGCTTTGATTTCTACCCTACCACGGCTCAAAGGAGTCGTGCAAACAGGTATTTTTTTGGTACAGTCCCGAGCCACAGGGAGGCAAGTGAGCGGATCGGCAAGGGATTCGTCTCCCTCGGTATTGGGGGTGAGATCGCGCTGTGTCTAGGAAAGCCATTACACCATGTCCTTGGCCAAGGCAGGTGAGAATTACTGGTAGGTACTCCGGTAGTTTCTCAGGGTGTTCAGGGCTTGTCTCCGACACGACTTATACCGCTATTGGGGGTCTGACGTTACCAGCTCCCTAGGCCCGATATGTGATACTCATAGACGAATGGACCGGACTGTATATACATTGTCACTGTTAGGCTCAGTAGGGTTTCAGAATGAGTTGGCTCATCAGCCTCCCTTGAGGTCAGTACATGGGCAGCCGTTATGCACAGCTAGTGCCGCTGACGGCTTGTGGTTAAACCCACTACCAGGATACTGACGAGTCATTAGAGTCCCCCACAGATAGTTTCCCAAGTTCGGGCGAAACGTTGTAGAGGTCGTAAGGTTTTATGGCAGGGTTCGGAAAATGCACGTACGTTTATGCACGTGTCATATTTCGAGCAGATAATACTGGTGGGCATTGGTTTAAGCCGGATCCATGTATTATACTTTGTAGATATAATAACTTTGTCTCAGTTGCATTTGTATTCGGTCGTAATACAAATGCGGGTATGTTTATACTGTTACGGGGTTATCCTGAAATTCGTTTCGGGATCGCTTTTGGAAGTTGCCAGTTTTCTATCACCCGTCTTAAACATTCGGTTTAATACGGATTTATCTTTTCTTGAGGTGAGTCATGAGTGAGAAGGTTCTAGTTTTGGTGACTAGATTAGTGAGTCACCATATTGTAAGTCTACGGTAGCGCCCCGGCAGTCTACAGACGCCAAATGCGGAACAAAAAACTTTTAATTGGCGCTATCGTATACTTTAACCCGGATCTGCCATTATTGCTAAACTAACAAACTGTAAAGAGTGTAGAAAGGTTATACCGAACGATCCGAGTCCTTTGTTCTTTAACCATCATCCCACGCTCCGTTGCGGCTGCTCCGATCTCGTCGATCTCCGATATGCTCGTCCAGGTGGCACCACGTCACTGATTCTTTAAAGGGGCTCCCGCCTCTGACTCGAGGCAACTCGGTCGTCAAGTTTGCTAAATGAGACGACCAAGAATGATGTAGAGAAAGAGTAGATGACTTTGTCTCACTTCGTCCAAGTCCGTGGACGATCGGTTAATGAAGTTGCCGAGGGAATCGGGTGATGGAATGAAATGAGATGTGAATTCCATACACCGAAAACTATCATAATCTTTTGCAAAATGAAAACTCAAGTGAGTGAGGAGGAGGAGAGGGGGCCGGCCATATATATGCAAAGTGGGAGGTGAGTGTAGGAGAGGGGGAGGTAACCATAAGAAAATATCATGTGTGAACACAAACAAATATCTCAAGTGTGAACACCAAGTGTGAACACACCAAAAGCAACCAATGAAAACACAACACCATTCTCACCTAGTCACCCCCTTCTAGAACTTTCTAGAACCTTCTAGAAGCATGACTCACCCTCATCCAAGAAAAGATAAATCCGTCTTTAACCGAATGTTAAAAGACGGCTGATAGAAAACTGGAAACTGGCAACTTCCAAAAGTGATCCCGAAACGAATTTCTGGATAACCCCGTAACTGTATAAATATACCCGCATTTGTATTACGACCGAATACAATTGCAACTGAGACAAAGATATTATATCTACTCAATATAATACTCGGATCCGGCTTAAACCAAAGCCGACCAGTATCATCTGCCCGAAAAATAACACGTGCGTAAACGTACGTGCATTTTCCGAACCCTGCCATAAAACCATACGGCCTCTACAACGTTTCGTCCGAACTTGGGAAAATGTCTGTGGGGGACTCTAATGACTCGTCAGTACCCTGGCAGTGGTTTTAACCACAAACCGTCAGCGGCACTAGCTATGCGTAACGGCTGCCCATGGACTGACCTCATGGGAGGCCGATGAGCGAACACATCCGGAAACCCTACTGAGCCTAACAGTGACAATGTATATACAGTCCGGTCCGTTCGTCTATGAGTATCGCATATCTGCCTAGGGGATAGTAACGTCAGACCCCCAAGAGCAGTATAAGTCGTGTCGGAGTGTAGCCCAATAACACCCTGAGATACTACTTGAGTACCTACCAGTAAATCTCCTGCCACGGACGTGGGCTTTGTGTAATGGCTCTCCTAGACACAGCACGATCTCGCCCCCAATACCGGGAGAGACGAATCCCCTGCCGATCCGCTCACGTGCCTCTATATGGCTCGGGACTGTACCCAAAAGCTACCTATTTGCACGACTCCTTTAAGCCATGGTAGGGTAGAAATCAAAGCACAGTGGGAACTCACACGAGACAAATGACGACCTCAGGTCGATGAACTAACCTGTACACATGTCACCAGGGAACTGCTATCTGACGATAGATATAGTACTAACTAGCAGATTCCCGGCGAGTCCTGTCCGGTGTACTCATAACCCAATGAGCACCTGTATACATCTTAGGTGATCCAACTGACACCAGTGGCTTGTAAGACCGGCCACCGCCCCTCGTCGAGATCTCGACTTTACACACTAGTCTACTCCGGAGTATCGATGCCCTGTCTCGAAACTCCCACGACTAGGGACCACAATTAAGGATATGCATATAAACTACCCAACTCTCACGTATATGATCGCCATCATACTGTTGGTAGTAAAGAAAGATCCTAAGGGCACTATCAAAGTGTAACATGTAATCAGTCACCTGAACATGTACACGACTGATAAAGGCAAACCAGATAGCATACTATCATCTTGAGTAAGACTGTCCTACCGGTATAGGTCCTCCGCAATCATTGCAATCACGTACCTGCGATCCAATAATTGACTCTGAGGGCACTATCTCCAACAATCTCCCACTTGCACTTAAGGCTAATTATTGTGATGTCGACTACTCACAGCCCGTGTGAAACCGAACATCCAACTCCTCTACTAATCAGTTTCACAAAGCCCGTTTGTAAAACTATTGTGTTCGAGAAATAGCCTCAGTGAGTGGATCCGCCTAGAAGTTTCTTTCTATATCTCTCTAAATCTCAAGTTTGCGGAGAAAGCCATCTCCCGAATTGAGTAATACATGTCTTAGAATATGTCTGGATATCTGATGTGACCTAGTTCATAAATGAACTCCAAATCCAAACTTCTTAGACTGTATCTATCACTGAACCTAATCAGTATCCGGCACCAAGCCTCCCACAGTATTCTCTTGGACCACCTGTCCATAATACTGTCCCTCATCAGAGGGAAAAACTATAACTCTGACAATCACTCTGTCAACCATGTCACCTTTGAAGCCTGGAATGATAATCGTCTCCCGAAGGAGGCTGCCGTCATCAAATCCGTAGAACATGTACTTATGTTCTAAAACTGCTTCCTTATGTTTCTCCAGGATTGGATTAATACAAACTTATTGCATCTAGTGCAAAAACAACATCTGGTGTGGTACTTGACATCTCACGATTGACTCAATTGCCTAAGCAAGTGATCTGCCAATCATGCATATCCCTCTCCCCTTTAGTCCGTAAGACACCTTTAGAGAGGGTGACTCCATCACCTGCAGGTACACCACCATGCTAGGAGTCATCTATTCTAAAAACCATTAGAATACTGTCAAAGTACCCACATTGGGAAACTACCCAAATCCAGATCTAAAACCGTAGATCTAGAAACCATAATGTCTGATATTATATCCTGTCTGGAGAAACAACTGTGTTACGACCACAGTACAACCGATCGTAGTATAGGAATTTTACTTCCTACTCTGTGTATGTCATCCAAATACCATGACATCACACCCTACTACCTTCTTAACAGATCCATCCCCTATTCTGATTGAAGTCAAACCCATGACTGTCACATCAAAACTAGATGATCTATCTCCGCTATAACTGCTCTAGTCTATAAATAGACATAAGCATCTTGCCCACTATGCTTCCGATGCTCCCACTGACTATGACAACCCTCCTACCAGGTCTCATAGCCTGGAACAACAGTAGTGTCAAGTCTGGGTAAACAAGAACCTCCCTGTCACCGTCCTTGAGGCTACCGGAGTACCTCTCGGGTGTCTGAGGTTACCCACCATATCTGCGGAGTGGCTATTGGAATGTCAAACCTGATTGAATATATAGGTCCTATTAAATTTTCCGTAATCGTTCGCGGTTCTGGAATCACTTCCAGTTCTACCATACTCCCACTACTGTTTTCTGAAAAAGATCCATTTTACTAAAACTGTGGCGAGTCAAGAACAATATCACTATTGATCTTCCAAATGGTAGAATATCAACCCTCGTCATAACCAGGGTCAACCCACAAACAGCCATTACAGAAACGTGCCCTGAGTTATCCAGAGTCTGGTTTTAAGCATAAGCTGGACAACTCCCCGTACCTAAATATCTTTTAAGGTACGAACTATTCTATATCCAATATAGAAACTTTGGCACTTATTTAATTGGAACCATATTCAAACCATGCAGCTGTCTCCAGTGCATATCATCTTAATGGAAAGAGGCTAATCAGCATTACTCAACTTAGTAATCCATCCAATTGTGAGTAACCTGAAAGAGAAACACGTTTCTCAAAACCATCACTATCATCTGAATACCAATCACAAGAATCTACATCTTCGATCTCTTTGAAGAATCCCGATACTTGTGACACCTGGTTCTCTACTTTATTCTTATACCCACAACTTCTCAAAACTTAGACCTTGTATTTCTACGAAACACTTGTCTAAATACTAGAGAAGTTATAAGTAAACAGAACATAGTACGAGGACCTACCCCTTTGTCCTGATGGACACTGGACAACATACAATACTCTGTATAAGTCCGCTGAGTTTAAGCAACTCAAAACCTGTGCGTCGTAGGTTGAAAACTGTACCCCGGCGATTTCCTCAAATATCACCAACTACAACGAATTCCGATATAATGAGGATGATCACCTAATTCCCAATAACTTACTCCCACTCATCATCTGTAAAACCATACAGATATGAGAATGAAACCTGGTAAATACATACCCTTGGAGTAAGTATCAAATCGGGAAAACAGTTTTCCTTTAACAATGCACTGAAACATGAAAATGTTTCGTAGGGGTATCCTGGTATTCATAGTAATGCCTCTTCCATAATCCAATTCATGACTTCAACCGTATATCTATTTGCCATCTCTCTAAATCCCTTTATTTGTCTTAAGTCATTACCTTCTGTACACCATCGTTAGGCTAAATGGTTTTCTTCCTTCCCTACCGTTCGGCACCAGCCTATGGTTTGGAAGAAGACTATCCAGTAAGCATAATAGGTGTACCCTCCTAAACCAATGAGTACTCGTATCTTGAGAGAAGGTGATGATAAAAGACATCTGAATAATACCTTATTCTTTTAAAGGTGAAATAGGAGTGGCGATGAAGTACGCGGTTTGGTCGTGAATGATAACAGTCGCAATTTACTTTGCCCTCTTTCTAATCCCTTTATTTTGTCTTTACATATTACCTTCTGCACACCCTACTTAGGCTAATTGGTTTTCTTCATTCCCTACCTTTCGGCACCTGCCTATGGTTTGGAATAAGACTATCCAATAAGCGTAATAGGTGTACTCTCCTAAACCAAGGAGCCCTCGCAACCTGAGAGAAGGTGATAATAAAAGAAAACTGAATAAACCAATTCTATTTCTCCTGAACCTGGATCCATCCTCGAAGAAGTCCCTTCGAGTTCGTATATAACCATACGATGGATCTATCCAATGGAAGTGGATATCCGTAGTAATACGGGTGTTCTGAGAAATGCAAAGGGTAGAGGAAGGAGTGGCAATGACTTATGCAACATAGACAATCAAAAGCCAGTATTTTAAGAAGGTTCAGTCAACTTGGTCACTGAGTCATAGTCTAGGGTCGGTCAAAGGTTGCTGCCAAAGAGAGAGAGAAAAGAAACACTCTGCGTGCACTCTAACTTAGATCAGAATGGTTATCATTTTATCTAATCCGGAAACCTCCCACTGTCCTGTCAAATTCTCCTCCAAACCTGAAAGAAGAATCAATCGGGATCACCCGAAGAGTAAACCAACTCATCAGTGCGAATCGGGACCCAACTCTCATCGCATGATAACGTGATGGAATGCATCCACGTTACTCATACTCCAGAAGGTATGCGCATACTTGGCAAGTTTCAGTTTCTTTAGAAACTCCCGATATGATTTTTTCCCCATGCTCTTATAACCTTGGCTTTGGTCAAAATGTCATAAGTCACATGCCAAGTTCTACCCGTCACTATCTTGTCAATTTGAACCCACCCGCACATGCCCCTGACTTTGGCCAATCGGCAGAACGACTGTCCCAAACTAACTCATCTATCTATGCAACAAATGAATACCCAGCAGCTACCAAACACTATGCCTTAACTTTGGCTAAAATGTATAGCTTGAATACTACTGAATACCCAAAAGAAGTGACGGAGGGCTACGGCTGGTTTTTGGTGAAAAACCTTTAACGTAACGAACTTGATATCGCTGAAGGAACCTGATAGCTTTTTAAAATATAGTGGCGAAAACCTTTTGCTAAAGAGGTCACTCCCGGTAAAGGGATCTCGGCTCTTTCCTCGTGGAATGAGGTGCAGGATATTCCACTGGATACCGCTATGCAAAGCAACTTGTAATCGACTATAGTGAAGTTATTACCCTGACGCAAACTTCTGCCCAAGGGGTCAGTCCCGGTGAAGGGATATCGGCCCTTGCCCCGTCGAATGAGGTGCAGGATATTCCACTGAATACCGCTATGCATAACAAAAGGAAACGTCTTTGCAATAACACTTTTTAAATTTGTTCCAACAACTGTAAACAGGTTTGCTTTACTTTGCATTGATCAGAATCAACGCAGTCCCATCAATCGATCACACCAGAAAAGAACGAAAATAAAATGTACGTATATGCCATCCGCATTCGTCACTGGGTCCCGTCATCACCCGTTAGGTTACTTAACTAACGACAGTGCGGGGACTGGACTAGCGCGGGTGTAAAACATATACAACATCTAATAGTATATAAACCAATATACAATAATCGCTCCAGGCGTGATAATATGCAACATTACAGAAAAGTAATAAGCATCACAGAACAATACAGATAATCTGGGATCCCCGAGTTTCACAGAGCCGCTGCTGAAACTCGACGTTCCCCTGTCGTGTGGATAGCCTGTGCAATGAACCTAGACCCCTACGGGTGCGGCAAGTTACCCGCCAAAACCTGAAGCGAGGCAACCCCCTACAGCATAGTGAATGGACCACCCAGCACTTCACGGAATCCGGTAATCTTGGGCACCCCTCCTTGGGTCAACCTGTACCCCCTACGAGTGCGGCGAATAGTCTGCCAATTCTAGAGTGGGGCCCCTCTGCCTCTCAAAGCCATGAGATGCGGACCCGTTGCCCCTCCAGAACCCGGCTATCCGTGCACTCCGTCGCGGGGCAAAACCTAGTACAGTAATGAAAAATAGTACAACAGGTACATCAACCGCAACCTGGTCGTGCCCCAAAAGAATATTATACAACAGGCAGTGACGGCAGTCCACAAGTTGGACGCTCGCCCCGCAATATCAAATGTACAAATAAACTCAAACTGCACTACCATTTCCCACTGCTATCCACCACGACAATTCCGCAACATCACAGCACAACACAGAACATCAACGCGAATGTCACGTTCGCAAACCCATCTAAAAGAACTATAGCAATCAGACGCGGTTTACCGATCAAATGACATTCCCGGTCGGAGATATAATGTAAGCACTGTAAACTAACATGTTTAAATTTCAATCGACTAAATATCACGAAGTGGGCCCCACGAACAACTGGTGAACAGTAACAAAATCTGGGCCCAAAAGATATATACCAAAAACCCCAAATTCCAACAGAGAAGACACTGTGCAAATTTGGTGCACTGATTCAATAGAACGGCCGCGGATGCGCGGTCAAACCATGGGTTTGGCCGCGATTCCGCGGCAGTTTGGTGGAATCACGTGCTCAAATTTGGTCGGTGTGCTTCTGAAACCCTGAACAACTTTCTGTGATATGTAGAATAATTTTAGGACATCATTTAAAATCGACAGAAACTGTGAACTTGGATTTTTGCAGTTTTTGATTTCCGGTTCAATCGATGTTTTAAACGCGTTAGCACAAGTTAGTAAAGCAAAATGGTGAGGCTCTGATACCACTGTAAGTCTACGGTAGCGCCCCGAGAGTCTACAGACGCCAAATGCGGAACAAAAAACTTTTAACTGGCGCTATCGTATACTTTAACCCGGATCTGCCATTATTGCTAAACTAACAAACTGTAAAGAGTGTAGAAAGGTTATACCGAATGATCCGAGTCCTTTGTTCTTTAACCATCATCCCACGCTCCGTTGCGGCTGCTCCGATCTCGTCGATCTCCGATCTGCTCGTCCAGGTGGCACCACGTCACTGATTCTTTAAACGGGCTCCCGCCTCTGACTCGAGGCAACTCGGTCGTCAAGTTTGCTAAAAGAGACGACCAAGAATGATGTAGAGAATGAGTAGATGACTTTGTCTCACTTCGTCCAAGTCCGTGGACGATCGGTTAATGAAGTTGCCGAGGGAATCGAGTGATGGAATGAAATGAGCTGGGAATTCCATACACCGAAAACTATCATAATCTTTTGCAAAATGAAAACTCAAGTGAGTGAGGAGGAGGAGAGGGGGCCGGCCATATATATGCAAAGAGGGAGGTGAGTGTAGGAGAGGGGGAGGTAACCATAAGAAAATATCATGTGTGAACACAAACAAATATCTCAAGTGTGAACACCAAGTGTGAACACACCAAAAGCAACCAATGAAAACACAACACCATTCTAACCTAGTCACCACCTTCTAGAACCTTCTAGAACCTTCTAGAAGCATGACTCACCCTCATCCAAGAAAAGATAAATCCGTCTTTAACCGAATGTTAAAAGACGGCTGATAGAAAACTGGAAACTGGCAACTTCCAAAAGTGATCCCGAAACGAATTTCAGGATAACCCCGTAACTGTATAAATATACCCGCATTTGTATTACGACCGAATACAAATGAAACTGAGACAAATATATTATATCTACTCAATATAATACTCGGATCCGGCTTAAACCAAAGCCGACCAGTATCATCTGCCCGAAAAATAACACGTGCGTAAACGCACGTGCATTTTCTTAACCCTGCCATAAAACCATACGGCCTCTACAACGTTTCGCCCGAACTTGGGAAACTGTCTGTGGGGGACTCTAATGACTCGTCAGTACCCTGGCAGTGGTTTTAACCACAAACCGTCAGCGGCACTAGCTATGCGTAACAGCTGCCCATGGACTGACCTCAAGGGAGGCCGATGAGCGAACTCATCCGGAAACCCTACTGAGCTTAACAGTGACAATGTATATACAGTCCGGTCAGTTCTTCTATGAGTATCGCATATCTGCCTAGGGGGCTAGTAACGTCAGACCCCCAAGAGCAGTATAAGTCGTGTCGGAGTGTAGCCCAATAACACCCTGAGATACTACTGGAGTACCTACCAGTAAATCTCCTGCCACGGCCGTGGGCTTTGTGTAATGGCTCTCCTAGACACAGCACGATCTCGCCCCCAATACCGGGAGAGACGAATCCCCTGCCGATCCGCTCACGTGCCTCCATATGGCTCGGGACTGTACCCAAAAGCTACCTGTTTGCACGCCTCCTTTGAGCCGTGGTAGGGTAGAAATCAAAGCACAGTGGGAACTCACACGAGACAAATGACGACCTCAGGTCGATGAACTAACCTGTACACATGTCACCAGGGAACTGCTATCTGACGATACATATAGTACTAACTAGCAGATTCCCGGCGAGTCCTGTCCGGTATACTCATAACCCAATGAGCACCTGTATACATCTTAGGTGATCCAACTGACACCAGTGGCTTGTGAGACCGGCCACCGCCCCTCGTCGGGGTCTCGACTGTACACACTAGTCTACTCCGGAGTATCGATGCCCTGTCTCGAAACTCCCACGACTAGGGACCACAATTAAGGATATGCATATAAACTACCCAACTCTCACGTATATGATCGCCATCATACTATTGGTAGTAAAGCAAGATCCTAAGGGCTCTATCAAAGTGTAACATGTAATCAGTCACCTGAACATGTACACGACTGATAAAGGCAAACCAGATAGCATACTATCATCTTGAGTAAGACTGTCCTACCGGTTTAGGTCCTCCGCAATCATTGCAATCACGTACCTGCGATCCAATAATTGACTCTGAGGGCACTATCTCCAACACATATTGCATTAAATTAATGATGAGGTGTTTAGTGACTCATTCTTTCCATTAATGTTTTGATAAGCTTTGCTTATAGTTACCCTCCCTTGCTCTTACCCTCACCCCCTCCTCATATATATGGCCGGCCCCTCCCCTCCTCACTCTCTTACTTGGTTGAAAAAGATGATTGATTTTGGGAAAAAGATTATGATAGCTTTACTTCATGTAATTTCATATAGCTCATTTTTCCATCACCCGATTCCAAAAAGGCAACTTCATTAACCGTTCGTCCATGGCTTTGGACGAAATGAGACAAAGTGTTCTACTCATTCTCTACATCAATCTTAGTCATCTCTTTTAGCAAACTTGATGACCAAGTTGCCTCGGTTCAGAGGCGGGAGCCCGTTTAAAGATCCGTAGATGTGGTGCCACCTCGTCGACGAGCCAGAAGATCGGAGCAGCCGCAACGGAAGAACGAAGGACTTGGATCGTTTGGTATAACCTTTTTACCCACTTTGTAGTTTGTTAGTTTAGCGTTAATGGAAGATCCGGGTTATAGTATGTGATAGCGCCAGTTATAAATGTTTTTGTTCCGCATTTAGCGTCAAATTGACGGCCGGGGCGCTACCGTAGACTTACACCAAGTCCTTCGGTCTTCCATCAACTTCCTTAGCTCCTTGAGGCATGCTCGAACAAACTTGGCCGCCGGTCTTCCTCTGTCGAAGATGATCCACCCGAGGGATATAGCTCATGGCTCTAGCTCCACATCGAAAGCAAGTGAAGAAACTAAGGATTCTAGGTTGCTAATCTAGAAAACCTAGGATGTAGTGAGTGTTCTAAGTGTTTGTCTATCTCATCTCATCTCCTCTCATGATTCTCAACACATGAGAGGGTTGAGAGGAGGTGAAAGATGAAGGTGGAAGGAACTCAATTAATCTAGAGAGGGAGTGAAGCTAATGTTGAAGAGAGATGAGAGTGCCATGCTCACAAAAGAACCATCTCTTTCTTTTTCCAACAAGTGAGCATCTCAAGAAAAATCTCCAAGTGACCAAGTGTTTCATTAAGTGAGAAAAAAATGAAGCATTCTTGATTTTACAAAACATATTTTCCATTTTAAAAAGATACCCATACTTGAATAGTATGCACAGATGAATTAATAATTCACTTGTGCACACTATGCAAGCATGGTCCTCACCATACTCCCCTCATTTGATTCTCCACCTCATTATATATTTATGAAATAAATGGTTAAACCCAAAAATGAGGTGTCCACCTTTTAGAATGTTATCTGTAAAAAATACGGATTATATTCTACTGTATATACATACTTGTATTCGTACCGAAATACGAATACCCGAAGAGATAGAATAACACAAAGAACATAATACTAGATTATACATATTGAAATATATATACGTAAATTATTAAATCAATACCTGATTTAATAATCTGGCTCAAACCCGAGCCGGCTAGTATTATCAACTGTTCGATCGAAAGTCCGGGTACATAGTACAATCAATCGATCAGAACTCTGCACGTATCCAATACGGCTACTAAATCGTTTCTCCTGAACCAGGGAAACCCTCTATGTAGGACTCTAAAGACTCGTCAATATGCTGGTAGTGGGTTTAACTACAAGCACATCAGCAGCACTAGTTGTACGTAACGGCTACCCAGGTATTGAGCGAAAGAAAGGCCGATGAGCAAACTCATCCAAACCCCTACTGAGCATGTCCGTGACAATCTCCATACAGTCCGGTTTGTTCGTCTAATAGTATCGCATATCGAGTCTAGGGGGATGGATAAGGTCAGACCCCTAATAACGCGATATTTCATGTCGGTATGAAGCCCATCACCCACTGATAAACTACTGATCCAAATCAGTAATTCTCGTCCACCTTGGCCAAGAATTTCTGGTGATGTCCTCCCATGCACAACGCGACATCAACCCCCAATACCGGGAGAGATGAATCCCCGAAAATCCGCTCACTGCCTCTATGTGGCTCGGGACTATACCCAACTAAAACCTGTTTGCACGACTCTTTTGAGCCATGGTAGGGTAGTAATCAAAGCACGGTGGGAACTCACATGAGACAAATGACGATCTCAGGTCGACAGACTAACCTGTACTCATGTCACCTGGGAACTGCTATCTGACAATAGGTATAATACCAACTAGCATGTTCTCGGTGAGTCCGTCCAGTGTACTCATAACCCAATAAGCACTTGTATACTACCTTAGGTGACTAACTGACACCAATGGCTTGTGAGACCGGCCACCGCCCCTCGTCGGGGTCTCGATAAGTATACACTAGTCTACTCTAGAGTATTGATGCCCAGTCTCGATACTCCCACGACTAGGGACATTTAAGGATATTCTTATAGACCACCCAGCTCCCACATATATGATTACTATCATAACGCTAGTAGTCAAGCAAGAATCCTATGGGCTCTATCAACATGTAATAGTGATCTGTAATACTACCTAATGCATGTACATGATAATAAAGACAAACCAGATAACATACTATCATCTCGAGTAAGACTGTTCTCCCAGTATAGGTCCTCCCTCAATCATCACAATCGCTTGCCTGCGATTCAATAATTGACTTGAGGGCACTATATCCAACAAATCCCACGTATGTAATTTGTTACATGAGATAACGAGAGGTAGAGAACTGGGAAAGGGTGATAAGTCTCTAGTAGTAGGGAATGGTGCAATTGTTGCAGCCAAAGCAGTTGGCGAATATCATCTAGTGTTACCAACTGGTAATACATTGATTCTGAATGACTGTTACTACGTACCAAAGATGATGTGTAATATTATATCAGTTTCTTTGCTAACTAAAGAAGGATATAATTTTACATTAGAGGATAATATTATGAACATTTTTCTAAATCAAGTGTTGATTGCGTTTGGTACGCTGTGTAACGGTATATATATTCTGAATCAAATTATAGTTCTAAACGTACAGAACACACACAAGCGGAAGAGTTCAGAAATGAACGAAGCCTTCTTGTTGCATTATAGACTAGGTCATATCAATGCGACACGACTAGCCAAGTTGCATAAAGATGGATTCTTGAATTCGTTCGAATTTACATTTTATGAAACTTGCGAGTCATGTCTCAAAGGTAAAATGACCAAAACTTCGTTTACGGGACACGGAGAAAGAGCTACTGAACTCTTGCGACTGATACATAGTGATGTATGCGGTCCTATGTCTACACATGCGAAAAATGGTTCCTCGTACTTTATTACATTCACCAATGATCTCTTAAGATTCGGACATGTGTTCCTATTGAAACACAAGTCTGAGGCATTTGAGAAATTCAAGGAATATAAGTGCGAAGTCGAGAATCAAACGGGTAAAAGTATTAAAATCCTTCGATCTGATCGGGGAGGAGAATACTTGAGCACATAATTCCGTGATTATTTAAAAGAGAATAGGATTCTCTCTCAGCTTACTCCTTCGTATACACCACCGCACAACGGTGTATCGGAGCGGAGGAATCGCACCCTATTAGATATGGTGCACTCTATGATGATTACTGCTGAGTTGCCTATTTTTTTTTGGGGTTATGCTCTTGAGACAGCTGCATACCTATTGAATAGGGTTCCAACAAAATAAGTTCCTACCACTCCATATGAGATATGGGAGGGGAAAAGACCATGTCTTAATTTCATTAAAATTTAGGGTTGTCTGGCTTATGTTAAAAAGAAAAATCCAGACAAGCTCGAGGCAAGGTCTGTTCTATGTAAGTTTGTTGGATATCCTAAACATTTGCGAAGGTATATCTTCTACCACACCGAGGAACAAAAGGTGTTTGTTTCTCGGAATGCCACCTTTTTATAAGAGGAATTTCTTATGAAAGAAATTAGTGTTAATGAGGTAGAACTGAAAGAGTTCCAGCTGCACAAAGTAGAACTGATGATTTAGTGGAACCGGTGGATCGAATAGTCCCCGACGAATTCTAGCCACTACACAGATCTAGTAGGGTTCCTCATCCACCTGAGAGATACTACGGTTTTCTTATTGATGGTGGGAGCGAGGATTGCATCATGGAAGATAATGACCCAACTAGTTTCGAGCATGCCATCACAAGTGGGGACTCTGTGAAATGGTTGAATGCTATGTGATCCGAGATGGAATCCATGTACACCAACAAAGTATGGACTTTAGAAGTTGCTCCTGAAGGGGTAAAACCCATCGGGAGCCAGTGGATTTTTAAGAAGAAATTTGGTGTAGATGGAAAAGTTGAGACTTTCAAAGCTAGACTTGTTGCAAAAGGTTCTCATCAACGACCTGGTGTCAATTATGATGAAACCTTTTCTCCAGTGGCTATTCTTAAGTCCATCAGGATCTTACTTGCCATTCTACATACCATGACTACGAAATCTGGCAGATGGACGTCAAGACCGTTTTTCTAAATGGTGATTTAGAAAAGAGCGTGTACATGACATAGCCAGAAGGCTTCGTAGATAGTGGGAGCAGCAGAAGCGTGTGCAAGCTGCTTAAATCAATCTACGGATTAAAGCAGGCATCGCAGAGCTGGAACATCTGTTTCAATGAAGCTGTCAAAAAGTTTGACTTCCTAAAAAATATAGATGAACCTTGTATATATAAGAAGGCTGTAGAGAGTAAGATTGTCTTCCTCGTATTGTACGTGGATGACATACTCTTGATAGGAAACAATGTTCCTATGCTACACTCGGTCAAACTCTTCTTATCACATAAGTTCTCCATGAAAGATCTAGGTGATGCCTCCTACATCCTAGGAGTTAAGATATATAGAGATAGATCTAATTGGATGTTGGGATTGTCCCAATCCAGGTACATAGACACCATACTAAAGAGGATTAGTATGGAAGATTCTAAACATGGTAATTTACCCGCTTACTCAGGAATCAATCTCTCCAAAGAGATATCTTCAAAGACTGATTTGGAGAAGGCTCGCATGCAAGGGATACCCTATGCTTCGACAGTTGGGTCAATCATGTATGCGATGTTATGTACCAGACCGGATGTAGCTTACTCACTAGGTGCAGTGAGTAGGTATCAATCAGATCCTGGGGAGAAACATTGGACAGCTGTGAAGAACATTCTTAAGTACTTGAGAAAGACTGAAGGAATGTTCTTGGTGTATGGTAACGGTGAACACCAGGTGGAGTCCTTTACCGATTCGAGCTTCCAAAGTGATATGGACGACAGTAAGTCGGTCTCGGGTTTTGTCTTTACCCTCAATGGAGGAGCGGTATATTGGAAGAGTTCCAAGCAAGATACCGTAGCAGACTCGACGATGGAGGCTGAATACATCATTGCCAACGATGCTGCCAAAGAGGCTGTCAGGATGAAGAAGTTCATAGCTGAACTTGGTGTGGTTCCTGTAGGGTTACTAGGCACACACAAGAGGTTCCACAAGGCATCAACAATGCCAAATTCAAATTTTCCAATGCCGAGAAATCCTAAACTAGATCGTTAACTAGAGATTAGGCGAAACAACAAGCAAGCAAACTACTTTGCTACTAAGTGAATGGAAATACAACCTTTGTAGATCCGGTCCTCCACTTCTTTAGCTCCGTGTTGACGTCCCTCCGCTGCAATCATCGGGATCCTGGACTCTAGCGATGGTTTCGTCGGAGAAATGATCGGGCTAGGTCATTGACTTCGAGGCCGAAGATGATCTACGTCGGGGAGACTCAAACTCAAGCTATTCCTTCACTTGGTCAAAAACTTTGTGAAGAGAACACCATATACTACATGGCAAGTGGTAGAGGATGAAGAAATAGGAAGTGGGTTCACTTTAGAATTGGATTTCTCACTCTTTTTCTCATGGAACCATTGGAGCTAGCAAGCTTTTGTGAGCTTGATGAAGGAGAAGAAAAAGAAAAGAATTAAAAGAATAATATGAAACTTATCCTTTTAATCATGGCAACATGGTTGAGTTAAGCCCTCATGCTTAACTCATGTAGAGAATTAACCAAAGCATTAGGTTAAAGGTTGGGTTAACTAATATCTTGAACAAATGACAAAAGAGTTCACTTTGTCAATGTTTATCAAGCTTCATGAAGCTTGATAACTTTGACCAAAGTCTTACTCTTTTGTTATTTGTTAGGAAAATAGTAAACCCTAATTTAACCTTGATATGGTTCAAGTCTCATACACACAACTTGTTTGTATCATCAAACATGATACAAACATGTACACTTGCATATATCACATATAAACAATGTGCACATTCAAGTGAGAAAATCAATCTTAAGTGAACCAATACTAGTTAATGTAAAGTAATATATCAAATATATAATTATACATTAAATCATTAAATCAACACTTGATTTAACGATCCGGTCATATTGGATATAACCGACTAATATCAATAGTAACAACTTATCGAATCAACACTTAATCTGATAACCCGGCTATATCGCATACAACCGATCAATGTCACAAATCGCGAGAATAGAATTCAGTATCACATATTGGTATTATTATCGGTCCCGCACATATCTCATATGCGCTCCTATTTCGTTTCGCTTGAGCCAGGAAACCCCTGTGTGGGACTCTAAAAACTCGTCAATACGCCGGCAGTAGGTGATGATCATATCAAACACCCACAAGCCACAAGCGGTCTGCTAAACGTAACGGCCACCCGGGTATTGAGCGATTAGAAGATCAAAGAGCAAGCCCGCTCACACTCCTGTGAATCCAACCAGTAACACTACCGTACAGTCCGGTCTGTTCGTCTGATATGTCGCATATCTCGTCTAGGGGTGGTAAACGTCAGACCCCAATAACTTGATAAGTCGTGTCGATATGAGGCTCATAACGGGTCAAGAAACTACTGGTAACACTTACCAGTAAATCCCTAAAGCAGCCTTGGCTAAAGACTTCCTGTTATAGCCAATCGAGCACTGCGAAACATCAACTCCCTATACCGGGAGAGACGAAACCCCTCCTATCGATCATTGCCTCCATGTGACTCGGGACTGTACCCAAAAACCACCGTTTTGAACGCCCTCTTGGACGTGGTAGGGTGGAAATTAAAGCACAGTGGGAATCACACAAGACTCTATGACGATTTCGGGTATATAGACTAACCTGTACCAGTGTCACCAGAGAACTGCCATCTGACGTAAGGTATAATACCATCTGGGAGTTCTCGGCGAGTCCGTCCAGTGTACCCAGTCTCCACTGAGCACCCGTATACCATCTCTAATGTCAAACACCAATGGATATGGGATCATCCATCGCCCATCTGTATGGATCGAGAAGGTATACGCTAGTCTACTCTGATATATCGATGCCCCGTCTCGATACACCCACGACTAGGGACTTTGAAGGATGTACTTATGGACTACCATGTCCCCACTAGTATGATCCGCATCATAGTCCAGGTAGTCAAGTACACATCCTAAGGGCTTTACCAACATGTAACAGAGAGACAATCAGTGTACACGTTAAGGTAAAGAGTAACCAGATAGCATACTATCATATCGAGCAAGAAAGCCATCCCTATATATGTCCAAGAATCCACTACAATATACATCCTATGTATAGTAATGGCCTCTAGGGCATACAAATAACTAACAATCTCCCACTTGCACTAGGGCCATCTGATAGCAGTGGTTGTAGTATCTCATACTCAACCATCCCATAATAGTCTCTCTCTGGGAATAGGCCTTTGTGAGTGGATCCGCCGTGTTGTCCTCTGAGTCTACTCTCCTAACCTCGATCCCCTAGAGATCAACCATCTCCACGATCAGGTGATACTGCCTAAGAATATGTCTGGATCACTGATGGGACGGGCGTTCCTTGGCATAAGCCACAACTCCATTGTCACACAATGGAAGGAACAAAGTTCATCTCATGAACTAATATATATACCTAGACTTCCTCTTTGGTAGCATCTTTGGTAGCGATGTATCCAGCCTTTATCGTCTAGTATGCCACGGTATCTAGCTTGGAACTCTTCCAACACACCGTCCCTTTACTGAGGGTAAAGACAATGCCTGCGACTGACATTTAGTCTTCCTTATCACCTTGGAACCTTTCCAGTGATTCTCCACAGGATCAATTGATACCATCTCACTACAACTAGTGAGTATCCTAACATCCAATTAGATCTATCTCATAGATCCAAAACCCAGGATTTAGTAGGTATCACTTTTATCCTATATGGAGAATCCTTGTGATAAGTGGAGATTGACCGAACGTAGCATAGGAAACTTCTTTCCTATCAAGAGTATGTCATCCACGTACTCTACGAGGATCACCACCATACTGTAAGTCGATGTACTTCACCCCAGTACTTGTGGGGAGGCGGAATTTTCAAAAACTATCAAGTTTAAACAACGAACATCGACTAACCGCTTGAATCGAAGCTAAACTATAAATAACCGTATCTTATGAGTTTCTTTTCACAAGTGATTAGGGATTATACCTAATGAAACCGGTCCTTCTTCTTTACGTCCTCCTTTGTTCTCCTCGACCTTCTCTAGGTAGTAGACGATCCACCCGAGAGCGAAACTCCAAGCTAAACCTCTCACTTGAGGTAACTAATCAACTTTGATTGCTAATCAAAGATGAAAGGATGATGTAGAGTGTAGGTTATGGATTGTTTAGTCTAACTAATCCTTTGATCTCAACACATGAGGATTAAGGATTAGGGTTTGAAGATGAGAGCTTGAGGAGAGAGAATGTGAGATAAGATAATGAGAGAAGAGAGAGAGTGTATCATAATAATATGAAGCATTCTTATTTTTAGAATAATCAATAAAGGAAATGAATAAGCATGCTTCATAAAATATCTTGTGGTGATTCATTAGCATGAGTCATTAAGCAATAAATGTGCATTAATGAAGTGAATGAATCACCACCATGACTCACTCTCTTATCCAAAAGAAACCTCCTTAGTCACATCTTCTAGAAGCTTCTCGAGTAATTACGAGAACGCCCCTCCGATCCGTAAAAATACGGAAAAACTTTAGACTGTAAAAATCCAATAACCGGATACCAGTAACTGGCTTAAACCAAAGCCGACTGGTAAAAACTGTCCGAAAGTCGTACGCGCGTAAACGCACGTATGCGTCCGAACCCTTTGTCGCAAAACCATGCAACCTCTATATCGTTTCGCCTGGAGTAGGAAACTCTCTGTGTGGGACTCTAGAGACTCGACTACTACGCTGGCAGTGGGTTTAACCACAGACCGCAAGCGGCACTAGCTGTACGTAACGGTCCCCAGGTAGTTGTCGATAAGAAGGCCGATGAGTAAACCCATCCGAACTCCTACTGAGTCTGATGTGACAATCTCCATACAGTCCGGTCTGTTCGTCCAAGACTATCGCATATCGGGCCTAGGGGGGCGGCAAGCGTCAGTCCCCTAATAGCGGTATAAGTCGTGTCGGAGTAAAGCCCATTACACCCTGAGAAACTACTGGAGCCTACCAGCAAATCTCGCTTGCCCTGGCCAGGGACTTTGCGTAATGGCTCTCTGACACAGCACGATATCTACTCCCAATACCGGGAGGGACGAATCCTGTCTAACCGCTACTGCCTCCAAGTGCTCGGGACTGCACCCAACTGCTACCTGTTTGCACGACTCCTTTGAGCCGTGCTAGGGTAGCAATCTAAGAACAGTGGGACACACTCGAGGCGAAGTAGCAGTATCAAGTCTGCGGACTACGCTGTACTCATGTCACCTGGGAACTGTTCACTGACGACTGGTATCAAACCAACCAACAGTTCCCTGTGAGTCCTGTCCGGTGTACCCGTAACCTAACGAGCACCTGTATACTATCTCCAGTACGACGTACTGACGGCTGTGGGACAGACCATCTCCCCAACTGGGATGAGAAGCGTACACACCAGTCTACTCCGGAGTATCGATGCTCTGTCTCGATAATCCAACGACCGGGGACCTGAATAAGGATGTGCTTGTAGACTACCCAGCCCCCACTAGTGTGACTGCCATCACAACGCTGGTAGACAAGCAAGATCCTAAGAGCTCTATCAATACGTACACTCACATATTAAGATAGAAAAACCAAGTAGCATACTACCATGTTTAGCAAGACTGTTATATACATGTGAATATCCCAAGCTTCCATTAAGTAATATACAAGCTAGTATGATACAGTAATGGCCTTCTAGGGCATAAACACTAACAATCTCCCACTTGCACTAGGGCCATGTACTGGCATATCGCAGACCAATGATCTCGAGCAGCCTCTCGAACTGAATCTGAGGAAGGGCCTTCGTGAATGGATCAGCAATGTTCTCTTCTGAAGCAACTCTCCGAACCTCGATCTCCTGACGATCAATGATCTCCCTGATCAGGTGATACCGCCTCAAGATGTGTCTGGACTTCTGATGGGACCTTGGTTCCTTCGCTAAAGCTATAGCTCCGTTGTTGTCGCAATACAGAGGTATTGGATCAACTATGGTAGGAACCACCTGAAGTTCTGTTAGGAACTTCTTCATCCAGACTGCTTCTTTTGCGGCATCGCAAGCAGCTATATACTCCGCTTCCATCGTCGAGTCAGCAACGGTGTCCTGCTTGGAGCTCTTCCAGCACACCGCCCCTCCATTGAGGGTAAAGACATAACCCGACATGGACTTGGAATCGTCCTTATCACTCTGGAAGCCGGAATCAGCAAAGGCCTCTAACCTGAGGTCTTTTCCGCCGTAAACCAAGAACATCTCCTTAGTCCTCCTCAGGTACTTGAGAATGTTCTTTACTGCTATCCAGTGTTTCTCCCCTGGGTCTGACTGATACCGGCTTACCACGCTCAGTGCGTAAGCTACATCTGGTCTGGTACACAACATCGCATACATTATAGAGCCTACCGCAGAAGCGTAGGGTATAATAGACATGCGTTCCCTTTCCAAATCAGTCTTGGGAGACATCTCTTTGGAGAGGGTGATTCCGTGACAAGCCGGTAGATTACCGCGCTTAGAATCTTCCATACTGAATCTTTTCAGTACAGTGTCGATATACCTGGACTGCGAAAGTCCCAACATCCTCTTGGATCTATCACGATAGATCCGGATCCCCAGAATGTAAGAGGCATCACCCAGGTCTTTCATGGAGAACCTGTGTGACAAGAATCCTTTGACAGATTGTAGCATAGGAATGTCATTTCCTATCAATAGAATGTCATCCACGTACAAGACGAGGAATACGACACTTCTGGCCACAACTTTACTATATATGCACGGTTCATCTGGATTTTTGATAAAGTCATATTCTTTGACTGTCTCATCAAAGCAGATGTTCCAACTCCGCGATGCCTGCTTTAGTCCGTAAATGGACTTAAGCAGCTTGCATACTTTCCCGCTGCTCCCACTCTGATTGAAACCCTCTGGCTGATCCATATAGACGCTCTCTTCTAAATTTCCATTCAGAAAAGCCGTCTTTACGTCCATCTGCCAGATTTCATAATCATGGAAGGCAGCAATAGCAAGAAGGACCCGAATGGATTTAAGCATAGCCACTGGAGAAAAAGTTTCGTCATAGTCCAAACCAGGTCTTTGACGAAAACCCTTTGCAACAAGTCTAGCCTTATAGGTTTCCACCTGTCCATCTACACCAATCTTTTTCTTGAAGATCCATTTGCATCCTATGGGTTTCACCCCATCTGGAGCAAAGTCCAAAGTCCATACTTTGTTGGTGTACATGGACTCCATCTCGGTCCGCATTGCATCTAGCCATCGTACCGAGTCGCCGCTCTGGATGGCCTGCTGGAAGTCAGTAGGTTCATCATCATCTATGATGCAATCCTCTCTATCCCCGTCCATGAGAAAACCGTAGTATCTCTCAGGCGGACGAGACGGCCTACTACTCCTGCGGAAGGGTGCGGGAATGTTCTGTTCTTCTTGAACCTCTGGTTCTACCAAACTTTCAGTAACAGCTTGTGGTTCTGGAATTTCTTCCAGTTCTATTGCGCTCCCACTCTTCTGATTTTCTAAAAATTCAGTTTCTAAGAAGGTGGCATGACGAGAAACAAAGACCTTTTGTTCCTCTGCGTAATAGAAATAATATCCCTTGGAGTTCTTTGGATATCCCACAAGCTTACACAGTACTGATCGTGCCTCGAGCTTGTCCACATGCTGCTTTTTTACAAAAGCTGGACACCCCCATGTCCTAAAATGTTTTAGACAGGGTTTCTTTCCACTCCACATCTGATATGGTGTGGTAGGCACAGTCTTGGTTGGAACCTGGTTCAAAAGATATGCCGCTGATTCTAGCGCATAACCCCAGAAAGATCGCGGTAACTCAGCATTACTCATCATGGATCGTACCATATCCAATAGGGTTCGATTCCGTCTCTCCGATACACCGTTGTGCTGTGGAGTGTATGGAGGAGTAAGCTGAGAGAGAATTCCTTTCTCTTTTAGGTAACCTAAGAACTCGGCACTTAAGTATTCTCCACCTCGATCAGATCTTAGTGTCTTAATACTTTTGCCTGTTTGGTTTTCCGCTTCATTCTTGAATTCCAGGAATTTCTCAAAGGCCTCTGATTTATGTTTCATTAAGAAAACATATCCATACCTAGAGAAATCATCTGTAAAAGTAATGAAGTAGGAATAACCACCTCTCGCATGTGTAGACATTGGACCGCATACATCACTGTGTATGAGTCCTAAGAGCTCGCTCGCTCTTACTCCTTGTCCAGTGAATGGAGTCTTTGTCATCTTTCCTTTGAGACAAGATTGACAAGTGTCATAAGTTTGATATTCGAACGTGTCCAAATATCCTTCTCTATGCAACTTAGTCAACCTTCTCTCATTGATGTGACCCAGTCTACAATGCCATAAGAAAGCTTTATTTAAATCTGGAGACTTTCTTTTTAGTGTGTTCTGGACATTGAAAATTTGGAGTTGGTTTAACATATATATGCCGTTATTTAGAGTACCGGACCCAATCAAACCATGATTAAGGTGGATGTTGACAACATCTCTTACAAACGTGAAATCATAACCTTTATTTGATAACAAGGAAACTGATATGATATTACACGTTAAGCTGGGTACAAAATAACAGTTATGTAAAACCAAAATGTGTCCACTCGTCAATCCTAGGTGATAATCCCCGACGGACGCAGCTCCCACGCTAGCTCCGTTAGCAACCCTGAGGATCATATCACCTTCCTCCAGCACTCTACGGTTTCTCAGTGCCTGCAATGAATTGCAAATATGAGATCCTGACCCGGTATCCAATACCCAGGAAGTAGAGTTGATCGACAGACAATTCTCAATTACAAACGCACCTGAAGTCGAAGCCACAGCCTGCTTCGGTTCCTGGTTCTTGGCGTTCCACGCCTTGCAATCCTTCTTCCAGTGCCCTTTCCTGTGACAATGGAAGCACTCATCCAGGCCAACTACCGGCGCTGCAATCTTTTTCTTTTCCTTCTTTCCCACCTTACTAACACCTCCTCTAGGTCTGGGTGCGGCCTTCTTCTTCCTTCCTTTGGCCCTAGCCTTGGACCCGGAAGAAGATGCTCCGCCAACAAACATAGCGGGTGTTTCCCTTGCCTTCTGCAAGGTGCCCTCCGCACTCCTTAACATGTTCAGGAGTTCCGCAAGTTCAACTTCTTTTCCTTGAAGATTGAAGTTGAGGATAAACTGGGCGTAGGTGGGAGGAAGGGACTGGAGAACAAGGTCTGTATAGAGCTCATTATCCAAAGTCGTCCCAAGGTCTGCGAGCTCTTCTATATAGCCAATCATCTGTAGGACATGTTCACCTACCGATGACCCGACAGCCAATCTCGCTCGAAACAATTTCTTTGAGGTCTCGTATCTTGCTATACGAGATTGCTCTCCATAAAGTTCCTTTGTATGGAGAAATATGCCATCTAAGGACATATCCTCGTGCCTCCTCTGATGTTCATTGTTCATCGAGGCAAGCACGATGCACTTGGCTCTCGCGCAATCTAAATCCCAGGTTTTGCGGATTTCCTTATCCGCATTGCTGGATTTGGGACCAGGGACAGCAGGTGCCGTAGCGGTGAGGACGTACCCCAGTTTGTCATAGGTCAAAGCCATCTTGACATTCCGCAGCCAATCTTTATAGTTTGGCCCTGTCAGTATATTTTTCTCTAAAAGTAACTTAAGTCCAGTCATTTTCAGGGTCGCTGCAATTAGGAGAGAGAGAAGAAAACTCTTTAGCATGATGCTCTTGCAAGTTTAGAGTGGTTTTTAGTTTATCTAAACTGGATGGCTCCCACTGTTTCTCGAATCCTTCCTCAAACCATAAAAGAAGAATTAGCCAAGACTATTCTCACCGTACAATACTTGCTTAACCGTTCAGCCAGGCCGGTGTCGATACTTCGAGGGAGGTTTTCCAACGCTTTCGCGAAGTTCCTTAATTAAGTAACCTCTTTTCTCTGGGGGCGTAACCCCGCTGACACTTTTCTGGACACCTACTAGGTTTATAGCATTGATCGTTAAGTGACGAATATCCTGATAAGTATCAAGTACTCACAGTAGGATCGGGATCCAAATATCATCGTCTGATAATGTTGTAGGAATGCTACCAACATTCATCAAACTCAAAATGGTATGCATCTCTTTGCAAATTTCAGTTTCTTTAGAAATTCCCGATATAAGTTTTTGCCCCATGCTCTTATGACCTTGACTAAGGGCCAACAAATCATAAGTCACATGTCAAGTTCTGCCCATCATTATCCTGTTGATTTGAACCCATCCGTATACTCTTGACTAAGGGCCAACAAAGTAATACGACTGTCCCAAACCAACTCATCTATCTATGCAACAAATGAATACCCCAGCAGCTACCAATCACTATGTCTTGACTAAGGGCCAAACAAACATAGCTTGAATACTACTGACCATTCATAAGAAATGACGGAGGGCTACGACTGGTTTTGGCGAAACCGTGAACGTAGTGAACTTGATATAACCGAAGGAACCTGATAGCTTTTAAAAGGAGTGGTTAAATCTCCGCATTTAAAATTATCTGTTTTAAAAAATAACCGAGTGGTTTCTTTTAAATTGTTCCAACGGTTTAAACTTTGGTTTATTTTACTTTGCATTATAGATAATGCGTCCCATCATTAACCTATCATTGCAGAAAACAACGAAAATACAACGTCCTCTTATGCCATCCGCATTCGCCACGGGGTCCCGTCATCACCCGTTAGGTTACTTAACTAACGACAGAGCGGGGGCTGGGCTAGCGCGGGTGTAAAACATAAGTGGCGTCTAAATAGCTATCATAATATAGATATTTTACATTCGTCTGACGCAATGATATTCATTCCAGAACACAGATAAACAATATTGGATTTGCAAGCAATCTGTATTTCTTTTGAGCCTGCAAGAAAAGACAGATTACACAGTTGTGATGAATAGCCGTTTACCCCACCCTCGACCCCTACGGGTACGGCAAACTACCCACCCGGTAGTCTGTGTACCCCACCTTGGGTCAGTCCTAGGAGCAAAAACAGTAAAATGAAATAATACAACGGTGGCTACGACCGCAACCTGGAAGTGCCCCGCGAAAATAATATTACAACAAATTACATTTACAACAAATGAATTAATCAATAACCCATTGCGAACCCCGGCTATACACCACAACAGTCCAATACAGTTTATATGCACAAACAGATATAACCATTTCAGAAATGTGCAACCCCCTGCCAACCGACATACTAGCAGTTGGGGGAGATTTACGAACACATTAAACAATCACAGATATAAACCAATACGCAAATACTGTACAATTCGATCGAATAAACAACTTCAATATTGCTCCAAAATCTGCTCTGTTAAACAGTAACCTGAGCAATAATTAAATATACCAGAAAACCCCAAATGTCACAGGGGACCCACACAAGAAAGACGAGTCCATGACTCGGCCAAAGCGCCGCGGAAGGGCGGCGGATCCCACCGATCCGCCGCGCTTTCGCGGCCGAGTTGCCGATTCATGGGCTCGAATTTCTTGGGTGTTCTTCTGGACTCCTTTCTAGCTCTCTGAACTCACCTGAAAAATTTTCTGACATCGTTTTAAATTCGACAGAAACTAGTATTTTTTAGGGTTTTCCGGTTTCGTTTTTCCGTTCGAAATTCGTACAAATTTGCAATTAAGTTATTTATTGTTTAGCGAGGCTCTGATACCACTGTAAGTCGATGTACTTCACCCCAGTACTTGTGGGGAGGCGGAATTTTCAAAAACTATCAAGTTTAAACAACGAACATCGACTAACCGCTTGAATCGAAGCTAAACTATAAATAACCGTATCTTATGAGTTTCTTTTCACAAGTGATTAGGGATTATACCTAATGAAACCGGTCCTTCTTCTTTACGTCCTCCTTTGTTCTCCTCGACCTTCTCTAGGTAGTAGACGATCCACCCGAGAGCGAAACTCCAAGCTAAACCTCTCACTTGAGGTAACTAATCAACTTTGATTGCTAATCAAAGATGAAAGGATGATGTAGAGTGTAGGTTATGGATTGTTTAGTCTAACTAATCCTTTGATCTCAACACATGAGGATTAAGGATTAGGGTTTGAAGATGAGAGCTTGAGGAGAGAGAATGTGAGATAAGATAATGAGAGAAGAGAGAGAGTGTATCATAATAATATGAAGCATTCTTATTTTTAGAATAATCAATAAAGGAAATGAATAAGCATGCTTCATAAAATATCTTGTGGTGATTCATTAGCATGAGTCATTAAGCAATAAATGTGCATTAATGAAGTGAATGAATCACCACCATGACTCACTCTCTTATCCAAAAGAAACCTCCTTAGTCACATCTTCTAGAAGCTTCTCGAGTAATTACGAGAACGCCCCTCCGATCCGTAAAAATACGGAAAAACTTTAGACTGTAAAAATCCAATAACCGGATACCAGTAACTGGCTTAAACCAAAGCCGACTGGTAAAAACTGTCCGAAAGTCGTACGCGCGTAAACGCACGTATGCGTCCGAACCCTTTGTCGCAAAACCATGCAACCTCTATATCGTTTCGCCTGGAGTAGGAAACTCTCTGTGTGGGACTCTAGAGACTCGACTACTACGCTGGCAGTGGGTTTAACCACAGACCGCAAGCGGCACTAGCTGTACGTAACGGTCCCCAGGTAGTTGTCGATAAGAAGGCCGATGAGTAAACCCATCCGAACTCCTACTGAGTCTGATGTGACAATCTCCATACAGTCCGGTCTGTTCGTCCAAGACTATCGCATATCGGGCCTAGGGGGGCGGCAAGCGTCAGTCCCCTAATAGCGGTATAAGTCGTGTCGGAGTAAAGCCCATTACACCCTGAGAAACTACTGGAGCCTACCAGCAAATCTCGCTTGCCCTGGCCAGGGACTTTGCGTAATGGCTCTCTGACACAGCACGATATCTACTCCCAATACCGGGAGGGACGAATCCTGTCTAACCGCTACTGCCTCCAAGTGCTCGGGACTGCACCCAACTGCTACCTGTTTGCACGACTCCTTTGAGCCGTGGTAGGGTAGCAATCTAAGAACAGTGGGACACACTCGAGGCGAAGTAGCAGTATCAAGTCTGCGGACTACGCTGTACTCATGTCACCTGGGAACTGTTCACTGACGACTGGTATCAAACCAACCAACAGTTCCCTGTGAGTCCTGTCCGGTGTACCCGTAACCTAACGAGCACCTGTATACTATCTCCAGTACGACGTACTGACGGCTGTGGGACAGACCATCTCCCCAACTGGGATGAGAAGCGTACACACCAGTCTACTCCGGAGTATCGATGCTCTGTCTCGATAATCCAACGACCGGGGACCTGAATAAGGATGTGCTTGTAGACTACCCAGCCCCCACTAGTGTGACTGCCATCACAACGCTGGTAGACAAGCAAGATCCTAAGAGCTCTATCAATACGTACACTCACATATTAAGATAGAAAAACCAAGTAGCATACTACCATGTTTAGCAAGACTGTTATATACATGTGAATATCCCAAGCTTCCATTAAGTAATATACAAGCTAGTATGATACAGTAATGGCCTTCTAGGGCATAAACACTAACACATACTCCCTACTACCTTTTTGTATATACAAGGTTCATCTACCATTTTGATGATGTCAAACTCTTTGACTAACTCATCAAAACAGATGTTCCAACTCCGCGATGCTTGCTTTATCACATAAAACATCTTGCATACGTTTCCGCTGCTCCCACTGTCTACGAAGCCCTCTGGCTGTGTACTTATAGACGCTTTCTTCCAAATCATCATTTAGAAAAATAGTCAAGACACCCAACCGCCAGATATCGTAGTCATGGTATATAGCCGTAGCAAGTAGGATCTGGATGGACTTAAGCATAGCTACTTAGAAAAGGTTTCATTATAAGCCATAACTGGTCTATAATGCAGACCTTTAACAAGTCTAGCTTTGAAAGTCTCAATTTTTCCATGTACACCAAGTAATCTTCTCAAGATATACTTGCTCCTGATGGGGATTTAACCATTCAGATAAAGCAACCAAAGTCCATACTTTGTTGGTGTATAAGGATTCCATCTCAGATCGATAAGCATCCAGCCATTCTTACAGAGTCCTACTCCTGATGGCCAGCTCGAAACTAGTTGGGTCATCATCCCATGATACAATCCTCGCTCCCACTGTCATAGATAAACCGAAGTATCTCTCAGGTGGGTGAGGAAAGCTACTACATCGGCGGAGAGGCTGAGGTTTGTTGGTTGCTATTGAATCCTTTGGTTCTACCAAATCATCAGCTACAGTTTGTATAGCTGGAACTGTTTCCAGTTCTACCTCATAACCAATAATTTCTTCACAAGAAATTCCCTTTCACAAAGGTGGCATGCTGAGTAACAAAACATTTTTTGTTCCTCGGTTAGGTAGAAGATATTCCCTTGCGAATGATTGGGATATCCAACAAACTTCTACAGAGTTGACTTTACCTCGAGCTTGTCCGGATTTTGCTTTTTAGACATAGGCCGGACAACCCCAAATCTTAACAAACTTAAGATATGGGCTCTTCCCTTTCCATATCTCATATGAAGTGGTAGGCAACTGATTTGATCGGAACCCTATTCAATAGGTATGCAACTTCATAAGTGCATAACTCCCTAAAGGAAATAGGTAACTCAGTAGTACACATCATAGAGCACGCCTTATCACATAGGGTGTGATTGCTCCGCCCCGATACACCGACGTGCTGTGGTGTATACGGAGGAGTAATGCTGAGAGAGAATCTCATTCTCCTTTTGAATAATCCAGGAATTCCGTGCTCAAGTATTCTCCTCCTTGATCACATCAAAGGACATAATACTTATACCCATTTTGATTCTCTACTTCTAACTTATATTCTGTGAATATCTCAAAAGGTTCGGACTTGTGTTTCAACAGGAACATGTGTCTGAATCTTGAGAGATCATCAGAGAATGTAATGAAGTACAAAGAACCGGTCTTGGCATGTGTAGACAGGGGACCTTCATACATCAGCATGTATCAATCCCAAGAGTTCACTAACTCTTTCTCTATTTCCAGTAAACGGAGCTATGGTCATCTTATCTCTGTGACATGACTGGCATGTTTCACGAGATGTAAATTCAAACTGAATTAAATATGCATCTTAATGTAACTTGAGCTAGTCGGGTTGCATTGATATGACCTAGTCTACAATACCTCAAGAAGAATTCGTTCATTTCTGAAATTTTCTTCTTGTGTGTGTTCTGTATACTAAGAACTGTAGTTTGATTTAGAACGTTAATGCTTTTAGATAACATGCCTGAACCAATCAACTCTTGATTTAGGAAATGTTCAAAACATTATCCAATAATATAAAATTATATCCTTCTTTACTAATAAAGAGACTGATATGACTTCGTATATCAGGTTCGGTATCTAATGACATTTGTTCAGAATCAATGTATTCAGGTAATACAGGGTGACAGTGACCAACAGACCTGGCTGCAACACTTGCACCGTTTTCTGTCTCATGAAACTTATCACCCGTTCTCAGTTCTCTACCTTTCTGTAGCCCATGCAACATATTACATATGCGGGATCCTGATCCGGTATCTCATACCCAGGACATAAAGGACACTGAGAAACGGTTCTCTGTAATGAACACACCCGAAGATGATGCATCGGTATGCACTTTCTTCGTTTGGGCGGCACGGGAATTCTGGTAATCCCCAATTTCCTGCTCTGTCTTATAACAATTACAAGTTGGAGCGGGACCAACGTTCCCCAGCTCAGTATAACAAGCGGGTTCGGTCAATATATCTGTTTTATTATCTTGATTAAAGCGTGATATGGTCGCTACCTGGAGAGAGAGAGAGAGAAGAAAACACTTTGCGTGCGCTCTTGCAAGATCAGATTGGTTATTATTTTATCTGATCAGGATGGCTCCCACTGTTTTTATCAAATCTTCCTTCAAACCTTAAAAGGAAAGACTAGCCGGGATTAATTACACACTACAAGTTTGCCAATCTTTCAGCCAGGCCAGTGTCGGTACTTTGAGGGAGGTTCCCCGTGCTTTCGCACAGACCTAATTAAAGTAAACCTCGTTTTCCCAGAGGCATAACCCCGTTGACACCTTTCTAGACACCTACTTGATCGGCTAATTGTAATGTGTAAAACTCTCCCAGGAGTAACAATTACTCGCAGTGGGTATCGGGATCCAACTATCTAATAGAAGGTATGCGATCTCATTGCAAATTTCAATACTTGAAATTCCCGATAATTTTGCCCCTAACCTCCTATGACCATGACAAAGGCCAACAAACCATAGGATGCTACTCAAATTCAACCCGTCATTTCCTGATTGAATTAAACCCACCCGCACTACCCTTGACAAAGGCCAACAAGGTCGCACGACTACCCTAACCCAATATGCATCATATGCATAAGCAGATAAGCACCAGTCAGCTACCGCACATTACGCCTTGACAAAGGCCAACAAACGCAGCATGAATACTAACTACTACTTATCTGAAATGACAGAGGGCTACGACAGGTTTTTCTAAAAACCTATTGCATAATGAACTCGATATCGTTGTAGAATCAAATAATTTTAAAATGGAGTGTTTTTTAGGCTTTTCTAGTTTTGCTAAAGGGGTCACTCCCGGTGAAGGGATCGTTGGCCCTTTTCTCATCGAATAAGGTGCAGGATATATCATATATACCGCTGTGCAAAGCAAGAACAATAGGAGCAATCAAAAGACAAACCGAGGGTTGTAGCATCTGCCAGTTATTGCTAAAGGGGTCACTCTCGGTGAAGGGATCTCGGCCCTTTCCTTATCGAATAAGGTGCAGGATGTTCTACAAGGAACACCGCGATGCAAAGCAAGAACTATAGCTGCCTGTTTTTGAAAATTCGATTCCACAACATCTTTTAGGTTTCTTTTCTTTCATTAATCATATTAATGAAGTCCCATCATTTAAGTCACCTAAACATCACAGATAGATACGACGTACACTTATGCCATCCGCATTCGCCTCGATGTCCCCTCGTGCACCGTTAGGTTAGGTAACTAACGGCAGAGCGGGGCAGGGCTAGCGCGGGTGTAAAACATAAGTAACGTCTATATAATATATCATATATACTATATACAGTATTTATCACATAACATCAAATGATCACATCACAGATATCACAGCAGAAGAATCATATGAAATATTGGATATACTAGGACGTCCGTGTTTTCAATACGAGCCTGTATAAAACACGGATTCCACGGTTGCGATGAATAGCCAAACCCACACACCTAGACCCCTACGAGAGTGGCAAGAAACCCTACCAATTCTAGAGTTAGGAGACCCGGACTCGACTCCTCGAGTTGGTCTCCCACTGGACTCCAGAACCCGGTTACTTGTGCTCTCCTCCTTGGGTCTATCCTAGTGCGGAAAAGTAAATAATATACAAATGGTGACATCAACCTCAACCCGGAAGTACCCCAATAAAAGAATATTACATACAATAAATTTTACATGAATGAAAATAAAAACTCTCATCTCACATAAAACCCCCGGCTATTCTAAACGCGACGATCCAATATAACATATCCAGCAACACATAACATCACATGTCATCAACGTAAGTAAATATGCGCATCCCAATTGTCGTTGACATATAGCAACGAAACCGGCGATATCACATTTTACACTTACGGTCGCAGAAAAGAAAGTGTAAAACTACAACAGTTGGAATCCGCAACCTCCTTAGACATCGCATGCCTAACAATTATAAACCCTGCATTTTAGTCTCTATATCGAAAACACTTTTCAATATCAAGTCGGGCAATTCAACAAGATTCCCGATAAACTGATCGAATGCTCATCGCAAACTTTAGTAGACGGCCGCACCCCCGGTTGCCGTCGACGAAGTGCACCAAGGCGGAACACCGCTGCCGCGAGCACCCGAACGGATGCTTTCGGCGATGGGGTTCTCCTACAGTCACTTGGTCGGGGTTGTAGGGTTAACCTAGCACCTCATGTAGGGATTGGAAGCATCACATGTATCCAAGATTGAATTTTTAGGGTGCTAAGATAACAAACATCGGATCGTTCCTAGAAAAATTAGGGTTTCATAAACTATACTTCATCACATGAAAGAAATGCTAGGGTTTTGAGAGTACAACCTTTGTAGCTCCCTACGCTAGACTCCTTGGCCACTTGAGGGTTGGAGGAGGGTTCGCTTGAAGTCTCCTAGTGTCCACGACGATCCACCTGAAGCTCCTAGTCCAAGCTTGCAACTTCACTTTTCAAGAGAAGAAATGAAGATAACACTCTAAACAAGTGGGCTAAACTTGTGTAGAATGATGTTGTGGTGGCTTTTCTCACTTCAAAAACCTAACTTGATGAGTGTATTGCTCACTACAAAAGTCTAGAGAGCAAATGGTGAAGGAGGAAGAAGATGATGGATTTCTTTTAACAAGAGTAAAAAGATAACTCCTTGAAAAGAAAAAAGAAAATATATGTATATATATTTATTTCTTCTCATCTCAAACCATGGTTAAATCTTTAAGATATTATTTAATTTGAGTTAAATCACAAAGAGAAGGTTAACTCATGGTTAGGAGTAGGTGAGCATGGTTAGGTTTAAGAAGAGTGTAGAAACTAAGCATGAATTATCCTTTTCTTTATATCTTTTGTTTTAACAAAAAATTAAATAATAATCCATATATTTAACCATGGTGTGAGTCTTATATTGCCATCATATTCAATGTGTAATCAACCATGATAGATGATGTATGTATGTATGTATGTATGCACATCCATATGTGCATGAAACTAAAAGAAAGAAAGCATACATGCATGCATACATCCATCATGTACAAGAAAGGATTTCAAGTGAGAAAAGCAATGGTTAAATGATAAATCAACACTTGATTTATGAATCCGGCCATATCACATATGACCCCACCAAAAGCAAGCCGCCCGATCAATATACGGTATCCTATACGCGTATTTTAATCGGGTCCATGCGCATATCGCATACGCGCACCACAACGTTTCGCCTGGACTAGGTAACTCCTTTGTGGGACTCTAAGACTCGTCAATACGCCGGCAGTGGGTGATGATCATATCAAGCACCCCCAAGCCGCAAGCGGTCAGCTAAACGTAACGGCCACCCAGGTATTGAGCGATCAGAAGAAAACAAGCGAACCTGCTACAACTCCCGTCGAGCCAACCGGCAACACTACCGTGCAGTCCGGTCTCCTCGTCTGATATGTCGCATATCAAGTCTAGGGGTGGTAAACGTCAGACCCCAATAACCGATAAGTCGTGCGGATGTGAGGCTCATAACGGGTCGAGAAACTACTGGTAACACTTACAAGTAAATCTCCAATCAGCCCTGGCCAGGGACATCCCTGTTACGGCCAATCGAGCACAGTGCAACATCAACCCCCAATACCGGGAGAGACGAAACCCCTCCTATCGCTCATTGCCTCCATGTAACTCGGGACTGTACCCAAAAACCACCGTTTTGCACGCCCTCATGGACATGGTAAGGTGGAAATCAAAGCACAGTGGGAATCACACAAGACTCTATGACGATCTCGGGTCTACAGACTAACCTACACAAGTGTCACCTGAGAACTGCCATCTGATGTGAGGTATAATACCATCTGGGAGTTCTCGGCGAGTCCGTCCAGTGTACCCAGTCTCCACTGAGCACCCGTATACCATCTCTGATGTCAAACACCAATGGATATGGGATCATCCATCGCCCATCTCATGGATCGAGAAGCGTATACGCTAGTCTACTCTGGTGTATCGATACCCCGTCTCGATACACCCACGACTAGGGACCTTGAAGGATGTACTTATGGACTACCATGTCTCCACTAGTATGATCTGCATCATAGTCCAGGCAGTCAAGTAGACATCCTAAGGGCTTTACCAACATGTAACTCTAAGACAGTATAAAGAGACAAGTATACATGTTAAGATAAAGAGCAACCAGATAGCATACTATCATATCGAGCAAGACAGTCATCTCTATATATGTCCAAGCATCTAATATAATATACATCATTTGTACAATACTGGCCTCTAGGGCATACATACAACTAACAGGGGCTATGGGGCGTGGCTGTCTATTAAGTTTACCCGGCGAGTATCCGCGTACGCAACGTGATTGCGACGGACTTTTGATCACATCAAAATTCCATGGCAACCGATCAAGTGAGACTAAAGTGCTAGATTTAAAACATTCATTTAGTTATCTCATAACTACTTGTGGATTCCAAATATTGTATCACATTCCAGATAAATAGACAATGTTAAACTTTCCGATCGAATAATCAAACACCCAAGTTTTCCCGAAAAGCTCAACACGTGAAATAAGTTTAAAAACATCCACTTCATGCCACAGTACCAACGGTCCAGCCGTAGGAGGGTCAAGCCAACGCCTCACATGTGGCACGCCGTACTGCCCCAAACCCTAAGGTTCAAAGGGCAGTTCAAGACGGTCACATAATCGAATTAAGGTTTGTTGTCTTCTAGAGGGTCCATCGCGTTACTTGCACTACTTAGAACGTTCTTAAACTACGGAAAAATCCAACACTTGGAAATTTCCCGGCAGGGGAAAAAATGGGTATTTATATCCGGTC
Source organism: Agapanthus africanus (assembly GCA_030015575.1). Taxonomy (NCBI): domain Eukaryota; kingdom Viridiplantae; phylum Streptophyta; class Magnoliopsida; order Asparagales; family Amaryllidaceae; genus Agapanthus; species Agapanthus africanus. The sequence goes on along the minus strand of JASDDO010000031.1, from coordinate 320,637,213 downwards.
GAACTTTTTAACAGTTTCTAAAATATCCGGAAAAACATAAACGAAGTTAAATTATCCGATCGAATTAACGAGTCCCCAATAAAACCCTAGAAAACTCAACACTTGAATGGAATTAAAAAATTCCCAGAAAAAAATGACAAGAAAGGACATAAGAATAAATACGTGAAGTTTGAGGGACTAATTCACAATTTGGGCCGCGGAACCACCGCCAAACCCTTGGTTTCGCCGCGGTTCCATTGTCAATTGTTTGAGTTAGGGGTTCGTACTTCACAGTAATTCTTATATTTTCCTTCTTAATTTTCTGAGCATTTTTAATTCACAAAAATCCACAGTTTGAAAAAATGTACAGAGAAGGGTTTTGATCGGGGTTTCGGGGTTCGATCGGATCTCTAACTTCGTCTACACTTCGCCTAAAGCTCTAGCTAGGCTCTGATACCACTGTAGGGTTACTAGACACACACAAGAGGTTCCACAAGGCATCAACCATGCCAAATTCAAATTTTCCGGTGCCGAGAAACCCTAAACTAGATCGTTAACTAGAGATTAGGCGAAACAACAAGCAAGCAAACTACTTTGCTACTAAGTGAATGGAAATACAACCTTTATAGATCCGGTCCTCCACTTCTTTAGCTCCGTGTTGACGTCCCTCCGCTGCGATCATCGGGATCCTGGACTCTAGCGATGGTTTCGTCGGAGAAATGATCGGGCTAGGTCATTGACTTCGAGGCCAAAGATGATCTACGTCGGGGAGACTCAAACTCAAGCTATTCCTTCACTTGGTCAAAAACTTTGTGAAGAGAACACCCTATACTACATGGCATGTGGTAGAGGATGAAGAAATAACAAGTGGGTTCACTTTAGAATTGGATTTCTCACTCTTTTTCTCATGGCACCATTGGAGCTAGCAAGCTATTGTGAGCTTGATGAAGGAGAAGAAGAAGAAGAAAAGAATTAAAAGAATAATATGAAACTTATTCTTTTAATCATGGCACCATGGTTGAGTTAAGCCATCATGCTTAACTCATGTAGAGAATTAACCAAAGCATTAGGTTAAGGGTTGGGTTAACTAATATCTTGAACAAATGACAAAAGAGTTGACTTTGTCAATGTTTATCAAGCTTCATGAAGCTTGATAACTTTGACCAAAGTCTTACTCTTTTGTTATTTGTTAGGAAAATAGTAAACCCTAATTTAACCTTGATATGGTTCAAGTCTCATACACACAACTTGTTTGTATCATCAAGCATGATACAAACATGTACACTTGCATATATCACATATAAACAATGTGCACATTCAAGTGAGAAAATCAATCTTAAGTGAACCAATATAAGTTAATGTAAAGTAATATATCAAATATATAATTATACATTAAATCATTAAATCAACACTTTATTTAACGATCCGATCATATTGCATATAAACGACTAATATCAATAGTAACAACTTATCGAATCAACACTTGATCCGATAACCCGGCTATATCGCATACAACCGATCAATGTCACAAATTGCGAGAATAGAATTCAGTATCACGTACTGGTATTATTCTCGGTCCCGCACATAACTCATAGGCGCTCCTATTTCGTTTCGCTTGAGCCAGGAAACCCCTGTGTAGGACTCTAAAGACTCGTCAATACGCCGGCAGTAGGTGATGATCATATCAAACACCCACAAGCCGCAAGCGGTCTGTAAACGTAACGGCCACCCGGGTATTGAGCGATCAGAAGATCAACGAGCAAGCCCTCTCACACTCCTGTGAATCCAACCAGTAACACTACCGTACAGTCCGGTCTGTTCGTCTGATATGTCGCATATCTCGTCTAGGGGTGGTAAACGTCAGACCCCAAAAACTTGATAAGTCGTGTCGATATGAGGCTCATAACGGGTCAAGAAACTACTGGTAACACTTACCAGTAAATCCCTAAAGCAGCCTTGGCCAAGGACTTCCTGTTATAGCCAATCGAGCACTGCGAAACATCAACTCCCTATACCGGGAGAGACGAAACCCCTCCTATCGCTCATTGCCTCCATGTGACTCGGGACTGTACCCAAAAACCACCGTTTTGCACGCCCTCTTGGACGTGGTAAGGTGGAAATCAAAGCACAGTGGGAATCACACAAGACTCTATGACGATCTCGGGTATACAGACTAACCTGTACCAGTGTCACCAGAGAACTGCCATCTGACGTAAGGTATAATACCATCTGGGAGTTCTCGGCGAGTCCGTCCAGTGTACCCAGTCTCCACTGAGCACCCGTATATCATCTCTAATGTCAAACACCAATGGATATGGGATCATCCATCGCCCATCTGTATGGGTCGAGAAGGTATACGCTAGTTTACTCTGGTATATCGATGCCCCGTCTCGTTACACCCACGACTAGGGACTTTGAAGGATGTACTTATGGACTACCATGTCCCCACTAGTATGATCCGCATCATAGTCCAGGTAGTCAAGTACACATCCTAAGGGCTTTACCAACATGTAACAGAGAGACAATCAGTGTACACGTTAAGGTAAAGAGTAACCAGATAGCATACTATCATATCGAGCAAGAAAGTCATCCCTATATATGTCCAAGCATCCACTACAATATACATCCTATGTATAGTAATGGCCTCTAGGGCATACATATAACTAACAGTTCCATCCATTGAGCATCCAATACCTGTGTATTATGATAACAATGGAGTTGTGGCTTTGGCCATGGAACCCCGGTCCTATCAAAGATCCAGACATATTCTTAGGCGGTATCACCTGATCCGGGAGATAGTTGATCACCGAGAGATTGAGGTCAGAAGAGTTGACACGAAGGACAACGTAGCGGATCCACTCATGAAGGCCCTCCCCCAGACGCAATTCGAGAGACTATTTAGGGTGTTGGGTATGAGATAATACAACACATGGCCTTAGTGCAAGTGGGAGATTGTTAGAATATGTATGCCCTAGTGGCCATTATTGTACATTGATGTATATTATAGTGGATGCTTGGACATATATATATAGGACTTTCATACTCGACATGATAGTATGCTATCTGGTTGCCTTTATCTTAATATATAGACTGGTATTATTATACCGTCTTTCTCTTACATGTTTATAAAGCCCTTAGGATATGTACTTGACTACCAGGGCTATGATGCAGATCATACTAGTAGGACCAGGGTGGTCCACACGTCCTTTAAAATGTTCCTAGTAGAGGGGATATCGAGACAGGGCATCGATATTCCAGAGTAAACTAGTGTGTACATTTCTTGACCCTGCATGGGGCGATGGTTGATCCAACAACCATTGATGTGTGACATCAAAGATTGTACACAGGTGCTCATTAGAGAATGGGTACACCAAACAGGACTCGCCGAGAACTCCTAGTTGGTATTATACCTATCGTCAGATAGCAGTTCTCTGGTGACACTGGTACAGGTTAGTCTGTAAATCCGAGATTGTCTTAGAGTCTTGTATGGCTCCCACTGTGCAATGATTTCCTCCCTACCACGGCTCAAAGGATTCGTGCAAACTGATGAATTTTAGGTACAGTCCCGAGTCACATGGAGGCAATGAGCGATAAGAGGAGTTTCGTCTCTCCCGGTATTGGGAGTTGATGTTGCGTTATGCTCGATTGGTTATAACAGTAAGTCCCTGGCCAGGGCTGTTGATGGGATTTACCGGTAAGTGTTATCAGTAGTTTCTCAAACCGTTATGAGCCATACATCGGCATGACTTATCAAGTTACTAGGTTCTGACGTTACCACCCCTAGACTCGATATGCGACATATTAGAAGAAGAGACCGGACTGTACGGTAAGTGCTACTTATAGGACAAGTTTACTTGTTGATCTTCTAATCGCTCAATACCTGGGTAGCCATTACGTCCAGCTAGTACCGCTGACGGCTTGTGGGTGATTAATGTGATCATCACCTACTGCTGGCATATTGACGAATCTTTAGAATCCCACACAGAAGTTTCCTGGTTCAAGCGAAACGAAGTAGGACACATATGCTGATATGTGCGGGGGTCCTGATTAAATACGAGTATGTGATACCGTATTCTAATCTGGCGGTTATTTGTTATCGGTTAGGTTATATGTGATATAACCGGATTATTGAATCAAGTGTTGATTTGATAATGTGATATACAGATAAATGATATTAGTCGGTTATATGTGATATAACCGGATTATTAAATCAAGTGTTGATTTGATAATTTGATATATATTATATTTGGTATAATTATATATTAACTAATATTATTAGCTCACTAATTATTCTTCATAATATATATATATATATATATTAAAATGAAGCATGACATGGATTTCTATTTTTAGAAAATAGAAAAGGAAAAGGAAAATGGAGAGACTTTTGAGAGCATGGGCAAGCATGGCTTTTTCCATATATTTTATTCATTTTCTATCACTATTGAAGCATGGTTGGATTTTTTAATCCATGCTTCAATAAGTGAGCATGAGTGTAGTTCATACATTGTAAGTCCATGCTACCTCTCCCGGTGCTTTCGGGCATGCGGAATTTGGTGAAAAACAATTTTCTAGAGGCGGTAACATGGACTCAAAACCGGATCTTTGTTAAACATCTAACTAACAACCTAACTAGGAGTTGTTAACTACTCGGTTAGGGGGTTATACCTTTCTTTCTTGAACTCCTTCGTCTTCAAACCTCGATGGTTGTCCGGATCGGCTTCACCCCGTCGTCTCCTTGCGCCGAAGATCGATCCACCTGAAAGCTTCTACCTTTGGCTTCTTCTTCGAGCTTTGAAGAAACTAGTTCACTCGGTTTGCTAAACCTTGTGAACTAGAGTGACTAGAGGAGAGTGTGTTGGGATTTTTCTCTATGGTTCTTGGTTCTCAACACATGAGACAAGTGAACCATAGACTAAAGAGAGGGAGAGCAAGAGGAAGAAGATGAGAGCTCAAGAACACAAGAGAGAGAAAGGAAATGAAAGAATGAGCAAGACTTTTCTCTCTTGGCTCTCATAATCCAAAACCATCATAACAAAACATAGCAATCAAGTATTATGTGATGGTTTAAGCTACAATAGCCATATCATTTCATGCACTCATTTTTCACAAGAGAAACAAGCAAGTAAAAAGTCTTTGCCATGAAATGATAGCCATTGTCATCATGATGGTCAACTAGTCCAACCTAGTCAACCGGTCAACAAAGTCAACAAGTCAACAAAGCCAACCCCTCAACAACCATGTCACCATAATACTTAATTAATATTATTGTTAATTACATATCATATTCTCATTAGGGTTGAGCAAAAATTCAATAGTCAACAGTCAACAGTCAACAACCCTAATGAGAATCCTCTGCCTCTGTCTCTCCGTCAACTGTGCATACACACCCGCATCCGTGTTCCGAGGAACACGAATACATACTGGATAAATCCAATCCCAAAACGTACACTAGGATCTGGCTAAAACCAAAGCCCGCTAGTGTTAACTGTCCGGACACTGTACGTGCATAAGTGCACGGATGTGACCGAACCCTGTCGCAAAACCATGCGACCTGTCGCAAAACCATGCGACCTCTACTCTTTTGCCTAAAGGTGAATAGCTTTCTGTGTGGGACTCTAAAGACTCGACACTACGCTGGCAGTGGGTTTAACCACAGACCGCAAGCGGCACTAGCTGTGCGTAACAGTCCCCAGGTAGATGCCGACAAGAAGACTGACGAGGTGAAACCCATCTGAACTCCTACTGAGTCTGACTGTGACAGTCTCCGTACAGTCCGGTTTGTTCGTCTGATACATCGCATGGCGGGCCTAGGGGGCGGTAAACGTCAGTCCCCTAATAGCGGTATAATTCGTGTCGGAGTGAAGCCCAAAACACCCTGAGATAACACTGGAAGCCTACCAGTATATCTCGCTTACCCTGGCCAGGGACTACTCGTGTAATGGCTCTCCTAGACACAGCACGATGTCAACCCCCAATACCGGGAGAGACGAATCCTATCTAACCGTCACTGCCTCCAAGTGCTTCGGGACTGCACCCAACTACTACCTGTTTGCACGACTCCTTTGAGCCGTGGTAGGGTAGTAATCAAAGTACAGTGGGAACAGACTCGAGGCGAAGTGACAGTGTCAAGTCAGCGGACTAAGCTGTACTCATGTCACCTTGGAACTGATAACTGACGATAGGTATAGTACCAACCGGTCAGTTCCCGACGAGTCCTGTCCAGAGTACTCGTAACCTAACGAGCACCCGTATACTATCTCCAGTACGACGTACTGATGGCTGTGGGACAGAACACCTCCCACACTAGGATGAGAAGCGCATACGCTAGTCTACTCCGGAGTATCGATGCCCTGTCTCGATAGTCCTGCGACTAGGGACCTGTATAAGGATGTGCTTATAGATTACCCAGCCCCCACTAGTGTGACTGCCATCACAACACTGGTAATCAAGCAAGGATCCTAAGGGCTCCACTAATGTGTATAGGTGATATACTAAAATAAACACATGTACACATTGAAGTAGAAACAAACCAAGTAGCATACTACTATATTGAGCAAGATTGTTTATACAAGGTGAATATCCTAAGCTTCCATTAAGCAATATACAAACTAGTATGATACAGTAATGGCCTCTAGGGCATATACACTAACAATCTCCCACTTGCACTAAGGCCATGTACTGGCGTATCGAAGACCTATCATCTCGATCAGCCGCTCGAACTGAGTCTGGGGCAAGGCCTTGGTGAATGGGTCTGCAGTGTTATCTTCTGAAGCAACCCTCCGAACCTCGATCTCCTGGCGATCCACGATCTCCCTGATCAGGTGATACCGCCTCAAGATGTGTCTGGATCTCTGATGGGACTTGGGTTCCTTCGCTAAAGCTATAGCCCCGTTGTTGTCGCAATACAGAGGTATTGGATCAACAATGGACGGAACCACCTGAAGTTCTTTCAAGAACTTCCTCATCCAGACAGCTTCTTTTGCGGCATCAGATGCAGCGATGTATTCCGCTTCCATCATCGAGTCTGCAACGATTTCTTGTTTGGAACTCTTCCAACACACCACCCCTCCATTGAGGGTAAAGACAAAACCCGACATGGACTTGGAATCATCCTTGTCACTCTGGAAGCTGGAGTCAGCAAAGGCCTCGATCTGGAGGTCTTTTCCGCCATACACCAAGAACATCTCATTAGTCCTTCTCAGGTACTTGAGAATGTTCTTTACCGCTATCCAGTGTTTCTTCCCTGGGTTTGACTGATACCGGCTTACCACACTCGGTGCATAAGCTACATCCGGTCTGGTACACAACATCGCATACATTATAGAGCCTACCGCAGAAGCGTAGGGTATAATAGACATGTGATCCCTCTCCAAATCAGTCTTGGGAGACATCTCTTTAGAGAGGGTGATCCCGTGACAAGCCGGTAGGTTACCGCGCTTGGAATCTTCCATACTGAATCTTTTCAGTATGGTGTCGATGTACCTGGACTGTGAAAGTCCTAATATCCTCTTGGATCTATCACGATGGATCCGGATCCCCAGGATGTATGAGGCATCACCCAGGTCTTTCATGGAGAACCTGTGTGACAAGAACCCCTTGACAGATTGTAGTATAGAAATGTCATTTCCTATTAAGAGAATGTCATCCACATATAAAACGAGGAATACTACAGTTCTCGCTACAAATCTACTATAGATGCATGGTTCATCTGGATTTTTGATAAAGCCAAATTCCTTGACCGTCTCATCAAAACAGATGTTCTAACTCCACGATGCCTGCTTTAGTCCATAGATGGACTTAAGCAACTTGCACACCTTTCCGCTGCTCCCACTCTGAATGAAACCCTCTGGTTGGTCCATATAGACACACTCCTCTAAATTTCCATTTAGAAAAGCGGTATTTACGTCCATCTGCCAGATCTCATAATCGTGGAAGGCTGCAATGGCAAGAAGGATCCGAATGGATTTCAGCATAGCCACTGGAGAAAAGGTTTCGTCATAGTCCAAACCAGGTCTTTGACGAAAACCCTTTGCAACAAGTCTAGCTTTATAGGTCTCAACCTTTCCATCTACACCAATCTTCCTTTTGAAGATCCACTTGCATCCTACGGGTTTTACCCCGTCTGGAGCAATGTCCAACGTCCATACTTTGTTGGTGTACATGGACTCCATTTCGGTCTGCATTGCATCCAGCCATTTTACCGAGTCAACGCTCTGAACGGCCTGCTGGAAGCTAGTAGGCTCATCATAATCTATGATGCAATCCTCTCTATCCCCGTCTATGAGAAAACCGTAGTATCTCTCGGACGGATGAGACTGCCTACTACTCCTGCGGAGCGGCGTAGGAATGTCCTGTTCTTTTGAACCCTCTGGTTCTACTAAGCTTTCAGTAATAGTCTGTGGTTCTGGAATTTCTTCCAGTTCTATTTCGCTCCCACTTGTTTCCTTTTCTAAGAACTGGTGTTCCAGAAAATGGGCATTACGAGAAACAATGATCTTTTGTTACTCTGTGTAAGTCGATGTACAACACCCCACGACTTGCGGGGAGGCGGAAATATGAAAAACGATCTTGTTCTTTGCTTAAACATCGACTAAACGCATGAATCGAAGCTAAACGATAACTAACAACAAACATAGAAGTTCTAAACTACTATGTAAAGGGATTATACCTAAAGAACCGTGTCCTTCTTCTTTACGAACTCCACCTCCTCCTTGGCCTTCTCCAAGTAGTAGACGATCCACCACGAGAGCTAAACTCCAAGCTTTGCCTCTAAACTTGAGGCAACTAGGTATCTTTAAGTGCTAATCAAAGTACCTAGATGAAATAGAGTATGGTTATGGATTAAGTAGTCTAACTAATCCTTGTACTCAACACATGAGAGGGGAGGATTAGGGTTTGAAGAGAGAGAGCTTGAGGAGAGAGAAGGTGAGAATAATAATGAAATGAGAAAAGGAGTTATCATAATATATATCAAGCATTTTATTTTATCAAGAAAAGAAAAGATAATGATTTACAACCATTCTTGATAAATATCTAATGGTGATTCACATCCATGAGTCATTAAGCAATTATGAAGCATTAATGACATGGATGAATCATCCATATGACTCACTGATCTCATTTAATGTATATGCCACCTTAACCTCCTTAGTCACCATCTTCTAGAAGCTTCTCGCGCAATTACGAGAACGCCCCTCCTATCCGTGAAAACACGGAAAAACTTTAGACTGTATAAATCCAATAACCGGATACTAGTAACTGGCTTAATCCAAAGCCGACTAGTAAAAACTGTCCGAAAGTCGTACGTGCGTAAACACACGTATGCGTCCGAACCCTTGTCGTAAAACCATACGACCTCTATATCGTTTCGCCTGGAGTAGGGAAACTCTCTGCGTGGGACTCTAGAGACTCGACTACTACGCTGGCAGTGGGTTTACCAACAGACCGCAAGCGGCACTAGCTGTACGTAACGGTCCCCAGGTAGATGTCGATAAGAAGGCCGATGAGGAAACCCATCGGAACTCCTACTGAGTCTGATGTGACAATCTCCGTACAGTCCGGTCTGTTCGTCTAAGACTATCGCATATCGGGCCTAGGGGGCGGCAAGCGTCAGTCCCCTAATAGCGGTATAAGTCGTGTCGGAGCGAAGCCCATTACACCCTGAGAAACTACTGGAACCTACCAGTAAATCTCGCTTGCCCTGGCCAGGGACTTTGCGTAATGGCTCTCTGACACAACGCGATATCAACCCCCAATACCGGGAGAGACGAATCCTGTCTAACCGCCACTGTCTCCAAGTGCTCGGGACTGCACCCAACTGCTACCTGTTTGCACGACTCCTTTGAGCCGTGGTAGGGTAGCAATCTAAGAACAGTGGGACACACTCGAGGCGAAGTAGCAGTGTCAAGTCTGCGGACTATGCTGTACTCATGTTACCTGGGAACTGTTCACTGACGACTGGTATAAAACCAACCAACAGTTCCCTGTGAGTCCTGTCCGGTGTACCCATAACCTAACGAGCACCTGCATACTATCTCCAGTACGACGTACTGACGGCTGTGGGACAGACCATCTCCCCAACTGGGATGAGAAGCGTACACACTAGTCTACTACAGAGTATCGATGCTCTGTCTCGATAATCCAACGACTAGGGACCTGAATAAGGATGTGCTTGTAGACTACCCAGCCCCCACTAGTGTGACTGCCATCACAACGCTGGTAGTCAAGCAAGATCCTAAGAGCTCTATCAATACGTATACTCACATATTAAGATAGAAAAACCAAGTAGCATACTACCATGTTTAGCAAGACTGTTATATACTTGTGAATATCTCAAGCTTCCATTAAGTAATATACAAACTAGTATGATACAATAATGGCCCTTAGGGCATATACACTAACACTCTGCGTAATAGAAGAGATACCCCCTGGAGTTCTTTGGGTATCCCACAAACTTGCACAGTACTGAGCGTGCCTCGAGTTTGTCCCCATGCTGCTTTTTGACAAAAGCCGGACATCCCCAGATCTTCAGATATTGAAGATAGGGTTTCTTCCCTCATATGGAGTGGTAGGCACAGTCTTAGTCGGAACTCGGTTCAAAAGGTATGCAGCTGATTCTAGCGTATACCCCCAGAATGCTCGCGGTAACTCAGTGTTACTCATCATGGACCGTACCATATCCAATAGGGTTCGGTTCCGTCTCTCCGATACACCGTTATGTTGTGAAGTGTATGGAGGAGTAAGCTGAGAGAGAATTCCGTTCTCTTTTAAATAGTCCAGGAACTCGGCACTCAAGTATTCACCACCTCGATCCGATCTTAGAATCTAGATAATTTTGCCGGTTTGTTTTTCTACTTCATTCTTATATTCCTGGAATTTTCCAAAGGCTTCGGACTTATGTTTCATTAAGAAGACATAACCGTACCTTGAAAAGTCATCCGTAAAAGTAATGAAGTAAGAATAACCGCTTCGCGCATGTATAGACATTGGACCGCACACGTCGCTGTGTACGAGTCCCAAGAGCTCGCTCGCTCTTACTCCGTGTCCAGTGAACGGAGTCTTTGTCATCTTTCCTTTGAGACAAGATTGACAAGTGGCATATGATTGATATTCGAACGGATTCAAATATCCTTCTGTATGCAACTTCGTCAACCTTCTCTCATTGATGTGACCCAGTCTACAATGCCATAAGAAAGTCTGATTTATTTCTGGAGACTTTCTTTTGTGTGTATTCTGGACATTGAAAATCTGTGGTTGGTTTAATACGTATATACCATTGCTTAATGTACCTGACCCAATCAGAACTTGATTAAGGTGAATGTTTACAACATTGCTTACAAACGCAAATTCATAACCTTCTTTAGAAACCAAAGATACAGAAATGATATTACAAGTTGCGTTGGGTACAAAAAAGCAATTACGTAAAACCAAAACATGTCCATCTGACATTCCCAGGTGATAGTCCCCCACGGCCTTAGCATCCATGCTAGCTCCGTTTGCAACTTTGAGGGTCATGTCACCTGCCTTCAAAACCCTACGGTTTCTCAACGCCTGCAAAGAATTACAGATATGAGATCCTGATCCGGTATCCAATACCCAGGAAGTAGAGTTTATTGAAAGACAGTTTTCAATAACATACACACCTGAAGCTGAAGTCGCAACCTGCTTCAATTCCTGTGTCCTGGCTTTCCAAGCCCTGCAATCATTCTTCCATTGTCCCTTCTTATGACAATAGAAGCATTCTTCTTTATCCACAAGCTGCCCCGCTTTCTTTGTTGCCTTTGCCTTTCCCTTCGTATCCACTTTACCAACACCGTCCCTTGGTTTGGCGGGGGCTTTCTTCTTCTTTCCCTTGGCTTTCGCTTTGGACCTAGAAGAGGAAGATCCTCCTACAAACAAAGTGGATGTTTCCCTACCTTTCTGTAGGGTGCCCTCTGCACTCCTCAGCATGTTGAGGAGTTCTGAAAGTTCAACTTCTTTTTCTTGTAAGTTGAAGTTCAGGATAAACTGGGCGTAAGTGGAAGGAAGGGACTGGAGAATCAAGTCCGTATATAGCTCGTTCTCTAACGTGGTCCCATGTTCCGCGAGCTCCTCAATGAAGCCAATCATCTTAAGCACGTGTTCCGCTACCGATGATCCGATGGCCAACCTTGCCGAAAATAACTTCTTCGACACTTCGTATCTTGCGATACGAGATTGCTCTCCATACAGTTCTTTTGTATGGAGAAATATGGATTCGAGGTCCATATTCTCGTGCCTCCTCTGATGTTCGTTGTCCATAGAAGCAAGTACGAGGCACTTGGCCTTCGCGCTATCAATCTCCCAAGTCTTACGGATTTCCTTATCCGCGACGCTGGAGGTGGGACCTGGGACAGGGGGAGCTTTGGTGGTAAGAAGATACCCCAGCTTGTCGTAAGTGATTGCCATTTTGACATTCCTGAGCCAATCTTTGTAGTTTGGCCCTGTCAGTATGTTTTTATCTAGAAGTAACTTAAGTCCAGTCATGTCGATTGGTCGCTGCAATTAGGAGAGAGAAGAAGAAACACTCAGCATGATGCTCTTGCAGATTTAAAGTGGTTTTTAGTTTGTCTAAACAGGATGGCTCCCACTGTTTCTTTAATCCCTCCTCAAACCAAAAAGGAAGAATTAGTCAGGATCAATCTCACCGTACAATACTTGCTTAACCGTTCGGCCAGGCTGATGTCGGTACTTCGAGGGAGGTTTTCCAACGCTTTCGCGAAGTTCCTTAATTTAAGAACCTCTTTTCCCTGGGGGCGTAGCCCCGCTAACACCTTTCTAGACACCTACTAGGTTTATAGCATTGATCGTTAAGTGAGAAATTTCCCGAGGAGTAGCATATACTCACAGTAGGATCGGGATCCAAATATCATCGCGTGACGAAACTGAAGGAATCCTACCAGAATCATCACACTCCAAATGGTATGCAACACTAGCAAGTTTCAGTTCTTTTGAAACTCCCGATGTGGATTTTTGCCCCATGCTCTTATGACCTTGGCATGAGGTCAAAATGTCATAAGTCACATGTCAAGTTCTTCCCATCATTATCCAGGTTAGTTTGAACCCACCCGTACCTATCCTTGACGTAGGCCAAAATGGCAGTACAACTGTCTCAAACCAACGCATTCTATCTATGCAACAGATAAATATCCGGCAGCTACCAATCACTATGCCTTGGCGTGAGGTCAAAATACATAGCTTGAATACTACCGAATATTTAACTGAAATGATGGAGGGCTACGGATGGTTTTGGCAAAACCATGAACGTAGTGAACTTGATATGATCGATGGAACGAGATAGCTTTTAAAAGGAGTGGCTCAAGCTCCGCATTTAAAAGTTAGTTTTGAAAAGAACCGAGTGGTTTTTCGAAAGTGTTCCAACGACTTTTACTTGGTTTATTTTCTTGCATTAGTTCTTTTAATGCGTGATATTCTTGCATTAGTTCTTTTAATGCGTCCCATCATTTAATCCTACCATTGCAGAAAACAACCAAAATATGACGTACGCTTATGCCATTCGTATTCGCCACGGGGCCCCGTCATTACCCGTTAGGTTACTTAACTAACGACAGAGCGGGGGCTGGGCTAGCGCGGCTGTAAAACATAAGCAACGCCTAAATAATATCATATATAGATATACATTGCAATGATAGCCATTTTAGATCACAGATGAACACATTGGATATACTAGGAACCCGCAATTCGTACGAGCCTGTAACGAAAAGCAGATTACACGGTCGCGGTGAATAGCCAAAACCCCACCCAAGACCCCTACGGGTGCGGCAAACTACCCGCCAAGTACCCGAAGCGAAGCAACCTCCCTCAACCCCGTGAGTAAGCCACTCGGCACTTCGGCATACCCGGTAGTTTGTGCACCCCCTCCATGGGTCTATCCTAGGAGCAAGAACAGTAAAAAGAAATTATACAATGACGGCTACAACCCCGACCCGGTTGTGCGGCCATACAAATAATTATTACATCAATTTACAAATTTACATGAATTGAAAGAAAAGAAAACTCTCGTCTTACAACCCCCGGCTATTCACCTGTGACAATCCAATGAATTCATATACACAAACCAATAACATTATAGATCACAGATTTGTATAACCCCCACTAATCGACATATAGCGATTAGCAGACGTTCAATACAAATATCACATCACAGAAAAACCCGTCAGCTTAAGTCTTTAGAAGTTCGATCAAAAAATATGGATTTTTAGGCCCCAAACACAAAATTTTCGTTCTGGAAAATCTGGGCTGAAAAGACATATTCCAAAAATCCCAAAACAACCCCAGAAATACACTGCACTAAATTTGGACCTCGGCCGAGTCAACTCGGCCGCGGAACCGCGGCGGGAGCGTGCTCCCGCCGTGTTTCCGCGGCGCTTTGATCGGTTCGTGGGACCAAATTTTGTGGTTATTCTATAAAAAGCCTGAGCCGATTTTTAAGATGAAATTTATCAATTTTTGAACAGAAAAAAAATCGGCAGAAACTTGACATATCGGGTTCGTTTCGTGACTTTTTCTTTGATCGATCTTCTAGTTACTTTGCTAACATGTTAGATAGAGTTTAACCTGGCTCTGATACCACTGTAAGTCCATGCTACCTCTCCCAGTGCTTTCGGGCATGCGGAATTTGGTGAAAAACAATTTTCTAGAGGCGGTAACATGGACTCAAAACCGGATCTTTGTTAAACATCTAACTAACAACCTAACTAGGAGTTGTTAACTACTCGGTTAGGGGGTTATACCTTTCTTTCTTGAACTCCTTCATCTTCAAGCCTCGATGGTTGTCCGGATCGGCTTCACCCCGTCGTCTCCTTGCGCCGAAGATCGATCCACCTGAAAGCTTCTACCTTTGGCTTCTTCTTCGAGCTTTGAAGAAACTAGTTCACTCGGTTTGCTAAACCTTGTGAACTAGAGTGAGTAGAGGAGAGTGTGTTGGGATTTTTCTCTATGGTTCTTGGTTCTCAACACATGAGACAAGTGAACCATAGACTAAAGAGAGGGAGAGCAAGAGGAAGAAGATGAGAGCTCAAGAACACAAGAGAGAGAAATGAAATGAAAGAATGAGCAAGACTTTTCTCTCTTGGCTCTCATAATCCAAAACCATCATAACAAAACATAGCAATCAAGTATTATGTGATGGTTTAAGCTACAATAGCCATATCATTTCATGCACTCATTTTTCACAAGAGAAACAAGCAAGTAAAAAGTCTTTTCCATGAAATGATAGCCATTATCATGATGGTCAACTAGTCCAACCTAGTCAACCGGTCAACAAAGTCAACAAAGTCAACCCCTCAACAACCATGTCACCATAATAGTTAATTAATATTATTGTTAATTACATATCATATTCTCATTAGGGTTGAGCAAAAAGTCAACAGTCAACAACCCTAATGAGAATCCTCTGCCTCTGTCTCTCCGTCAACTGTGCATACAAACCCGCATCCGCGTTCCGAGGAACACGAATACATACTGGATAAATCCAATCCCAAAACGTACACTAGGATCTGGCTTAAACCAAAGCCCGCTAGTGTTAACTGTCCGGACACTGTACGTGCATAAGTGCATGGATGTGACTGAACCCTGTCGCAAAACCATGCGACCTGTCGCAAAACCATGCGACCTCTACTCTTTTGCCTAAAGGCGAATAGCTTTCTATGTGGGACTCTAAAGACTCGACACTACGCTGGCAGTGGGTTTAACCACAGACCGCAAGTGGCACTAGCTGTCCGTAACAGTCCCCAGGTAGATGCCGACAAGAAGACTGACGAGGTGAAACCCATCTGAACTCCTACTGAGTCTGACTGTGACAGTCTCCGTACAGTCCGGTCTGTTCGTCTGATACATCGCATGGCGGGCCTATGGGGGCGGTAAACGTCAGTCCCCTAATAGCGGTACAAATCGTGTCGGAGTGAAGCCCAAAACACCCTGAGATAACACTGGAAGCCTACCAGTATATATCGCTTGCCCTGGCCAGGGACTACTCGTGTAATGGCTCTCCTAGACACAGCACGATGTCAACCCCCAATACCGGGAGAGACGAATCCTGTCTAACCGTCACTGCCTCCAAGTGCTTCGGGACTGCACCCAACGACTACCTGTTTGCACGACTCCTTTGAGCCGTGGTAGGGTAGTAATCAAAGTACAGTGGGAACACACTCGAGGCAAAGTGACAGTGTCAAGTCAGCTGACTAAGCTGTACTCATTTCACCTGGGAACTGATAACTGACGATAGGTATAGTACCAACCGGTCAGTTCCCGACGAGTCCTGTCCAGTGTACTCGTAACCTAACGAGCACCCGTATACTATCTCCAGTACGACGTACTGATGGCTGTGGGACAGACCACCTCCCACACTGGGATGAGAAGCGCATACGCTAGTCTACTCCGGAGTATCGATGCCCTGTCTCAATAGTCCTGCGACTAGGGACCTGTATAAGGATGTGCCTATAGATTACCCAGCCCCCACTAGTGTGACTGCCATCACAACGCTGGTAATCAAGCAAAGATCCTAAGGGCTCCACTAATGTGTATAGATGATATACTAAAAAAAACACATGTACACATTGAAGTAGAAACAAACCAAGGAGCATACTACTATATTGAGCAAGATTGTTTATACAAGGTGAATATCCCAAGCTTTCATTAAGTAATATACAAACTAGTATGATACAGTAATGGCCTCTAGGGCATATACACTAACATACATCACTTGAGTTCATTATTTTTGCCTTAGCCATTTTCTTGAGCTCTTGCTCTCTAGCTCTCTCCATTTTTCCTCACCTCACCTCTAAGCTCAATCCCTCACATGAGTTGTGAACCCTTGATCTTGTGAGAACCCTAGTTGTCACGACCCAGAATAGGCACGTGACTGGCACTTGAATCATGTGAAATCTATAGGACCCCACCTAATTCAAGTAAGCCAAAGCCCAGAAATCTAAACCTTTTACAGAAAAATAGTGGAGGTGAAGTTTTGAAACAACGGTATAATGAAAACAAGTCCTTTCTTTAAAAGATAAGTAATAGTATACAAAAACACAATATTTTGTAGCTATCTTGAAAACATGTTTTTTCATTTAAAATTTCGGCAGCACCTCCTTTGTATATTTTAACTCGAAAAATGGTACAAGCAATAAATATAGGCATCCCTAAGCGGGAGCTAGCTCTTCGCCAATTGGCAGAAACAACCACACAAATAATGCAAATATACAACACCGAAGGTGAGGATCAAAACTCAGGAAGAAATTAAAGAAAACAGGCATCATCAAGAAAACCTGAAAACAATAATATATACATGAGCATGACTCTAAAGCCGAAAGAATATACAATAATGGTTTCTAAGTCTACTAAATATACATAGTCTGGTTGATGGAGCCTTTAACTAGATACAACTGAAATAAATAACAAGTACAACTGAAATGTAATGTGCATAAACAACGGTGGTCACGATGCAAGTGAACCTACCTACCAAGCAATCATCCGGAAGAAAGTGAAGTGCCAGCAAGCCGCTACGTAACCTGTACATCTAAATCTGCAAGGAAACTGTGGCACAATGGGGGTGAGTTGCCAACTCATGAGTAGAAGACATCACCGAGTAGAAACCGAATGTATGACAATCTCCTAGGTCATACAGTACAATACAATAGTAATAGTAGCATGATAACTTCTAATAATAGTAGAGGTATAATGTAGAAATATGTGTAAAGTCAAGCACTCGTGTCTGTGCCATAAAGCAACTACATGTCATATGCATTTGGTATGAGTGCATCACTAAAAGGGTGTGTCCAGCAACGACACAGAAAAATCAGGATAAACCTGAGTGCCAAGCATCGACACTCAAAAATATCATGAAAACCGTGTTCATCAGCGACAAAATCCTCAAATCCCGGGCTCCGTTAGTCCGGATCGGCCCATATCATCAAATATTCTCATGACTGCGGTCGGTATCCTCCGGATGTCCACCGAGCCAAATATCACCGGTCGGTAGTGCTCCCCTGCCAGGCTCAACATCTCTCTATACGATCTTCTTGCCCCGGAGTACCGCACCGGATCCACCATGTACCCGCAGACGGCATCTCTCTCCTTGAATCGGGTATGTGTACACACGTAGCTCAAGAACCGAGAAAACTCATGGTGGACGCCACACACATCATATCACGAGAAAACCGCAATTTCTATTTTGAAATGATAATAAATTTATAAAATTCCTTTGCGGTTTTCCCCAAATCCCGAAATCTCATGAAAATTGAAATCTCAAAATCATGAGCTAATAATGGATAATGGATATCGGCATAGAGCCCAACTGCAGTATAAAATCAGAATATAGGTAAAGAATGCATGTTGCATCTAAATACAAAATGCAATGTTAGAATTAGCGTATGATATCAGAAATGCTACTTAGCTACAACAATCAGTGTATACAATGTAATAACGGTTACTACAGTGTGCATGACATGGCAATTTCCGATGATGATGTGTGTGAGCCGGCAAGCAAGTATACGTGGAACATACGTATCATCGGTAATGGTGCAGGTGTCCTAGTAGACGAGATCATAACAGAAAGTAAACAGCGAAAGCAACAATAAGGTATATAAAACTATATACGAGCCATACCTTTTATCGTGTTTAAATAGCTTGTTTTTAGAAAAATAGGGATTACGGTGTTTTGAGAAAAGAGATGTCTTTTGAAAATCCGTTGCATCCCTCATTTTATTCTTTGAAAAATCCTACGATTCGTTAGTTTTGAAAATAGGTATGACTCGAGCTTATGTTAACCCATATCTATGCAACTAAAGACTAAATTAAGAACCTAATTGAAGGTGATAAGAAATCTATAATATACCGAGTCGATATATCTAATAGTCGGTGATCCAGCCTCATATCATCACGTACGGTATTAATACATCATACGGCATCCTCGAGTCAAGAGTGCGGATCAATTATCATGTACATCTCGTACGGTAAAATCCATCGTACGACGTCCTCAAAAAATCGAGGGTACGGGTCACATATCATATATATCATCAGTCGTACGGTATCATCATCGTACAATATCAATATCAAAGTGTACGGATCTAAAGTCTCATAAAAATCTATTATTTCATCAAGTCACATGTTAACGCATGTTTGAATACATATCGCTCAATGATCCTTTATTACATCATATCATATACGATGTCTCGACTCAATCACATATCATAACCTCACGGTATCATGCCTGATCATACCAACTCATATCCATATAACATATACTATTCTCATCTCACATGTATATGTATATGTATATGTATATGTATATGTATATGTATATGTATATATATAAACATGCACACAGACACAGACACACACACACACACACACACATATACACACCAACATATATACCAAGTGTATACGTGTGTGCGACTAAGTAAACCAACGACTCACGACTAAGGAACTAAACTAAGACTAAACTATCCTACAAGTACGCCAAATATAATCTATAGTCTCCTAGTAACACTATTCACTAGGTATCCAAGTCCCACGTAAACATATATAATATATATAACCTATTCTACGGTTGCGGGGGTGCTATACGCCATCCACCCGACTTCCCCCGTAGATATACATCTACCCACCTTGATCCTCGCTTGCCAAAGTCAATGACGCCACGCTCTCCCTTGTCATACGAAGTCCACACGGGGTACTTACAGTTTTCAATGCATTATATCATAGACATGAATCAAACACGAAAACTAAAACGGCACACAAACACACATAGGTTAGAACCTATGGTCTACGCATGCAAAAATAGCCAAATAACCCTCGTCGTTGACGTACAAACGTCCAACGACCAACTCCAAGTTCAAATACCATAAACTAAGTTTTAGAAATCGGAAAACATTGTCAAAATCAACATCAAACTGGTCCCAGATTTTTGCTCAGGTAAAAAGGGGATAAACAAATAATACAGGTGATAGGTTAAGAGGATTGGGAGCCACAGTCAAAATCCCTGCACCAATTACTACACTAGGCTCGGCGAGATTCCCATAAAACCCAGTGTCGACGGCCGATCTAGGGAGTTTGAATCTCGTCTTCTGGTGGTGGTCTTCTAATGGTCTATCTAGGAGAAAAGTTTTCTGATTTTCTAAAAATATCCCTAAAATGCTCTAGTTTCCCTGTAGTCATCAAGAATTCACAAAACCAATATCGGCCAAAATTCAAAGTTCAAGTTTGGGGTTTTAGTCTCTGTTTGGTCCAGGATTTCTAACACTACCGGGTTTCTTGTGGCCTCTATTAACCTCAAATGGTGACATCGACCTCATCCCGGAAGTGCCCCAATAAAAGAATATTACATACATTTAATTTTACATGAATGAAAATAAAAACTCTCATCTCACATAAAACCCCCGGCTATTCAGAAACGTGACGATCCAATATAACATATCCAGCAACACATAACATCACATGTCATCAACGTAAGTAAATATGCGCATCCCAATTGTCGTTGACATATAGCAACGAAACCGGCGATATCACATATTACACTTACGGTCGCAGAAAAGAAAGTGTAAAACTACAACATTTGGAATCCACAATCTCTTTAGACATCGTAAATCCGAAATATCACATATTTCGCATTTCATGCCTAACTATATGAATTCCACATATTGTATCACATTCCAGATAAATAGACAGTATTAAACTTCCCGGTCGAATAATCAAATACCCAAGATTTCCTTAAGAGCTCAACATTTGAGCAGAGTTCAAAAATTCCAAAATACGTCACAGTAGCAACGGTCCAGCCGTAGAAGGGTCAAGCCAACACCTCACATGTGGCACACCATACTGCCCCAAACCCTAAGGTTTAGAGGCAGTTCAAGACGGTCACATAATCGAGTTAAGGTTTGTGTTCTTCTAGAGGGTCCATCAAGATACATGCACGTTTTTCCGAAAGATTTAAACTCAAGAAAAATTCAACACTTGAAAGTTTTTCGTACCGGGAAAAATGGAGTTAATGATATCCGTTCGAACATTTTAATACTTTCTAAATTATCCGGAAAACAATAACGAATTTAAATTTTCCGATCGAATCAACGATTACAAAATAAACCCCAGAACACTCAACACTTGAGTCATTTTAAAAATACCCAGAAAAAATAACTCACGAAAATAGAGATTACAGTGCAAAAATGAGGGCATAATTCCTCTGTACTGCCGCGGATCCGCGGCCCAAGCGCGGTACGGCTGCAGTTCCGCGGCGGTTTGTACGGAGTATGCTCTCGTTTTTCACTACAATTCTTATATTTCCCTGCTGATTTTTTTAGGCATTTTTATTTCAGAAAAATCACAGTTTTTAAAATTTGTCCAGAGAAGGGTTCATTTTGGCGTTTCGTGGTTCGTTCGGAGTTTTAACTTCGTATACACATCGCTTATTTCTCTAGCTAGGCTTTGATACCACTGTGGGGTTACTAGGCACTCTAACAAATTACTACAAGGCATCAACCATGCCTGATTAAAATTTTAGCCGTGCCTAACATCCCTAAACAAGATCTTTGCTAGACTATTAGGCTATCACATGCAAGTAAATTAGATTAACCACTAAGTGAATACGAAATACAACCTTTGTAGATCGGTCCTTCACTTCTAAAGCTCCTTGTTGTAGTCCCTTCGCTGCGATCATGGTTCTCCCGGGCTCTTGCATGGCTTCATGAGGCGAAAGAAGCGTCCTTGCTTGAAGTTTTCGAGGCCGAAGATGATCTACGTCGAGGGAATATCAACTCAAGCTACTACTTCATTAACTAAAGAATTAGTGAAGCAAACACTCTAAACTAAAGTACTAGTCTAGTAGAGGATGGAGAAATAGGAAGTGGGTTCACTTTAGAATTTGGTTTCTCACTTTGGATCAAACCCTAGAGAGCTTTTTAGCTCAAGAAAGAAGATGAAGAAATAAAATGAGAAGAGATAATGATCAAGTGAGTGAGCTAACCATGGGTGAGTGAGTATCATATACTAACTCATGTAGAGACATAACCATTGGCTAATTCTAATGGTTGGGTTAACTAAATATCTTAAGTAAAACAAATTTAGTTGAATTTGTCAAAGCACTAAAAGCTTCTACAAGCTTCATGCACTTAATAAATATTAATAAATTTAGATTTACTTTAAATATAAAATCCCCTCCACTAAAATTAGAATGGTGTATGTCTTATACACCCATGTCATGTGTATCATCAACCATGATACAAAAAGAAAACACATTTTTAATATATATCACATATTTATTAAAGTTGTGCACATATGAGAAAAATCCTCAAGTGAACAAGTGTTAGTTAATGTAAACTAGTATATCTAATATACAATTATACACTAAGTTCTTAAATCAACACTTGACTTAATAATCCGGTCATATCTCATATAACCGACTAACATCCATTGTATCGACTTATCGAATCAACACTTGTTTCGATAATCCGGCTATATCATATATAACCGACCGATACAAAAAGTCGCGAGAATGGAATACGGTATCACATACACGCATTATTCTCGGTCCCGCACATATCACATACGTGCTCCTATTTCGTTTTGCCTGAGCCAGTAAAACCTCTATGTAGTGTTAGTTGTATGTATGCCCTAGAGGCCAGTATTGTACAGATGATGTATATTATATTGGATGCTTGGACATATATAGAGATGACTTTCTTGCTCGATATGATAGTATGCTATCTGGTTACTCTTTATCTTAACATGTACACTAGTCTCTTTATACTGTCTTATAGTTACATGTTGGTAAAGCCCTTAGGATATGTACTTGACTGCCTGGACTATGATGCAGATCATAGTAGTGGGGACATGGTAGTCTATAAGTACATCCTTCAAGGTCCCTAGTCGTGGGTGTATCGAGACAGGGCATCGATATACCAGAGTAGACTAGCGTATACGCTTCTCGACCCATGTGATGGGCGATGGATGATCCCATATCCATTGATGTTTGACATCAGAGATGGTATACGGGTGCTCAGTGGAGACTGGGTACACTGGACGGACTCGCCGAGAACTCCCAGATGGTATTATACCTCACGTCAGATGGCAGTTCTCAGGTGACACTTGTACAGGTTAGTCTGTAGACCCGAGATCGTCATAGAGTCTTGTGTGATTCCCACTGTGCTTTGATCTCCACCTTACCACGTCTATGAGGGCGTGCAAAACGGTGGTCTTTGGGTACAGTCCCGAGTCACATGGAGGCAATGAGCGATAGGAGGGGTTTCGTCTCTCCCGGTATTGGGGGTTGATGTTGCGCTGTGCTCGATTGGCCGTAACAGGGAAGTCCCTGGCCAGGGCTGATCAGAGATTTGCTGGTAAGTGTTACCAGTAGTTTCTTGACCCGTTACAAGCCTCACATCGGCATGACTTATCGGGTTATTGGGGTCTGACGTTTACCACCCCTAGACTTGATATGCGATATATCAGACGAAGAGACCGGACTGTACGGTAAGTGTTACTGGTCGGATTCGCAGGAGTGTGAGCGGGCTAGCTCGTCGATCTTCTGATCGCTCAATACCCGGGTGGCCGTTACGTTTAGCAGACCGCTTGCGGCTTGTGGGTGCTTGATATGATCATCATCTGCTACCGGCGTATTGACGAGTCTTTAGAGTCCTACACAGAGGTTTCCTGGTTCAAGCGAAACGAAATAGGAGCGCATATGAGATATGTGCAGGACCGAGAATAATGCGTGTATGTGATACCGCATTTCATTCTCGCGATATATGTTTTCGATTGGTTATATTCGATATGACCTAGTTATCGAATCATTGATTCGATAAATCGATACATTGAATACTAGTCGGTCATGTGCGACATGACCGGATCATTGAATCAAATGTTGATTTAATGATTTAATGTATAATTATATATTTGATATATTACTTTGCATTAACTAGTATTGGTTCACTTTAAACGGATTTTTCTCACTTGGATTGCACATTGTATATGTGATATAGTTTTGTGCACTTTTTGTATCATGTTTGATGATACTTGATCATTTAGTTAAGTGTATAGAATTAATCCATGGTTAATTTGATAATTAGGGTTTTGCATATTCATTTATTTATTTATTTGTTTATTTATTTATTTGAAATGGATTAAGATAAGAATGGTGGCTTTATTTGTTTTATGTTGAAGCTTCATGAAGCTTTGACTTTGCTAACCATTCTTGTCTTCATGCTTAACCCTAACCCACTCAAATGACCATGGTTTATTCTCTACACTTAACCCTAGTTTAAGTTATGATAAGTATTGTTATTCTATTTCTTTTTAATAGAACTTATCATAACCATCTTCATCTTCTTCTTCTTCAAGCTTGCTACTTTAATGGCAACTTGAGATCTATTGAGAGAAATCCAAATCTAAAGTGAACCCACCTCCTATTTCTTCATCCTCTACCTCTTGCCAAGTGGTTTTGGGTGTTTTCTTCACAAGTTTCACAAGTTTGTGAATTCGGAGCTTGAACTTGCGATGCCTCGACGTAGATCGTCTTTGACACGAAGCCGGCGACCTAGCTCACCCGTTTCTTCGACGAAGCCGACGCTTGAGCCCGGGGTTCAACATGGACAGCGAGGAGACTTCGTTGCGGAGCCGTGGAGGTGGATATCCGGATCTACAAAGGTTGTAATTTCCATATCCTTGTAGTTAAGTGTTAACTAGCTTTTCTTTTCGCCTAAAATTCTAGCAACGATCCGTAGTCTAGGGTTTCTCGGCACCAAAAATTTTAAATTGGCATGTCCGATGCCTTGTGAGACCTTACTAGAGTGCCTAGGAACCTTTCATGTAGGACTCTAAAGACTCGTCAATACGCCGGCAGTAGGTGATGATCACATCAAGCACCCACAAGACGTCAGCGGTACTAGCTGGACGTAACTGTTGGAGATAGTGCCCTCAGAGTCAATTATTGGATCACAGGCACGTGATTGCAATGATTGATGGAGGACCTATCCCAATAGGACAGTCTTACTCAAGATGATAGTACGCTATCCGGTTTATCTTTATCATTGTGTACTGCTTTAGGTGACCTTACAGGTCACTATTGCGCGTTGATAGAGCCCCTAGGATTCTTGCTTGACTGCCAGCAGTATGAGGGCGATCATATACGTGGGAGCCGGTAGTCTATAAGCACATCCT
This sequence comes from Agapanthus africanus, assembly GCA_030015575.1. NCBI lineage: Eukaryota > Viridiplantae > Streptophyta > Magnoliopsida > Asparagales > Amaryllidaceae > Agapanthus > Agapanthus africanus. The sequence continues at coordinate 320,612,043 of JASDDO010000031.1, read as the reverse complement.
TAAAAGGTCCCTAGTCGTGGGAGTTTCGAGACAGGGCATCGATACTCTAGAGTAGACTAGTGTATACAGTCGAGACCCCGACGAGGGGCGGTGGCCGGTCTCACAAGCCACTGGTGTCATTTGGTTCACCTAAGATGTATACAGGTGCTCATTGGGTTATGAGTACACCGGACAGGACTCGCCGGGAACATGCTAGTTGCTTATACCTGACGTCAGATAGCAGTTCCCTGGTGACATGTGTACAGGTTAGTTCATCGACCTGAGATCGTCATTTGTCTCGTGTGAGTTCCCACTGTACTTTGATTACTACCCTACCACGCTCAAAGGAGACGTGCAAACAGGTTTTAGTTGGGTACAGTCCCGAGCCACATGTAGGCAGTGAACGGATCTGCAGGGGTTCGTCTCTCCCGGTATTGGGGGTGAGGTCGCGCCGTGTCCAGGAGAGCCATTACACGAAGTCCTTAGCCAAGGCAGGAGATTTACTGGTAGATATTCCAGTAGTATCTCAGGGTTTTCTGGGCTACACTCCGACACAACTTGTACCGCTTTTGGGGGTCTGACTTTTACCAACCCCCTAGGCCCGCCATGCGATGCTCATAGACGAACGGACCGGACTGTACGGATATTGTCACTGACAGGCTCAGTAGGGTGTCAGGATGAGTTCGCTCATCGACGTCCCTTTTGGTCAATACCTGGTAGCAGGTTACGTATGGCTAATACCTCTGACTTGCTAGTGGTTAAATCCACAGCCAAAGTGTTGACGAGTCTTTAGAGTCCCCCACAGACCGTTTTCTCAAGTTTCGGGCGAAACGTTGTAGAGGTCGTATGGAGATATGGCAGAGTTCAATCATATACGTGCGGTATTGCACGGATCATGATCGGACGGATAATACTAGAGGGCTTTGGTTTAAGCCGGATCCTAGTATTGACAAGTGTAGATTTTGTCTCATTGCATTTGTATTCGGTCAGAATACAAATGCGGGTATATATATACAGTAGCGGGGTTTTCCTGTAATTTATTACGGGATCGGTTTTTTGGAGTTGCTAGTTTGTTTTCCGTTTCGGCCATTTTCCTTTGTTTCTGTAACACCTTAGAATGTGTTTTGTAGCTAATTATATTTTAATATGTGGTTTTTAATAAAAAGTTTACCAAATTAAGTTTTAAATATTTTATCTTATTTAATGTGTATTTTATTAGAATTTTGTTAGGCACACACACACTTGTGCATGTAAACTAGGGTTGTTTTTGGGGTTAAACCATGATTAGCAATCATGGTTAGCTAACCATTGTCTTAAGTTCTTAATTATTTGTTTAAGTGCTTTTGGGGTTAATAGTATGCATGGTTGTAATTAGTAGTGATGTTTTTATTTTTCTTTTATTGAAATGAAAATGAATTTGAAAGGATTTTAAATTGGCTCCATGGTTGACTTGTGTGAGAGAGGGTGCATGAGAAGCATGGGGTGAGCCATGCCTCTTTATGAGGAAAGAGAGAGAGAGGGGGTGGGGTTTTGGCTTGTTCTCTCATTCTCCTCTCATTTTCCTCACTCTCATTCCCTCACTCACTCTCACAACACACACTCACACACACACTGCAGAGAGAGAGAGAGAGAGAGAGAGAGGCAGTGGCAGCAGCAGCAAGCTGCATCAGCAACAGCAGCCCCAGCATCTTCTGCAGCAACTCAAGAAGACTACAACAACAGCAACCATCATCATCATCTCAGCAGCAGCTTTATCATCCATCACACACCCACACTTACCTGAAGCATCATCAGCATCATGATCATCTTCAGCAACAGCAACAGTAGCAGCAGCAAGTAGCAGAAACAGCAGCATCAGGCAGCAATTGTAGCAGCAGCAGCCCCAGCACCTGCACACACTTCTTCTCTTGCTCTCTAGGGTTCATTAGGGTATATTTTCTAAACCCTATTGCTTGTTTGTGTAGCTTGTGTGCTAATTACTTCGATTAGTGCTAAATTAGCTAATTTGTGCTTAATTGTGGTGTTTAAGTGGAATTTTGGTAAATTGTTGAATTGGTTAGCTACCTTAGGTGATTTAAGTGCTATTAAGGCCACTTCAACAGAGATAATCCCCAGATTACACTAAAATACCATAGCCTTTCCATATTGTGCAAATTAGTGTTTTTAAGGTGATATTAGTGACTTTTGTGATATGCTATAGACCCGGACCTTACAGAGTAAAATTGAGGAAACTGGGGCATGCTTGTTAGGTCTAGATAACACCACCAGAGCACGAGCCCCTACCCCCACTTTGAGGCCGCCAATTTTAGCATTCTGGCCGCAAATTGCGGCCAGGCTAGGGTTCTGGGTGTTGGGGTTTGGTCTGGGGTAGTCTTCTGTGTTGTGTAGTGTGTTGGTATGTCTAGTTTTGTAATATCTTGCCTGTAGGAAAATCTGGGACTATATGTCGTTTTGGTGATATTTGTGTTTGCGCGATACGCGCGATACGTGTGTGGGTTCTGTGATCCAGCGTATCGCGGCATGTCGCGATGGGTTTTAGACGCGTACACACACGATTCAGCGTATCGTGCACACGCGCGTTTAGTTCGCGACGCGAGTTTCTCGTTTCGATTCGATATCGCGTTTCGCGAGATATCTTGGCTTATATGTGATTTTCATGTTATATTTACAGGTTTGCAGGCAAGAGCTACGGACACAGCTACAGGGGGAGCAGGTGATAGGATTCACCCAGCGTGGAGTTTAGGTGAGTAGATATAACATCTAGAGGGGAATCGCCCGCATGGCGTTATGCGTCTGGGCATGGATTCAATTTCCTGTCGCACATTCTACGTCATTGTAGAATTGCGCCTTACTGCATTTCCTAGATATAGCTATAAACTGTGACCAGCAGCCGTAGGACACTGCACACATTATTGACGGTTCCTGTTGCACGAGCACGGATTGCATGCTACACACACACCGTCAATAATTGCCATGTCACACACTACCCCTTATAGCTACCATTGCTTACCACACTTGACATCTAGTTTATCGGTATACCTATAGTGTATCATACCTTTAGTGATAGGTATATTTTCACTTGCGATACAGCTACAGGTATACCTCCTACATATTTTACCTATACCGGGAGGGATTTCCTACATATGTTACTTATACCCAGGGGGGTATACGACATCAGTTCTTATAGATAGATACCTATACTTTGCTACACCTGTATGTTAGTTACATATTCAGTTGTTGTCGCATATTCACATTTACTGATGTTACTTAGCTGTACCTTATCATGATTTCGCATACCTCTGGTTCAGCTATATACTTGTGTTTACCTGCTCGCATTCAGATATATCGCATATGTTTATTCCTGTATTTATGCATTGTTTATCTGGATTTCATATGATGTTTTCGGGATTTGGGAACCGCGGGAGTTCATGAAATTATGCATACATGTAACAACCCGGTTTCCTTGATATGATATTTCGAGCGTCCCCCATGAGTTTTATCGGTGCTGATTCTATGCTCCATACGATGTGTGGTTGCCGTATGAGAGTACATGGTGGGGCCCGGTATGGTTCCCCTCGGCAAGAAGATCGATGGGTTTGCCGATTGAGCCTGGAGGCGGGCGAGTACCTACCGGTGATTGTTTGGACCTGGCAGTTGTCTGGAAGCTACTGGCCAGAGTAGAGAGATGGATGCGGGATGACCTGTACTGTCGAGGCCGAGGGCCGACACTGCAGACGGACCCTGTGGGCTGATCCGGACTGCCGGAGCCCCATATACGAGGATTTCTGTGTCGATGCTTGGCACACGGTTTCATGATATTTCTTTAAACCCCTTTTTGTATATATAACAGGGGACTTAGCCGTTGTTATATATACCCTTACACCAATATTAGTGGAATGGGACGCTAATATATGTGTATTGCCCCCATCATATTTATTTCTGTACATATATTTACCTTTAGGATGCTAGAAACTTACTTGAGATTGGACTTGGGATACTAGGTGATTCATTGGGATTTGGACATTGGATATACCTATGTGATTGGTGACTTGTACATTCGGGATATAGGAGATTACTCGACATTGTACATTGAGGAGATGTGAGACTTATTTGATGTGAGTGCCCAATGTGGGGCCTGGTTTGAGGATTTGGGATTGGAGTATCTTGATGGATTGTGATCCTGCCACAACGTCAGGTTTCCGTGGAAAATGACATATTCCACCCTACGCCTCACCATTACCTATCTTATGCACAGATTCATATATTGGTAGTACTTGTAGTGTACCCTTATGATAGTTGCATATTTGCTTTCTCATATCCCTATTGCATAGACATCGCATACTACTATCATGCCATCATTGCTTCACATATTGATTGTACCTGCTAGTGTACACTCCCTATTTCAGCATTGCATGATATATTATTATTGTAATCGCATATCTTAGATTCATGGTGTACGTACATTCCTGCGATTACCTGCATATGTTTTATACTATTCACGAGTTGGCAACTCACCCCCGTTGTGCCACAGGTGTTTCAGGTTTTTCCCCAGAGTAGTCGAGGCAGGCTATTCCTCTATTCAGCTATCCAGCTATTACCTTTTGCTACAGATACCGCATCAGCTCACAGTACCTTTTTGCTTAGGTGGGTTAGATGGTTATCTGTATCACATATTGTATATTCGTTGTATTTTGTACTCTCCATCAGCTATTGTATTATTGGCATAGAGACTTGGTGAGGACGTTAGATGTATTGTGGTGGATTTGATGTCTTTATATATACAGCTTTTCTCTACTGTCCTTATTCTTCTGTTGTACTCATTTTGACTAGTCTTTATAAAAATAGGGTGTTGCTAAAATTTTAAAGAAAGAAAGGAAGACTTTCAAAGAATTTGGGTTGCGATTTCAATTGTTTTCAAAACTTATATTATCTTTCCGTATTTCTCATGGTTTAGATTTCTGGGTTTTGGCTTTCTTTTACTACGTTGCGTCTTTAGGCGTTGCGTAGTATTAGGGCCGTCACGGGCCATTTTTGGGTCGTGACAAAGTTGGTATCAGAGCGTTAGGTTTTACCTTTCGGAGTGTAGGATGACCTTAGTATGATGGAGTAGGTAGCTTAAGCAGAGTAACGTAGTGTGTGTATGTCTGCAGCATACCCACAGCGCGGTACCTTGCATTAAGTGACCTAAGTACAATTTGCTTGACATTCCTTCCTTGATGATTCATATCCTTGAGATTCGAATTCCTCATTCTTATCGAATCCCTTCTTATATCTATTTATAGCCTTGCCGCCGATGACTATGGGGACTCAGAGCGATGCAGCGAGGGCCAAGGTCAGAGTTAGCTCGGGTGAGACGAGTACTGACCAGGATGGCACTCTAGTTGCACAGGTGCAGACGGAGCAGCCTACGACCTATACTATGGATAGACTGTTGGTAGAGATGCAGGAGTTCCGCCAGACGATGAGTTCTTTAGTTGACGTCGTTCGGGAGCTACGACAGGAGGTTGTCACCCCTGTTACTCAGCTGTCCCTTACGATCAGCATGCAGCAGTCCATCACCTATATAGCACCAGTAGTTGCAGCTCCAGTTGACGAGGCACATGTTCCAGAGGTTCAGACAGTCCCAGGACAGTGGATGACTCGTACCAGTGTACCAGCCCAGAGACAGAGATTCGGTCGTCGAGACAGATTTCGTGGCCGTCGCGGGAGTAGCAGAGGCTTAGGGCGAGGACAGTCGTTCAGCTCTCATCCCCAGGATGGTCAGCAGTCAGCACGTGGATGTTTTCGATGCGGAAGCCTTCAGCACTTCGTCAGGGATTGTTCCTCAGCACGGCGTCAGGATCGTATTCAGAGAGGCCGTGGACGTGGAAGATTTGCTCAGAGGGCTCAGGCTACCAGAGGGGTTCATCCAGCTGCGAGTAGAGGGCAGACACAGGAGTTTGCTTCTACTCATCGGGACGCGCAGACGTCCAATGTGGAGTTTTCAGGTACCCTTGAGTTATATTTTCTCTTGGTGCATTTGTTTGTTTCTTGTTTGTACCGTGGTTGGGTAGATTAGTCGTAGTGGTGTTAACTTCTGTTAGCGATCCTCTTGTTGCGCGACACGTATTCAGTTTTGTGCCCATCGGATAGGGGATAGAGATTTCATCCGTCGTTTTGATCCTTCTTGAGGTGTTGGATTTGACGTTCTCCTGGGCACGGACTGGTTAACTACGTGTTAGGCGTATGTGGACTACCGTGTGGAAGCAAGTTAGGTTTTGTTTTCCCCGGCAAGTCAGTTCTTGTTGTGCAGGTGGATAGTTGTGCCGCCTTTCACAGCTCGAATTCAGCCTTTTTCGCTAGTCGGCTACTGAGGAGATGTCGTGGATTCTTGATGTTCGTTCGTGATACCGGAGCCACCGTGGGATTGTTGGACCGGGTTCTTTTCGTGCGAGATGTTTTTTCGACGTTGTTCCTGATGAGCCGGTGAAGCTGAGGGAGCTTAAGGATCAGCTGCAGAGTTGTGGTTTGGGGAGTTTTGTGCGTCTGAGTGTTTCGCTTTTGGAAGCCCCTATTTCTGTTCGTCGAGGAGAAAGACGGCAGTTTAGGGTTGCGTATCGACGGATCGTCAATTGAACCGGCTTACGGTGCGGATAGGTATCCTTCACCTCGCCGTGACGATTCCTTCGATCAGCTCCAGAGTGCGAGACATTTCTCTAAGTTTGTTTGGGATCAGGTCATCATTATTGCGGATTCGGAGTGACGGCATTCCGAAGACTGCCTTGTGCGTGCTATGGGCTTTGTGTGTTCTTGTGCGTCGTTGGATTCACTGTTGCCCTAGCAGCATTCGTAGATATGATGAACCAGATTTCTGCGGGCCGTTCCTCGACCAGTTTCTGTTGTGTTATTTACGACACTCTGGTCTACTTAATGTGTCTTGAGGGACAGGAGTAGCACTTGAGGATTTGTTATGCAGATACTGGGAGAGCACCAGCAGTTGCTAAATTCTCGGAGTGTTTCTTCAGGCTTGTTTTGTGTTGACTCCTAGGTCTTGTAGTCACGGGAGACGGTTCCGTATGGTTCCGAGGGAAATCGTGGCCGTACAGCTTAGGCCCAGACTTGTGTGCAGGACGGAGATCCGCGGATTGTTGGGCTTAGCAGGGTTTTTGCCACCGTTTCATGCAGGATTGCTAGAGTAGTGCTGCACCGCCGACTGAATGGACCGGAAAGGAGGTCTCTTTTCTTTGAACTGAGGCATGTGTACTGAGTCTTCAGCAGTTGAAGATTCAGTTAACAACTGCATCAGTCATTTCTTTGCTTTTGGTTCGGGCGACCTTATTGTTTAACTGTAATGTTTCTTGAGTGGGCTCGAGGGTGTACTGATGTGACACTACAGAGTCGTCGCTTTTGCTTTCCCTACATTTGGAGGAAGTACGAGGAGGATATTCCACTCATGATCTGGAGATGGCCGCGGTGGTTTTGCGTTGGAAGTTTGGAGACACTTCTTGTTTGAGAGTCGTGTCAGATTTTCCACGGACCACCAGAGCTTAATGCGCATCTTCCTGCAGCAGATTTGGATTGTTGTGATGGTCTTCTGCAGATTTACAGTTCTTTTGTGATCGTCGAGTATAGCTTAGTTCGTCTCTACGGAGGGGACAGCTTGCTCATGTCCGCGCCCGACCACCTTCCTTAAGTCGTTTTCGCGAGACACTGCCCGTCGAAGCTCGTACGTCAGAGATACTTGAGCATATTCGGCCGGGTAACGATTCAGAGACCGTGAATTGTGACAATGATGTGCTAAGTTAAGGACACGTCTGTGTACCTGCCATTACCAGGTAGAGGCGTGTGATCCTAGAACATGCACATCTGTCAACTCCCCCTATGCATTCAAGTTCCACCAGCTTTGGCGTGACTTGTGAGGTAGTTACGAGTGGACAGGAATGTAAGGAGAAGTTTCAGGCTTCGTTTCAAGTGTCTGTCTTGTTGTGTGCTTTGGGTCGAGCATCTGAGGCCGGCTGGAGAATTGCAATCTTTTTACCGTTCCGAAGTAGGAGTGGAAGCAGATCTCCATAAATTCCGTTATGATTTCTACCCAGTTTAGTTAGGATGTGACTCCATTCGGATTCTTGTCATCCGGTTATACTCAGTGCTCAGTTGTTTGTTTAAGTTGTGTGTTTGTTGTTTTGTTTGGTCGTCAGCAGCTTGGGATCGTCACTCGCCATCGTAGGGTTCTCCTTCGATAGTTGTTATCAGGAGATACTCCAATTGGCCACCCTTAGGCTTAGGGGTTAGGTCGTGTCGATCGCCAGCCTGTTTTTTTCTGACTCTGCGAAAGTAGGATTTTGGACCCCAGCTATGTCTAGAATTCGGAGATAGTCCAGTTGTGTTCAGGTCAGGATGAGAACTGTCCATTGCAACAGATGTTTTTTTTTGCGACTGTGTTGGTCGCAGGCTTGAGTGCGCAGTGGCAAATCATGTATTCCTACGGACCTTCCGATGAATGACGTGTTGGATTTTGGGAAGCTTATCCCAGGATTTTAGGTCCTTTAGATCCTATTAGCGAGTTAGTCTTGTTGCCTTTAATTTGGCACTTCCGCCCAGATTATTAGATTTTCACCCCGTATTCCTTGTGATGATACTTTACAATTACCTTCTTGACCTTTCTCACATGTTTGCACCAGACCTTTTAGCTGGACGCGATCTTTCGTTCACCAGCAGCCATGTGTGTTAATGGCTCGACAGGTGGAGAAACGTCGGTCAAAGGTCTTGCCATCGGTGAAGGGTTTTCTTGGACGTAGCAGTATAGTGAGGTAGTCACTTGGGAGACTGCGAGCGAGACTTGAGGATTTTAATCTTCTTTTTGAAGGCACAGGTAACAGTATAAGTTTTAAATTCGGGGACGAATTTCTTTTAAGGGGGGGAGATTGTAACACCTTAGAATGTGTTTTGTAGCTAATTATATTTTAATATGTGGTTTTTAATAAAAAGTACCAAATTAAGTTTTAAATATTTTATCTTATTTAATGTGTATTTTATTAGAATTTTGTTAGGCACACACACACTTGTGCATGTAAACTAGGGTTGTTTTTGGGGTTAAACCATGATTAGCTAACCATTGTCTTAAGTTCTTAATTATTTGTTTAAGTGCTTTTGGGGTAAATAGTATGCATGGTTGTAATTAGTAGTGATGTTTTTATTTTTCTTTTATTGAAATGAAAATGAATTTGAAAGGATTTTAAATTGGCTCCATGGTTGACTTGTGTGAGAGAGGGTGCATGAGAAGCATGGGGTGAGCCATGCCTCTTTATGAGGAAAGAGAGAGAGAGGGGGTGGGGTTTTGGCTTGTTCTCTCATTCTCCTCTCATTTTCCTCACTCTCATTCCCTCACTCACTCTCACAACACACACTCACACACACACTGCAGAGAGAGAGAGAGAGAGAGAGAGAGGCAGTGGCAGCAGCAGCAAGCTGCATCAGCAACAGCAGCCCCAGCATCTTCTGCAGCAACTCAAGAAGACTACAACAACAGCAACCATCATCATCATCTCAGCAGCAGCTTTATCATCCATCACACACCCACACTTACCTGAAGCATCATCAGCATCATGATCATCTTCAGCAACAGCAACAGTAGCAGCAGCAAGTAGCAGAAACAGCAGCATCAGGCAGCAATTGTAGCAGCAGCAGCCCCAGCACCTGCACACACTTCTTCTCTTGCTCTCTAGGGTTCATTAGGGTATATTTTCTAAACCCTATTGCTTGTTTGTGTAGCTTGTGTGCTAATTACTTCGATTAGTGCTAAATTAGCTAATTTGTGCTTAATTGTGGTGTTTAAGTGGAATTTTGGTAAATTGTTGAATTGGTTAGCTACCTTAGGTGATTTAAGTGCTATTAAGGCCACTTCAACAGAGATAATCCCCAGATTACACTAAAATACCATAGCCTTTCCATATTGTGCAAATTAGTGTTTTTAAGGTGATATTAGTGACTTTTGTGATATGCTATAGACCCGGACCTTACAGAGTAAAATTGAGGAAACTGGGGCATGCTTGTTAGGTCTAGATAACACCACCAGAGCACGAGCCCCTACCCCCACTTTGAGGCCGCCAATTTTAGCATTCTGGCCGCAAATTGCGGCCAGGCTAGGGTTCTGGGTGTTGGGGTTTGGTCTGGGGTAGTCTTCTGTGTTGTGTAGTGTGTTGGTATGTCTAGTTTTGTAATATCTTGCCTGTAGGAAAATCTGGGACTATATGTCGTTTTGGTGATATTTGTGTTTGCGCGATACGCGCGATACGTGTGTGGGTTCTGTGATCCAGCGTATCGCGGCATGTCGCGATGGGTTTTAGACGCGTACACACACGATTCAGCGTATCGTGCACACGCGCGTTTAGTTCGCGACGCGAGTTTCTCGTTTCGATTCGATATCGCGTTTCGCGAGATATCTTGGCTTATATGTGATTTTCATGTTATATTTACAGGTTTGCAGGCAAGAGCTACGGACACAGCTACAGGGGGAGCAGGTGATAGGATTCACCCAGCGTGGAGTTTAGGTGAGTAGATATAACATCTAGAGGGGAATCGCCCGCATGGCGTTATGCGTCTGGGCATGGATTCAATTTCCTGTCGCACATTCTACGTCATTGTAGAATTGCGCCTTACTGCATTTCCTAGATATAGCTATAAACTGTGACCAGCAGCCGTAGGACACTGCACACATTATTGACGGTTCCTGTTGCACGAGCACGGATTGCATGCTACACACACACCGTCAATAATTGCCATGTCACACACTACCCCTTATAGCTACCATTGCTTACCACACTTGACATCTAGTTTATCGGTATACCTATAGTGTATCATACCTTTAGTGATAGGTATATTTTCACTTGCGATACAGCTACAGGTATACCTCCTACATATTTTACCTATACCGGGAGGGATTTCCTACATATGTTACTTATACCCAGGGGGGTATACGACATCAGTTCTTATAGATAGATACCTATACTTTGCTACACCTGTATGTTAGTTACATATTCAGTTGTTGTCGCATATTCACATTTACTGATGTTACTTAGCTGTACCTTATCATGATTTCGCATACCTCTGGTTCAGCTATATACTTGTGTTTACCTGCTCGCATTCAGATATATCGCATATGTTTATTCCTGTATTTATGCATTGTTTATCTGGATTTCATATGATGTTTTCGGGATTTGGGAACCGCGGGAGTTCATGAAATTATGCATACATGTAACAACCCGGTTTCCTTGATATGATATTTCGAGCGTCCCCCATGAGTTTTATCGGTGCTGATTCTATGCTCCATACGATGTGTGGTTGCCGTATGAGAGTACATGGTGGGGCCCGGTATGGTTCCCCTCGGCAAGAAGATCGATGGGTTTGCCGATTGAGCCTGGAGGCGGGCGAGTACCTACCGGTGATTGTTTGGACCTGGCAGTTGTCTGGAAGCTACTGGCCAGAGTAGAGAGATGGATGCGGGATGACCTGTACTGTCGAGGCCGAGGGCCGACACTGCAGACGGACCCTGTGGGCTGATCCGGACTGCCGGAGCCCCATATACGAGGATTTCTGTGTCGATGCTTGGCACACGGTTTCATGATATTTCTTTAAACCCCTTTTTGTATATATAACAGGGGACTTAGCCGTTGTTATATATACCCTTACACCAATATTAGTGGAATGGGACGCTAATATATGTGTATTGCCCCCATCATATTTATTTCTGTACATATATTTACCTTTAGGATGCTAGAAACTTACTTGAGATTGGACTTGGGATACTAGGTGATTCATTGGGATTTGGACATTGGATATACCTATGTGATTGGTGACTTGTACATTCGGGATATAGGAGATTACTCGACATTGTACATTGAGGAGATGTGAGACTTATTTGATGTGAGTGCCCAATGTGGGGCCTGGTTTGAGGATTTGGGATTGGAGTATCTTGATGGATTGTGATCCTGCCACAACGTCAGGTTTCCGTGGAAAATGACATATTCCACCCTACGCCTCACCATTACCTATCTTATGCACAGATTCATATATTGGTAGTACTTGTAGTGTACCCTTATGATAGTTGCATATTTGCTTTCTCATATCCCTATTGCATAGACATCGCATACTACTATCATGCCATCATTGCTTCACATATTGATTGTACCTGCTAGTGTACACTCCCTATTTCAGCATTGCATGATATATTATTATTGTAATCGCATATCTTAGATTCATGTTGTACGTACATTCCTGCGATTACCTGCATATGTTTTATACTATTCACGAGTTGGCAACTCACCCCCGTTGTGCCACAGGTGTTTCAGGTTTTTCCCCAGAGTAGTCGAGGCAGGCTATTCCTCTATTCAGCTATCCAGCTATTACCTTTTGCTACAGATACCGCATCAGCTCACAGTACCTTTTTGCTTAGGTGGGTTAGATGGTTATCTGTATCACATATTGTATATTCGTTGTATTTTGTACTCTCCATCAGCTATTGTATTATTGGCATAGAGACTTGGTGAGGACGTTAGATGTATTGTGGTGGATTTGATGTCTTTATATATACAGCTTTTCTCTACTGTCCTTATTCTTCTGTTGTACTCATTTTGACTAGTCTTTATAAAAATAGGGTGTTGCTAAAATTTTAAAGAAAGAAAGGAAGACTTTCAAAGAATTTGGGTTGCGATTTCAATTGTTTTCAAAACTTATATTATCTTTCCGTATTTCTCATGGTTTAGATTTCTGGGTTTTGGCTTTCTTTTACTACGTTGCGTCTTTAGGCGTTGCGTAGTATTAGGGCCGTCACGGGCCATTTTTGGGTCGTGACAGTTTCTTTCCTTGGCTGAAAATTGGTGGAGGAGGGCTTATTTGCAATTGTGCAAATTAGCATTGTGGAGGGTGGTCTTTGCATATTGTTGCTTCATGATGATTGTACCATCCCTTTACTTTCTTAAGTTCATGATGGCTTGACTTTTGTGATGGGAGTTGGTATGGATTGGATTGTGATCATCATTTCTTATGATAACCATTTTCCTTTTGCTTGCATGATGGCTTCCCCCCCCTTGTTTTTTCCACTCTCCCATTCCTTTGATGCAAGGGCCGGCCACACTTGTGTGGGGTTGTCACAATTTTGTGGGTGGCATTTTTTGTTTCTCATTTGACTTGAAAAATTCCTAAGTTCATCACAAAATTCCTTAGTTCATTTCCTCCACCAAATGGCAACTTCAACCCCAAGAGAGACAAAGTGTTGGAGATAGTGCCCTCATAGTCAATTATTGGATCGCAGGTACATGATTGCAATGATTGCGGAGGACCTATACCGGTAGGACAGTCTTACTCAAGATGATAGTATGCTATCTGGTTTGCCTTTATCAGTCGTGTACATGTTCAGGTGACTGAATACATGTTACACTTTGATAGAGCCGTTAGGATCTTGCTTTACTACCAACAGTATGATGGCGATCATATACGTGAGAGTTGGGTAGTTTATATGCAAATCCTTAATTGTGGTCCCTAGTCGTGGGAGTTTCGAGACAGGGCATCGATACTCCGGAGTAGACTAGTGTGTACAGTCGAGACCCCGACGAGGGGCGGTGGCCGGTCTCACAAGCCACTGGTGTCAGTTGGATCACCTAAGATGTATACAAGTGCTCATTGGGTTATGAGTACACCGGACAGGACTCGCCGGGAATCTGCTAGTTAGTACTATATCTATCGTCAGATAGCAGTTCCCTGGTGACATGTGTACAGGTTAGTTCATCGACCTGAGGTCATCATTTGTCTCGTGTGAGTTCCCACTGTGCTTTGATTTCTACCCTACCACGGCTCAAAGGAGTCGTGCAAACAGGTAGTTTTTGGGTACAGTCCCGAGCCATATGGAGGCACGTGAGCGGATCGGCAGGGGATTCGTCTCTCCCGGTATTGGGGGCGAGGTCGTGCTGTGTCTAGGAGAGCCATTACACATAGTCCATGGCCATGGCAGGAGATTTACTGGTAGGTACTCCAGTAGTATCTCAGGGTGTTATTGGGCTACACTCCGACACGACTTATACTGCTATTGGGGGTCTGACGTTACTAGCCCCCTAGGCAGATATGCGATACTCATAGACGAACGGACCGGACTGTATATACATTGTCACTGTTAGGCTCAGTAAGGTTTCAGATGAGTTCGCTCATCGGCCTCCCTTGAGGTCAGTCCATGGGCAGCCGTTACGCATTGCTAGTGCCGCTGACGGTTTGTGGTTAAACCCACTGCCAGGGTACTGACGAGTCATTAGAGTTCCCCACAGACAGTTTCCCAAGTTCGGGCGAAACGTTGTAGAGGCCGTATGGTTTTATGGCAGGGTTCGGAAAATGCACGTGCGTTTACGCACGTGTTATTTTTCGGGCAGATGATACTGATCGGCTTTGGTTTAAGCCGGATCCGAGTATTATATTGAGTAGGTATAATATCTTTGTCTCAGTTGCATTTGTATTCGGTCGTAATACAAATGCGGGTATATTTATACAGTTACGGGGTTATCCTGAAAGTCGTTTCAGGATCACTTTTGGAAGTTGCCAGTTTCCAGTTTTCTATCAGTCGTCTTTTAACATTCGGTTAAAGACGGATTTATCTTTTCTTGGATGAGGGTGAGTCATGCTTCTAGAAGGTTCTAGAAGGTGATGACTAGGTTAAATGGTGTTGTGTTTTCATTGGTTGCATTAATGAATGGATGACTAGGTTTAGTGAGTCATTCATTTCATTAATGAGTTTTGTTATGCTTAAGGATATTTGTTGTTGATATTTATCCTTATGCTCACCCCCTTTGCTCCTACACTCACCCTCCTCCTCCCTATATATGGCCGGCCCCTTCCCCCTCCTCACTCTCACTCTCTCACTTGAAAAAGGATGGTTGAAAAAGATATGATAGATTTTGGGGTGTATGGAATTCACAGCTCATTTCATTCCATCACCTGATTCCCTCGGCAACTTCATTAACCGATCGTCCACGGATTTGGACGAAGTGAGACAAAGTCATCTACTCATTCTCTACATCATTCTTGGTCGTCTCTTTTAGCAAACTTGACTACCGAGTTGCCTCGAGTCAGAGGCGGGAGCCCGTTTAAAGAATCAGTGACGTGGTGCCACCTAGACGAGCAGATCGGAGATCGACGAGATCAAAGAAGCCGCAACGGAGCGTGGGATGATGGTTAAAGAACGAAGGACTCGGATCGTTCGGTATAACCTTTCTACACTCTTTACAGTTTGTTAGTTTAGCAATAATGGCAGATCCGGGTTAAAGTATACGATAGCGCCAGTTAAAAGTTTTTGTTCCGCATTTGGCGTCTGTAAACGGCCGGGGCGCTACCGTAGACTTACAGTGGTATCAGAGCCTCACCATTTTGCTATACTAACTTATGCTAACGTGTTTAAAATATCGATCGAACCGGAAATCAAAAAACGCATTTTTTCATTTTCACAGTTTCTGTAGATTTTAAATGATGTCCTAAAATTATTCTACATATCTCAGAAATCTGTGCAGGGTTTTATTAGAACACCGTACAAATTTGGGATCATGATTCGACAATACTGCCGCGGAAACGCGGCCAAACCCATGGTTTGGCCGCGGATCCGCGGTCATTCTGTGTCATCATGCCCCCAAATTTGCTCAGTGGGTTCTTCTCTGGAATTTGTGGTTTTTGGTATATATCTTCTGGGCCCAGGTTTTGTTACTGTTCACCAGTTGTTCGTGGGGCCCACTTTATGATATTTGGTCAATCGAAATTTAAACATGTTAGTTTACAGTGCTTACACTATATCTCCGACCGGGAATGTCATTTGATCGGTAAACTGCGTCTGATTGCTATAGTTCTTTTAGACGGGTTTGCGAACGTGACATTCGCGTTGATGTTCTGTGTTGTGCTGTGATGTTGCGGATTTGTCGTGGTGGATAGCAGTGTGCAATGGTAGTGCAGTTTGAGTTTATTTGTACATTTGATATTGCGGGGCGAGCGTCCAACTTGTGGACTGCCGTCACTGCCTGTTGTATAATATTCTTTTGGGGCACGACCAGGTTGCGGTCGATGTACCTGTTGTACTATTTATCATTACTGTACTAGGTTTTGCCCCACAACGGAGTGCACGGATAGCCGGGTTTTGGAAGGCAACGGGTCCGCATCTCGTGGCTTTGAGAGGCAGAGGGGCCCCACTCTAGAATTGACAGACTATTCGCCGCACTCATAGGGGGTACAGGTTGACCCAAGGAAGGGTGCCCAAGATTACCGTATTCCGTGAAGTGCAGGGTGGTCCATTCACTATGCTGTAGGGGGCTGCCTCGCTTCAGGTTTTGGCGGGTAACTTGCCGCACCCGTAGGGGTCTAGGTTTCATTGCACAGGCTATCCACACGACAGGGGAACGTCGGGTTTCAGCAGCGGCTCTGTGAAACCCGGGGATCCCAGATTATCTGTATTGTTCTGTGATGCTTATTACTTTTCTGTAATGTTGCATATTATCACGCCTGGAGCGATTATTGTATATTGGTTTATATACTATTAGATGTTGTTTATGTTTTACACCCGCGCTAGTCCAGTCCCCGCTCTGTCGTTAGTTAAGTAACCTAACGGGTGATGACGGGACCCAGTGACGAATGCGGATGGCATATACGTACATTTTATTTTCGTTCTTTTCTGGTGTGATCGGTTGATGGGACTGCGTTGATTCTGATCAATGCAAAGTAAAGCAAACCTATTTACAGTTGTTGGAACAAATTTAAAAAGTGTTATTGCAAAGACGTTTCCTTTTGTTATGCATAGCGGTATTCAGTGGAATATCCTGCACCTCATTCGACGGGGCAAGGGCCGATATCCCTTCACCGGGACTGACCCCTTGGGTAGAAGTTTGCGTCAGGGTAATAACTTCACTATAGTCGATTACAAGTTACTTTGCATAGCAGTATTCAGTGGAATATCCTGCACCTCATTCCACGAGGAAAGAGCCGAGATCCCTTTACCGGGAGTGACCTCTTTAGCAAAAGGTTTTCGCCACTATATTTTAAAAAGCTATCAGGTTCCTTCAGCGATATCAAGTTCACTACGCTAAAGGTTTTTCGCTAAAAACCAGTCGTAGCCCTCCGTCACTTCTTTTGGGTATTCAGTAGTATTCAAGCTATGTTTGACCAACGCCAAGGCATAGTGTTTGGTAGCTGCTGGGTATTCAATTGTTGCATAGATAGATGAGTTAGTTTGGGACAGTCGTTCTGCCATTTTGGCCAACGTCAAGGGCATGTGCGGGTGGGTTCAAATTGACAAGATAGTGACGGGTAGAACTTGGCATGTGACTTATGACATTTTGATCAACGCCAAGGTTATAAGAGCATGGGGCAAAAATCATATCGGGAGTTTCTAAAGAAACTGAAACTTGCCAAGTATGCGCATACCTTCTGGAGTATGAGTAACGTGGATGCATTCCATCACGTTATCATGCGATGAGAGTTGGATCCCGATTCCCACTGATGAGTTGGTTTACTCTTCGGGCGATCCCGATTGATTCTTCTTTCTGGTTTGGAGGAGAATTTGACAGGACAGTGGGAGGTTTCCGGATTAGATAAAATGATAACCATTCTGATCTAGGTTAGAGTGCACGCAGAGTGTTTCTTTTCTCTCTCTCTTTGGCAGCGACCTTTGACCGACCCTAGACTATGACTCAGTGACCATGTTGACCGAACCTTCTTAAAAATACTGGCTTTTGGATTGTCTATGTTGCATAAGTCATTGCCACTCCTTCTTTTACCCTTTGCATTTCTCAGAACACCCGTTTTACTACGGACATCCACTTCCATTGGATAGATCCATCGTATGGTTATATACGAACTCGAAGGGACTTCTTCGAGGATGGATCAAGGTTCAGGAGAAATATAATTGGTTTATTCATGTAGGGTTCCTAGGCACCCGTTAGAGGTCTCACAAAGCATCGAACATGCCAATATAAAATTTTACGGGTGCCGAGAGACCCGACTACGGATCGTCGGCTAGATTTTTAGGCGAATAATGAAACTAGTTAACAACTTAACTACAAAGAAACGGAAATACAACCTTTGTAGATCCGGTGCTCCACCTCCATAGCTCCGCAACGAAGTCCCTTTGCTGTCCAAATGAATTCCCGGGCTCTAGCGTCGGCTTCGTCGGAGAATGGGCAAGCTAGGTCGTCGATGTCCATGCCGAAGATGATCTACGTCGAGGCATCGCTAAATCAAGCTCCACCTTCACCAAGTCATGAAAACATGTGAAGGAAACACACTCTACTACTTGGAAAGAGGTAGAGGATGAAGAAATAGGAAGTGGGTAGACTTTAGAATTGGATTTCTCACTCATTTCCATCAATCACCATTGATGGAGCTTGCTTTCTTCAAGTGAAGAAAGGAAGAAGAAGATAGAAATTGTTATGATAAGTTAATTAGAAAATAGAAATTAAAAGAATACTTATCATAATCAACCATGGTTAAGTGTAGAGACTAAACTCAAGTTAAGTGAATGGTTAGGTTAGGTATGAAGACAAAAATGGTGACTAAGTCAAAGCTTCATGAAGCTTCAACATGAATCCAAATTAGCCACCATTTTCCTTTTGCCAAAAATGAATAAATAAACAAATAAATGAATAAGTAAAAACCCTAATCATCCACTTAACCATAGTTTAATACTTTACACTTAACCAAAAAGCATGTATCATCAAACATGATACAATCATGTACACAAAATCATATCGCATATGCAATGCGCACACCCGAGTGAGAATATCCATTTAAAGTGAACCGATACTAGTTAATGCAAAGTAATATATCAAATATATAATTATACATTAAATCATTAAATCAACACTTGATTTAACGATCCGGTCATATCACATATAACCGAGTAGTATCCAATGTATCGGTTTATCGAATCAATCCTTGATTCGATAACTAGGTTATATCGCATACAACCATTCGATACATTCATCGCGAGAATAGAATACGGTATCACATACACGTATTATTCTCGGTCCCGCACATATCTCATATGCGCTCCTATTTCGTTTCGCTTGAGCCAGGAAACCTCTGTGTAGGACTCTAAAGACTCGTCAATACGCCGGCAGCAGATGATGATCATATCAAACACCCACAAGCCTCAAGCGGTCTGCTAAACGTAACGGCCGCCCGGGTATTGAGCGATCAGAAGATCGACGAGCAAGCCCGCTCACACTCCAGTGAATCCAACCAGTAACACTACCATACAGTCCGGTCTGTCCGTCTGATCTATCGCATATCTCGCCTAGGGGTGGTGAACGTCAGACCCCAATAGCTCGATAAGTCGTGTCGATACGAGGTCTATAACTGTTCGAGAAACTACTGGTAACACTTACCAGTAAATCTCAGCAACCCTGGCCAGGGATTTCCTGTTATAGCCAATCGAACACAGCGCAATATCAACCCCCTATACCGGGAGAGACGAATCCCCTCCTATCGCTCATTGCCTCCATGTGACTTGGGACTGTACCCAAAAACCAACGTTTTGCACGCCCTCTTGGACGTGGTAAGATGGAAATCAAAGCACAGTGGGAACCACACAAGACTCTATGACGATCTCGGGTCAACAGACTACTCTGTACCAGTGTCACCAGAGAACTGCCATCTGACGTAAGGTATAATACCATCTGGGAGTTCTCGGCGAGTCCGTCCAGTGTACCCAGTCTCTACTGAGCACCCTTATATCATCTCTGATGTCAAACACCAATGGATATGGGATCATCCATCGCCCATCTGTATGGGTCGAGAAGGTATGCGCTAGTCTACTCTGGTATATCGATGCCCCGTCTCGATACACCCACGACTAGGGACTTTCAAGGATGTACTTATGGACTACCATGTCCCCACTAGTATGATCCGCATCACAGTCCAGATAGTCAAGTACACATCCTAAGGGCTTTACCAACATGTAACAGAGAGACAATCAATGTACACGTTAAGGTAAAGAGCAACCAGATAGCATACTATCATGTCGAGCAAGAAAGTCCTCCCTATATATGTCCCAGCATCCACTACAATATACATCCAATGTACAGTAATGGCATCTAGGGCATACATATAACTAACAATCTCCCACTTGCACTAGGGCCATCTGTAGCAGTGGTTGCAGTATCTCATACTCAACCATCCCATAAAAGTCTCTCTCTGGGAATAGGCCTTCGTGAGTGGATCCGCTGCGTTATCCTCTAAGTCTGCTCTCCTTGCCTCGATCACCCTGGAGATCAACCATCTCCATGATCAGGTGATACTGCCTTAGAATAAGTTTGGATCACTGATGGGACCGGCGTTCCTTGGCATAAGCCACAACTCCATTGTCTCACAATGGTAGGAACGTAGTTCATCTCATGAACTAATATACACCCAAACATCCTCTTTGGTAGCATCTTGAGTAGCGATGTATCCAGCCTTTATCGTCTAGTATGTCACGGTATCTAGCTTGGAACTCTTCCAACATACCGTCCCTTTACTGAGGGTAAAGACAATGCCTGCGACTGACATTCAGTCGTCTTTATCACTCTGGAACACTTCCAGTGATTCTCCCCAGGATCGATTGATACCATCTCACTACGACTAGTGAGTATCCTAACATCCAATTAGATCTATCTCATAGATCCAAAATCAGGATATAGGAGGTATCACATTGATCCTATATGGAGAATCATTGTGATAAGCGGAGATTGATCGAGCGTAGCATAAGAAACTCCTTCCCTATCAAGAGTATGTCATCCACGTACTCTACGAGGATCACTACCATACTCCCTACTACCTTTTTGTTTATACAAGGTTCATCTACCATTTTGATGATGTCAAACTCTTTGACTAACACATCAAAACAGACGTTCCAACTCCGCGATGCCTGCTTTATCAGATAAAGCATCTTGCTCACGTTTCCGCTGCTCCCACTGTCTACGAGGCCCTCTGGCTGTGTACTTATAGACACAGTCTTCTAAAACATCATTTAGAAAAGGAGTCATGGCACCCAACCGCCAGATATCGTAGTCATAGTATGTAGCCGTGACAAGTAGGATCTGGATGGACTTAAGCATAGGTACTGGAAAAGGTTTCATCATTATCCACGCCTGGTCAATGACGAAAACCTTTAACAAGTCTAGCTTTGAAAGTCTCAACTTTTCCATCTACACCAAGTAATCTTCTCAAGATATACTTGCTCCTGACGGGGATTTAACCCTTCAGATATAGCAGCCAAAGTCCATACTTTGCTGGTGTACATGGATTCCATCTCAGATCACTAAGCATCCAGCCATTCTTACAGAGTCACACTCCTGATGGCCAGCTCGAAACTAGTTGGGTCATCATCTCATGATGCAATCCTCGCTCCCACTGTCATAGAGAAACCGAAGTAACTCTCAGGTGGGTGAGGAACCCTACTAGATCGGCGGAGAGGCCGAGGTTCGTTGGAATCTACTGAATCCTTTGGTTCTATCAAATCATCTGCTGCAGTTTGTATAGCTGGAACATTTCCAGTTCTACATAACAGTATTTGCCTCGAGCTTGTCCGGATTTTGCTTTTATACATAGGCCGGACAACCCTAAATCTTAACCAACTTAAGATATGGGCTCTTCCCGTTCCATATCACATATGAAGTGGTAGGCAACTGATTTGATTTAAACCCTATTCAATAGGTATGCAGCTTCATAAGTGCATAACTCCCAAAAGGAAATAGGTTACTCAGTAGTACTCATCATAGAGCACACTTTATCATATAGGGTGTAATTGCTCCGCCCCGATATACCATCGTGCTATGGTGTATACAGAGGAGTAATGCTGAGAGAGAATTTCATTCTCCTTTAGAATAGTCCAGGATTTCCGTGCTCAAGTATTCTCCTCCTCGATCACATAAAAGGATGTAATACTTATACCCGTATTTTGGTTCTCTACTTCTAACTTATATTCCGCGAATATCTCAAAAGGTTCGGACTTGTGTTTCAACAGGAACATAGGTCTGAATCTCGAAAGATTATCAGAGAATGTAATGAAGTACAAAGAACCGATCTTGGCATGTGTAGACAGGGGACCCACATACATCAACATGTATCATCCCAAGAGTTCACTAACTCTTTCTCTGTTTCCAATAAACAGGGCTGAGGTCATCTTATCTTTGTGACATGACTGGCGAGTTTCACAAGATGTAAATTCAAACTGATTTGAATATGCATCTACATGTAACTCCAGCTAGTCGGGTCGCATTGATATGACCTAGTCTACAATACCTCAAGAAGAATTCGTTCATTTCTGAACTCTTCCTCTTGTGTGTGTTCAGTATACTAAGAACTGTAGTTTGATTTAGAACATCAATGATTTTAGATAACGTGCCTGAACCGATCAACTTTTGATATAGGAAATGTTCAAAGCATTATCCAACAATACAAAATTTTATCATTTCTTTACTAATAAAGAGAGTGATATGATTTTGTATATCAGGTTCGGTATCTAATAACATACGTTCAGAATTAATGTATTCTGGTAATACAGGGTGACAGTGACCAACAGACTTGGCTGCAACTCTTGCCC
The DNA here is from genome assembly GCA_030015575.1 of Agapanthus africanus. NCBI lineage: Eukaryota > Viridiplantae > Streptophyta > Magnoliopsida > Asparagales > Amaryllidaceae > Agapanthus > Agapanthus africanus. The sequence continues at coordinate 320,589,488 of JASDDO010000031.1, read as the reverse complement.
CGTTTTCTGTCTCATGAAACTTATCACCCGTTCTCAGTTTTTCTACCTTTTTGTAGCCCTATGTAACAGATTACATATCTGGGATCCTGATCCGGTATCATATACCAAGGATGCGGAGGATACTGAGAAACAGTTCTGTATAATGAACATACCCGAAGATGATGCATCAGCATGCACTCTCTTCGTTTGGGCGGCACGGGAAATCTGGTATTCCCCAATTTCCTGCTCTGTCTTATAACATTTATAAGTGGGAGCGGGACCAACGTTCCCCAGCTCAGTATAACAAGCGGGTTCGGTCAATAATCCGTATTATTATCTTGATTAAGGCGTGATATGGTCGCTACCAGGAGAGAGAGAGAAGAAAACACTCAGCGTGCGCTCTGTCAAGAATAGATTGGTTATTATTTTATCTAATCAGGATGGCTCCCACTGCTTTTTATCAAATCTTCCTTCAAACCCTAAAAGGAAAGACTAGCCGGGATTAATTACACACAACAAGTTCGCCAATCTTTCAGCCAGGCCAGTGTCGGTACTTTGAGGGAGGTCCCCCGTGCTTTCGCACGAACCTAATTAATGTAAACCTCGTTTTCCCAGAGGCGTAACCTCGTTAACACCTTTCTAGACACCTACTTGATCGGCTAATTGTAATGTATAAAACTCTCCCAGGAGTAACAATTACTCGCAGCGGGTATCGGGATCCAACTATCTCATAGAAGGTATGCAATCTCATTGCAAATTTCAACACTTGAAATTCCCGATAATATTTTGCCCCTAGCGTGCTATGACCTTGACGCATGCCAAACAACCCATAGTCCGCTAGTCAAGTTCAACCCGTACATTTCTTGATTGAATTAAACCCACCCGCACGACCCTTGACGCATGCCAAACAACGCCGTACGAATACCCTAATCCAATCGCATCGTATGCTAGCAGATAAGCACTAGTTAGCTACCGTACACTACGCCTTGACGCATGCCAAACAACCGCAGCACGAATACTAACTAGTACTTATCTGAAATGACGGAGGGCTACGACAGGTTTTTCTAAAAACCTATTGAGTAATGAACTTGAAATCGTTGTAGGATCGAATGATTTTAAAATGGAGTGTTTCTGAGGCTTTTCTAGTTTTTGCTAAAGGAGTCACTCCCGGTGAAGGGACCGTCGGTCCTTTCCTCGTCGAATGAGGTGCGGGATATATCATATATATCACTGTGTAAAGCAAAAACACGTAAAAGAAATCATAAGACAAACCGAATGTGTAGCATCTGCCAGTCATTGCTAAAGGAGTCACTCCCGGTGAAGGGATCTCGGTCCTTTCCTCATCGAATAAGGTGCAGGATATATCACATATACCGCTGTGCAAAGCAAGAACTGTAGCTACCTGTTTTATTTTGAAATTCGATTCTACAACATCTTAGGTTTCTTTTATTTCATTAATCACATTAATGAAGTCCCATCATTTAAGTACCTAAACATCACAGATAAATACGACGTACACTTATGCCATCCGCATTCGCCTCGATGTCCCCTCGTGCACCGTTAGGTTAGGTAACTAACGGCAGAGCGGGGCAGGGCTAGCACGGGTGTAAAACATAAGTAACGTCTATATAATATATCATATATACTATATACTGTATCTATCACAGAACATCACATGATCACATCACAGATATCGCAGCAGAAGAAACATATGAAATATTGGATATACTAGGACGTCCGTGTTTTCAATACGAGCCAGTATAAAACACGGATTCCACGGTCGCGATGAATAGCCAAACCCACACCCCTAGACCCCTACGAGAGCGGCAAGTAACCCTACTAATTCTAGAGTTAGGAGACCCGGACTCGACTCCTCGAGTTGGTCTCCCACTGGACTCCAGAACCCGGTTACTTGTGCTCCCCTCCTTGGGTCTATCCTAGTGCGGTAAAGTAAATAATATACAAACGGTGACAACTTCCGCAACCTGGAAGCGCCCCAATAAAAGAATATTACATACAAGTTTTTACATGAATGAAAATGAAAAACACTCATCTCACATAAAAACCCCCGGCTATTCAATCACGACGATCCAATATAACATATCCAGCAACACATAACATCACATGTCATCAACATAAGTAAACATGCGTATCCCAATTGTCGTTGACATATAGCAACGAAACCGGCGATATCACATATTACACTTACGGTCACAGAAAAGAAAGTGTAAAACCACAACAGTTGGAATCCGCAACCACCTCAGACATCGCATGCCTGACCAAATGAATTAGTTAGACATCGCAAGCCTAACAATTATAAACCCCGCATTTTAGTCTCAAAATCGAAAACTCTTTTCAATATCAAGTCGGGCAATTCAACAAGATTCCCGACATCCTGATCGAATGCTCGTCGCAAACTTCAGTAGGCGGCCGCACCCCCGATACCGTCGACGAAGTGCACCAAGGCGGAACACCGCTACCGGGAGCACCCGAACGGATGCTTTCGGCAACGGGGTTCTCCTACAGTCACTTGGTCGGGGCTATGGGGTGTAGCTGTCTATTAAGTTTACCCGGCGAGTATCCGCGTACGCTACGTGATTGCGACGGACTTTTGATCACATCAAAATTCCGTGGCAACCGATCAAGTGAGACTAAACTGCTATGTTTATAACATTCATTCAGTTATCTCATAATTTCTTGTGAATTCCAATTATTGTATCCCATTCCGGATAAATAGAAAATGTCAAACATTCCGATCGAACAATCGAACACCCAAGTTTTCCCGATACTGATCAACACATGAAACAAGTCTAACAACATTCAGTTCGTGCCTCAGTACCAACGGTCCAGCCGTAGAAGGGTCAAGCCAACGCTTCACATGTGGCACGCCGTACTGCCCCAAACCCGAAGGTTCAAAGGGTAGTTCAAAACAGTCACATAATCGAGTTAAGGTTTGTTGTCTTCTAGAGGGACCATCGTGTTACTTGCACTATTTAGAACGGGATTAAACTACAGAAATATCCAACACTTGGAAATTTCCCGACAGGGGAAAAATTGGGTATTTATATCCGGTCGAACTTTTTAACATATTCAAAAAAATTATCCGGAACGACACATAGACAAAGTTTGACAATCCGATCGAATGTATGAACTCCCAACACAACCCAAAATACTCAACTCTTTATTTCAGATTAAAAATTCCCAGGAAAACCAGCACTGAAAAATAGGAGTTACTGTGCAAAATTCAATGGCAGATAAGACAAAAGGGCCGCGGAAGGGCCGCATTAGCACGCTAATGCCGCGGTTCCGCCGCACTTTAGAAAGATCATTAGGTAATTTTTGCATCGTAATTCTTAGATTTACCTGCTGATTTTTCTGCATATTTTTAATTTGCAAAAATCCACATTTTACAAAAATGTCCAGAGAGCATTTTAAAGTCGGGGTTTCGGGTCGATCGGACTTCTAACTCCGTCTACACATCGCCTAAGGCTCTAGCTAGGCTCTGATACCACTGTAGGGTTCCTAGGCACCCGTTAGAGGTCTCACAAAGCATCGAACATGCCAATATAAAATTTTACGGGTGCCGAGAGACCCGACTATGGATCGTCGGCTAGATTTTTAGGCGAATAATGAAACTAGTTAACAACTTAACTACAAAGAAACGGAAATACAACCTTTGTAGATCCGGTGCTCCACCTCCATAGCTCCGCAACGAAGTCCCTTTGCTTTCCAAATGAATTCCCGGGCTCTAGCGTCGGCTTCGTCGGAGAATGGGCAAGCTAGGTCGTCGATGTCCATGCCGAAGATGATCTACGTCGAGGCATCGCTAAATCAAGCTCCACCTTCACCAAGTCATGAAAACTTGTGAAGGAAACACACTCTACTACTTGGCAAGAGGTAGAGGATGAAGAAATAGGAAGTGGGTAGACTTTAGAATTGGATTTCTCACTCATTTCCATCAATCACCATTGATGGAGCTTGCTTTCTTCAAGTGAAGAAAGGAAGAAGAAGATAGAAATTGTTATGATAAGTTAATTAGAAAATAGAAATTAAAAGAATACTTATCATAATCAACCATGGTTAAGTGTAGAGACTAAACTCAAGTTAAGTGAATGGTTAGGTTAGGTATGAAGACAAAAATGGTGACTAAGTCAAAGCTTCATGAAGCTTCAACATGAATCCAAATTAGCCACCATTTTCCTTTTGCCAAAAATGAATAAATAAACAAATAAATGAATAGGTAAAAACCCTAATCATCCACTTAACCATAGTTTAATACTTTACACTTAACCAAAAAGCATGTATCATCAAACATGATACAATCATGTGCACAAAATCATATCGCATATGCAATGCGCACACCCGAGTGAGAATATCCATTTAAAGTGAACCGATACTAGTTAATGAAAAGTAATATATCAAATATATAATTATACATTAAATCATTAAATCAACACTTGATTTAACGATCCGGTCATATCACATATAACCGACTAGTATCCAATGTATCGGTTTATCGAATCAATCCTTGATTCGATAACTAGGTTATATCGCATACAACCATTCGATACATTCATCGCGAGAATAGAATACGGTATCACATACACGTATTATTCTCGGTCCCGCACATATCTCATATGCGCTCCTATTTCGTTTCGCTTGAGCCAGGAAACCTCTGTGTAGGACTCTAAAGACTCGTCAATACGCCGGCAGCAGATGATGATCATATCAAACACCCACAAGCCGCAAGCGGTCTGCTAAACGTAACGGCCACCCGGGTATTGAGCGATCAGAAGATCGACGAGCAAGCCCGCTCACACTCCAGTGAATCCAACCAGTAACACTACCGTACAGTCCGGTCTGTCCGTCTGATCTGTCGCATATCTCGCCTAGGGGTGGTGAACGTCAGACCCCAATAGCTCGATAAGTCGTGTCGATACGAGGTCTATAACTGTTCGAGAAACTACTGGTAACACTTACCAGTAAATCTCAACAACCCTGGCCAGGGATTTCCTGTTATAGCCAATCGAACACAGCGCAACATCAACCCCCTATACCGGGAGAGACGAATCCCCTCCTATCGCTCATTGCCTCCATGTGACTCGGGACTGTACCCAAAAACCACCGTTTTAAACGCCCTCTTGGACGTGGTAAGATGGAAATCAAAGCACAGTGGGAACCACACAAGACTCTATGACGATCTCGGGTCAACAGACTACTCTGTACCAGTGTCACCAGAGAACTGCAATCTGACGTAAGGTATAATACCATCTGGGAGTTCTCGGCGAGTCCGTCCAGTGTACCCAGTCTCTACTGAGCACCCGTATATCATCTCTGATGTCAAACAGCAATGGATATGGGATCATCCATCGCCCATCTGTATGGGTCGAGAAGGTATGCGCTAGTCTACTCTGGTATATCGATGCCCCGTCTCGATACACCCACGACTAGGGACTTTCAAGGATGTACTTATGGACTACCATGTCCCCACTAGTATGATCCGCATCACAGTCCAGGTAGTCAAGTACACATCCTAAGGGCTTTACCAACATGTAACAGAGAGATAATCAATGTACACGTTAAGGTAAAGAGCAACCAGATAGCATACTATCATGTCGAGCAAGAAAGTCCTCCCTATATATGTCCCAGCATCCACTACAATATACATCCAATGTACAGTAATGGCCTCTAGGGCATACATATAACTAACAATTCAGTTGTCTTTTATTATCACCTTCTCTCAGGTTGCGAGGGCTCCTTGGTTTAGGAGAGTACACCTATTACGCTTATTGGATAGTCTTATTCCAAACCATAGGCAGGTGCCGAAAGGTAGGGAATGAAGAAAACCAATTAGCCTAAGTAGGGTGTGCAGAAGGTAATATGTAAAGACAAAATAAAGGAATTAGAAAGAGGGCAAAGTAAATTGCGACTGTTATCATTCACGACCAAACCGCGTACTTCATCGCCACTCCTATTTCACCTTTAAAGGAATAAGATATTATTCAGTTGTCTTTTATCATCACCTTCTCTCAAGATACGAGTACTCCTTGGTTTAGGAGGGTACACCTATTATGCTTACTGGATAGTCTTCTTCCAAACCATAGGCTGGTGCCGAACGGTAGGGAAGGAAGAAAACCATTTAGCCTAACGATGGTGTACAGAAGGTAACGACTAAAGACAAATAAAGTGATTTGGAGAGATGGCAATAAAATATACGGTTGAAGTCATGAATTGATTACGGAAGAGGCATTACTATGAATACCAAGCTACCCCTAGGAAACATTTTTCATGTTTCAGTGCATTGTTAAAGGAAAACTGTTTTCCCGATTGGGTACTTACTCCAGGGTATGTATTTACCAGGTTTCATTCTCATATCTGTATGGTTTTACAGATGATGAGTGGGAGTAAGATATTGGGAATTAGGTGATCATCCTCATTATATCGGAATTCGTTGAAATTGGTGATATTTGAGGAAATCGCCAGGGTACAGTTTTCCACCTACGACGCACAGGTTTTGAGTTGCTTAACTCAGCGGACTTATACAGAGTATTGTATGTTGTCCAGTGTCCATCAGGACAAAGGGGTAGGTCCTCGTACTCTGTTCTGTTTACTTATGACTTCTCTAGTATTTAGACAAGTGTTTCGTAGAAATACAAGGTCTAAGTTTTGAGAAGTTGTGGGTATAAGAATAAATTAGAGAACCAGGTGTCACAAGTATCGGGATTCTTCAAAGAGATCGAAGATGTAGATTCTTGTGATTGGTATTCAGATGATAGTGATGGTTTTGAGAAACGTGTTTCTCTTTCAGGTTGCTTATAATTGGATGGATTCCTAAGTTGAGTAATGCTGATCAGCCTCTTTCCATTAAGTTGATATGCACTGGAGACAGCTGCATGATTTGAATATGGTTCCAATTAAATAAGTGCCAAAGTTTCTATATTGGATATAGAATAGTTCGTACCTTAAAAGATATTAAGGTACGGGGAGTTGTCCAGCTTATGCTTAAAACCAGACTCTGGATAACTCAGGGCACGTTTCTGTAATGGCTGTTTGTGGGTTGACCCTGGCTATGACGAGGGTTGATATTCTACCATTTGGAAGATCAATAGTGATATTGTTCTTGACTCGCCACAGTTTTAGTAAAATGGATCTTTTTCAGAAAACAGTAGTGGGAGTATGGTAGAACTGGAAGTGATTCCAGAACCGCGAACGATTACGGAAAATTTAATAGGACCTATATATTCAATCAGGTTTGACATTCCAATAGCCACTCCGCAGATATGGTGGGTAATCTCAGACACCCGAGAGGTACTACGGTAGCCTCAAGGACGGTGACAGGGAGGTTCTTATCTACCAAGACTTGACACTACTGTTGTTCCAGGCTATGAGACCCGGTAGGAGGGTTGTCGTAGTCAGTGGGAGCAACAGAAGCATAGTGGGCAAGTAGCTTATGTCTATTTATCGACTTGAGCAGTTATAGCGGAGATAGATCATCTATTTTTGATGTGACAGTCATAGGTTTGACTTCAATCAGAATAAGGGATGGATCTGTTAAGAATGTAGTAGGGTGTGATGTCAAGGTATCTGGATGACATACACAAAGTATGAAGTAAAATTCATATACTATGATCGGTTGTACTATGGTCGTCACACAGTTGTTTCTCCAGACAGGATATGGATATAATATTTGACATTCTGGTTTCTAGATCTATAGTTTTAGATCTAGATTTGGGTAGTTTCCCAATGTGGGTACTTTGACAGATATTCTAATGGTTTTTGGAATAGTTGACTCCTAGCATGGTGGTGTACCTGCAGGTGATGGAGTCACCCTCTCTAAAGGTGTCGTATAGACTAAAGGGGAGAGGGATGTGCATGATTGACAGATCACTTGCTTAGGCAATTGAGTCCATCGTGAGATGTCAAGTACCACACCAGATGTTGTTTTTGCACTAGATGCGATGAGTTTATATTAATCCAATCCTGGAGAAACATAAGGAAGCAGTTTTAGAACATAAGTGCATGTTCTACGGATTTGATGACGGCAGCCTCCTTCGGGAGACGGTTATCATTCCAAGCTTCAAAGGTGACATGGATGACAGAGTGATTGTCAGAGTTATAGTTTTTCCCTCTGACGAAGAGGGACAGTATTATGGACAGGTGGTTCAAAAGGATACTGTGGGTGGCATGGTGCCGGATACTGATTAGGTTCAGTGATCGATACAGTCTAAGAAGTTTGGATTTGGAGTTCATTTATGAACTAGGTCCCATCAGATATCCAGACATATTCTAAGACAGGTATTACTCGATTCGGGAGATGGCTTTCTCCGCGAACTTGAGATTTAGAGATATATAGAAAGAAACATCTAGGCGGATCCACTCACTGAGGCTATTTCTCGAACACAATAGTTTTACAAACGGGCTTTGTGAAACTGATTAGTAGAGGAGTTGGATGTTCGGTTTCACACGGGCTGTGAGTAGTCGACATCGCAATAATTAGCCTTGAGTGCAAGTGGGAGATTGTTGGAGATACTGCCCTCATAGTCAATTATTGGATCGCAGGTACGTGATTGCAATGATTGCGGAGGACCTATACCGGTAGGACAGTCTTACTCAAGATGATAGTATGCTATCTGGTTTACCTTTATCAGTCGTGTACATGTTCAGGTGACTGAATACATGTTACACTTTGATAGAGCCCTTGGGATCTTGCTTTACTACCAACAGTATGATGGCGATCATATACGTGAGAGTTGGGTAGTTTATATGCATATCCTTAATTGTGGTCCCTAGTCGTGGGAGTTTCGAGACAGGGCATCGATACTCCGGAGTAGACTAGTGTGTACAGTCGAGACCCCGACGAGGGGCGGTGGCCGGTCTCACAAGCCACTGGTGTCAGTTGGATCACCTAAGATGTATACAGGTGCTCATTGGGTTATGAGTACACCGGACAGGACTCGCCGGGAATCTGCTAGTTAGTATTATATCTATCGTCAGATAGCAGTTCCCTGGTGACATGTGTACAGGTTAGTTCATCGACCTGAGGTCGTCATTTGTCTCGTGTGAGTTCCCACTGTGCTTTGATTTCTACCCTACCACGGCTCAAAGGAGTCGTGCAAACAGGTAGTTTTTGGGTACAGTCCCGAGCCATATGGAGGCACGTGAGCGGATCGGCAGGGGATTCGTCTCTCCCGGTATTGGGGGCGAGGTCGTGCTGTGTCTAGGAGAGCCATTACACATAGTCCATGGCCATGGCAGGAGATTTACTGGTAGGTACTCCAGTAGTATCTCAGGGTGTTATTGGGCTACACTCCGACACGACTTATACTGCTATTGGGGGTCTGACGTTACTAGCCCCCTAGGCAGATATGCGATACTCATAGACGAACGGACCGGACTGTATATACATTGTCACTGTTAGGCTCAGTAGGGTTTCCGGATGAGTTCGCTCATCGGCCTCCCTTGAGGTCAGTCCATGGGCAGCCGTTACGCATTTCTTGTGCTGCTGACGGTTTGTAGTTAAACCCACTGCCAGGGTACTGACGAGTCATTAGAGTTCCCCACAGACAGTTTCACAAGTTCAGGCGAAACGTTGTAGAGGCCGTATGGTTTTATGGCAGGGTTCGGAAAATGCACGTGCGTTTACGCACGTGTTATTTTTCGGGCAGATGATACTGGTCGGTTTTGGTTTAAGCCGGATCCGAGTATTATATTGAGTAGGTATAATATCTTTGTCTCAGTTGCATTTGTATTCGGTCGTAATACAAATGCGGGTATATTTATACAGTTACGGGGTTATCCTGAAAGTCGTTTCAGGATCACTTTTGGAAGTTGCCAGTTTCCAGTTTTCTATCAGCCGTCTTTTAACATTCGGTTAAAGACGGATTTATCTTTTCTTGGATGAGGGTGAGTCATGCTTCTAGAAGGTTCTAGAAGGTGATGACTAGGTTAAATGGTGTTGTGTTTTCATTGGTTGCATTAATGAATGGATGACTAGGTTTAGTGAGTCATTCATTTCATTAATGAGTTTTGTTATGCTTAAGGATATTTGTTGTTGATATTTATCCTTATGCTCACCCCCTTTGCTCCTACACTCACCCTCCTCCTCCCTATATATGGCCGGCCCCTTCCCCCTCCTCACTCTCACTCTCTCACTTGAAAAAGGATGGTTGAAAAAGATATGATAGATTTTGGGGTGTATGGAATTCACAGCTCATTTCATTCCATCACCCGATTCCCTCGGCAACTTCATTAACCGATCGTCACAGATTTGGACGAAGTGAGACAAAGTCATCTACTCATTCTCTACATCATTCTTGGTCGTCTCTTTTAGCAAACTTGACTACCGAGTTGCCTTGAGTCAGAGGCGGGAGCCCGTTTAAAGAATCAGTGACGTGGTGCCACCTAGACGAGCAGATCGAAGATCGACGAGATCAAAGAAGCCGCAACGGAGCGTGGGATGATGGTTAAAGAACGAAGGACTCGGATCGTTCGGTATAACCTTTCTACACTCTTTACAGTTTGTTAGTTTAGCAATAATGGCAGATCCGGGTTAAAGTATACGATAGCGCCAATTAAAAGTTTTTGTTCCGCATTTGGCGTCTGTAGACGGCCGGGGCGCTACCGTAAACTTACACAAAGAGCACTACACTTATTCTACAGCAATTCTTGGGCACGTCGGCTCGCCAACTTCGTGCCCGAGTTGCCTCGGTCCAGAGGTGGGAGCCCATAAAAGAACCCGGCGATGTAGTGCCCTTCCGACGAGGAGATGAAGACCGGAGATTCCGCGGGGAGATCGGGACGACGACGAGAAGACCGAAGGACACGGATCGCTCGGTATATCTCTCTACCCCTTCTCTAGTTTGCTAGGATTAGATTAATGCCCGATCCGGGATTTTAGTGCACGGTGGTGCCAGTTTACAAGTTAAAGAAAAGTATCGTTTCCGCATTTTGGCCTCGTTTAGACGGCCGGGGTGCCGCCGTGCACTTACACTGGTATCAGAGCCACGCCATTAACCTAGTCTAGCTTGCTCTAACGTGTTTAGAACTTCGATCGGACGAATTTTCAAAAACCGCGTTTTCATTTGCATCAGTTTCTGTCGAATTTTTTTTGGGCTCGAAAATTTTTTCAGTGTGTTGCAGAAATACGTGCAGGGAATTCTAAGCATTCTGGAAAAATTCGATGCACTGATTCCTCAGTAGGACCGCGGAACCGCGGCCAAACACCTGTTGTGGCCGCGGTTCCACGGCGGGAAAGTGTAATCAATCCATCAGATTTTTACAGTGGACTTCTGAGTTGAAAATGGGGTTTTTTGAATATTCTTTTTGGGCCCAGATTTTCTTTGAGTGCTACAGTTGTGCTTGGGGCCCACTTCGGAAAATTCAGTCGATCGAAAATTTTAAACATGTTAGTTCACAGTATTTACATTATATCTGCGACCGTGAATGTCATTTGATTGGTAAATCCTGTCTAACTGCTATAGCCCTTTTAGACGGATTTGCGAACGTGACATTCATGTTGATGTTCTGTGTTGTGTTATGATGTTGCGGATTGGTCGTGGGGGATAGCCTGGATGCAATATTAGTACAGTTTGGTTGTATATGTACATTTGATATTGCGGGGCGAGCGTCCGACATGTGGACTGCCGTCACTGCCTGTTTATATATTATTCTTTTGGGGCACGACCGGGCTGAGGTCGATGTACCCGTTGTATGTATATTTTTACTTTCTGTACTAGGATTACCCCGCGGTGGGGTGCACGGATAGCCGGGTTCTAGAGGGAAACGGGCCCGCATCTCATGGCGTTGAGACGGAGGGGACTTTACTCAAGAATTGGCGGACTATTCGCCACACTCGTAGGGGGTACATGTCGACCCAAGGAGGGGTGCCCAAGTTATCGGATTCCGTGAAGTGCTGGGTGGTCCATTCACGTTGCTGAAGGGGGCTGCCTCGCTTCAGTTTTTGGCGGGTAACTTGCCGCGCCCGTAGGGGTCTAGGATTTCATTGCACAGGCTATCCACACGACCAGGGGAACGTCGGGTTTCAGTAGCGGCTCTATGAAACCCGGGGATCCCAGATATCTGTATTGTTCTGTGATACTTATTACATTTCTGTGATGTTGCATTTTATCACGCCTTGAGCGAATATTATATATTGATATTGTAGGGTTCCTAGGCACACACATGAGGTTCCACAACAGATCAAACGTGCCAAAATCAAATTTTTCTATGTGCCAAAGAACCCTAATGCTAGATCGTAACTAGAGGTAAGGCGAAACATGCAAGTTAACAACTTAACTAGAAAGTGAAAATGACTACAACCTTTGTAGATCCGGTCCTCCACCTCTTTAGCTCCGTGATGAAGTCCCTCCGCTGCGATCATCGGATCCCGGACTCTGGCGATGGTTTCGTCAGAGAAATGATCGGGCTAGGTCGTCGACTTCGATGCCGAAGATGATCTACGTCGAGGCAACTCAAGATCAAGCTCCATCTTCACTTGGTCATAGAACTTGTGAAGATAACACACTCTACTACATGGCAAGTGGTAGAGGATGAAGAAATAGGAAGTGGGTTCACTTTGGATTTGGATTTCTCACTCTTTTGATCATGGCACCATTGGAGGTAGCAATGTTTCTTCTTCTTGAAGAAGAAGAAAAAGAATATGATGATGATAATAAAATCAATTGATGAATAATAATAAATCAAGTGATCTTATCATAATGCAACCATGGGTTAGTGTAACTAGTGTAGAGTCTAAACTAGGGTATAGGTGAATGGTTAGGTTAAGGAAAGAAACAAAATGGTCAAAGCTTTTCAAAGCTTCATGAAGCTTCAAATAAAATCCAAAGAAAGCCACCATTTTATTTCTTGACAAAATGAATAAATAAATAAATGAATAAATAAATTAAAACCCTAACCATTTACCTAAACATGGTTCAAAGCATACACACACCCAAGTTTGCATGTATCATCAAACATGATACAATCAAGTGCACAAAAATATATCGCATATACTACTTGTGCACATCAAGTGAGAAAATCCATCTTAAGTGAACAAATACTAGTTAATGTAAAGTAATATATCAAATATATAATTACACATCAAATCATTAAATCAACACTTGATTTAATGATCCGGTCATATCGCATATAACCGACTAATATCAAGTGTATCAATGCATCGAATCAACACTTGATTCGGTAACCCGGCTATATCATATATAACCGTCCAATGATACAAATCGCGAGAATGGAATACAGTATCACATACTGGTATTATTCTCGGTCCCGCACATATCTCATATGCGCTCCTATTTCGTTTCGCTTGAGCCAAGAAACCTCTGTGTAGGACTCTAAAGACTCGTCAATACGCCGACAGTAGGTGATGATCATATCAAACACCCACAAGCCGCAAGCGGTCTGCTAAACGTAACGGCCACCCGGGTATTGAGCGATCAGAAGATCAACGAGCAAGCCCGCTCACACTCCTGTGAATCCAACCGGTAACACTTACCGTACAGTCCGGTCTGATCGTCTGATATGTCGCATATCTCGCCGAGGGGTGGTAAACGTCAGACCCCAGAAGCTCGATAAGTTGTGTCGATATGAGGTCTATAATAGTTCGAGAAACTACTGGTAACACTTACCAGTAAATCTCAGCAACCCTGGCCAGGGATTTCCGATTATAGCCAATCGAACACAGCGCAACATCAACTCCCTATACCGCGAGAAACGAATCCCCTCCTATCGCTCATTGCCTCCATGTGAATCGGGACTGTACCCAAAAACCACCGTTTTGCATGCCCTCTTGGACGTGGTAAGGTGGAAATCAAAGCACAGTGGGAATCACATAAGACTCTATGACGATCTCGGGTCTACAGACTAACATGTACCAGTGTCACCAGAGAACTGCCATCTGACGTAAGGTATAATACCATCTGGGAGTTCTCGGCGAGTCCGTTCAGTATACCCAGTCTCCACTGAGCACCCGTATATCATCTCTGATATCAAACACCAATGGATATGGGATCATCCATCGCCCATCTGTATGGGTCGAGAAGGTATACGCTAGTCTACTCTGGTATATCGATGCCCCGTCTCGATACACCCACGACTAGGGACCTTGAAGGATGAACTTATGGACTACCATGTCCCCACTAGTATGATCTGCATCATAGTCCAGGTAGTCAAGTACACATCCTAAGGGCTTTACCAACATGTAACAGAGAGACAATCAGTGTACATGTTAAGGTAAAGAGCAACCAGATAGCATACTATCATGTCGAGCAAGAAAGTCCTCCCTATATATGTCCAAGCATCCACTACAATATACATCCTTTGTACAGTAATGGCCTCTAAGGCATACATATAACTAACAATCTCCCACTTGCACTAGGGCCATCTGTAGCAGTGGTTGTAGTATCTCATACTCAACCATCCCATAAAAGTCTCTCTCTGGGAAAAGGCCTTTGTGAGTGGATCCGCCGTGTTGTCCTCTGAGTCTTCTCTCCTAACCTCGATCCCGTGGAGATCAACCGTCTCCATGATCAGGTGATACTGCCTTGGAATATGTCTGGATCACTGACGGGACGGGCGTTCCTTAGCATAAGCCACAACTCCATTGTCACACAATGGTAGGAACGAAGTTTATCTCATCAACTAATATACACCCTGACTGCCTCTTTGGTAGCATCTTAAGTAACGATGTATCCAGCCTTTATCGCCTAGTATGCCACGGTATCTAGCTTGGAACTCTTCCAACATACCGTCCCTATACTAAGGGTAAAGACAATGCCTGTGACTGACATTCAGTCGTCCTTATCACGCTAGAACCCTTCCAGTGATTCTCCCCAGGATCAATTGATACCATCTCACTACAACTAGTGAGTATCCTAACATCCAATTAGATCTATCTCATAGATCCAAAACCCAGGATTTAGTAGGTATCACTTTGATCCTATATGGAGAATCCTTGTGATAAGCGGAGATTGACCGAGCGTAGCATAGGAAACTCCTTCCCTATCAAGAGTATGTCATCCACGTACTCTACGAGGATCACCACCATACTCCCTACTACCTTTTTGTATATACAAGGTTCATCTACCATTTTGATGATGTCAAACTCTTTGACTAACACATCAAAACAGACGTTCCAACTCCGCGATGCCTGCTTTATCACATAAAACATCTTGCACACGTTTCTGCTGCTCCCACTGTCTACGAGGCCCTCTGGCTGTGTAATTATAGACGCACTCTTCTAAAACATCATTTAGAAAAGCAGTCATGGCACCCAACCGCCAGATATCGTAGTCATGGTATGTAGCCGTGTTAAGTAGGATCCGGATGGACTTAAGCATAGAAACTGGAAAAGGTTTTATCATTATCCATGCCTGGTTGATGACGAAAACCTTTAACAGGTCTAGCTGTGAAAGTCTGAACTTTTCCATCTACACCAAGTAATCTTCTCAAGATATACTTGCTCCTGATGGGGATTTAACCCTTCAGATATAGCAGCCAAAGTCCATACTTTGCTGGTGTACATGGATTCCATCTCAGATCGCTAAGCATCAAGCCATTCTTACAGAGTCCTACTCCTGATGGCCAGCCCTAAATTAGTTGGGTCATCATCTCATGATGCAATCCTCGCTCCCACTGTCATCGAGAAACCGAAGTATCTCTCAGGCGGATGAGGAACCCTACCAGATCAGCGGAGAGGCTGAGGTTCGTCGGGGACCATTGAATCCTTTGGTTCTGTCAAATCATCAGCTGCAGTTTGTATAGCTGGAACCTTTCCAGTTCTACATAACTGACCATGCCTCGAGCTTGTCCGGATTTTGCATTTAGACATAGGCCGGACAACCCCAAATCTTAACTAACTTAAGATATGGGCTCTTCCCTTTCCATATCACATATGAAATAGTAGGCAACTGATTTGATTGGAACCCTATTCAATAGGTATGCAACTTCTCAAGCGCATAACTCCCAAAAGGAAATTGGAAACTCAGTAGTACTCATCATAGAGCACACCATATCACATAGGGTGCTATTGCTCTGCCCCGATACACCAACGTGCTGTGGTGTATACGGAGTAGTAATGCTGAGAGAGAATCTCATTCTCTTTTAGAATAGTCCAGGAATTCCGTGCTCAAGTATTCTCCTCCTTGATCACATCAAAGGACATAATACTTATACCCGTTTTTGGTTCTCTACTTCTATCTTATATTCTGTGAATATCTCAAAAGGTTCGGACTTGTGTTTCAACAGGAACATATGTCTGAATCTTGAGAGATCATCAGAGAATTTAATGAAGTACAAAGAACCGGTCTTGGCATTTGTAGACAGGGGACCTACATACATCAACATGTATCATCCCAAGAGTTCACTAACTTTTTCTCTGTTTCCAGTAAACAGAGCTATGATCATCTTATCTCTGTGACATGACTGGCAAGTTTCACAAGATGTAAATTCAAACTGATTTAAATATGCATCTTCAATGTAACTTAAGCTAGTCGGGTTGCATTGATATGACCTAGTCTACAATGCCTCAAGAAGGATTCGTTCATTTCTGAACTCTTCCTCTTGTGTGTGTTCCGTATACTAAGAACTGTAATTTGATTTAGAACATCAATGCTTTTAGATAACGTGCCTGAACCGATCAACTTTTGATATAGAAAAGATTTTGTATTGTTGGATAATGTTCAAAACATTATCCAACAATACAAAATCTTATCATTTCTTTACTAATAAAGAGACTGATATGATTTTGTATATCAGGTTCGGTATCTAATAATATTTGTTCAGAATCAATGTATTCTGGAATACAGGGTGACAGTGACCAACAGACTTGGCTGCAACACTTGCACCGTTTTCTGTCTCATGAAACTTATCACCCGTTCTCAGTTCTCTACCTTTCTGTAGCCCTATGTAACAGATTACATATCTGGGATCCTGATCCGGTATCAAATACCCAGGACGTAGAGGATACAGAGAAACAGTTCTTTGTAATAAACACACCCGAAGGAGATGCATCATATGCACTTTCTTCGTTTGGGCGGTATGGGAATCCTGGTATTCCCCTATTTCCTGCTCTGTCTTATAACATTTATAATTTGGAGCGGGACCAACGTTCCCCAGCTCAGTATAACAAGCAGGTTCGGTCAATACATCCGTATTATTATCTTGATTAAGGCGTGACATGGTCGCTACCTGGAGAGAGAGAGAAGAAAACACTCAGCGTATGCTCTTGCAAGATCAGATTGGTTATTATTTTATCTAATCAGGATAGCTCCCACTGTTTTAATCAAATCTTCCTTCAAACCCTAAAAGGAAAGACTAGCCGGGATTAATTACACACTACAAGTTCACCAATCATTCAGCCAGGCCAGTGTCGGTACTTTGAGGGAGGTCCCCCGTGCTTTCGCACGAACCTAATTAAAGTAAACCTCGTTTTCCCAGAGGCGTAACCTCGTTGACACCTTTCTAGACACCTACTTGATCGGCTAATTGTAATGTGTAAAACTCTCCCAGGAGTAACTCTTACTCGCAGCGGGTATCGGGATCCAACTATCTCATAGAAGGCATGCAATCTCATTGCAAATTTCAACACTTGAAATTCCCGATAATTTTGCCCCTAGAGTCCTATGGCCTTGACGCAGGGCAACAAATCATAGTGTGCTAGTCAAGTTCAACCCGTCATTTCCTGATTGAATTAAACCCACCCGCACGACCCTTGACGCAGGCCAACAAAGTCGCACGACAACCCTAATCCAATCTGCATCATATGCATAAGCAGATAAATACTAGTTAGCTACCGCACACTACGCCTTGACGCAGGCCAACAAACGTAGCACGAATACTAACTACTACTTATCTGAAATGACGGAGGGCTACAACAGGTTTTTTTGAAAACCTATTGCGTAATGAACTTGATATCGTTGTAGAATCAAATGATTTTAAAAATGGAGTGTTTTCTAGGCTTTTCTAGTTTTGCTAAAGGGGTCACTCCCGATGAAGGGATCGTCGGCCCTTTCCTCATCGAATAAGGTGCAGGATATATCATATATACCGCTGTGCAAAGCAAAAGCTATAGAAGCAATCAAAAGAAAAACCGAGGGGTGTAGCATCTGCCAGTTATTACTAAAGGGGTCACTCCCGGTGAAGGGATCTCGGCCCTTTCCTTATCGAATAAGGTGCAGGATGTTCTACAAGGAACACCGCGATGCAAAGCAAGAACTGTAGCTGCCTGTTTTTGAAAATTCGATTCCACAACATGTTAGGTTTCTTTTCTTTCATTAATCACATTAATGAAGTCCCATCATTTAAGTCCACCTAAACATCACAGATAAATACGACGTACACTTATGCCATCCGTGTTCGCCTCGATGTCCCCTCGTGCACCGTTAGGTTAGGTAACTAACGGCAGAATGGGGCAGGGCTAGCGCGGGTGTAAAACATAAGTAACGTCTATATAATATATCATATATACTCTATACAGTATCTATCACAACATATCAAATGATTGTTAGTTGTATGTATGCCCTAGAGGCCAGTATTGTACAGATGATGTATATTATATTGGATGCTTGGACATATATAGAGATGACTTTCTTGCTCGATATGATAGTATGCTATCTGGTTACTCTTTATCTTAACATGTATACTAGTCTTTTTAAACTGTCTTATGGTTACATGTTGGTAAAGCCCTTAGGATGTGTACTTGACTACCTGGACTATGATGCAGATCATACTAGCGGGAACATGGTAGTCCATAAGTACATCCTTCAACGTCCCTAGTCGTGGGTGTATCGAGACGGGGCATCGATATACCAGAGTAGACTAGCGTATACGCTTCTCGACCCATGAGATGGGCGATGGATGATCCCATATCCATTGGTGTTTGACATCAGAGATGGTGTACGGGTGCTCAGTGGAGACTGGGTACACTGGACGGACTCACAGAGAACTCCCAGATGGTATTATACCTCACGTCAGATGGCAGTTCTCAGGTGACACTTGTGCAGGTTAGTCTGCAGACCCGAGATCGTCATAGAGTCTTGTGTGATTCCCACTGTGCTTTGATCTCCACCTTACCACGTCCATGAGGGCGTGCAAAACGGTGGTCTTTGGGTACAGTCCCGAGTCACATGGAGGCAATGAGCGATAGGAGGGGTTTCGTCTCTCCCGGTATTGGGGGTTGATGTTGCGCTGTGCTCGATTGGCCGTAACAGGGAAGTCCCTGGCCACGGCTGATCAGAGATTTGCTGGTAAGTGTTACCAGTAGTTTCTCAACCCGTTATGAGCCTCACATCGGCACGACTTATCGGTTATTGGGGTCTGACGTTTACCACCCCTAGACTTGATATGCGACGTACCAGACGAACAGACCGGACTGTACGGTAAGTGTTACTGGTTGGATTCACAGGAGTGTGAGCGGGCTAGCTCGTCGATCTTCTGATCGCTCAATACCCGGATGGCCGTTACGTTTAGCAGACCGCTTGCGGCTTGTGGGTGCTTGATATGATCATCATCTGCTACCGGTGTATTGACGAGTCTTTAGAGTCCTACACAGAGGTTTCCTGGCTCAAGCGAAACGAAATAGGAGCGCATATGAGATATGTGCAGGACCGAGAATAATGCGTGTATGTGATACCGTATTTCATTCTCGCGATTAATGTTTCGATTGGTTATATTCAATATGACCTAGTTATCGAATCATTGATTCGATAAATCGATACATTGGATACTAGTCGGTTATGTGCGACATGACCGGATCGTTGAATCAAATGTTGATTTAATGATTTAATGTATAATTATATATTTGATATATTACTTTACATTAACTAGTATTGGTTCACTTTAAATGGGTTTTCTCACTTGGTGTGCACATTGTATATGTGATATACTTTTGTACACTAGTTTGTATCATGTTTGATGATACTTGCTCACTTGGGTTTGTGTAAAGATTAGACCATGGTTATATGAATGGTTAGGGTTTTGTTTATTCACTTATTTATTTATTTATTTATTCATTTTGGATATTAGTAAGGATGGTGGTTTATTTTGTCTTTATGTTGAAGCTTCTTGAAGCTTTGATTAAGTCAACCATTCTTATCTCATCCTTAACCCTAACCATTCCCACTAACCTTAGTTTAATCTCTACACTTGACCATGGTCAAGATATGATAAGTATTCATATTAGTTTCTTTTTTAAAACAACTTATCATATTCTTTTTCTTCTTGATCATCTTCTTCTTCAAGAAAAGCTTAAGGTCCATCAATGGCAACTTGAGCTAAAGTGAGAGAAATCCAATTCTAAAGTGAACCCACCTCCTATTTCTTCACCCTCTACCTCTTGCCAAGTTGTTTTGGGTGTTTTCTTCACAAGTTTCACAACTTGGTGAAGTTGGAGCTTGAACTTGCGATGCCTCGAAGTAGATCATCTTTGACACGAAGCCGACGACCTAGCTCGCCCGTTTCTCCGATGAAGCCGACGATTGAGTTCGGGATTCATGATGGACAGCGAGAGGACACCCACGTGGAGCTAAGGAAGTGGAGAACCGGATCTACAAAGGTTGTAGCATCTAACTTTTAGTTAAGTAGTTAACTAGTTTTGTATTTCGCCTAGAATTCTAGTCTAAGATCCGCGTTAGGGTTTCGCGGCACCCATAATTTTTGAAATTGGCATGGTTGATGCCTTGTGAGACCTCTATAGGGTGCCTAGGAACCTTTCACTGGTATCAGAGCCTAGCTAGAGCCTTAGGCGAAGTCTAGACGGAGTTTGAAGTCCGAATGAACCGAAACCCTAACTCACAAAATGCTCTCTGTAAATTTTCTAAAATCTGGGATTTTTCAATATTAAAAATGCTTAAAAAATTCAGCAGGGAATTTTAAGAATTACGATGCAATTTTTTTCCAATGAACAGTGATAAGCGCGGCGGAACAGCGGCCTAAGCCAGCTTAGGCGGCGGTTCCGCGGCGGCTTGATGACGTCATCCCTATCTTTTTACACAGTAATTCTTATTTAACAGTGCTGAGTTCTCTGGGTGTTTTTAATATTTTTTAATGAGTTGCATTTTCTGGGGTTGTTTTGGAGCTTCGATAGTTCGATCGGATTATCAAATTTCGTCTTTGTGTTATTCCGGATAATTTTTTGAATATGTTAAAAAGTTCGACCGGATATAAATACCCAATTTTTCCCTTGTCGGGAAATTTCCAAGTGTTGGATTTTTCCGTAGTTTAACAACGTTCTAAGTAGTGCAAGTAACGCGATGGACCCTCTAGAAGACAACAAACCTTAACTCGATTATGTGACCGTCTTGAACTGCCCTTTGAACCTTCGGGTTTGGGGCAGTACGGCGTGCCACATGTGAGGCGTTGGGTTGACCCTTCTACGGCTGGACCGTTGGTACTGAGGCACGAACTGAATGTTGTTAGACTTATTTCATGTGTTGAGCTGTATCGGGAAAACTTGGGTATTAGACTGTTCGATTGGAAAGTTTAACATTTTCTGTTTATCTGGAATGTGATACAATAATTGGAATTCACAAACAGTTATGAGATAACTGAATGAATGTTATAAATCTAGCAGTTTAGTCCCACATGTTATTGAAAAGAGTTTTCGATAATGAGACTAAAATGCGGGATTTATATCTGTTAGGCATATGATGTCTAAGAATTTCATTTGATTAGGCATGCGATGTCTAAAGAAGTTGCGGATTCCAATTATTGTAGTTTTACACTTTCTTTTCTGTGACCGTAAGTGTAATATGTGATATCGCCGGTTTCGTTGCTATATGTCAACGACAATTGGGATGCGCATATTTACTTACGTTGATGACATGTGATGTTATGTGATGCTTGATATGTTATATTGGATCGTCGTGTTTGAATAGCCGGGGGTTTTTATGTGAGATGAGTGTTTTTCATTTTCATTCATGTAAAAACTTGTATGTAATATTCCTTTATTTGGGGCACTTCCAGGTAGCGGAAGTTGTCACCTTTTGTATATTATTTACTTTTCCGCATTAGGATAGACCCAAGGAGGGGAGCACAAGTAACCGGGTTCTGGGGTCCAGTGGGAGACCAACTCGAGGAGTCGAGTCCGGGTCTCCTAACCCTAGAATTGGCAGGGTTGCTTAACGCTCTCGTAGGGGTCTAGGGGTGTGGGATTGGCTATTCATCACGACCGTGGAATCCGTGTTTTATACTGGCTCGTATTGAAAACACGGACGTCCTAGTATATCCAATGTTTCATATGTTTCTTCTGCTGCGATATCTGTGATGCGATCATGTGATGTTCTGTGATAGATACTTTATATAGTATATATGATATATTATATAGACGTTACTTATGTTTTGCACCCGCACTAGCCCTGCCCTGCTCTGTCGTTAGTTACCTAACCTAACGGTGCACGAGGGGACATCGAGGCGAATGCGGATGGCATAAGTGTACGTCGTATTTATCTGTGATGTTTAGGTATTTAAATGATGGGACTTCATTAATGTGATTAATGAATGGAAAGAAACCTAAGATGTTGTAGAATCAATTTTTTAAATAAAACAGGTAGCTACAGTTCTTGCTTTGCATAGCGGTATATATGATATACCCTGCACCTTATTCGATGAGGAAAGGACCGAGATCCCTTCACCGGGAGTGACTCCTTTAGTAATAACTGGCAGATGCTACACACTCGGTTTGACTTTTGATTGCTTCTATAGTTTCTGCTTTGCACAGCGATATATATGATATATCCCGCACCTCATTCGACGAAGAAAGGGCCGACGATCCCTTCACCGGGAGTGACCCCTTTAGCAAAACTAGAAAAGCCTCAAAATCACTCCATTTCTAAACTTCATTCGATTCTACAACGATATCAAGTTCATTACGCTCATGGTTTTTTCTGAAAGAACCCGCGTAGCCCTCCGTCATTTCAGATAGATATTATTTAGTATTCGTGCTATGTTTGTTGACTTAGTCAAGGCATAGTGTATGGTAGCTAAATTATGTTTATCTGTAACAACATGAGATGTGATTGGATTAGAGCATTCGCACGGCCTTGTTGACTCAGTCAAGGGTCGTACGGGTGGGTTTAATTCAATCGGGAAATGTACGGGTTGAACTTGACTTGCGATTTATGGTTTGTTGACTTAGTCAAGGTCATAGATCGCTAGGGGCAAAAGCATTATCGGGAATTTCAAGTGTTGAAATTTGCAATGAGATTGCATACCTTCTATGAGATAGTTGGATCCCGATACCCACTGCGAGTAAGAGTTACTCCTGGGAGAGTTTTACACATTACAATTAGCCGATCAAGTAGGTGTCTAGAAAGGTGTTAACGAGGTTACGCCTCTGGGAAAACGAGGTTTACATTAATTAGGTTCGTGCGAAAGCACGGGGGACCTCCCTCAAAGTACCGACACTGGCCTGGCTGAAAGATTGGCGAACTTGTAGTGTGTAATTAATCCCGGCTAGTCTTTCCTTTTAGGGTTTGAAGGAAGATTTGATAAAAAGCAGTGGGAGCCATCCTGATTAGATAAGATAATAACCAATCTGATCTTGCATGAGCATACGCTAAAGTGTTTTCTTCTCTTTCTCTCCAGGTAGCGACCATTTCATGCCCTAATGAAGATAATAATATGGATGTATTGACCGAATCCGCATGTTATACTGTGCAGGGGAACGTTGGACCCGTTCTATCTTATAAATGTTATAAGACTGAACAGGAAACAGGAGAATATCTGGATTCTCACACCGCCCAAACGGAGAACATGCATGTTGATGCATCATCTTCGGGTGTGTTTGTCATTGAGAACTGTTTCTCAGTTCACCCTACGTCCTGGGTATTAAATACCGGGTCAGGATCCCACATATGTAAGATGTTACATGGGCTGCGAAAAGGTAGAAAACTGAGAAAAGGTGATCATTCCGTTCATGTAGGGAATGGGGCAAATGTTGCAGCCAAAGCAGTTGGCATATATCACCTGGTATTACCAAATGGTGATACACTAGTCCTGAATGAGTGCTATTATATACCGAACATGATGTGCAACATTATATCAGTTTCTTTATTAAGTAAAGAAGGATATAATTTTGTAGTAAAGGATAATGCTATGAACATATTCCTGGATCAAAAGTTGATTGCATCAGGCTCGCTACATAATGGCATATTCATTCTCAATCAAAATACAGTCTTCAATATACAAAACACACACAAAAGGAAAAGCTCAGAAATGAACGAATCCTTCCTGTGGCACTGTAGACTTGGCCATATCAATGAGACACGACTAGCTAAGTTGCATAAGAATGGATATTTGAATTCATTCGAATTATCATCTTATGACACTTGCCATTCATGTCTCAAAGGAAAAATGACCAAAACTCCGTTTACGGGACACGGAGAAAGAGTTACTGAACTCTTGGGACTGGTGCTTAGTGATGTATGCGGTCCAATGTCTACACACGCCAGAAATGGTTCTTCCTACTTCATTACATTCACTGACGATCTCTCTAGATACGGGCATGTGTTCCTGTTGAAACACAAGTCTGAAGCTTTTGAGAAATTCAAAGAATATAAGCACGAGGTAGAGAACCAAACGGGCAAAAGTATTAAGGTTCTTCGATCTGATCGAGGAGGTGAATACTTAAGCAGTGAATTCCTGGATTATCTAAAAGAGAATGGGATTCTCTCTCAGCTTACTCCTCCTTATACACCACAGCACAACGGTGTATCGGAACGAAGGAATCGCACCCTATTAGATATGGTGCGTTCAATGATGAGTAATGCTGAGTTACCTATTTCCTTTTGGGGGTATGCGCTTGAGACAGCCATATACATATTGAATCTGGTTCCGTCTAAATCTGTACCTACCACACCATATGAGATATGGAGTGGAAAGAGACCATATTTTAAACGAATTAAGATATGGGGTTGTCCGGCCTATGTCAAAAAGCAAAATCCGGACAAACTCGAGGCACGATCAGTCCTTTGCAAGTTTGTGGGATATCCTAAGAATTCTCAAGGATATTTTTTCTACCAAGCTGAGGAACAAAGAGTGTTTGTTGCTCAACATGCCACCTTTTTGGAAAGGGAATTTCTTGCAAAAGAAATTAATGGCAAAGAGGTAGAGCTGGAAGAGGTTCCAGCACCACAAACTGCAACTAACGATTTAGTAGAACCAGAGGATTCAGTGGTGCCCGACGTACCCCAGCCTCTCCGCCGATCTAGTAGGGTTTCTCGTCCACCTGAGAGATACTATGGTTTTCTCATTGATGGTGGCAGTGAGGATTGCATCATGGAGGATGATGACCCAACTAGCTTCGAGCAGGCCATCACGAGTGGGGACTCAGTGAAATGGCTGGATGCTATGAGGTCTGAGATGGAATCCATGTACACCAACAAAGTATGGACTTTGGACGTTGCTCCTGAAGGGGTAAAACCCATTGGGAGCAAGTGGATCTTCAAGAAGAAACTTGGTGTAGATGGGAAGGTGGAGACTTTCAAAGCTAGACTTGTAGCAAAGGGTTTTCGTCAAAGACCAGGTGTGGACTATGACGAAACCTTTTCTCCAGTGGCTATGCTTAAATCCATCCGGATCATGCTTGCCATCGCTGCATATCATGATTATGAAATCTGGCAAATGGATGTTAAGACCGCCTTTCTAAACGGTGATTTAGAAGAGTGCGTGTACATGACTCAGCCAGAGGGCTTCGTAGACAGTAGGAGCAGCGGAAAGGTGTGCAAGCTGGTTAAATCCATTTATGGATTAAAGCAAGCATCGCGGAGTTGGAACATCTGCTTTGACGTCGTTATCAAAGAGTTTGATTTCGTCAAAAATCCAGATGAACCTTCTATCTACAAGAAGGTGGCAGAGAGTAAGGTTGTCTTCCTCGTATTGTACGTGGACGACATACTCTTGATAGGAAATGATATTCCTATGCTGCAATCGGTCAAGCTCTTCTTATCATAAAGATTCTCAATGAAAGATCTTGGTGATGCCTCCTGCATATTGGTAATTAGGATCTATAGAGATAGATCCAAACGGATTTTGGGATTGTCCCAATCCAGGTACATTAACACCATACTAAAGAGGTTTAGTATGGAAGAGTCCAAGCGTGGGAATTTGCCCACGATCTCTGGAGTCACTCTCTCCAAAGAGATGTCTCCCAAGACTGATTTGGAAAGAGCTCGCATGCAAGGGATACCCTATGCTTCGGCAGTAGGCTCTATCATGTATGCGATGCTGTGTACCAGACCCGATGTAGCATACTCACTAAGTATAGTGAGCAGGTATCAAGCTGATCCTGGAGAAAGTCACTGGACAGCTGTGAAGAGCATTCTCAAGTACTTACGAAGGACTAGAGATATGTTCTTGGTGTATGGTAACGGAGAACTCCAAGTGGAGTCCTTTACCGATTCGAGCTTCCAGAGTGATAAGGACGACTCTAAGTCGCAGTCGGGCTTTGTCTTTACCCTTTACGGAGGGGCGGTTAGCTGGAAGAGTTCCAAGCAGGAAACCGTGGCAGACTCGACGATGGAGGCTGAATACATCGCTGCCAACGATGCTGCCAAAGAGGCTGTCTGGATCAAGAAGTTCATTACTGAACTTGGAGTGGTTCCATCCATTGAGCATCCAATACCTTTGAATTGCGATAACAATGGAGCGGTGGCTTTGGCCAAGGAACCCAGGTCCCATCAGCGATCCAGGCATATTCTGAGGCGGTATCACCTGATCCGGGAGATAGTTGATCGCCGGGAGATCGAGGTCAGGAGGGTTGACACGAAGAACAACACGGCGGATCCACTCACGAAGGCCATTCCCCAGATACAATTTGAGAGACTCTTCGGGATGCTCGGTATGCGATACTACAGCAGCTGGCCCTAGTGCAAGTGGGAGATTGTTAGTTGTATGTATGCCTTAGAGGCCAGTATTGTACAGATGATGTATATTATATTGGATGCTTGGACATATATAGAGATGACTTTCTTGCTCGATATGATAGTATGCTATCTGGTTACTCTTTATCTTAACATGTATACTAGTCTCTTTAAACTGTCTTATGGTTACATGTTGGTAAAGCCCTTAGGATGTGTACTTGACTACCTGGACTATGATGCAGATCATACTAGCGGGAACATGGTAGTCCATAAGTACATCCTTCAAGGTCCCTAGTCATGGGTGTATCGAGACGGGGCATCGATATACCAGAGTAGACTAGCGTATACGCTTCTCGACCCATGAGATGGGCGATGGATGATCCCATATCCATTGGTGTTTGACATCAGAGATGGTGTACGGGTGCTCAGTGGAGACTGGGTACACTGGACGGACTCGCAGAGAACTCCCAGATGGTATTATACCTCACGTCAGATGGCAGTTCTCAGGTGACACTTGTGCAGGTTAGTCTGCAGACCCGAGATCGTCATAGAGTCTTGTGTGATTCCCACTGTGCTTTGATCTCCACCTTACCACGTCCATGAGGGCGTGCAAAACGGTGGTCTTTGGGTACAGTCCCGAGTCACATGGAGGCAATGAGCGATAGGAGGGGTTTCGTCTCTCCCGGTATTGAGGTTGATGTTGCGCTGTGCTCGATTGGCCGTAACAGGGAAGTCCCTGGCCAGGGCTGATCAGAGATTTGCTGGTAAGTGTTACCAGTAGTTTCTCAACCCGTTATGAGCCTCACATCGGCACGACTTATCGGTTATTGGGGTCTGACGTTTACCACCCCTAGACTTGATATGCGACGTACCAGACGAACAGACCGGACTGTACGGTAAGTGTTACTGGTTGGATTCACAGGAGTGTGAGCGGGCTAGCTCGTCGATCTTCTGATCGCTCAATACCCGGATGGCCGTTACGTTTAGCAGACCGCTTGCGGCTTGTGGGTGCTTGATATGATCATCATCTGCTACCGGCGTATTGACGAGTCTTTAGAGTCCTACACAGAGGTTTCCTGGCTCAAGCGAAACGAAATAGGAGCGCATATGAGATATGTGCAGGACCGAGAATAATGCGTGTATGTGATACCGTATTTCATTCTCGCGATTAATGTTTCGATTGGTTATATTCAATATGACCTAGTTATCGAATCATTGATTCGATAAATCGATACATTGGATACTAGTCGGTTATGTGCGACATGACCGGATCGTTGAATCAAATGTTGATTTAATGATTTAATGTATAATTATATATTTGATATATTACTTTACATTAACTAGTATTGGTTCACTTTAAATGGGTTTTCTCACTTGGTGTGCACATTGTATATGTGATATACTTTTGTACACTAGTTTGTATCATGTTTGATGATACTTGCTCACTTGGGTTTGTGTAAAGATTAGACCATGGTTATATGAATGGTTAGGGTTTTGTTTATTCACTTATTTATTTATTTATTTATTCATTTTGGATATTAGTAAGGATGGTGGCTTATTTTGTCTTTATGTTGAAGCTTCTTGAAGCTTTGATTAAGTCAACCATTCTTATCTCATCCTTAACCCTAACCATTCCCACTAACCTTAGTTTAATCTCTACACTTGACCATGGTCAAGATATGATAAGTATTCATATTAGTTTCTTTTTTAAAACAACTTATCATATTCTTTTTCTTCTTGATCATCTTCTTCTTCAAGAAAAGCTTAAGGTCCATCAATGGCAACTGGAGCTAAAGTGAGAGAAATCCAATTCTAAAGTGAACCCACCTCCTATTTCTTCACCCTCTACCTCTTGCCAAGTTGTTTTGGGTGTTTTCTTCACAAGTTTCACAACTTGGTGAAGTTGGAGCTTGAACTTGCGATGCCTCGAAGTAGATCATCTTTGACACGAAGCCGACGACCTAGCTCGCCCGTTTCTCCGATGAAGCCGACGATTGAGTTTGGGATTCATGATGGACAGCGAGAGGACACCCACGTGGAGCTAAGGAAGTGGAGAACCGGATTTACAAAGGTTGTAGCATCTAACTTTTAGTTAAGTAGTTAACTAGTTTTGTATTTCGCCTAGAATTCTAGTCTAAGATCCGCGTTAGGGTTTCGCGGCACCCATAATTTTTGAAATTGGCATGGTTGATGCCTTGTGAGACCTCTATAGGGTGCCTAGGAACCTTTCAATGATCACATCACAGATATCGCAGCAGAAGAAATATATAAAACATTGGGTATACTAGGACGTCCGTATTTTCAATACGAGCCTGTATAAAACACGGATTCCACGGTCGCGATGAATATTCAAACCCATACCCCTAGACCCATACGAGAGCGGCAAGCAACCCTACCAATTCTAGAGTTAGGATACCCGGACTCGACTCCTCGAGTTGGTCTCCCACTGGACTCCAGAACCCGATTACTTGTGCCCTCCTCCTTGGGTCTATCCTAGTGCGGAAAAGTAAATAATATACAATGGGTGACATCTTCCGCAACCTGGAAGTGCCCCAATAAAAGAATATTATATACAATATTTTTACATGAATGAAAATGAAAAACACTCATCTCACATAAAAAAAACCCGGCTATTCAAACACGACGATCCAATATAACATATCCAGCAACACATAACATCACATGTCATCAACGTAAGTAAACATGTGTATCCCAATTATCGTTGACATATAGCAACGAAACCGGCGATATCACATATTACACTTACGGTCACAGAAAAGAAAGTATAAAACTACAACAGTTGGAATCCGCAACCTGCATAGACATCGCATGCCTAATCAAATGAATTCCTTAGACATTGCATGCCTAACAATTATAAACCCCGCATTTTAGTCTCTTTATCAAAAACTCTTTTCAATATATCGAGTTGGCAATTCAACAAGATTTCCGACATACTGATCGAATGCTCGTCGCAAACTTTAGTAGACGGCCGCACCCCCGATACCGTCGACGAAGTGCACCAAGGTGGAACACCACTACCGCGAGCACCCGAACGGATGCTTTCGGCGACGGGGTTCTCCTACAGTCACTTGGTCTGGGCTAAGGGTTGTAGCTGTCTATTAAGTTTATCCGGCAAGTATCCACGTACGCTACGTGATTGTGACGGACTTTTGATCACATCAAAATTCCGTGGCAACCGATCAAGTGAGACTAGACTGCTAGAGTTATAACATTCATTCAGTTATCTCATAACTACTTGTGAATTCCAAATATTGTATCACATTCCAGATAAATAGAAAATGTTAAATTTTCCGATCGAACAATCAAACACCCAAGTTTTCCCGAAACAGCTCAACACATGAAATAAGTTTAAAAACATTCACTTCATGCCACAGTACCAACGGTCCAGCCGTAGAAGGGTCAAGCCAACGCCTCACATGTGGCACGCCGTACTGCCCTAAACCCTAAGGTTCAAAGGGCAGTTCAAGACGGTCACATAATCGAGTTAAGGTTTGTTGTCTTCTAGAGTGACCATCGCGTTACTTGCACTACTTAGAACGTTATTAAACTATGGAAAAATCCAACAATTGGAAATTTCCCGGCAGGGGAAAAATTGGGTATTTATATTCGGTCGAACTTTTTTAACATATTCTAAATTATCCGGAAAAACACATAGACGCAGTTAAAGTTTCCGATCGAATCATCGAATCCCCAAAAACACCCCAGATTACTCAACTCTTGAGTGTAAATTAAAATTACCCAAAACACAGAGGACTACCATGTGGACATTACTGTAGAAATAGTGGATCAAGAAGCTACTTTCTTGCCGCGGAACCGCCGCCCAAATAGGGGTTAAGCCGCGGTTCCGCGGCACAATGATGGAATCAGGGCCACGTGTTTCACTGTAATTCCTAGAAAACCCTGCTGAATTTTTTAAGTATTTTTAATTCACAAAAATCCACGATTTCAGAAAATTTACAGAAAGGGGTGAAATTTAGGGTTTCGGGGTTCGATCGGGTTTCTAACATCGTCTACACTTCGCCTAAGGCCCTAGCTAGGCTCTGATACCACTGTAGGGTTCCTAGGCATACACATGAGATTCCACAACAGATCAAACATGCCAAAATCAAATTTTTCTATGTGCCAAAGAACCCTAATGCTAGATCGTAACTAGAAGTAAGGCGAAACAAGCAAGTTAACAACTTAACTAGAAAGTGAAAACGACTACAACCTTTGTAGATCCGGTCCTCCACCTCCTTAGCTCCGTGATGACGTCCCTCCGCTGCGATCATCGGATCCCGGGCTCTGGCGATGGTTTCGTCGGAGAAATGATCGGGCTAGGTCGTCGACTTCGATGCCGAAGATGATCTACGTCGAGGCAACTCAAGATCAAGCTCCATCTTCACTTGGTCATAGAACTTGTGAAGATAACACACTCTACTACATGGCAAGTAAAGGCTTTCAAAAATGAATACCCTAGGCTATCTCTAAAGATAGGGTGTCCTAACCATCCAACCGCTATTGAAATAGTCCTTGTGCAACCCGACAGACTGAGCAAGGATTCATAAAAATGAAGTAAAAATAAAAATTGCCATCGGTATCGGTCACTCAGTCTGTGAAAGAGGTTGCAAAAAAAGTAGAACCCTGGGATTCTCAAGAAAAGAGTCAACAAGCAAGGGATGAGCTAGACTGAATATAGCATGGTAGAGGATGAAGAAATAGGAAGTGGGTTCACTTTGGATTTGAATTTCTCACTCTTTTGATCATGGCACCATTGGAGGTAGCAATGTTTCTTCTTCTTGAAGAAGAAGAAGAAGAAGAAAAAGAATATGATGATGATAATAAAATCAATTGATGAATAATAATAAATCAAGTGATCTTATCATAATGCAACCATGGGTTAGTGTAACTAGTGTAGAGTCTAAACTAGGGTTTAAGTGAATGGTTAGGTTAAGGAAAGAAAAAAAATGGTCAAAGCTTTTCAAAGCTTCATGAAGCTTCAAATAAAATCCAAAGAAAGCCACCATTTTCTTTCTTGCCAAAATGAATAAATAAATAAATGAATAAATAAATTAAAACCCTAACCATTTACCTAAACATGGTTCAAAGCATACACACACCCAAGTTTGCATGTATCATCGAACATGATACAATCAAGTGCACAAAAATATATCACATATACTACTTGTGCACATCAAGTGAGAAAATCCATCTTAAGTGAACAAATACTAGTTAATGTAAAGTAATATATCAAATATATAATTATACATCAAATCATTAAATCAACACTTGATTTAATGATCCGGTCATATCGCATATAACCGACTAATATCAAGTGTATCAATGTATCGAATCAACACTTGATTCGGTAACCCGGCTATATCATATATAACCGTCCAATGATACAAATCGCGAGAATGGAATACAGTATCACATACTGGTATTATTCTCGGTCCCGCACATATCTCATATGCGCTCCTATTTCGTTTCGCTTGAGCCAGGAAACCTCTGTGTAGGACTCTAAAGACTCGTCAATACGCCGGCAGTAGGTGATGATCATATCAAACACCCATAAGCCGCAAGCGGTCTGCTAAACGTAACGGCCACCCGGGTATTGAGCGATCAGAAGATCAACGAGCAAGCCCGCTCACACTCCTGTGAATCCAACCAGTAACACTTACCGTACAGTCCGGTCTGATCGTCTGATATGTCGCATATCTCGCCTAGGGGTGGTAAACATCAGACCCCAGTAGCTCGATAAGTCGTGTCGATATGAGGTCTATAACAGTTCAAGAAACTACTGGTAACACTTACCAGTAAATCTTAGCAACCCTGGCCAGGGATTTCCGGTTATAGCCAATCGAACACAGCGCAACATCAACTCCCTATACCGGGAGAGACGAATCCCCTCCTATCGCTCATTGCCTCCATGTGAATCGGGACTGTACCCAAAACCACCGTTTTGCACGCCATCTTGGACGTGGTAAGCTGGAAATCAAAGCACAGTGGGAATCACACAAGACTCTAAGACGATCTCGGGTCTACAGACTAACCTGTACCAGTGTCATCAGAGAACTGCCATCTGACGTAAGGTATAATACCATCTGGGAGTTCTCGGCGAGTCCGTCCAATGTACCCAGTCTCTACTGAGCACCCGTATATCATCTCTGATGTTAAACACCAATGGATATGGGATCATCCATCGCCCATCTGTATGGGTCGAGAAGGTATACGCTAGTCTACTCTGGTATATCGATGCCCCGTCTCGATACACCCACGACTAGGGACCTTGAAGGATGTACTTATGGACTACCATGTTCCCACTAGTATGATCCGCATCATAGTCCAGGTAGTCAAGTACACATCCTAAGGACTTCACCAACATGTAACAGAGAGACAATCAGTGTACACTTTAAGGTAAAGAGCAACCAGATAGCATACTATCATGTCGAGCAAGAAAGTCCTCCCTATATATGTCCAAGCATCCACTACAATATACATCCTATGTACAGTAATGGCCTCTAGGGCATACATATAACTAACAGATATATATACTAGTAGATGTTGTATATGTTTTGCATCCGCGCTAGTCCAGCCCCCGCTCTGTCGTTATTATATATTGATAATTTTGCGCTTGAAAGAAGTGTCATGAACATTCTCCTAAATCAAGAACTGATTGGGTATGGCACACTGGAAAACGGCATATACATACTTAATCAACCTCGAATTTTCAATATTCAAAACACACTTAAAAGAAAGGCTCCAGATTCAAATCAAGCCTTCCTATGGCATTATAGACTTGGTCATATAAACGAAACAAGGTTGACTAATTTACATAAAGATGGATATCTAGATCCGTTTGAATATTCATCATTTGCAACTTGTCAATCATGTATCAAAGGAAAAATGACCAAATCTCCGTTCACCGGACACGGAGTAAGAGCCACAGAACTCTTGGGACTTGTACACAGTGATGTATGTGGTCCAATGTCTACACATGCGAGAAGCGGTCACTCCTACTTCATCACTTTTACTGATAACTTCTCTATGTATGGACATGTGTTCTTAATGAAACATAAATCCGAGGCCTTTAAGAAGTTTAAGGAGTATAAAAATGAAGTAGAGAAACAAACTGGTAAAAGCATCAAGACACTTCGATCTGATCGAGGTGGAGAATACTTAAGTACCAGTTTCCTTGAATGCTTAAAAGAGAATGGAATTCTCTCTCAGCTTACTCCTCCTTATACACCTCAGCACAATGGTGTATCAGAAAGGAGGAAACACACGCTATTAGATATGGTGCGTTCAATGATGAGTAGTGCTGAGTTGCCACTTTCCTTCTGGGGATTTGCTCTAGAATCAGTAGCATACTTATTGAATAGAGTTCCAACTAAGTCTGTGCCTACCACTCCATATGAAATGTGGAGAGGGAAGAGACCATATCTCAAGTATATCAAGATATGGGGGTGTCCGGCATATGTTAAAAAGCATAGTCCGGACAAGCTCGAGGCACGATCGGTTTTGTGCAAGTTTGTAGGATACCCCAAACATTCAAGGGGGTACATGGTCTACTACACCGAAGAACAAAAGGTGTTTGTCGCTCGCCATATTGTCTTCTTAGAAAGCGAATTTTTTGCAAAAGAAATTAGTGGGAGCGCGGTAGAGCTGGAAGAAATTCCAGAACCTCAAACTGCTACTGAGGACTTAGTAGAACCTCAGATTTCAATAGAACATGACGAACCAACGCCACTCCGCAGATCTAGTAGGCTTTCTCATCCTCCTGAGAGATATTATGGTTTTCTTCTAGATGGGGATCGAGAGGATTGCATCATCAATGATGATGAGCCTACTAGTTTTCAGCAGGCTATCACGAGTATTGACTCGGTGAAGTGGCTGGATGCTATGAGATCCGAAATGGAATCCATGTACACCAATAAAGTATGGACTTTAGAAGTTGCTCCTCCTGGGGTGAAACCAGTTGGATGCAAATGGATCTTCAAAAAGAAGATTGGTGCACTTGGACAAGTGGAAACCTACAAAGCTAGACTCGTTGCAAAAGGTTTTCGTCAAAGACCAGGATTGGACTATGATGAAACCTTTTCACCTGTAGCTATGCTTAAATCCATTCGGATCCTGCTTGCCATTGCTACCTTCCATGACTATGAAATCTGACAAATGGATGTAAAAACAGCTTTTCTAAATGGACATTTAGAAGAGAGTATTTACATGGATCAACCAGAAGGTTTCTTAGACAGTGGGAGCAGCGGAAGAGTGTGCAAGTTTCTTAAATCCATCTATGGATTAAAGCAAGCATCGCGGAGTTGGAACATCTGCTTTGATGAGACAGTCAAAGAATTTGACTTTATCAAAAATGTAGATGAACTATGTATTTATAGGAAGATTGTAGAAGGAGCAGTAGTCTTCCTCGTTTTGTACGTCGACGACATAATACTGATAGGGAATGATGTCCCTATGCTACAATCAGTAAAGCTCTTCTTATCACAGTAATTCTCCATGAAAGACTTGGGTGATGCAACCTACATTTTGGGCATTAAGATCTATCATGATAGATCTAATAGAATGTTGGGACTTTCACAGTCCAGGTATATTGACACTATACTAAAGAGATTTGGTATGGAAGATTCCAAGCGCGGTAATATGCCCGCTTGTCATGGGATCACCCTCTCAAAAGAAATGTCTCCAAAGACTGATGAAGAGAGGGCTCGCATGGGCATTATACCCTATGCTTCGGCAGTAAGATCTATAATGTATGTGATGTTATGTACAAGACCAGATGTAGCTTACGCACTTGGTGTGGTAAGCAGGTATCAGTCTGACCCAGGTGAGAAGTATTGGATAGCGGTAAAGAACATTCTCAAGTACCTGAGAAGGACTAAGGAGATGTTCTTGATTTACGGTAATGGGGACCTCCAGGTAGAGGCTTTTACCGACTCCGGCTTCCAAAGTGACAAAGATGATTCTAAATCCATTTCGGGTTTTGTGTTTACCCTCAATGGAGGGGCGATATGTTGGAAGAGTTCCAAACAGGATACCGTCGCAGACTCAACTATGGAGGCTGAGTATATAGCTGCTAGTGAAGCCGCAAAAGAGGCTGTCTGGATGAGGAAGTTCATCTTTGAACTTCAGGTGGTTCCGTCCATTGCCAATCCAATACCTTTGTATTGTGATAACAATGGGGCTGTAGCATCAGCGAAGGAACCGAGATCCCATCAGAAATCCAGGCATATCTTAAGGCGGTTTCACCTGATCAGGGAGATCGTAGATCGTCGGGAGGTCGAGGTACGGAGAGTGGACACAAAAGACAACACGGCAGATCCATTCACCAAGTGTTAGTGTATATGCCCTAGAGGCCATTACTGTATCATACTAGTTTGTATATTACTTAATGGAAGCTTGGGATATTCACCTTGTATATACAATCTTGCTCAAAATAGTAGTATGCTACTTGGTTTGTTTCTACTTCAAATGTGTACATGTGTTTATTTTAGTATATCACCTATACACATTAGTGGAGCCCTTAGGATCTTTGCTTGATTACCGGCGATGTGATGGCAGTCACACTAGTGGGGCGGGGTAATCTATAAGCACATCCTTATGCAGGTCCCTAGTCGCAGGACTATCGAGACAGGGCATCGATACTCCGGAGTAGACTAGCGCATGCGCTTCTCATCCCAGTGTGGGAGACGGTCTGTCCCACAGCCGTCAGTACGTCGTACTTGAGATAGTATGCGGGTGCTCGTTAAGTTACGGGTACACTGGACAGGACTCGTCGGGAACTGACTAGTTGGTATTATGCCTATCGTCAGTTATCAGTTCCCAGGTGACATGAGTACAGCTTAGTCCGCTGACTTGACACTGTCACTTCGCCTCGAGTGTGTTCCCACTGCACTTTGATTACTACCCTACCACGGCTCAAAGGAGTCGTGCAAACAGGTAGTAGTTGGGTGCAGTCCCGAGGCACTTGGAGGCAGTGACGGTTAGATTCGGGGTTGACATCGCGCTGTGTCTAGGAGAGCCATTACACGAGTAGTCCCTGGCCAGGGCAAACGAGATATACTGGTAGGCTCCCAGTGTTATCTCAGGGTGTTTTGGGCTTCACTCCGACACGACTTGTACCGCTATTGGGGGACTGACGTTTACCGCCCCCTAGGCCCGCCATGCGATGTATCAGACGAACAGACCGGACTGTACGGAGAATGTCACATTCAGGCTCAGTAGGAGTTCAGATGGGTTTCACCTCGTCAGTCTTCTTGTCGGCATCTACCTGGGGACCGTTACGCACAGCTAGTGCCGCCAGCGTAGTGTCGAGTCTTTAGAGTCCCACACAGAAAGCTATTCGCCTTTAGGCAAAAGAGTAGAGGTCGCATGGTTTTGCGACAGGTCGCATGGTTTTGCGACAGGGTTCGGTCACATCCGTGCACTTGTGCACGTACAGTGTCCGGACAGTTTACACTAGCGGGCTTTGGTTTAAGCCAGATCCCAGTGTACCTTTTGGGATTGGATTTATCCAATATGCATTCGTGTTCCTCGGAACGCGGATGCGGGTGTGTTTGCACAGTTGACGGTGAGACAGAGGCAGAGGATTCTCATTAGGGTTGTTGACAGTTGACCGTTGACTATTGACTTTTTGCTCAACCCTAATGAGAATATGATATGTGATTAACAATTATATTAATTAAGTATTATGGTGACATGGTTGTTGAGGGGTTGACTTTGTTGACTTGTTGACTTTGTTGACTTGTTGACTTTGTTGACCGGTTGACTAGGTTGACTAGTTGACCATCATGATAACCATAGCTATCATTTCATGGCAAAGACTTTTGCTTGCTTGCTCTTTTGTGCAAAATGAGTGCATGAAATGATATGGCTATGGTTGCTTAAACCATCATATAATACTTGATTGATATGATGTGTTATGATGCTTTTGGATTATGAGAGCCAAATGAGAAAAGTCTTCTCTCATTCTTTCATGCTCATTCTCTCTCTTGTTCTTGAGCTCTCATCTCCTCCTCTTGCTCTCCCTCTCTTGACTCTATGGTTCACTTGTCTCATGAGTTGAGAACCAAGAACCATAGATAAAATCCCATACAAACTCTTCTCTACTCACTCTAGTTCACAAGGTTTAGCAAACCGAGTGAACTAGTTTCTTCAAAGTTCGAAGAAGGAGCCAAAGGTTGAAGCTTTCAGGTGGATCTATCTTCGGCGCAAGGAGACGATGGGGAGAAGCCGATTCGGACGACCATCGAAGCTTGAAGACGAAGGAGTTCGAGAAAAAGAAAGGTATAACCCCCTAACCGAGTAGTTAGCAACTCGTAGTTAGGTTGTTAGTTAGATGTTTAACAAAGATCCGGGTTTTAAGTCCATGTTATCACCTCTAAGAAAATCGTTTTTTATCAAATTCCGCATGCCCGAAAGTACCGGGAGAGGTAGCATGGACTTACAGTGGTATCAGAGCCTAGTTAAACTCTATCTAACATGTTAGCAAAGTAGCTAGAAGATCGATCAAAGAAAAGTCGCAAAACGAACCCAAAACTGTCAAGTTTCTGCCGAATTTTATTCTGTTCAAAAGTTGATAAATTTCATCTTAAAAATCGGCTCAGGCTTTTTATAGAATAACCACCAAATTTGGTCCCACGATCGATTCAAAACGCCGCGGAAACGCGTCGGGAGCACGCTCCCGCCGCGGTTCCGCGGCCGAGTTGACTCGGCCGAGGTCTATCTTTGGTGCAGTGTATTTCTGGGTTTGTTTTGGGATTTTTGGAATATATATTTTCTGCCCTGATTTTCCAGAACGAAAATTTTGTATTGGGGGCCTATAAATCCGTATTTTTGATCGAACTTCTAAAAGACTTAAATTGACGGGTTTTTCGGTGATGTGATATTTGTATTGAACGTCTACTAATCGCTATATATCGATTAGTGGGGGTTATAAAAATCTGTGATCTGTAATGTCATTGGAATGTGTATATGAATTCATTGGATTGTCACGGGTGAATAGCCGGGGGTTGTAAGACGAGAGTTTTCTTTTCTTTCAATTTATGTAAATTTGTAAATTGATGTAATAATTATTTGTATGGCCGCACAACCGGGTCGGGGTTGTAGCCGTCATTGTATAATTTCTTTTTACTGTTTTTGCTCCTAGGATAGACCCATGGAGGGGGTGCACAAACTACCGGGTATGCCGAAGTGCCGAGTGGCCTACTCACGGGGATGAGGGAGGTTGCTTCGCTTCGGGTACTTGGCGGGTAGTTTGCCGCACCCGTAGGGGTCTTGGGTGGGGTTTTGGCTATTCACCGCGACCGTGTAATCTGCTTTTCGTTACAGGCTCGTACGAATTGCGGGTTCCTAGTATATCCAATGTGTTCATCTGTGATCTGAAATGTCTATCATTGCAATATATCTATATATGATATTATTTAGGCGTTGCTTATGTTTTACAGCCGCGCTAGCCCAGCTCCCGCTCCGTCGTTAGTTAAGTAACCTAACGGGTAATGACAGGGCCCCGTGGCGAATGCGAATGGCATAAGCGTACGTCATATTTTGGTTGTTTTCTGCAATGGTAGGATTAAATGATGGGACGCATTAAAAGAACTAATGCAAGAATATCACGCATTAAAAGAACTAATGCAAGAAAATAAACCAAGTAAAAGTCGTTGGAACACTTTCGAAAAACCACTCGGTTCTTTTCAAAACTAACTTTTAAATGCGGAGTTTGAGCCACTCCTTTTAAAAGCTATCTCGTTCCATCGATCATATCAAGTTCACTACGTTCACGGTTTTGCCAAAACCATCCGTAGCCCTCCATCATTTCAGTTAAATGTTCGGTAGTATTCAAGCTATGTATTTTGACCTCACGCCAAGGCATAGTGATTGGTAGCTGCCGGATATTTATCTGTTGCATAGATAGAATGCGTTGATTTGAGACAGTCGTACTGCCATTTTGGCCTACGTCAAGGGTATGTACGGGTGGGTTCAAATTAACCTGGATAATGATGGGAAGAACTTGACATGTGACTTATGACATTTTGACCTCACGCCAAGGTCATAAGAGCATTGGGCAAAAATCCACATCGGGAGTTTCATAAGTACTGAAACTTGCTAGCATTGCATACCATTTGGAGTGTGATGATTCTGGTAGGATTCCTTCAGTTTTGTCACGCGATGATATTTGGATCCCGATCCTACTGTGAGTATATGCTACTCCTCGGGAAATTTCTCACTTAACGATCAATGCTATAAACCTAGTAGGTGTCTAGAAAGGTGTTAGCGGGGCTACGCCCCCAGGGAAAAGAGGTTCTTAAATTAAGGAACTTCGCGAAAGCGTTGGAAAACCTTCCTCGAAGTACCGACACCAGCCTGGCCGAACGGTTAAGCAAGTATTGTACGGTGAGATTGATCTTGACTAATTCTTCCTTTCTGGTTTGAGGAGGGATTCGAGAAACAGTGGGAGCCATCCTGTTTAGACAAATTAAAAACCACTCTAAACTTGCAAGAGCATCATGCTGAGTGTTTCTTCTTCTCTCCTAATTGCAGCGACCAATCGACATGACTGGACTTAAGTTACTCCTAGATAAAAACATACTGACAGGGCCAAACTACAAAGATTGGCTCAGGAATGTCAAAATGGCAATCACTTACGACAAGCTGGGGTATCTTCTTACCACCAAAGCTCCCCCTGTCCCTGGTCCCACTTCCAGCGTCATGGATAAGGAAATCCGTAAGACTTGGGAGATTGATAGCGCGAAGGCCAAATGTCTCGTGCTTGCCTCTATGGACAATGAACATCAGAGGAGGTACGAGAATATGGACCTGGAATCCATATTTCTTGATACAAAAGAACTGTATGGAGAGCAGTCTCGTATCGCAAGATACGAAGCGTCGAAAAATTTATTTTCGGCAAGGATGGCCGTCGGATCATCAGTAGCAGAACACGTGCTTAAGATGATCGGCTACATTGAGGAGCTCGCGGACCTAGGGACTACATTGGAGAGTGAGCTCTATACGGACTTAGTTCTCCAGTCCCTTCCTTCCACTTACGCCCAGTTTATACTGAACTTCAACTTGCAAGAAAAAGAAGTTGAACTTTCAGAGCTCCTCAACATGCTGAGGAGCGCAGAGGGCACCCTACAGAAAGGTAGGGAAACATCCACTTTGTTTGTAGGAGGATCATCTTCTTCTAGGTCCAAGGCAAAAGCTAAGGGAAAGAAGAAGAAAGCCCCCGCCAAACCAAGGGGCGGTGTTAGTAAAGTGGATATGAAGGGAAAAGCTAAAGCAACAAAGAAAGCAGGGAAGCTTGTGGATAAGGAAGAATGCTTCTATTGTCATAAGAAAGGACACTGGAAGAATGATTGCAGGGCCTGAAAGGCCAGAACACAGGAATTGAAGCAGGTTGCAGCTTCAGCTTCAGGTGTGTATGTTATTGAAAATTGTCTTTCAATAAACTCTACTTCCTGGGTATTGGATA
The DNA here is from genome assembly GCA_030015575.1 of Agapanthus africanus. Taxonomy (NCBI): domain Eukaryota; kingdom Viridiplantae; phylum Streptophyta; class Magnoliopsida; order Asparagales; family Amaryllidaceae; genus Agapanthus; species Agapanthus africanus. The sequence continues at coordinate 320,548,154 of JASDDO010000031.1, read as the reverse complement.
CCGGATCAGGATCTCATATCTGTAATTCGTTGCAGGCGTTGAGAAACCGTAGGGTTTTGAAGGCAGGAGACATTAGAGTTGCGAACGGAGCTAGCATGGATGCTAAAGCCGTGGGGGACTATCACCTGGGAATGTCAGATGGACATGTTTTGGTTTTGCATAATTGATTTTTTGTACCCAACGCAACTTGTAATATCATTTCTGTATCTTTAGTTTCTAAAGAAGGTTATGAATTTGCGTTTGTAAGTAATGTTGTAAACATTCACCTTAATCAAGTTTTGATTGGGTCAGGTACATTGAGCAATGGTATATACGTATTAAACCAACCATAGATTTTCAATGTCCAGAATACACACAAAAGAAAGTCTCCGGAAATAAATCAGACTTTCTTATGGCATTGTAGACTGGGTCACATCAATGAGAGAAGGTTGACGAAGTTATATACAGAAGGATATTTGAATCCGTTCGAATATCAATCGTATGCCACTTGTCAATCCTGTCTCAAAGGAAAGATGACAAAGATTCCGTTCACTGGACACGGAGTAAGAGCGAGCGAGCTCTTGGGACTCGTACATAGCGACGTGTGCGGTCCAATGTCTACACATGCGCGAAGCGGTTATTCTTACTTCATTACTTTTACGGATGACTTTTCAAGGTACGGTTATGTCTTCTTAATGAAACCTAAGTCCGAAGCCTTTGGAAAGTTCCAGGAATATAAGAATGAAGTAGAAAAACAAACCGGCAAAAGTATCAAGATTCTAAGATCGGATCGAGGTGGAGAATACTTAAGTGCCGAGTTCCTGGATTATTTAAAAGAGAACGGAATTCTCTCTCAGCTTACTCCTCCATACACTCCGCAACATAATGGTGTATCGGAGAGACGGAACCGAACCCTATTGGATATGGTACGGTCCATGATGAGTAACGCTGAGTTACCGCGATCATTCTGGGGGTATGCGCTAGAATCAGCTGCATACCTTTTGAACCGAGTTCCAACTAAGACTGTGCCTACCACACCATATGAGATATGGAATGGGAAGAAACCCTATCTTCAATATCTGAAGATCTGGGGATGTCCGGCTTTTGTCAAAAAGCTGTAAGTGCACGGCGGCGCCCCGGCCTCCATCCCGAGGCCAAAATGCGGAAACGGTGATAAACTTTAATTTTGCGAACTTAGCAAACCGGCACCACCGCGCACTAAAACCCGGATCGAACAATTAATTAGTCCTAGCTAACTACAAGAAAGGAAAGAGAAATATACCGACTTATCCAAGTCCTCCGGTCTTCTCGTCGTCGTCCCGATCTCCTGCGGAAGATCCGGTCTCCACCTCGTCGCCGGAAGTGCACCACATCGCCTACTACTTTTACGGGCTCCCACCTCAATGCCGAGGCAACTCGGGCACGAAGCTGGATAGTCGACGTGCCCAAGATTTGCTGTAGAATATCTAGTGAGCAAGTCTCATTTTTGGGGTTCATGGAGATGCCTTTGTGGTGGAGGAAAAAAGAACTTGGAGAGAGGTGAGGGAAAAATGTGATATACTAAGAATGAGAGTAACATTTTTCTCCCAACTCAAAAGAGAAGCATTTCCTCATCCTCCAATAGTGGCCGGCCCCCCCTCCCCTTTGTGTGATTGGAGAGAGAGAGCAAAAACAAGGAGGTGGTTGGAAAGCAAATGATGATGAGGAAAAATCAAATGATCACAACAATTCCAACACTCAATCAACAACCATGATAGCAAAAGTCAAGCCATGATCAACTAAAGAAAGTCAAGGTATGGTGCAATAATCATGATGTCACAAAGTGCAAAGACCCCCTCCACAAATGCTTATTTGCAACAATGCAAATAAGCCCTCCTCCACCAATCTTCGGCCAATGAACGATACAAAGGAAATCGGCCGAAACGAAAAGCAAACTGGCAACTCCAGAAAACTGGTCCCGTAATAAATTACAGGAAAACCCCGATACTGTGCATACACACCCGCATTTGTATTCCGACCGAAATACAAATGCAATGAGACAAAATCTACACTGTACTATACTAGGATCCGGCTTAAACCAAAGCCGGCTAGTAATATCCGTTCGATCCTGATCCGTGCAATACCGCACGTATCTGATCGAACCCTGCCATATACCCATACGGCCTATAGTACAAACTGTCCGATCCTGATCCGTGCAATACCGCACGTATCTGATCGGACCTTGCCATATCTCCATACGGCCTCTACAACTTTTCGCCCGAAAGCTGAGTAACTGAATATGGGGGACTCTAAAGACTCGTCAACACCTTGGTTGTAGATTTAACCACTAGCACGTCAGAGGTATAAGCCAATACGTAACGGGCTACCAGGTATTGACTAAAAGGGACGTCTGTGAGCGAACTCAGCCCGACAACCCTACTGAGCCTGTCAGTGACAATATCCGTACAGTCCGGTCCGTTCGTCTATGAGCATCGCATGGCGGGCCTTGGGGGTTGGTAAAAGTCAGACCCCCAAAAGCGGTACAAGTCATGTCGGAGTGTAGCCCAGAACACCCTGAGATACTACTGGAATACCTACCAGTAAATCTCCTTGCCTCGGCCGAGGGTTTCGTGTAATGGCTCTCCTAGACACAGCGCGACCTCACCCCCAATACCGGGAGAGACGAACCCCTGAAGATACGCTCACTGCCTCCATGTGGCTCGGGACTGTACCCAACTAAAACCTGTTTGCATGACTCCTTTGAGCCGTGGTAGGGTAGTAATCAAAGTACAGTGGGAACTCACACGAGACAAATGACGATCCCCAGGTCGATGAACTAACCTGTACACATGTCACCAGGGAACTGCCATCTGACGTCTGGTATATGACCAACTAGCATGTTCCCGGCGAGTCCTGTCCGGTGTACTCATAACCCAATGAGCACCTGTATACATCTTAGGTGATCCAACTAACACCAGTGGCTTGTGAGACCGGCCACCGCCCCTCGTCGGGGTCTCGACTGTATACACTAGTCTACTCTGGAGTATCGATGCCCTATCTCGAAACTCACACGACTAGGGACCATTTAAGGATGTGCTTATAGACTACCAGCTCCCACGTATATGATCGCCCTCATACTGCTGGTGGTCAAGCAAGAATCCTAGGGGCTCTATCAACGTGTAATAGCGACTTGTCAGGTCACCTAAAGCAGTACACGATGATAAAGGTAAACCAGATAGCATACTATCATCATGAGTAAGACTGTCCTATCGGGATAGGTCCTCCATCAATCATTGTAATCAAGTGCCTGTGATCGAATAATTGAATCTGAGGGCACTATCTCCAACAATCTCCCACTTGCACTCAAGGCTAATTATTGCGATGTCGCATACTCACAGCACGTGTGATACCGAACACCCAACTCCTCTACTAGTCAGTCTCACAAAGCTCGCTTGCGAAACTATTGCGTTCGAGGAATAGCCTTAGTGAGTGGATCCGCCTTGATGTCTCTTTCTATGTCTCTCTATATCTCAAGTTCGCGGAGAAACCCATCTCCCGAAATGAGTAATACCTGTCTTAGAATGTGTCTGGATGTCTGATGGGACATAGCTCATAAATGAACTCCAAATCCAAACTTCTTAGACTGTATCGTCAACTGAACTTAATCAGTATCCTGCGCCATGCCACCCTCAGTATTGCCTTGGACCACATGTCCAAAATACTGCCCCTCGTCAGAAGGAAAACTATAACTCTGACAACCTCCTTGTCGTCCATGTCACCTTGGAAGCCTGGAATGATAACTGTCTCCCGAATGAGGCTGTCGTTATCATATCCCTAGAACATCCACTTATGTTCTAAAACTGCTTCCGATTGTTTCTCCAGGATTGGATCAATATCAAGTTATTGCACCTACTGCAAGAACAACATCTGGTATGGTACTTGACATCTCATGATTGACTCAATTGCCTGAGCAAGTGATCTGCCAATCATGCACATCCCTCTCTACTTTAGTCTGTAAGACACCTTTAGAGAGGGTGACTCCATCACCTGCAGGTACACTACCGTGCCAGGAGTCGTCCATTCTAAATACTCTTAGAATGCTGTATGAGTACCCTGATTGGGAAACCACCCAAATCTAGATCTAAAACCATAGATCTACTAACCAGTATGTCTGATATAATATCCAAGTCCTGTGTGGAGAAACTCCTGTGTGACGACCAAAGTATAACCGATTGTAGTATAGGAGTTTCTTTTCCTACTCTGTGTATGTCATCCAAATACCAGGATATCACACCCTACTACCTTCTCAACAGATCCATCCCCTATTCTGATGAAGTCAAACCCATGACTGTCACGTCAGAAATAGATGATCTATATCCGCTATACCTGCTTTAGTCTATAAATAGACATAAGCCAATTGTCCACCAATGCTTCCGCTGCTCCCACTGACCACGACAACCCTCTGCCAGAGTCATATACACGTACACTTCTAAAACTAGTTTAGAACGACGCTATAATCATCCTCTCGCCGGGTCTCGCAACCTGGAACAACTGCAATGGCAAGTGTGGGTAAACAAGAACTTCCCTGCCACCGTCCTTGAGGCTACCGGAGTACCTCTCGGGTGCCTGAAGTTACCCACCTTATCTGCGGAGTGGCCAATGGAATGTCAATCCAGATTGAATCTTTAGGTTCCTTATCAAATCTTCAGTAATCGTTTGTGGTTCTGGAATCACTTCCAGTTCTACCAAACTCCCACTACTGTTTTCTGAAAAATCCATTTTTAATAAAACTGTGGCGAGTCTAGAACAATATCGCTATTGATCTTCCAGATGGTAGAAAATCAACCCTCGTCATAGCCTGGGTCAACCCACAAACAGCCATTACAGAAACGTGCCTTGAGTTGTCCAGTGTCTGGTTTTAAGCATAAACCGGACAACTCCCCGTACCTTAACATCGTTAAGATATGAACTGTTCTATATCCAATATAGAAACAGAGGCACTGATTTAATTGAACCAGATTCAAATCATGCAGCTGTCCCCAGTGCATGTTCACTAAATGGAAGAAGGACGATCAGCGTTACTCAACTTAGGAATGCTTCCAATTATGAGTAACCTGAAAGAGAAGCAAGATCTCTTTATCATTACTATCAACTGAATACCATACACAAGTATCTACATCTTCGATCTCTTTGAAGAATCCCGATACTTGCTATACCTGGTTCTCTACTCTATTCAAATACCTATAACTTCTCAAAATTCGGACCCTGTGTTTCCACGAAACACTTGTCTAAAAACTAGAGAAGTCATAAGTAAACCGAATATAGTACGAGGACCAACCCCTCTATCCTGATGGACCCTGGACAACATACAATACTCTGTATAAGTCCCTTGAGTCTGATAACTCATTCACTGTGTGTCGTAGGTTGAAAACTGTACCTTTGGTTATGAAGAATTACACCGCTGTTTAATGCTCCTTACCTAACCATCCACTGATATAGGTAAATGTCACAGACATAATTTCAAAAAAAGGTATATCTCACTCTATGAAAATAGACGTACAGATATATCGATTTGAAATTGGTGCATAACAGCGAATATTCAAAACCAAATATTTGCCGACCGGCAAACAGCCCAGGTGATTTCCTCAAATATCACCGATTACAACGAATCCCGATATAATGAGGATGATCACCCAATTCCCAATAACTCACTCCCACTCATCATCTGTAAAACCATACAGATGTGAGAATCATACCTGGTAAATACATACCCTGGAGTAAGTATCTAATCGGGAAATCAGTTTTGTTTTAACAGTACACAGTGAAGCTGAAACATTGAAACGTTTCGATGGGGTATCCCGGTATTCCTAGTAATGCCTCTTCCAGATTCACGATTGTAACCGTATAGTTCTTTGCCACCTCTCCAAATCCCTTCATATGTCTTTAGTCTTTACCTTCTGCACACCCCTTTAGGCCAAATGGTTTTCTTCCTTCCCTACCGTTCGGCACCAGCCTATGGTTTGGAAGAAGACTATCCAATAAGCATAATGGGTGTACTGTCCTAATCCTAGGAGTACTCGCAATGCGAGAGAAGGTGAAGATAAAAGACAACTGAATAAATCTTATTCCTATTTCTCCTGAACCAGAATCCATCCCCGAACTGGAACAAGTTCCTTTCGAGTTCGTATATAACCATACGATGGAATATCCAATAAACTGTGGATCTTCGTAGTGATACGGAGTGTCCTGGAGAAATTCAAAGGTGATGTGGGAGTGGTAACGAAATACCTGGTTTGGTCGTGAATATCAGTTGCAATTTACTTTGCCCTCTTACTAATCCCTTGCTTTGTCTGAACTTAATACCTTCTGTACACCATCGTTAGGCTAATTGGTTTTCTTCATTCCCTACCGGTCAGCACCAGCCTAAGGTTTGGAAGAAGACTATCCAATTTGCGTAATAGGTGTACTACTCCTAAACCAAGGAGTACTCGCAACCTGAGAGAAGGTAAAAGGAAAAGACAACTGAATAGTCCTATCCGTTTTTCTCCAGAACCGGAAACCATCCTCGAATAAATTCCTTCGAGTTCGTATCTAACCATACGATGGTTTTGTCCAATGGAAGTGGACGTTCGTAGTAATACGGGGTGTCCTGGAGAAAAGGGTAAAAGTAGGAGTGGCAATGAGGTTTGCAACTCTGACAATCCAAAAGCCAGTGTTTAAGAAGGTTCGGTCAACTTGGTCACTGAGTCATAGTCTTAGGGTCGGGTCAATGGTCGCTGCCAAAGAGAGAGAGAAAAGAAACACTCAGCGTGCACTCTAACCTAGATCAGAATGGTTACCAATTTATCTAATCTGGAAACCTCCCACTGTACCGTCAAATTCTCCTCCAAACCTAAAAGAAGAATTAGTCGGGGTCACCCGAGGAGTATACCAACTCATCAGTGGGAATCGGGATCCAACTATCATCGCATGATAACGTGACGGAATCCGCTCACGCTATCACACTCCAGAAGGTATGCGCATATCTGGCAAGTTTCAGTTCTTTTGAAACTCCCGATGTGATTTTTACCCCATGCTCTTATGACCTTGACTAAGGCCAACAAATCATAAGTCACATGTCAAGTTCTACCCGTCATTATCCAGGTTGATTTGAACCCACCCGTACAAGCCCTTGACTAAGGCCAACAAGGCTATACGACTATCCCAAACCAACGCATCTATCTATGCAGCATATGAACACCCAATAGCTACCAAACACTGTGCCTTGACTATGGCCAACAAACACAGCTTGAATACTATTGACTATCCATATGAAATGACGGAGGGCTACGAATGGTTTCTGGCGAAAACCTTTAACGTAAAGAACTTGATATCGTTGAAGGAACTGTATAGCTTTTTGAAAGTATAGTGACGAAAACCTTTGCTAAAGAGGTCACTCCCGATGAAGGGATCTCGGCTCTTTCCCCGTAGAATGAGGTGCAGGATATTCCAACTGAATACGACGGTGCAAAGCAAAAGTAATCGGCTATAGTGAAGTTAATGCCCTGACGCAAAATTCTGTCCAAGGGGTCACTCCCGGTGAAGGGATCTCGGCCCTTGCCTCGTCGACTGAGGAGCAGGATATTGCAACTGAATACCACGATGCAAAACAAAAGAGAACGTCCTTGCAATAACAGCTTTTTGAAAAGTGTTCCAACAACATCAGATTAGGTTTGTTTTTAACTTGCATTGATCCGAATCAACGCAGTCCCATCAATTGATCACACCACAAAGAACGAAAATAATATGACGTATGTATATGCCATCCGCATTCACCACTGGGTCCCGTCATTACCCGTTAGGTTAGCTAACTAACGACAGAGCGGGGACTGGACTAGCGCGGATGTAAAACATATACAACATCTACTAATATATATACCAATATATTATATTTCGCTCAAGGCGTGATAAGAAATGCAACATCACAGAAATGTACAGCATCACAGAACAATACAGATACCTGGGATCCCCGGGTTTCACAGAGCCACTACTGAAACCCGACATTCCCCTGGTCGTGTGGATAGCCTGTGCAATGAAATCCTAGACCCCTACGGGCGCGGCAAGTCACCCGCCAAAACCTGAAGCGAGGCAGCCCCTTCAGTACCGTGAATGGACCACCCAGCACTTCACGGAATCCGGTAACTTGGGTACCCCTCCTGGGTCAACCTGTACCCCTACGAGTGCGGCGAACAGCCCGCCAATTCTAGAGTAAAGCCCCTCCGTCTCAATGCCATGAGATGCGGGCTTGTTGCCCTCTAGAACCCGGCTATCCGTGCACCCCACCGCGGGGTAATCCTAGTACAGAAAGTAAAATATACATACAACGGGTACATCGACCGCAACCAGGTCGTGCCCCAAAATAATAATACAATCAGGCAGTGACGGCAGTCCACATGTCGGACGCTCGTCCCGCAATATCAAATGTACATAATACAACAAAACTGTACTAGCATTGCATCCAGGCTATCCCCCACGACCGATCCGCAACATCACAGCAAAAACAGAACATCAACGTGAAAGTCACGTTCGCAAATCCGTCTAACCGGGCTATAGCAGTTAGACCGGATTTACCGATCAAGTGACATTCACGGTCGCAGATATAATGTAAATACTGTGAAATAATGTGTTTAAAATATTTGATCAATCAAATTTTAACAAGTGGGCCCCCAAGCAATACTGTAGCAGATCAAGAAATTCTGGGCCCAATGTCAATATTCCAAAACCCCTAAAATCACCCCAGAAAGATACTGTAGAAATTTGGTGCAGGGATCCCCACAGTGTGCGGCGGAACCGCGGCGAGAAGGGGGTGTTTGCGGCGGTTCCGCGCTCCCACAGTGGAGTCACTTCATCGAATTTTTACAGAGCTCTTAGGTTTTCCAGTACATCAATATTTTACAACCTGAAAAAATTTTCGAGACCAAAAATTTTCAACAGAAACTGATGCTAGTGAAAATGTAGATTTTGGAATTTTGGTTGATCGGAAATGCAAAACACATTAAACCAAGCTAGACTAAATTAATGGCGAGGCTTTGATACCACTGTAAGTGCACGGCGGCGCCCCGGCCTCCATCCCGAGGCCAAAATGCGGAAACGGTGATAAACTTTAATTTTGCGAACATAGCAAACCGGCACCACCGCGCACTAAAACCCGGATCGAACCATTAATTAGTCCTAGCTAACTACAAGAAAGGGAAGAGAAATATACCGACTTATCCAAGTCCTCCGGTCTTCTCGTCGTCGTCCCGATCTCCTGCGGAAGCTCCGGTGTCCACCTCGTCGCCGGAAGTGCACCACATCACCTACTTCTTTTACGGGCTCCCACCTCAATGCCGAGGCAACTCGGACATGAAGCTGGCTAGTCGACGTGCCCAAGATTTGCTGTAGAATATCTAGTGAGCAAGTCTCATTTTTGGGGTTCATGGAGATGCCTTTGTGGTGGAGGAAAAAAGAACTTGGAGAGAGGTGAGGGAAAAATGTGATATACTAAGAATGAGAGTAACATTTTTCTCCCAACTCAAAAGAGAAGCATTTCCTCATCCTCCAATAGTGGTCGGCCCCCCTCCCCTTTGTGTGATTGGAGAGAGAGAGCAAAAACAAGGGGGTGGTTGGAAAGCAAATGATGATGAGGAAAAATCAAATGATCACAACAATTCCAATACTCAATCAACAACCATGATAGCAAAAGTCAAGCCATGATCAACTAAAGAAAGTCAAGGTATGGTGCAATAATCATGATGTTACAAAGTGCAAAGACCCCCTCCACAAATGCTTATTTGCAACAATGCAAATAAGCCCTCCTCCACCAATCTTCGGCCAATGAACGATACAAAGGAAATCGGCCGAAACGAAAAGCAAACCGGCAACTCCAGAAAACTGGTCCCGTAATAAATTACAGGAAAACCCCGATACTGTGCATACACACCCGCATTTGTATTTCGACCGAAATACAAATGCAATGAGACAAAATCTACACTGTACTATACTAGGATCCGGCTTAAACCAAAGCCGGCTAGTAATATCCGTTCGATCCTGATCCGTGCAATACCGCACGTATCTGATCGAACCCTGCCATATACCCATACGGCCTATAGTACAAACTGTCCGATCCTGATCCGTGCAATACCGCACGTATCTGATCGGACCTTGCCATATCTCCATACAGCCTCTACAACTTTTTGCCCGAAAGCTGAGTAACTGAATGTGGGAGACTCTAAAGACTCGTCAACACCTTGGTTGTGGATTTAACCACTAGCACGTCAGAGGTATAAGCCAATACGTAACGGGCTACCAGGTATTGACTAAAAGGGACGTCTGTGAGCGAACTCAGCCCGACAACCCTACCGAGCCTGTCAGTGACAATATCCGTACAGTCCGGTCCGTTCGTCTATGAGCATCGCATGGCGGGACTAGGGGGTTGGTAAAAGTCAAACCCCCAAAAGCGGTACAAGTCGTGTCGGAGTGTAGCCCAGAACACCCTGAGATACTACTGGAATACCTACCAGTAAATCTCCTTGCCTCGGCCGAGGGCTTCGTGTAATGGCTCTCCTAGACACAGCGCGACCTTACCCCCAATACCGGGAGAGACGAACCCCTGAAGATACGCTCACTGCCTCCATGTGGCTCGGGACTGTACCCAACTAAAACCTGTTTGCACGACTCCTTTGAGCCGTGGTAGGGTAGTAATCAAAGTACAGTGGGAACTCACACGAGACAAATGACGATCCCCAGGTCGATGAACTAACCTGTACACATGTCACCAGGGAACTGCCATCTGACGTCTGGTATATGACCAACTAGCATGTTCCCGGCGAGTCCTGTCCGGTGTACTCATAACCCAATGAGCACCTGTATACATCTTAGGTGATCCAACTGACACCAGTGGTTTGTGAGACCGGCCACCGCCCCTCGTCGGGGTCTCGACTGTATACACTAGTCTACTCTGGAGTATCGATGCCCTATCTCGAAACTCACACGACTAGGGACCATTTAAGGATGTGCTTATAGACTACCAGCTCCCATGTATTTGATCGCCCTCATACTGCTGGTGGTCAAGCAAGAATCTTAGGGGCTCTATCAACGTGTAATAGCGACTTGTCAGGTCACTTAAAGCAGTACACGATGATAAAGGTAAACCAGATAGCATACTATCATCATGAGTAAGACTGTCCTATCGGGATAGGTCCTCCATCAATCATTGTAATCACGTGCCTGTGATCGAATAATTGAATCTGAGGGCACTATCTCCAACAAAAGCAGCATGCGGACAAGCTCGAGGCACGCTCAGTACTGTGCAAGTTTGTGGGATACCCAAAGAACACCAGGGGGTATCTTTTCTACCACGCAGAGGAACAAAAAGTCCTTGTTTCTCGTAATGCCCACTTTCTAGAACACCAGTTCTTGGAAAAGGAAATTAGTGGGATCGCAGTAGAACTGGAAGAAATTCCAGAACCACAGACTATTGCTGAAAGCTTAGTGGAACCAGAGGGTTCAAAAGAACAGGACATTCCTACGCCGCTCCGCAGAAGTAGTAGGCAGTCTCATCCGCCCGAGAGATACTACGGTTTTCTCATAGACAGGGATAGAGAGGATTGCATCATAGATTATGATGAGCTTACTAGCTTCCAGCAAGCCGTTCAGAGCGTCGACTCGGTAAAATGGCTGGATGCAATGCGGACCGAAATGGAGTCCATGTACACCAACAAAGTATGGACGTTGGACGTTGCTCCAGACGGGGTAAAACCCGTAGGATGCAAGTGGACCTTCAAAAGGAAGATTGGTGTAGATGGACAGGTTGAGACCTATAAAGCTATACTGGTTGCAATGGGTTTTCATCAAAGACCTGGGTTGGACTATGACGAGACCTTTTCTCCAGTAGCTATGCTGAAATCCATTCGGATCCTTCTTGCCATTGCTGCCTTCCACGATTATGAGATTTGGCAGATGGACGTAAAGACAACTTTTCAAAATGGAAATTTAGAGGAGTGTGTCTATATGGACCAGCCAGAGGGTTTCATTCAGAGTGGGAGCAGCGGAAAGGTATGCAAGTTGCTTAAGTCCATTTACGGACTAAAGCAGGCATCGCGGAGTTGGAACATCTGTTTTGATGAGACGGTCAAGGAATTTGGCTTTATCAAAAATCCAGATGAACCATGCATCTATAGTAGATTTATAGCGAGAACTGTAGTATTCCTCGTTTTATACGTGGATGACATTCTCTTAATAGGAAATGACATTCCTATGCTACAATCTGTCAAGGGGTTCTTGTCACACAGGTTCTCCATGAAAGACCTGGGTGATGCCTCATACATCCTGGGGATCCGGATCCATCGTGATAGATCCAAGAGGATATTAGGACTTTCGCAGTCCAGGTACATCGACACCATAATGAAAAGGTTCAGTATGGAAGATTCCAAGCGCGGTAACCTACCGTCTTGTCACGGGATCACCCTCTCAAAAGAGATGTCTCCCAAGACTGATTTGGAGAGGGATCGCATGTCTATTATACCCCGCTTCTGCGGTAGGCTCTATAATGTATGCGATGTTGTGTACCAGACCGGATGTAGCTTATGCACTGAGTGTGGTAAGCCGGTATCAGTCAAACCCTGGGGAGAAACACTGGATAGCGGTAAAGAACATTCTCAAGTACCTGAGAAGGACTAAGGAGATGTTCTTTTGATGTATGGCGGAAAAGACCTCCAGATCGAAGCCTTGCTGACTCCAGCTTCCAGAGTGACAAGGATGATTCCAAGTCCATGTCGGGTTTTGTCTTTACCCTCAATGGAGGGGCGGTGTGTTGGAAGAGTTCCAAACAGGAAACCGTTGCAGACTCGACGATAGAAGCGGAATACATCGCTGCATCTGATGCCGCAAAAGAAGCTGTCTGGATAAGGAAGTTCTTGAAAGAACTTCAGGTGGTTCCGTCCATTGTTGATCCAATACCTCTGTATTGCGACAACAACGGGGCTATAGCTTTAGCGAAGGAACCCAGGTCCCATCAGAGATCCAGACACATCTTAAGGCGGTATCACCTGATCAGGGAGATCGTGGATCGCCAGGAGATCGAGGTTCGGAGGGTCCCTTCAGAAGATAACACTGCAGATCCATTCACCAAGGCCTTGCCCCAGACTCAGTTCGAGCGGCTGATCGAGATGATAGGTCTTCGATACGCCAGTACATGGCCTTAGTGCAAGTGGGAGATTGTTAGTGTATATGCCCTAGAGGCCATTACTGTATCATACTAGTTTGTATATTACTTAATGGAAGCTTGGGATATTCACCTTGTATATACAATCTTGCTCAAAATAGTAGTATGCTACTTGGTTTGTTTCTACTTCAAATGTGTACATGTGTTTATTTTAGTATATCACCTATACACATTAGTGGGGCCCTTAGGATCTTTGCTTGATTACCGGCGATGTGATGGCAGTCACACTAGTGGGGCTGGGTAATCTATAAGCACATCCTTATGCAGGTCCCTAGTCGCAGGACTATCGAAACAGGGCATCGATACTCCGGAGTAGACTAGCGCATGCGCTTCTCATCCCAGTGTGGGAGACGGTCTGTCCCACAGCCGTCAGTACGTCGTACTTGAGATAGTATGCGGGTGCTCGTTAGGATACGGGTACACTGGACAGGACTCGTCGGGAACTGACTAGTTGGTATTATGCCTATCGTCAGTTATCCGTTCCCAGGTGACATGAGTACAGCTTAGTCTGCTGACTTGACACTGTCACTTCGCCTCGAGTGTGTTCCCACTGCACTTTGATTACTCCCCTACCACGGCTCAAAGGAGTCGTGCAAACAGGGAGTAGTTGGGTGCAGTCCCGAGGCACTTGGAGGCAGTGACGGTTAGACAGGATTCGTCTCTCCCGGTATTGGGGGTTGACATCGCGCTGTGTCTAGGAGAGCCATTACACGAGTAGTCCCTGGCCAGGGCAAACGAGATATACTGGTAGGCTCCCAGTGTTATCTCAGGGTGTTTTGGGCTTCACTCCGACATGACTTGTACCGCTATTGGGGGACTGACGTTTACCGCCCCCTAGGCCCGCCATGCGATGTATCAGACGAACAGACCGGACTGTACGGAGAATGTCACATTCAGGCTCAGTAGGAGTTCAGATGGGTTTCACCTCGTCAGTCTTCTTGTCGGCATCTACCTGGGGACCGTTATGCACAGCTAGTGCCGCTTGCGGTCTGTGGTTAAACCCACTGCCAGCGTAGTGTCGAGTCTTTAGAGTCCCACACAGAAAGCTATTCGCCTTTAGGCAAAAGAGTAGAGGTCGCATGGTTTTGCGACAGGTCGCATGGTTTTGCGACAGGGTTCGGTCACATCCGTGCACTTGTGCACGTACAGTGTCCGGACAGTTTACACTAGCGGGCTTTGGTTTAAGCCAGATCCTAGTGTACCTTTTGGGATTGGATTTATCCAGTATGCATTCATGTTCCTCGGAACGCGGATGCGGGTGTGTATGCACAGTTGACGGAGAGACAGAGGCAGAGGATTCTCATTAGGGTTGTTGACAGTTGACCGTTGACTATTGACTTTTTGCTCAACCCTAATGAGAATATGATATGTGATTAACAATTATATTAATTAAGTATTATGGTGACATGGTTGTTGAGGGGTTGACTTTGTTGACTTGTTGACTTGTTGACTTGTTGACTTTGTAGACCGGTTGACGAGGCTTGACCGGTTGACCATCATGATAACCATAGCTATCATTTCATGGTAAAGACTTTTGCTTGCTTGCTCTTTTATGCAAAATGAGTGCATGAAATGATATGGCTATGGTTGCTTAAACCATCACATAATACTTGATTGATATGATGTGTTATGATGCTTTTGGATTATGAGAGCCAAATGAGAAAAGTCTTCTTTCATTCTTTCATGCTCATTCTCTCTCTTGTTCTTGAGCTCTCATCTCCTCCTCTTGCTCTCCCTCTCTTGACTCTATGGTTCACTTGTCTCATGAGTTGAGAACCAAGAACCATAGATAAAATCCCATACAAACTCTTCTCTACTCACTCTAGTTCACAAGGTTTAGCAAACCGAGTGAACTAGTTTCTTCAAAGTTCGAAGAAGGAGCCAAAGGTTGAAGCTTTCAGGTGGATCTATCTTCGGCGCAAGGAGACGACGGGGAGAAGCTGATTCGGACGACCATCGAAGCTTGAAGACGAAGGAGTTCGAGAAAAAGAAAGGTATAACCCCCTAACCGAGTAGTTAGCAACTCGTAGTTAGGCTGTTAGTTAGATGTTTAACAAAGATCCGGGTTTTAAGTCCATGTTACCACCTCTAAGAAAATCGTTTTTTATCAAATTCCGCATGCCCGAAAGTACCGGGAGAGGTAGCATGGACTTACACCAAGGCCATCCCTCAAGTCCAGTTCGAGAGGCTGTTTGAGATGTTGAGCATGCGGTATGCTAACAACTGGATCTAGTGCAGACAGTGGGTACTCATTGCGCCAATTATAGGCCTTAGTGCAAGTGGGAGATTGTTGGATATATATGCCCTAGAGGCCTTCATTGTATAGGATGCCGGGGATATGTATGTACATGCCAGTCTTGCTTAATATGATAGTACGCTATTTGGTTTGTCTTTATTTTAACATATGATATATTTTGCGTAGTATTCATATATATATATATATATATATACATGTTGATAAAGCCCATAGGGTGTTTTGCCTGACTACCGGCGTTGTGATGGCAGTCATACTTGTGGGAGCTGGATAGTCAATAGGCACATCCTTAGATGTCCCTGGTCGCAGGAGTATCGAGACTGGGCATCGATACTCCGGAGTAGACTAGTGTATACATATCTAGACCCTGAGGAGGGGCGATGGATTGGTCCCAGAGCCATTGGTGGAGTGCATCTAAGATTGTATACAGATGCTCACTGAGTGTGAGTACACCGGACATGACTCGCCGAGAACTGACTGGATGGTATTTATACCTAACGTCAGATAGCAGTTCTCAGGTGACATGTGTGCAGATAGTCCGTTGATTTAAGGTCTTCATTTGTCTCGTGTGAGTTCCCACTGTGCTTTGATTACTACCCTACCACGGTTTAAATGAGTCGTACAAACAGGTTTTAGTTGGGCACAGTCCCGAGCCACGTGGAAGCAGTGAGTGACTATTAGGGATTCGTCTCTCCCGGTATAGGGAGTTGATATCGCACGGTGATCGGTTGGTCATTACCATAAGTCCCTGGCCAGGGCTGATTGAGAATTACTGATAGACTGATCAATAGATTCTCAGATGGTAATTGAGCCATGCCGACACGACTTGTACGGTTATTAGGGGTCTGACGTTTACCACCTCCCTAGACCATACATGCGATACTCTTAGACGAACAGACCGGAATGCACGGATATTGTCACGGACAGGCTCAGTAGGAGTTCGGATGGGTATCATCATCGGCCTTCTTATCGACATCTACCTGGGGACCGTTACGTACAGCTAGTGCCGCTTGCGGTCTGTGGTTAAACCCACTGCCAGCATAGTAGTCGAGTCTTTAGAGTCCCACACAGAGTTTTCCCAACTCCAGGCGAAACAATATAGAGGTCGTACGGTTTTACGATAAGGGTTCGGACGAATACGTGTTTAAACGCACGTACGACATTCAGACAGTTTTTACTAGATGGCTTTGGTTTAAGCCAGATTCTAGTATCAGGTTATTGGATTTATACAGTATAAAGTTTTTCCGTATTTTCACGGATGGGAGGGGCGTTCTCGTAATTTCCGTGAAGCTTCTAGAAGCATGGTGACTTGAGGGTTGAGGTGGCATTGTCATTAAATGATATTGTGACTCATAATGTGTGATTCATTATGTCATTAATGCATTATTAAATGCTTAATGACTCACATAGTGAATCACTCATAATACATTTATGTAGCATGATGAATAATCTCTTTTTATTCATTTATTCATTATGCTTCATATATCAAGTGAGAAACAATTTCATTTTGATTATTCTAGTTCACCTTCTCTCTCCTCAAGCTCACTCTCTCTTCAAGATCTAATCCTACCACTCATGAGTTGAGAACAAGAATTATAATAGACTAAACATTCCATAACCTAACTCTATATGATCTAAGTTCCTTTGATTAGCGACTAGAGAAACTTAGTTGCCTCAAGTTTTGAGGTGAAGCTTGGATTAGGGTTCTCGGGTGGATCATCTATCACTTAGAGAAGGTCGAGGAGGACGAACAGATCGTAAAGAAGAAGGACACGATTCATTAGGTATAATCTCTTTATATAGTAGCTAAGAGCTTCTATGGTAGTTGTTAATTATCGTTTAGCAAACATGTTCGGTTAGTCGATGTATACTTATAGAACAAGATCGTTTTTCATATTTCTGTCTTCCCGCAACTCGTGGGGTTGTTGCACATCGACTTACAACTTCTTTCTTCAAAAAGCTTATACACAAATACTAAAATTAAAATTTAGTTTTATTTTGATGACAACATTTTGAAACCTACTTTAAAATTAGTCACGGTTCTTCCGAGCAACGAAAAAAGGCCCTAACAGCTCGTGTTTTGAAGTTAAGTTTTGCTGACTTTAATCTACAAGTTCAGATAAAAGTTTAGCTTCCCAAAAGAGGCTTTGTTAATCAAACGCTAGATAAAAACCTCACAGTTATTTTGTTTCCGGGTATCACGAGACCAGAGTTCCCATCACCGCCGGTATGATCCCATCCATCCACAGACACACATCCCAACTCAAACCTACCCCACCCGTTTATACGGTCACGTTACCGTCCCGTGCTTACAGATCATCATGCGCCACCGACGTCAATTCCCGATTTCTTTTCTCCGTCCCCCTCACCAAACCCTAACCCTAAAAAAAATCCCCAAATTCTGAAATAAGATCCGATCATGTCCCACTTCGGAGGAGGCGGCGGCGGCCGCGAGGACTGCTGGAGCGAGGGCGGCACAGCCTGCCTCGTCGACGCGTGGGGCGACCGGTACGTCGCCGTCAACCGCGGCAACCTACGGCAGAAGGACTGGTCCGACGTGGCCGACGCCGTCAATCGCCGGCAGGACCTCCTCGGCCGCCCCCGGAAGACCGACGTCCAGTGCAAGAACCGCATCGACACCGTCAAGAAGAAGTACAAGCTCGAGAAGTCCAAGCCAGGGGCCTCCCCCTGGCCCCACTTCGCCAAGCTCGACCTCTTCGTGGGCCCCACCCCCTCCTCCTCCGCCTCCGCCGCCGCCCCCACCAAGAAGCGGAGGTCTCCGCTCACCTTCTTGGCGAAGCCACGGAACCCTAGCCCTAACCCTAATATGGAGGCCGCCGCCGCGGCAGCGGGCGGGTCTTCGTCGAGGCTGAGGTTCCTGTCTCCTCTGCTGTCGAGCGAGAGCTCCCATGGAGAGAACGGCGACGATGAGGAGGCGACGGATGACGACGAGGACGGTACCGACGACGATAGGTTCTTGAAGAGGAAATGGGAAGGGCTGGTGGAGTGCGAGAGAGGGAGAGGAGGGGAGGGAACACTGGGACAGCTGGCGAGGGCGATTATGAAGTTCTCAGAGGTTTACGAGAGGGTGGAGAGCGAGAAGCAGCGGCAGATGATAGAGCTGGAGAGGCATAGGATGGAATGCGCAAAGGATTTGGAGTTTTCAGTGGATGAAGATGTTCATGGAGGCGCAGCTCGAGATGGAGAAGATGAAGCGGCCGAAGTATGGTTCTGGGTCTGGTGAGAAGCTCTGAACTCTTATTAGAAATTTATGGCATTTGTTGACCAGGCTTTAGGTAATTCCCTTTCTCGTATTTTCGGATATCATTGATTGATTAATATTTGGCTAGAAGTATATAATGTTTCGGCTCCCTTTTTACTCGTTCGAATTTAAATTTAAATATAAATTGCCTTGTGAAGTTTGATTCGTCTCATACATTTGAATGCAATTGATGGACTGAGATCTCATATTTGACTAGGAGACTATATGCCCGTTCGGCTTATCTTACAAGTATCACTTATAAGTCATGGTCACTTATAAGCTTATAAGTCATGGTCACTTATAAGCGACTTATAATTTTAGAGTAATAAGTGAGCAAAGTGTTTGGTAAAACTCGACTTACAAGTAATTGTAGTGTTTGGTAAACTTGATTTATAATTATGTGTTATGCCAAAATGATCAAAAAGGACATGTTATTGATTTGTATATAAAATGCTATTTTAATTGCATTTTTTTACATTTAGAATGTATTTAATAATAAAATAATTGAAACTAAGAGTTTATAATAATAAAATAATTGAAATTATCACCAATCCAATTTAAAAAAATAATTAAAATTTAGCAAAACCCCAAGCGGCGGCGACGAAACCCTAAGCAGTGGCAGCGAAACAATTTGGGTGTTAGTTTTTTTTGTTTTGAGATGAGAAGCAGTTAATATATCTCATTCATGTGGTAATTTTTAATAAATAAGAGGTAAATGAGTCTTTTTGTCAAACTTGCTTGGTCAAACTTGCTTGACTTATAAGTGCTAAAAATATAAGTACCTATTTGGTACTTATTTTTTGGTACTTATAAGTTAAATTGCCAAACACCAATTTGACTTATAAGTGACTTATAGGCGGGGTTTGAGCACTTATAAGATAAGACAAACAGGCCCTATGTTACCGCCTTTTCTTTGATTGTCAAACTTATTTGCCTTATAATGTTTTTTTTTCCTTTTTTGCTTGTCGAACTCATTTTCCTTCTAGAGCAACGTTCCTATCCTCGAGTATCGGTTTTTGTTTTTCCATAGAGACCTTGGCTAATATTTCAGGCT